>OY986436.1:226834985-227502485 GCA_963920525.1 Dichetophora obliterata | reverse complement strand
TAGTATAGTATAGTATAGTATAGTATAGTATAGTATAGTATAGTATAGTATAGTATAGTATAGTATAGTATAGTATAGTATAGTATAGTATAGTATAGTATAGTATAGTATAGTATAGTATAGTATAGTATAGTATAGTATAGTATAGTATAGTATAGTATAGTATAGTATAGTATAGTATAGTATAGTATAGTATAGTATAGTATAGTATAGTATAGTATAGTATAGTATAGTATAGTATAGTATAGTATAGTATAGTATAGTATAGTATAGTATAGTATAGTATAGTATAGTATAGTATAGTATAGTATAGTATAGTATAGTATAGTATAGTATAGTATAGTATAGTATAGTATAGTATAGTATAGTATAGTATAGTATAGTATAGTATAGTATAGTATAGTATAGTATAGTATAGTATAGTATAGTATAGTATAGTATAGTATAGTATAGTATAGTATAGTATGGTATAGTATAGTATAGTATAGTATAGTATAGTATAGTATAGTATAGTATAGTATAGTATAGTATAGTATAGTATAGTATAGTATAGTATAGTATAGTATTTTTTTTTTTTTTTTTTTAAATTCTTTATTTCATAATTTCTTAAATCTAATTACAAATGTTAAATAAAATACTTATTAATTTATGAAACAGTTTAGAACACTCTGTTGTCGAGTTGACAAGAGGCGAGTGTAATTATCATTGAATTCATATTTAATTTAGAATATCGACGGGAAAGTAAATTAAAATCAATACAAGTAATAATAGGATACACTTGAGTATAGTAAATTAAATTTAATTCCAGAAGGAAGTAGTAATAAACAATAAAAAATAAAAAGAAAGGAAATGAAAAATGATCTCATATAAGGTAAATTTAATGCAAAATTTAAGCCATTGCAATATTCAATATTCTTTATGCAATGCAATAAAATAAAATTAAGAGAAAAAAAAATACTTTTTTGTACTTGACGTAATGCAATATTCAACAATATTCGAGCTAGACCAATGGATAAAATACATTATCTATAGAAGAATAATCACAACAGAAAAGCCAATGCTTTACTTTATTAAGGAAAACTGTTTTCGCTCTTTCGCATCTGAGATTTTCTGGAAGCATATTATATAATCTAGGTGCAGTAACATAGTAAAAGCGTGAGAAGTGTGTTTTATAAATGGTAGGAATAGTTGCAAAATTAGCCGTGTTTACTCTTAAGTCGTAGTTTTTATTATGTCTTACAGAATAGAAACCAGATTTTTCAAAAAATATTTTAAGTACTTTGTAGCAGTACAGATGCCTCAATGGGAGAATTTTTAGTGATTTGAACATAGAAAAACTTGGAGTTCTTCGATTGACTTTGCATATAATTCTAATTGCATGTTTTTGTTTAATAACTAAAGGTTCTATTTTGTTTGAATAAGCTCCGCCCCAGCAAGACAAACCATATTGTAGCTTAGATTTAAGCAAGCTATCGTAAACTACTTTAAAATGGCCTGGTTGCAGTAGAGACTTAGATGATAGATTTGTCTCACTACATTATTCGAATATTTCTTTAAATGGCGTGTATGATTGTTCCAATTTAGCTTGTGATCCAATATAATCCCTAAATATTTAAAATTGTCAACATTATCAATCTTAAAGCAATTTTCGCAACAATCGACTTTATCGTTAAAAGTAATATCAGAAGAAGTTAAGCAGTACCTTAGACAGCTCGGCTAGTGATAAAACAGAGGCAAGCTATCACATACTGGACCTATTATATTAAGTATAGTATAGTATAGTATAGTATAGTATAGTATAGTATAGTATAGTATAGTATAGTATAGTATAGTATAGTATAGTATAGTATAGTATAGTATAGTATAGTATAGTATAGTATAGTATAGTATAGTATAGTATAGTATAGTATAGTATAGTATAGTATAGTATAGTATAGTATAGTATAGTATAGTATAGTATAGTATAGTATAGTATAGTATAGTATAGTATAGTATAGTATAGTATAGTATAGTATAGTATAGTATAGTATAGTATAGTATAGTATAGTATAGTATAGTATAGTATAGTATAGTATAGTATAGTATAGTATAGTATAGTATAGTATAGTATAGTATAGTATAGTATAGTATAGTATAGTATAGTATAGTATAGTATAGTATAGTATAGTATAGTATAGTATAGTATAGTATAGTATAGTATAGTATAGTATAGTATAGTATAGTATAGTATAGTATAGTATAGTATAGTATAGTATAGTATAGTATAGTATAGTATAGTATAGTATAGTATAGTATAGTATAGTATAGTATAGTATAGTATAGTATAGTATAGTATAGTATAGTATAGTATAGTATAGTATAGTATAGTATAGTATAGTATAGTATAGTATAGTATAGTATAGTATAGTATAGTATAGTATAGTATAGTATAGTATAGTATAGTATAGTATAGTATAGTATAGTATAGTATAGTATAGTATAGTATAGTATAGTATAGTATAGTATAGTATAGTATAGTATAGTATAGTATAGTATAGTATAGTATAGTATAGTATAGTATAGTATAGTATAGTATAGTATAGAGGTTCAAACCCCAGCTCAGACAGAATTTTTTTTTAAAACATTTGTTTTTTTTAGGAATACGAATAAAATATTCGTAATATGTACTAATACGACGATGCTACGAATCCTATTCGTGGCTGAAAACTACGAATAAAATTCGTAGAATAGACGCAGCTATTAATAATATTTACACACAAATATTTTTGAATTTACAAGACTAAAATTTGGTAATTTTATTTTTATGGGTACTTCAGAAGCTGTACTAATAATGGGTTTCCACGCCCCCTTTAACCGCCCAAAAATCAATGAAAATGCTATATTTTAAACAGTTTTGGTCGTACTGTTTAAATTGGGCCAAATGACTCATTTGGAATCAGTCATTCAAAAGTGCTTACATTGTTTTTTTTTGCGAAAGTATCTCATTTTGTTTGACAACTGGTTCTTTGTTTTGTTTTTACTGATTGATATTGATAATGATACACTTGTATAAAATGATTTGTTGTTTGGCGTTTTCCTTTGTTTTTAGTGTGTTCGGTGTTTTTTTATACATTCTCCGTAGAATGCATTCGAAATAGTTTGTAATAAGTTTTAAGAATGTATCCCATCTCATTCAATTCTTTTAAATGAGTTGAATAGCAACTGAGAATTTGTATGGGAAATGAGATGACTTCGTTTCTGATTTAGCTGAATGGGCTGAAATGAGTCATTTGACCCAATTTTAACGTAGTATAAGACTTAAATTTGGTAATGCAGTTTGTAATATTTGAAATTTTTTTTCACAGAAATTATTTTTAACCCCTTCAGTGAATTAGCCCAACAGATTGGATACGTTAGAAAGTAATTTTTATATTTATTTTGCAACGCTATTTTTATATTAAATCATTTGGTTCTATGAAAAAAAGTTGAACCAACATGATAAAAATAGTTTTAGAGAGATATTTGACATTAAAGTCAGTTAGATTTTTGATTTTGTGCCGAAGAAAAGATAACAAATTGGCCTATAAGAAAATTGAATTTATTAATTTATATTTTATTGAATTTTGTGTCAGAATTAAGCAATTTTCGCAGATAAATGACATGTACTATGAAAGAGTGGGAAAAATGGAAATTGAAAAAAAAAAAACAATTGCAACAAAAATAACTTTTGGCCTATTTTTTGAGCACAAACTGAATCTTTTAAAGGTTTTGTGAAAACAATATAAAACATTAAATTGGTGAAGTAACGGTAAATCTTTTCTGATTTCTCTAAATTCACTTAATTGACATTTTAGACAAAGGAAATTTGATGAGCATCGGTTTTGATGAGCAATTTCAATCGGTTTTTTCTCATGCTAAGGTAAAGAAAATGTGTTATATTGATAAAATCTTTTGTTTTAAAGATATCGCAATAATTTTGATATCA
Source organism: Dichetophora obliterata (assembly GCA_963920525.1). Taxonomy (NCBI): domain Eukaryota; kingdom Metazoa; phylum Arthropoda; class Insecta; order Diptera; family Sciomyzidae; genus Dichetophora; species Dichetophora obliterata. Next base: position 227,498,521 of record OY986436.1, on the reverse strand, counting down.
TTGTAACGGTAATTTTTTCTATATACTAGATATACATACAAAATATTTTCGAAAAATCTTTCGTTAACCGTTATTTTTATTAATCAACGACTTTTCATTAAAAAATGTGTTGTACTGAGAAAATCTGTAGCTTTCGAGATATAACCAAAAGTTTAATGTCATAATAATGGAAATTTTTCAAAACTTAAGTGTATATTCATGTTCAGAATCTATGTTAAAAAATTAAATTTTTGAATTACTAATTTAAAAAACTTTTTACCAACATTTTTTATAAGCCTGATATGCAGGACTTATTAATAAATCAAAATACAGAAAAAGTCAAGCAACTTTATGTCACCATAAAAATAACTTTTTAAAGATGGTAATTTAAATGAAATAAAGTAATTTTTTAGTATTTATACAATTTTTCATTTTTAAACAAACACAATTATTTTTGTATTTTGCATTTGAAGATACAACAAAATACTTTAATTTTAAGATTTTAAGTTTTTACATGGTGTTTAATATTTTTATCGCAGGCGAAGCAGCGGGTATTTGTTAGTATACAAATATAGTTGTATAAAGTACGATCCTGACCACTGTTCGAACCTGATTCGGCTGATGTTCGGGCAAAAATTTGAACAAACTCCTATTGTACGGTCACTGTTTAACTCCTGTCTGGCTGAGATTACTTGGACACATTTCCACCTTGTTTAACCCTAGTTCAGTCGCTGTTCGGCTTAAGTAAAAAACCATTTTCTTACTAGGGTTTACTTGTAAAGAAGTTTCTGTATCAGATACTATGAGTGCTATATTCTACCAATTTTTAATCAAAAATAATGCTTTACATAACATGTGATGCGCTTGTAGGTACTTCCACATTACCCTTTAACGAAACTTCAGCTGGGAACTTCTATCATTGATTGAATTCTAAAGGAATAAAGAAAACTCTAAGAAAGCCGGAGAATTCTAATTTTCTATTATTAATTTTTGTCAGTTTTATCATTTCGACTATCAGTTTAAGGATTCATTTAGCTACAATTGATGCAAGCACAATTGCATTAATTTAACTTTTATCACAAAAACAATTTGGCTCAACTCAGTTGGGATATAAATACCAAGTGAAGTGACGACCTAAGTGACCGATGTAAGTGACGAATGCACTCAAAACTCTAGGCGAGAAAATTTATCCACAATATCCGAGGCTAATCATAAAATTGTAATCTAACCTTCAACAGGCTTAATTGTTAATTGTTGTTTCAAACACAATGAAAATAACATGAAAATCGGAGAACCCTAGCTAAAGCAGCCAACAGCTAAAAGGTCGTCACATGCCAGCAAAACCCCAAAAACATGGCTTTCGGTGAGCTACGCAAGGCTAAGCTTCCGTTCAACGTGCAAGGATCAACATTATGCATCATGTAGATGAATATAATAACTCATCATCAGCATCATCGACAATCAACAGGACATCAGAACAAAAACAGCAGCAACAACAGCAACAACAACAGCAACAACAACGGCAACATCAACAACAGGAGTGCGAAGCAGTTTAGAATTCATGAAAGTTTCGCAAATTTCCATCTCCTAATTAGATCAATCTAACTGTAGAGGGCGAGAAAGTGGAGCAAGCACCGGATATCATTTGCAACATAACAGCAATGGCGACTGCAACAACAACAACAACAAGAGCAGGATCTACACTGCTGCTAGGCCGGAAGGAAGGCATCACAGTGGCAACAGTGGCTGCTGTTGCTCTTTCAAAACTTGTCGTCACCTTGTAGACTAACTATAATTAATTTGGCTTGAACGTTAATGTTATTGTTGTTGGAGTGTCTTTTATTTTATTTTATTGTTACTCGTAAGCTACAAACAACAAATATTCATAGTCCTGTCAAGTCAATTCTCCTGTCAGCCTGGCATGTTGATATATTTTCATTTTATGTTTTATTTTATTTAACATTTATTTAATTTTTTTTGTATTTTTTTTTTTTTTTTGCGTAAACATATTTATAAAAGTTTGTCCTACGATACAAAAGCCAGTCACTCATTCATTGGCTCACTCACTGGCTAACATTGAGTCATTGTCGTCGACGCCATTCTCCGAGGATGTGTCCAGATGTAATAGAACACGCGAAATGCTAACAGTTTGTTGTTCAAAAGCTAGAGTTTTGTGTGTGTGTAGAAAAAGCATCTCTTCTGCCATAACGGCAGCATGGATATTCATTGCAGGATATCATTGCGTTTTTGGCTGCTGTTGTCTGTTGTTGCTTGTCACAAGTAACACTCTCCCGAGAGATGACATACCTCTCACTAAGCTTGTTTTGTTAGATGTTTATATAACCTCTCCCCTCCTCCTCCTCTCCCTCCAACCACCAGTCTGTGCTGCAACTTCTAGTGTTGCCATCGTTCTTTTCTGTTTTTGTTTTTTTTTTATTTTGCCCATTTTAATTTGAAAATATTTAAAAATTTGCATTAAACCATCGTTTACTATGCAAACATTTATCAAACACTTTAGAGCATGTATGGAATTTTTAAAATGTCCTTTGAAGTACTCGTTTATGTTGGTTTGGTTTGGGTTTTGCATATAAAATTAACACGTAGCTATTTAAAATAAGCCAAGCATATTTTGTGAATTTTGATGAATTTAAAATTAGGAAAACAAACAGCTAATAAACAAGGACATTTAAATTAACATAAGGTTAATGGCTTTAAGGAAATATTTTGGTTCATGGATCTCTACAAATGAAAGTTGGAAAAACAAATGTATGTACGTGTATTTTAAAAGTAAAAAGTTTCTGTGCATTCAATTAAATTTTTGAGTATTCAACAAAGTCATAAAGCGTTCCAATTTTTGATTTGACGACTTACCTCTTTTTTAATGAAACCTTCCTGCAAAAGGTGAGTAATTATATTCCCATTTCTCAAAATCACATTTTAAGCAGAATTTTTTATTTATTTAAGTATTTCGTCAAACAGAGTGCAACTCTTACAGACTACTTAAATTTAATAAGAACTAACTTTAAAACTATACAAGCTATTAACAAGAAAAATTAAAAAATGTGGATAATTATTTACAATAAGAAAGCCAAATAATGGAACTTTGAACTCATAAAATTGAAAAAAATATTTAAAAAAAAATGTTAAAGAAAAAAAAATGTAAAAACAGAAGAATGGAGAAGATCAAGGCTCACGAGCCATATTGCTTAGAACAAGGTTTTCTTTAAAAGAATTTCTACACAGTAAAAAATTTTAGGATAAATTTTATCTGTTTTTTAACATTTGTGTGGTATAAACTTTTTTATAAATTTATAAATTTTATACCACTCAATATTATAAAAATAATAAAACAAATATAATTTAAAAATTTTGTATGGAAATCATGTGTAAATCAAAATATATTCCGGTTCGAAAATAAAAAATTCACCGAAATCGGGAAATTTAAAAATATAGTTGTTTCGATTGGTCTGACGAGAAAAATGGTCAGGATTAATAGGATTTATAAAATTTGATGGTAGAACTTTTAAAACATTTTTGGTTTGGATTTATATGTATACCAAATAGTATAAAATTTATGCTCATATTTTTTACTGTGTAGAGATATTACTAAATAGGTCAGTTGCGCTAAGCAATTCATTGGTTTCCTGAATACTGTGTGCCAAAGAAATTATTATTATTAAGAATTTTAATTATGAAACGGCTCACGGAAGTGGAATTGGCGGTGGAGATACCGAGATGGAGTATAACAGTCAAGCTGAGAAAGCAGTTTGATGTTATGATGAATAAGATCTCAAACAAGCATAACAGAGAATATTTTACGACGAACAGAAAGAGGCGTGAGGCAAACTAGGGCACAACGGGTACTACATTGAGGAACAGAGGGTAGGTTCCAATTTAATTTAAAAAATATGAACCTGGTGAAGTTACGTTGAAACAATTCTAATCTATTGGAGTATAGTTGGTAAAAAGCGTTCCAGGAGAAATATTCCAAGTGCGGACGCACTAAAGAAGGAGAAAGTGTCTTAAGAGTATAAGGATCAGAAAACTCAGTAGAATTTATTTTTAAAAACCTCTCAATAAGTTTGTTTTAGCAATTATTAGCTCAATATGATTTCTAAAAGACAATTTTGGATCCAATAAAACTCCCAAATCCTATTTGCAGGACACTCTTTCATGAGAGGTAGAATTAATGAAACAGTTCCAATAGATAGGGGAGGCAAATCGAGAAAAGGAAAGATACTGGCATTTAAAAATATTAAGGGGAAGATTACTGATAAAGCATCAATTAGCAACCGAGTTAAGGTCATGTTGAAGAAGTCTAAAATCATTGTCAGTTTTAATTGACTGGAAAAGTTTTAAACCATCGGTAAAAAGAAGGCATCTTGTGTGCTCAATGACTCGAGGGAGGTCAATAGTGAAGAGAAGAAATAAAAAGGGCCAAAATGACTCCCTTGAAGTACACGCAAAGTGACTTGAAAGGCGAAAGACAGGCTTTCATTGAGTTTAACGTTTTGCCATCGATTAAGAAGATAAGATCTTAACCATGACAAAATAATTGAATGAAATCCAAGAGCAGAAAGCTTAATGAGAAGAGAACCGTGATTGACTTTATTAAACGCTTTAGTGAAGTCAGTGATGATGACATAAGTCTGTAAGCTATATGAGAAATTTCTAACTATAAAAGAACAAAAAAGATTTAAATTTGTGGCTGTTGATCTTTCAGATATAAAACCATGTTGATTCATGGAAATAAAATTCTTTACGTAAAACAGTAATTTATCGTAAACAATTTTTTCAAAGACTTTAGCAAATACAAAATTTTACTTATTAGTCTATTTACTTATTGATCTATAATTGCAGACATCTTGCTGCAGATCTGATTTGGGGATTAGAACAATGTAAAAAAACTTTCCATTCGTTCAGAAACGTACCACTAGAAAGCGATTTATTAAATATAATAGTTAGTGGGAGAGAGATTACAGCCGCACACCTTTTTAGCGAAATCGGAGCAATACCATCATGACCAGAAATAGAAGTTGATTTAATATTTAATAGTGAACTTACAACCGCAGATTCCTCTATGGAGAGATAACCTCAGATTAATAGCGAATTAGGATTAGAAATGACAGACGAAGTGGAAGAGGTTGTTGCTACCGAGTAAATCGATTCAAAATAATCCGCAAAATAATTACAAATAGTAATAGTATCCTCAGAACTGGACCCTTTATAAAACATGGAATTAGAAATACCACTACATTTCTTCTACATATTTACGAAGAACCAGAAAAGTTTACTGTTCTATTTTATTTGATATTTAAAAATATGCAAAATAGAGGAATATTTTAAACCAAATATTGTTGGCAGTCATTTTTCTACCCTAATAAGTGAAGTGTAGTAAGCTAAAGTTCAAATTAAGTCAAAGTCAAAGTCAAAGTCCAAGTCCAAGTCCAAGTCCAAGTCCAAGCCTAAGTCCAAGTCCAAGTCCAAGTCCAAGTCCAAGTCCAAGTCCAAGTCCAAGTCCAAGTCCAAGTCCAAGTCCAAGTCCAAGTCCAAGTCCAAGTCCAAGTCCAAGTCCAAGTCCAAGTCCAAGTCCAAGTCCAAGTCCAAGTCCAAGTCCAAGTCCAAGTCCAAGTCCAAGTCCAAGTCCAAGTCCAAGTCCAAGTCCAAGTCCAAGTCCAAGTCCAAGTCCAAGTCCAAGTCCAAGTCCAAGTCCAAGTCCAAGTCCAAGTCCAAGTCCAAGTCCAAGTCCAAGTCCAAGTCCAAGTCCAAGTCCAAGTCCAAGTCCAAGTCCAAGTCCAAGTCCAAGTCCAAGTCCAAGTTCAAGTTCAAGTCCAAGTTCAAGTCCAAGTTCAAGTCCAAGTCCAAGTTCAAGTCCAAGTCCAAGTCCAAGTCCAAGTCCAAGGCCAAGTCCAAGTCCAAGTCCAAGTCCAAGTCCAAGTCCAAGTCCAAGTCCAAGTCCAAGTCCAAGTCCAAGTCCAAGTCCAAGTCCAAGTCCAAGTCCAAGTCCAAGTCCAAGTCCAAGTCCAAGTCCAAGTCCAAGTCCAAGTCCAAGTCCAAGTCCAAGTCCAAGTCCAAGTCCAAGTCCAAGTCCAAGTCCAAGTCCAAGTCCAAGTCCAAGTCCAAGTCCAAGTCCAAGTCCAAGTTCAAGTTCAAGTCCAAGTCCAAGTCCAAGTCCAAGTCCAAGTCCAAGTCCAAGTCCAAGTCCAAGTCCAAGTCCAAGTCCAAGTCCAAGTCCAAGTCCAAGTCCAAGTCCGAGTCCAAGTCCGAGTCCAAGTCCAAGTCCAAGTCCAAGTCCAAGTCCAAGTCCAAGTCCAAGTCCAAGTCCAAGTCCAAGTCCAAGTCCAAGTCCAAGTCCAAGTCCAAGTCCAAGTCCAAGTCCAAGTCCAAGTCCAAGTCCAAGTCCAAGTCCAAGTCCAAGTCCAAGTCCAAGTCCAAGTCCAAGTCCAAGTCCAAGTCCAAGTCCAAGTCCAAGTCCAAGTCCAAGTCCAAGTCCAAGTCCAAGTCCAAGTCCAAGTCCAAGTCCAAGTCCAAGTCCAAGTCCAAGTCCAAGTCCAAGTCCAAGTCCAAGTCCAAGTCCAAGTCCAAGTCCAAGTCCAAGTCCAAGTCCAAGTCCAAGTCCAAGTCCAAGTCCAAGTCCAAGTCCAAGTCCGAGTCCAAGTCCGAGTCCAAGTCCAAGTCCAAGTCCAAGTCCAAGTCCAAGTCCAAGTCCAAGTCCAAGTCCAAGTCCAAGTCCAAGTCCAAGTCCAAGTCCAAGTCCAAGTCCAAGTCCAAGTCCAAGTCCAAGTCCAAGTCCAAGTCCAAGTCCAAGTCCAAGTCCAAGTCCAAGTCCAAGTCCAAGTCCAAGTCCAAGTCCAAGTCCAAGTCCAAGTCCAAGTCCAAGTCCAAGTCCAAGTCCAAGTCCAAGTCCAAGTCCAAGTCCAAGTCCAAGTCCAAGTCCAAGTCCAAGTCCAAGTCCAAGTCCAAGTCCAAGTCCAAGTCCAAGTCCAAGTCCAAGTCCGAGTCCAAGTCCGAGTCCAAGTCCAAGTCCAAGTCCAAGTCCAAGTCCAAGTCCAAGTCCAAGTCCAAGTCCAAGTCCAAGTCCAAATCCAAGTCCAAGTCCAAGTCCAAGTCCAAGTCCAAGTCCAAGTCCAAGTCCAAGTCCAAGTCCAAGTCCAAGTCCAAGTCCAAGTCCAAGTCCAAGTCCAAGTCCAAGTCCAAGTCCAAGTCCAAGTCCAAGTCCAAGTCCAAGTCCAAGTCCAAGTCCAAGTCCAAGTCCAAGTCCAAGTCCAAGTCCAAGTCCAAGTCCAAGTCCAAGTCCAAGTCCAAGTCCAAGTCCAAGTCCAAGTCCAAGTCCAAGTCCAAGTCCAAGTCCAAGTCCAAGTCCAAGTCCAAGTCCAAGTCCAAGTCCAAGCCCAAGTCCAAGTCCAAGTCCAAGTCCAAGTCCAAGTCCAAGTCCAAGTCCAAGTCCAAGTTCAAGTTCAAGTCCAAGTCCAACTCCAAGTCCAAGTTATAATTGCCCAAATTTGAATACCAAATTTTTTCAATCCACCAATTTTAGCTTCTATGAAATGCTTACTCTAATTTTTAGGCGTTGGGCATGGTACACACTCCTAAAAATTGTTGCCGCTTATTTTAATTCTTGAAACATAATAAAGTAGTTGCAGCGATATTATTATTATCACTAAATATGTTATCAGTCGCTTGTATAGTTTTCGTCATAAAAAGTAAACTTTGTTTTAATAAACCGTCTGTCAACACATTTATTTCACGACAAAAAGCTCACTTCTTGGCACATATGTTCACAAAGAGTTGACATAAAACCAAAAACAACAACATCAAAGGTAACTGATATTAATCTGGCCATATTGTTTTGGGTCCTTAATGTGGTTTCTAGCTGTTTTCCGACATTTATGCAAACAAATACATATCTACAAATGCACACACACACACACACACATGCTGCAGTCTTTAGTGGTGTGCCTTCCTTTGCACCACCCTGAATCCTACTCCTACCCAGAAAAGCACACAAAGTAAAACGCTCAAATAACAACATTTGAACCGGGACCGAGAAACTATGCACCATAACATAGGGGAATGCATCATAAACTTACAACTTCAATTATGAAAGTTAATATGTACTCGAACGCGAGCAGCACGCAATCTGATGCCAAGGGTAGACAATGAGCGACAACAACAACAACAATGACAACAACTAAATTACACAAATTGTTGCAAGAATTGCTTTGTTCTTCTTAAGAGTTAGACAATGATTGGAGGAGGGGTAAAAGGGTGTGTCATTGTTGTCGAAGGATGCTTGGGCACAAACTATACGTATGTCAGTCAATCAGAGCAGGAATTTCTATGCAGCTTCTTCTACGTTCCCTTATTTTATTATTATAATTATTAATTTAAATGAGAACTAAAATAAATTACAAGATGCAATTTCATTTGGAAAAAATGCGTAGTAAAAATTCCCCGGAGAATATTGCTACAACAGCAGTTTTCAAAATTATGCACAAAACTTGCAAATGATAAGAATACACAAAGGCTGAAAAAGAAATAAAGATACAGTTCTTTTCAATTTTGTGTTAATTTTATCAGATGGCGACAGCACAGGAATAATGAAGGAGACATTGTAATGTGAAACTATGGTGTGGAGTGGAAAACAAACATTAAATTTTGGCTACATATAAAAATGTCATTTGTTGGCTTTACACAGAAACAAAACTACTTGATTCTTGAAACTGTCATTAGGTTAACAAACATTGGCTATGCGAAAGTAATACAAAAGTGTTGTAAAGAAATTAAAAACCAGTATACCGTCTTTAGAACCTTTGCAGGGTAACATGCCTGACTGTCTCAACCTGGAAATCCGCCAGATGACCTTCGGGGAATCTGCCTGTCCAAAGCCAGGATTCAAAGGGTGATGGTTGGTTGTTAGGTGGACAATTTAAGGGGCACGGCCCATGAATTGATCTCAAAATGAGTTCATTCTTGAGGCACGGCTCTTGAATGTTTACCTGATTTCCGTAAAATAAAAAGGTTTACCTTGAGCCTTGGTTGTTGGTGCCAAATCTAGGAGAAAGCATGGTTTTGGTATTAAGTTATCATAACAATGTTATTGTAATATGCTTTCGATGGACGATCAATCCAATATAACTTGAAGAGCGGGTGCAGTCATTCATCAATTATCAGGAGACCTGATATATCGTTGTTCTGCAGACCTTTGCTTTAGAATTAGGGTTATATGTAAGAGGCATAGAATCCTTACACCGAGTATAAGCCAATTGGTATACTACGGCTCACGCTTCCTAGTTTTCCGAAAGAGGCTTTTAAGAAGCCTTAATTAAGCTAATGAAGTTGCGTAATTAGGATTGTGGTTCTCTCGGTATTAAATTACCGGAAAACCAATGGTTATTTTTAACCTAGTCATGTACCATTTTAGTGACTGAAGGTGTCGCAGTCAAATATAATTGTTCTAAGAACTATTGGTATGTAGATGGGATGTTGAAGAGCCTTGTCTGGTGGAGCCTTAAGCCCAGGTATTGACTGTCGTTGGGCATGGTCCTTCGGTGTTTCATTCGCTCTGGCAGTGGTTAGACCAGGAAGGTCGGTGTGAGTTACACTTAAGTTGAACTCGGGTTGGTAACTCCCTTAAAGTACTAAGAGAATGATGGTAGATTAATTTCTCGCTATTTCAAACAGTAAATGTTAGGAAAGTTAGCAACAACCGGATCAATATACTGTTACCTTTGGAATTTGAAAACAGGCTACGGGGAAAACTAAGCAGTCTGAGTTGTGTACACAAATGATTGGGGAATCTTATGATACAACAAAAGTACCATAGGTTTTATGTAGGTATCGCTTCCTAGTTTTCATCACAAGTAATACCTTCTTTGATCGTGTGAGCAAAGTTGCGTGCCAAAAAATGGGTTAAATTATCAGTATGTATGCCGATAATGACCCATGGTTATTTTATAATCAAGACATGTACAATTTTAGTGGCCGAATGTTTCACGGTCATGTAAAGTCAATAGATGGTTAAAAGTTGATCTGTGCTATAAAATTAGGGGAACCTTTCTGTTGGATCTTTTGAATTCCGAAGGGGCGTTTGCCGACGATAAATATTGGTTCCAAGCTTTGGAGCACCGTAGAATTAAGCCTTCACGGCAGGGGTCTACGTTAAACACATGGAGGATTTCTGTCTCATCCTGGCGAGGCCAGCATAATCTTTGTGAAATCGCCTCAAGTCGACTCAAACCTCCACGTGGTGTTTCCTGGGCAACGTCAAAACTGACAATCGTTAGTTTGGCTGTTTATCTGAGCGGCGGGTCCCTTTGCTTAAAGCAGGTTGTGCGTCGGGTTTGAAGTCCACCCGTAAAAACCCATTTGAATGAAAACAAATAAGAAGAGAAGAAAACTGATATCCAAATCTGATGACGACTACCGCAAACGAAAAACTGATAATGATTTACGGATATGCACCTGGAATGTCCGAACCTTTAATTGGGACGGTGCCTTTAGCCAACTGACTGATGTCTTGGAAAGATACAGAGCTGATATCACTACTATCCAAAAAATGCGATGGAAGGGACAGGGTTGCATTCGGCATGCACCCTGTGATACCCACTGCAGAGGCCATGCGGAGAACAACGAGTTTGGATGCGGATTTGTAGTTGGCAAGAGACTAAGGCCCCACCATGGTAGAAGAATACAGATAGATGCACCAGATGAGAGCATACTGCCGCAAATGTCAAAACGAAGCAAACGTTTTCTTTCTTTTCTTTTATTTTCATTCGCCACACAGCTGAATTTGACAGACATAGCAGTATGGAAAGAGAGCAGTCAGCGCTGCAGCTACCTCTACGTCCTGGGATTCACACCCGTGAACGAACGGCTTGCTATAATCCGCATTAAGGTTAAATTTTTTTAACAAAAGCCTAATATGTGCGCACGCTCCGACAGAAGACCAGGACGATGAGACCAAGGAAATTTTTTACGAACGCCTTGAAATCGTGCTTGGTGACTTCAACGCTTAGGTGGGCAAGGTAAATATATTTGGTTCAACAGTCGGAAAGTTCAGCCTCCACGACAACACCTCCGATAACGAAATGAGGATGATTGGCTTCGCCGCAGCACGAAACATGGTCGTAAGAGGCTCTAAATTCAAGCATCTCAATATTCATAAAGCCGCCTGGATGTCCCCTGGTAAAAAAAACAGAAATAAAATTGATTGAAATCAAAAGACACCGCCTACAAAGCCACCCTGCAGTCGGTTGTAACGCGCGCTGCTAAGGAGCGATACAGAGAGAAGAAGAGGGAAGAGACGTATTTTGAGGAGGAAAAAAGATAGGCAGAAAAGCGCGAGCAGGAGAAGATTGAGATATATGGTGACATGCATGAGGCCCGAAAATTTTTCGAAAAAATAAGACGCCTTGCCGATGGTTTTAAAACCGGGGTATCTTCCTGCAAAGATGAAAACGGGAATCTATTCACAGATGTCCAGAGTACACTGACGTTATGGAGGGAACACATTTCTAAGCTTCTAAGTGGCGACGCTGACAACAATCCCGCCAATAGAAATGATATTCCGGAAACCCCAATTACGGATGACAGCGTCGAGGTACCGCTGCCGGACTTTAAGCTCGGCTTAAAAATAACAAAGCCGCAAAAGCTGATGGCTTACCTGCTGAGCTGTTTAAAAATGGAGGCGAAGCTCTACTTAAATGCAATCACGAGCTTCTATGCAGAATATGGTCGGAAGAATGCATTCCGAACGATTGGAATCTCAGTGTGCTCCGCCCAATCTACAAGAAAGGCGATCCCACTATCTGTGCCAATTACCGTGGGATAAGCCTTCTTAATATCGCATATAAGGTCCTGTCGAGTGTTTTATGTGAAAGATTGAAGTCCATTGTAAACGAACTGATCGGACCTTATAAGTGCAGCTTCAGACCTGGAAAGTCTACCATCGACCAGATTTTCATGCTACGACAAATTTTGGAGAAGACTCAAGAAAAACAAGTCGACACCCACCATCTTTTTGTTGAGGTTGGGAAGGACCTCTCCCCACCATTTGTTACCAAACAAGATTTCAGACAAGGTGATTCCTTATCGTGCAACTTTTTCAACCTAATGATGGAGAAGATCACCCGAGCTGCTGATCTGAGACGTAGTGGCACAATATTCTACAAAAAGGTTGTTATGCTGCTTGCGTATGCTGATGACATCGATATCATTGGCATAATCTAATTCTCCAAATTAGAAAGAGAGTCAAGTTGAATGGGTCGTCTGGCAGTGAATGCAGATAAGACGAAATACTTGGTGTCAGCAAACAAACAGTCCCAGCGTCTTGGAACCCACGTTACCGTTGACAATACCTCCTTCGAGGCTGTGAAAGACTTCGTTTATCTGGGATCCAGCATTAATTCAACCAACGACATCAGCATTGAGATCAAACGAAGAATAACTGTTGCCAACAGGTGTTACTTTGGTCTCAGTAGGCAATTGAGATGCAGAGCCCTCTCTCGACGAACGAAAATCACGCTCTATAAATCGCTCATCATGCCCGTCCTGCTTTACGCATCACAAACCTGGACGCTGAGCAGCTCAGATGAAAGGACTTTAGGAGCATTCGAGAGAAAGATTCTTCGTAAGATCTACGGACCAATCTGCGTCAATGGCGCGTACCGAATACAGAGGAATGATCAACTGTATGAGCTGTAGGCTGACATCGACATAGTCAAGCGCATTAAAATCGAGCGGCTTCGCTGAATAGGTCATGTTCAGCGCATGAAAGACGATGCTCCAGTGAAGAAAACATTCGATTCGGTACCCAGCGGCGATCAACGCAGAAGAGGACGACCACATCTTCGTTGGAAAGACCAAGTAGAGGACAACGTGACGAAGCTTGGAATTTCCAACTGGCGCCAGTAAGCGAGAGACAGAAATGGCTGGCGCAAATTCTTAGATGAAGCCAAGACCGACTTACGGTTGCAGCGCCCGTAGCAATACCGTCCTTAGATTTCATTTAGTTACTAGAACAAGCCTATGAAGTTATAAAGGACTATAAATCTTTGTCATTTATTTGTAAAGCCTTTACAAATAGTATTGCATTTTAAAGTAAATTTTGAAAATTGCCTCATATTCAGCCCGATTCTGAATGATTTTTGCCGGGGAATCGGAAAAGGGAGTTTTAATTTTTCAGATAAAGTTCAAAGATATTTTGGAAATTTTTAATGCCAAATTGTTCATAAACCGTTAATATTCAACAGTGTAAAAAAACTGTGATATCTTTATCAGCGATATGAAAAATGAAAACTCCCTTTTCCAATTCCCCGGGAAAAATCATTCAGAATTGGGCTGATTTTAAATACAACAAATTTTTCAAGGTTTCAGAGAAAGAACCTATCCCTATTTTTCAAACCTACGCGCTTAAGACAGAAATATAACAATTATTTCTAAAAAGCATCTAAGTGTAAAATAATTTTTTAAACTTATAATTTCTTATGTGTATCTTTCTTATATAATTAACTAGATGGCGATTTTCCGGAGCGATTTGCCTATCCTTATATTTATAAATTTGCTGCTTATGTTGTGTTTGTATCAAAAGAATCGGATACCGAGGCATACATTTTTTAAAATTTTGAACTCAATCCAACAGTGGGCCATAAGTAGAAAAAGAAAATAAAATTTTTGATTTTGTAAACAATATTTCACTAACCCAAAAAACACTCAATAATCTTTTAAAGTTTTGGCGTAAAATGGCTCTAAATTTTAACTTTTTTTATTGAAAAAATTTGAGACTATTATTTTTTTTTACTACCTGTAGTCGTAAGTGTTCTACTTTTTTTATTTTTAAAAGAGTGTAACTAAAATCTAGAAATAATAAAAATAGGATATTTAATATTTCTTAGACTGTAGTTTTTGGGATTGTAATTAAAACATATATATTTTTTGTGGTTTTTTTAAAGTAAGCATTTTTAAAGAATAAAAGCTAAGAACATTGAAAACTTTAGAAGGTAAAAAAAATAACAACTTACTAAATTTTTAAAAATAGTATGGAATATCATTTAACAAGCAAATTATTTTATTGTTTTCAGCGTATCTTCAAAATGAAAATTACATTAAAAATAATAAAAAGTGATGTATGCAAATCATCAAAATTAAGTAATCGGAAAGAGTAAACATTTTTTTAGAAAAAAGTAAGTGCATTAAGTGTATGTAGACATTCTTTTTTTTTCTCTTATGTCTTGATTATATGATATCGCTCATTTCGTGCAAGACAGTCACAACTCAAAATTTAGTATTATTCAGGAGAGCCTTATGAAATTTTAAAATGACATCACGATCATTTATTGGAAAGCTGAACTAAAAATTGTTAAGAATATTTATAGGTCATTATATATTCTACCATAAATATCATAAATTTTCCATTTTGCATCAATAGTGAATTTTTAAGCAAAATTTTCGTAAGTGTCTATTTGAGTTGTGACATTATTACTACAAAACCTCATTTTACAAAAGTGTTTCATTTTGAGTTGTGACAATTTTGCTACAATATGATAACATACCTTTGAGTAAGATGTCACGTTTTGATTTGGTACTTTATTACTACAAAAATGTTAGCTTACTTGCTTAGATTTTTATTTAAAATTTTTTTTTATGACATAATAGTCGTTATTGTTCAAAAATTATGCAGAAATTTTAAATAAATTTTGGTATAAATATAAATAAAACGTTATTGATACAAAAAAGTGAAGAAATCGCTAAAAGTCAAAACGACACAAGTATCTGTAAAACCGTCAATTAACAGCAAATCAGTCTGGAATACACTCAAATTGAAGATATGATAACAATGCATATTTCTGTATATTTAACTCAAAAAACATAAATTTTGGTGGTTGTGGTGGTCTTGCACGAAATGAGCAATATGTAGTCCTCAGATTATAAGAATGTATATAAATTATATGTATGTATGTATCAAATGCTCAACATATTTGGTATATATGATATTAAAAGTGTTATTAAACTGGTAAAAAATGAAAGTTATATTGATGACGTCACATTGTATGAATGATAGGCATGGTTTTCTTCCAACTTCTCTAAATATCAAACTCAGAAAGCATTTTATGTATTCGAGTTACGCATTCTATGTAGTGAATTCATTTTTGAGGACTTTATGAAGATTGCACTACGTTGATGACGTCACTTTGTATGAATGATAGGCGTGGTTTTCTTCCAACTTCTCTAAATATCAAACTCAGAAAGTATTTTAAGTATTCAAGTTACGTATTCTATGTAGTGAATTAATTTATGAGAACTTTATGAAGATTGATGACAACGTTGATGACGTCATTTTTTATGGGAGGTAGGCGAAGATTCCATTAGATTGTGCCAAATTTGAAACTCAGAGTACATACATATTTAAAATCAAAAAATTTATCAATAACTTCAAGTCATTATATTATTTTTTTTTATTAAAAGGTATTTTACCGTTTTGATAAAGTCACTTTGTAAGGGAGGTAGGTGTGGTTTTCATCCGAATTGGCTCATTTTCGAACTCGACCTTTATTTTTCACGTATTTAATATGTGCGCTGCAGTAAAAATCATAATTATCAATTAACGAATTAAATTATTGTGAAGCATTAGTTCCAATTTTCTTGCCAATTTACTATTGAAAATAATCTAAAAATTATTTAAATAAAAAAAACTGTAAAAAGTGGGGCTGTTCTCCTAAAACGTGGGACACATGCTATAGAGAATAGTAAAGAGTTTTATTAACAATTGTAGTACGTTAGTGAACAAATGATTTCTTAACCCAGGTCCCTTGACTGTCAGAATAGAATTACTTGCTTGGATGGTAGATTCAAGTTTGCTTAGGTTAATGATGCAGGTTTAATATTCTCTATAGCCTGCGCCCCACATTTTTAGGAGGACTAAAAACCCCACTCTATGTGAAATTATTTTATACTTTTTAGTTCGTTTTAAAAACGTGCTATATTAAAAGTTTGTTTTTATTTAATTAGTTATTTTCTGATTTTTAGTCTTTGTCAAAAACTTTCGAATTTTCAAAAATTCTCCACTGAAGGTGACAAAAGAACTTGTTCAAGAAATTGCAATAGTTCTATAAATATTAAAAATGAAGCAAACAAAACAAGTAAAAAAAACCGAAAAAATGCATTAACATTGTTGAGGCTCGAACTAACAACCTCACGGTTATAAAGCAAGCGCTCTGTGCTCTGAGCTACAGAACTCACAAAGAAATATATTCTTAATAGCAATAAATTAAACTACTTTCTTATAAAATGTATAAAATTTTTTATTTTAGCTACTTTTTTACAATTATCTTTTTCACCCTCAGTGGTAAATTTTTCAAAATTTGAATTTGTTTCATAAACAATTTTTTATGGGATTTTTTTTACATAGCCTTATTTTACGCAAAATTATACGGAAAAGAAATGGATTTTAGTTTTCATTTCCAAAAAAGCTGTAAAAATTAAAAAAATATCGGCACAGCAAAATTCGAACACTTCAACTTAAAAATTAAATTAAAAAAAATTGTGACGAAATTGAGAGGCTAAATATGGTGCGATGGACTCTCAACATGTTCCTCTTTAAGAATTTCTATAAAGTTTGATTGTGCTTTTTTTTGGTCGATTTCGGAACACTGTGTTATATTTTAAGAAAAAGAATATTTGACGTTTGGGGAAACCAGCATGAATTAATATTAGTTCTAAGGAGGACGCTTAATGACCGCGAGTTGATATTTTTGTTGTCAAGAATGAGAACAAAATCCAGAATGATTTATAATATCAAACATTTAGAATTTGTATTTAAATCATAGAAAATCAATATAATTTTTTTTGACTTTTTACATATTTATCGATTTTTTTCGCATAAAACCTTATTTTATGCATAATGAACTTCATTTGTTATTTAATTGTCCCTAGAAGTGAGCTATAAAATAATAAAATTGGATTAAAATTATTGGAGCTGTGATATTTTAACCCTACGGTCCATAACCGGGTACCCGGGTACTTTTTTGAACTTTTTTGAAGTGCTGCTGTTCCTTTATTATTGAAGATATCAACATGAAACTCCGGATCATCAGAGATTTCGGCTAAACTTAGAGACTAGAAAAAAGTTTATCAAATTTGGTTAAATATATTAACTAAAAATGAGTTTAATGTTTTTGCATACAGGGGTCCATGAGCAGGGTACCGGGGTACCTTAGTGCAAATTACCTAATATTTCAAAGAAAAAACGTTTGTTTTATTTTTATTTTGTTTCAAAATGTTTATTGATGTGTAAAAAATGAACTGTAATTGTTTTTTAGTTAAATTATTTATATTTTATTCATTTTAACTTATTTCTTATATTTGATGTCTTATGTTGAGTCATTGTTGAAACATGGAAAACATTTTGATATTGTTTGAGTATGTTGATCGCAAATTAGTTTCTTGCAAACGTTGCATACTTTTCTCGTCTTTCTTCTCCTGTTGTCTGGCAAAGAAGCGCACAAATAGCAGCATCCTGTTATTGGCTTCCTGCCGTCAGTAGAAGCAGCCGTAGAAGTAGATGGTTGCTCGGTATAGGTTACCGTCTTCACTGGTCTTCCCAAAAAGCTCTCAATTGCTGATTTGGTGGAAAAATGGCGCGTTACTTGGCGATTAGCTACTTTTTCTTCTATTATTGGCGCAAGTTTAAATCTCCAGCAAGTTTACGCAAAAAGCGTTTTCTCCGTGTTGTTTGATATGGAACAGTTCTGTTATTATCATAAAATATAGTGTATGCCGCGAAAGCACTAACATCGAGCATATTGTACAAAAACGACAAAGGCCACCTTTTTGTGTGTCTCTGTGTGGTATACTCCCGAAGCGTCTGGTCCATAACATCCACGCCACCTTTTGTTTTGTTATAAAAATTGATGATTTCTGGTTTGCCGTTTTTTTCTACAGTTGCATCATCATGCAGAGTCGACAACAATATTACGGAATTTGTTTTCCTCTGTTTGTATGAAACCATAGTCACCTTCTCGTGGAAACCAAATTTGCTTGTCCCAACGGTCCAACTCTTATCGTCTTTCATTTCTGTTGGTATATAGGCTTTGTTTCGCCGCAGTGTTCCAACAATGCTAAGTTTGACGGATATCAGCTGCTTTGCCAGTGGCAGCGTCGTAAAAAAATTATCCATGGTGATATTACGTCCACTATTGTGGTTTGGCCCAACCAAATCTCTGACTACTCTTTCGCCTACACCGATTTTGCGACCACTGTCTTGTTTGCCAGTATATATTTGGCCATGAAGAGGATATGAGTTTTTAGCATCGCATATCTACCATACCTTGATCCCGTATTTCGCAGGCTTCGATGGAATATACTGGGTAAATCTTGTTCTGCCGCGGTACGGATACAATTGTTCGTCGATTGTTAAATTTTCTGTAGGCACATAATATTTTGCGAGATTGGCGTTCAACATTATCCAAATATCTCGTATTGGAGCAGCTTTGTCTGTACGCTGCCTCTCGTTTCTTGTTCTCGCGTCATCAAAACGTATAAAACGAATAAGATCCCAGAAGCGGTTTAATCCCATTGTTGCACGAAATAGAGGATGAGATAATTGCGTCCATAAGTCCCTTGCATTTTCATCATTGGAATGATTTGCGCCTGCCATTATCAGCATTCCAATGAATGCGTATAATTCTGACACTGTCGTATCCTTCCACTTCAATTGACGCTTTGTTGGGTTTGCTGCATTGTAGGCATCATGAGTTGAATTGGCTTTTTTGTTGGTATGACGCACGATTATATCGACCATTTATATTGTAAAATAACTCATGAAGCATTGCATACCAGTAATACTTTCCGTCATTCGTAATGGACCACTGCGAGTTCTTACGATGTTGTGACTCCTTATTTGTTGACAAACAGGTGGTGTTGGTTGCCATTGAGTACCATCACGTGCAATCATACTTTCTGTTGTGCTTGATGTTGGTGCATTTTCTTCCACCATATCAGTTTCGCTGTCACTGTCATCTTCAAATACATCTTGCTCAATTTGCATTGGCGTGTCAACAGCGGCTGGAATTTCGTTGTCATTGTCTTCACTTTCTGAGTCTTGCGCTCCTCCCGTAAATACCTCTTCTTCTTCCTCAATTGGCTCTAAAGTGTCGTCATCCACAGTCATATTATCAAGTATAGACTCAATATATCTGCTTCTGGCTTCTTCACTCAAACGCATATATTGTCTTTCAGTTAAATATTCTATTTTGCGGTTCATTTTACTTCAACTTCATTGTTCAACTGTTCAACTTATACTAACGAAATCATTGAAATGTATTCTTTTTCTGCCGTAGCTGAACATTTGCTACCTAAAAACACAAAAAATACAAACACAACATTTGCTACCTAAAAACACAAACAGAAACATAAAACCAGTTTCTGTTTACTTTTGTGTGCTGTTTAGGTAGAAAATGCCCATAGAAACCAATTTTATCTTACAAACATGAAATTTGTACAGTTGAGATGTAAAAATTAAGCGTTTCTAATAATCTGTGCATATATATATTATTTTATTTGAATATAAACGAAAAAACTTCACTAGGGTACCCGGGTACCCTGGTTATGGAATCCCGTTCGTCCTGTTTTTGGCATTTCGAGTACAAAAAAATTCATAAAAAATTTATATAATTATTTTTCTTATTGAAAATGGCTTCAACAATATAAAAAGAAATTTTCTGATTTTAGCTAGAAGAAATTTTGGTGTTCCACGGCTGCCAACATATCAGACCCTGGTTTTAGGCTAAAAAATATTAAAAATGCCCCAAAAAACGACCAATTTTATTTTCATCACTGCCACAATATATCTAAAATCGGATCAGAAACTAAGTCACACCTCCAGGCTAAAGTTCAAATAGTAAAAGAAAAAATCAAAAACATTTGTTTGTCTCGAAGCCATTTTTTCAAAAAAAAAAAAAAAAACACAATTGAAAATTTTTTAATTAACTGTATTTTCGCGGATACGTAGCTTTGTTTTTTGTGGTGAAAAATTGTGAAAAAAGAGAATTCGCAAGTGGCAGTGGTCAAAATGAAATTGGTTGGTTTTTTTGGGGTATTTTTAATATTTTTACCCTTAAACCAGGGTCTAATATGTTGGCAGCCCTGGAACTCCAAAATTGCTTCTAACTAAAATCAGAAAATTTTCTTTATATTACTGAAGCCATTTGAAACTAAAAACTTAGTTTTTCGATTTTTTTTATGAAATTTTTTGTGTTCGAAATGCCAAAAACAGACACTTTGAGCATTTTAAAAAAAAAAAATCCAGTTTCAACAGCCATAACTTTTTGCTTCGAATTTTGGTTTGTGTAATTTTTTGCTTAAAATAGCTTAAGACTTTTCTGTAGCCAGTCTAATTAAAATTTTGCACTTTTGAATTTTTTTCGCAAAAATACCCAAACTCGAAATTTATGAAATGTTTTTCTTCTAGTAAAAAACGTTAACAACCAAGTTATTTATTCAATGTAATCACATGATTTTGTTGTATTTGCATTAAATGTTGTTTCGGAAAACATTTCAATAGCAGTTTATTGCACATTTTAAAAATTTGAGTTTTTAAGATTTTTTTACTACAATAAGAAAAAAAATTATTTTTTTTAAATTAAAATATCACAACACTTGTAATTTTTATTCGATTTTTATGTTTTATAGCTCATTTTAAGGAAAAAATAAATAGTAAACGAAGTGCATATCTGCTTTGTGCATAAAATAAGTCTTTATGCGAAAAAATCGAAAAATATGTAAAAAGTAAAAAAAAATTTTTATATGTCTTTCAATTAACAACAAAACGATCAACTCCCGGTCATTTGTCGTGCTCCTATCAAACTCATATAAATGCATTCTGGTTCTTATTCCAAACGTCACGTTTTTAATCAGTCATAAATTTCATTTTCGAAAAATTTTAATTTTTCATACAAATGCATTGAATGTATTTTTTTAAAAATATGCAAATAATATTTTTTAACAAAAAAATAACTCTTAACATACATTTTTATTTTGATAAAACTCAACAATCTTACTCACTGCTTGAATATCAAGACAATTTTTATTAGAGAAGAATTAAACATTTGTTTTGCAAAAAAAAAATCATTGAAACAATCATGTTGACAACAGTAATGTTGTTGTTGTTGGGTGAGAGCTGCTACAAAACTGTTGCCGGTTGCCAAATAAAATGACAGCAACAACAGCCAACAGCAACAAAAGCTTCAACAAAGCAATATTTCGGAGTTAAATAAGCGAATAATGAAGAACGAACCGAATTGGACTGCCTGCTGAGTCGAACAACAATAGCAGGAAATCCGAGCATCCGTTCATACAGTTATAACCCCTTCTGCACCCCCTAAACGCCGCTCTCACCCCACTGCACAGCAAGTCACTGACGCAAAGCACGAGTGTCCTTCCTAATCTTATTTCAAACGTTGTCTCCTTTTTTGCATTCTTTTTTCTATTTAATGCTTTTTGCAAACTCTTTTTCGCCAACAGTTTTACATATAGCAAATTTTTTCTTCAACAATAAGTGTGTGTTTGTGTGTGTGGGTGTGTGTGTGAGGGTGCTTATTATAATGAAAAACCATATTTTGACAATCTGTCCCACTGGCTGCCGAAACAAAATAAAAAAAAAAATCCAAAAAAGTACAACAACAAGCATAAACCGCATACCTCTGGCCACCACTGGCTGTATCCTTGAACGAGTAGCAGGAAGCATGGCAGCGCGTCAAACAAAAATTTAGCCAAAGCTTCACACCCGCGGAGACCACAACCCAGTTCGGTAGAATGCGCCAAAAACATACGCACACACTGACACACACACACATACATATACGCTGGATGAAGGGTGCGAGCATTTTTTTAGCCTGCTTTTATGACCAACTCTACCATGTTGGAGAGGAAGTTTAGGAACCATGCATGAGGCCAAGTATGCGGAAGTTGGTCGATAGCGTGTCCTTGGCCATGGCAACGGAAGGAATAAAAGCAATATTTAGAACTCTCTTCGAATCTTTTTTTTCTTGTAGCTTTTATTGGGACCGGATTTTTTGGGGTTTTTTGTATCTTTTTTCTTGTTTTCTTTTTGTTTTTGTTATAGCCAAAAGCATAAACAGGATGAGCCGGAAGCTAAGGGTTGTGCAGCACATTGATAGGATTAAACAGTCTGTTTGATGAGTGCACAGCTTAACGCTCCGTGGGCGCCAAAAGTAGAGCGTTATAAAAACTCACTCTAGCTTTCTTCCTCTTTCGTAAATAGATGTTCTGAACTTCGATGACTTTAAATGAAAATTCAAATTAAAAATTCCAATTTTTACTTTTAGCAATACACATTGGCTCACTCAAAGTCAGCATCAAGTTGTTGCAATATTGTTTTTTATCTTAGCTTATGTTCAATGTTCAACATACTTCAAGTTATTGTTAGATCGACAAATAAATATGCACAAGAGGTAAGAGCATAAATAAGCTACAATGGCAACCCTTCGTTTATTATTCCGTTCACTGTGGTTGTGCGAGTTGTATGTGCCAATTTGTGAATTTTTGAAAAATTGCCCACTCAGAAAAGGACTCCAAGACCAGACGACAAGCAATGAACAATTCTGTTTTATTTTTTTTTTTTTTTCTTTTTTTGCTACAAGTCCACAAGGCACAATTTATTATTTTGGCCCAAAAAAAAATTACCTCCAACCAAAGCTTCTTTTACGGAAACGTGGCATATTTTTAGGCATAAATGTTGCAAAGCATTCGCAAATAAAAGAACAGAGAACAATGCGAATGAATGCGAATAATACTGAAGAGGAGGTGTTAATAATGAGCGGTTTATAAGCATTAAAGATTTGGAGAAGCGATGATGATTGCCTTGGGTGCATAGAAAATGAGCTGGATTTACGTTGTTAATGAAGTCATTTCGTAAAATGGCAAAAATGACAAAAATTTGAACATTTCCCATTTAAACACAAACTTATGGCTACTTCCTCACTTTTGCTTCTCTTACGTACAAAGAAAAACATACGAATTTGAATCATTCTTAAACAAAAATAAAAATATTATTGAAGCAGAATACTTTTTGTTTGTTAGGGTTTTAAGTTAATTTCATTGATTGGACGATTCCTTAAGTTGAAATTTTAAAGATCGTTGGATGCACTAAAAAATGTACTTTAGTTAAGGAAAATTTACTTAATCTAAGGAAAAAAGAGGAATACGCACTAAAGACACGAGGTCTTTAAAACAGATGATACGTTTTACCTAAAAGTAAGTAAAACATAAGTAAAAAATTTATTTTTATTGATTTTAAGGACATGTAACTTCAATTATTTTTCACAGTTTAAAAAAGTTTGTAAAAAAAAATAAATTATGTATGGGCATATTCAGAAAAAAGTCAACCGTGACCAAAAACTCAAAACTTATTAAAAACTTTTTTTTTATGTTGACTTTATATGATTTAAATACAAATTCTAAATGTTTGATAGTTTAAATCATACTTGATTTTAAATACAAATTAAACTGTCAAACAACTAGAATTTGTATTTAAAATCAAGTATGATTTAAACTATCAAACATTTAGAATTTGTATTTAAATCATATAAAGTCAACATAATAAACATAGAGGTCATTTAGGAAAAAACTTTAAACTTTTTTTTTATGATATTATTAAGAAAAACATTTTAATTTTATTAATTGAAGAAATTTCCATATAAATTTATTAACTGTTTCACACATGCAGTTTCTTTTTCGTAAATGTTTAGTAGCTGTTTCGTAAACTTTTTGTTTTAGTAAAAATGGAGAGCACTGGCGAAAGATAATAGAAAAATTTTTGAGGCAAGAAAAGGACAATTTATTAAATATGTTTGTTAATTACTAAATTACATAATTACTTTACTACCTAATTACTTAATCACCCAATTTAAATTTAAGGAAATTTTATCGCGTGAGCTATGTCGCGTGAGTTACGGCAAATATTTTTTGGAAACTCAATATATTTTTAAATAAGCAAAGTCAATGTCAGGTAAAGTGGGTTTATTATGAAACTTCACTGTTTTCCCATTATTTAAAAATTGAAAACAAAAACAAATTATATGAAAAAATTTGCTGAGTTTTTAAAATTTAAACTTGCTTGTAAAACACACTTTCTTTTTTGTCGCGTGAGTTACGCCCATATTTACCACTGCCATTCTTAATTAGTGACAGGAACGATAATTTTGGTAGATCATATCATTACTATGTCTTGTAAGACGTATGTACAAAAGAAAATTTTTTACATTAATAACATAAACTTCAGAGAAAACGAAGCTTTAAGTCGTACGCATATCGCGTTTGTTACGATGGAAATGCCCATATGCAAAAATCAATTGCTGTGCATTAGTCTTGCTAAGGCTCGAAAATGGCTCAACTGATTTAAATAATTTTTTTCGTGTTTTGTTCTCCTCATAGCAGGAAAGGTTTAGAAAAAATGAACATTTTGCCACACCCCCTTCTACCGCCTACAAATTTATAAGCTTTTTGTATGAAAATTTTGTATTTTTTATGGGAAATATACGAATAGCTTTGAAGTTGTAAACCACTCAGCCTCAGAATTCGGTATTCCACCGGAATTTACACGTTCCGTTTCACAGATAACATGTTATAGGCGTAAGAAAAGGGGGCGTGGCACCTCCCAGACAAACTAAATTTGTCATATCGAATAGCTTTGGAGTTATAGGCCGCACAGCCTCGGAATTCGATATACGACAACAATTTGTACTTGCCGCTTCACTGATAACATTTTATGGGCCTTGGAAAAAGGGGCGTGGCACCTCCGTACAACATAAATATGATAAATTCAACAGCTTTTGAGTTTGATTTTGATTTGATTTTGATTTTGATTTATTCCGATAGTAATTAGTACATTAAGAATAATTTCTTTTATAGTATTGTACAATATATAATTGGAAATTAGTGGCATACTGTCTTAAAAACTAAGAATTCATTAACTCCAAACTTAATAATATCTTAATTTAATTATTATTTTATTATTGATTTTTTTTTTTTAATTAAATCTTATGTCTAAATAATGCGGCAATAGATTTTTGGCTATCTCAGTAATAAAAAAAACATTTACTTAAAAGTTAAAAGAAGAAAAATGCTTAAAAATTAAAAGTCTAAAGTTCCCTTTTTTTTGAGCACATTTTAAATTATTTGGTAAAGAGTTCCATAATCTAATGGCGTTAATGAAGAAAAGTCTTGTTGAATTCAAATAATTAAATTTCGGTAGCATTAAATTTCGGCTTCTATTTGATAGGCTAAATTGTAATTTTACATAAAGATACATTGGAGTTTTTGAATAAATGATATTATGTAAAAATATGCAGTTCCTTGCATTCATGTAAGAGGCAATGCCACAACCCAGAATGCTTTTACTCCAAGACGAGATATAATCAAACTTACGTAGACCATAAACTTAGCGAGAAGCATTATTGAAAGCGAGTTGTATTTTATGAAGTGATTGAGTTTACTATAAACAGATACAAAGTAGCTGATTATAGGAACAATCAATTGAACCACCAACCTTCTTTTTGTTTCAGTAGATGTAAAGGGGGCAGATAGTCTTAGATTACGCAATGTACAATAAATTTTACTAACTACACTATTAATATGGTCAACACATGTAAGTGAAGAATTCAACACAAAACCAAGATTAGTGACTTTACTTACAAACTTAAGTGGAGTATTACCAATGTAGATAGGAGGAATGTCGTGCATATAAATTTTGTTTTTTGATATTGGCAAAACATAGGATTTTATTGGATTAGGAGTAAGACAATTTTTTACCGCCCATTTATGAATTATTACTAAATCTTCATTCATCCTGCAACTCAGATCATCAATAAGACCAACACGTCTAGAGAGATAAATTTGGATATCATCAGAGTATGCGTGCAAGGTGACACTATTACATATTAAAAAGATATCATTTATGAACAAATTGAACTGTAAGGGACCAAGAACAGATCCTTGTGGTACTCCAGATTTAATGGATTTAAATTCAGAATAGCGAGACCAAACCTTTGTTCTTTGGGATCTATCAGTTAGATAACTCCACATAAGCTTCACAGCACTATTTGAAAAACCGAAGAAGCATGACAACTTTTTACAAAGAATATTATGATCTACCGTATCAAATGCTTTACAAAAATCTAAAAGGCAAAGAATAGTGATAAAACCTTGGTCATACTCAATTCGTATATCATCAATAATTTTAGTCATCGCAGTACAGCAACTATGTCCTGAACGGAATCCAGATTGTTGTGGTGAAAGGAGTTTGTTTAGGCCTAGATAATTAGTAATTTGTTCTACCATAAGGGACTCACATATTTTTGATAAACATGAGAGGATGCTTATGGGTCTAAAATCATTTGGTTCTCTAGCTGATGTTTTTTTGGAACAGGGATTATAGTTCCTACTTTCCACATTTTAGGAAAGCATGAAGTAGTAAAGCAGTAATTTATTATGTGCTTCAACGGGCTTAAAATTCAACGGCAATATACTTTTTATAAACTTTATAGAAATTTGATCTTCTCCTATGGAATTTGATCGTAGCTTCAAAATACTCCTTGCAACATCATTTTCATTAACTACGGAAAACTCAAAATAACTACTAGTTAGCTCAGGAAAGGGAAGTTCTCGGTCATTTGTGATCAAACATTTAATAACACGCACAACACAATTGATCAATAGAAGCTAGGTCAAAGTCCTTCCAAGGGCTGATATGGCCAGTTTATTTATTTATTTT
This sequence comes from Dichetophora obliterata, assembly GCA_963920525.1. Lineage (NCBI taxonomy): Eukaryota > Metazoa > Arthropoda > Insecta > Diptera > Sciomyzidae > Dichetophora > Dichetophora obliterata. The sequence goes on along the minus strand of OY986436.1, from coordinate 227,471,754 downwards.
TTAGCTCAGGAAAGTCAAGAATAATTAAGTTCGAATTCAAATTGGAGTTAGTATTGATGGAAAAGTAATCATTTAAAATGCTAGGTTCAATATCACATTTGACATTGTCCTTATTTCCAATGACTAACTTTTTTAGATTTGCCCACAGCTGCTTAGATGGGAGAGATGTATTTAACTTAGCCGAAAAAAAGTTAATTTTAGCTGTTCTTATCAGGAGTGTGACTTGGTTACGGGCTAATCTATAATTTTGCCAGTTTAAGGTTGAAGGCTGTTTTTTCCACTTAGAGTATAATTTATTCCGGTTTTTAATTCCAGCTCTTACTGAAGAAGTGAACCACGGACATGAAACATTTTTTACATGAACAGAACGAACTGGAACATAATGATCAAAGACATCCATAACTTGCACATTGAACACATTTAATTTATCATCAACAGAGTTTTGGTACCAACAATTATTCCAGTCAAAAGTAGGAAGATCTTGAAATAGGAGATTAAAATTGATAGATTTGAAATCACGGTATGAATAGGTGTTAGGAATCCAGTCATGATGAAGGTGCAAATTTAATGTGCAGAATATTAAATCATGATCTGATACAAAAGATATTTGGTTAAACAACAGAAGGCATGATAAATCGGATACAAGAAAAAAGTCAAGCACGCTAGGTGTACTGTTTGCAGCATACCTAGTAGGTATGCCTGAGTCTACAATAAAGAGCCCAGCTGTAGATATATGACTAGATAAATTTTGAAAAGCAATATCATTATTGAGTAAATTCACATTGAAATCTCCACATACAGGGTGGCGCAAAAGTAATCCTCCTATCAGAAAATGCAATATATTTTGCGATTGGCTATAAATTTTGCGATTTTTAAATTACAGCCAAAAAACATCGCAAGGTTACTTTTGCGCCACCTTGTACAACCATAGGGCCAATCGCAAAATTAAGAGCATTTTCTGATAGGAGGATTACTTTTGCGCCACCCTGTATAACATAGAAGTCAAAATCAATCAGATGTGTCGACATTTCACTGAAAAAAGGATCAAGACTAAATAATTTATTGGGATTATATACACACGACAGCAAAATTTTGGTACATCTATCAGAAATTTCAACAATTATAAATTCTACATTTGAATCACTAGATTTACACACAAGAGTAGCATTCAGACAGGATTTGACATAAATTGCAACTCCACCACCTTTTTTACCATTTCTATCATTTCTGAAGAGATTATAATTATTGATACTATAAAAGTAGTCGTTTATATCAACATTAAACCACGTTTCAGAAACACATATGACATCTACTAACGAATTTTCAAAAACATATCTAACATAGTGAAGCTTCAGCACATTCAAACTCCTTGAATTGAAGTGCACTACTTTTAAACCACGCCGTTGCTTACATAGAATATTGATTAAAGTTTCACAGTTGACATTAACACCATTAGGATTTACCTCATTTGAGATTATAGGTAAAGTATAACTGAAAAGGAGCTTTGGATACTTTAAAAAAATCGTAGCACTACAAATATAATTAAAGAATAAAAACATAAAACAGAGAGAACCAAACATCTTTACAAATTTTAGTACAAAATGAGAAATTTTAAACATATTTGTAAACAAAAAAAAAACCAGTTAATATATTAAATTAAAATATGATTAAACCTAAGCAGCGGCTTCACGTAGAATTATGTTGTTTAGTTCTTCTTCAGATTTGACTTATTTTGAGTTATTGGCGTTTGGCAACGGGGCCGCGGCTGCAACGAGGATAAGCAAGACCTCGTTGGACTCAGTTTTAAGATTTCAATATTGTGAAATTATCAAGGTAACTTCGACGGATTTGAGTTACTGTGAAAACAATTCCGTGTCGTTTTAATGAGTTTATTACAATGCTAAAGAGCGAACGAGCTAACTAGGTCGTCGAAGTAAGTCGAATACTTGGCGAGATACTTCACATGCAATCCGTCATAATCGATTATTAAGACTACAACCGTGAAAGAAGTGTGTTCGGATACGGAAAGTGTTTAAAGGTTCGGGATTGCTTTGGCTTTATCTATTTTGCTAATCTTGAACATAAGAAGGAGCTGTAAGAACTCATGAAACAGTGTGGAATGTCATATTACATATTGACCGTGAAAGCTGGTTCATAATTAATACTTCTTTGACCCGCCGAAACTGAGTAATGAAATGAGACTTGCAGTCATAAAGCCAACTACCGGAAATAGGAGAATAAGGTCTACAGGGCCAGATAGTGTTATATACACCGTGTTACACACATTCTGTCCTATGAACCAAATTTACTTTTTCGGAAAGGGGATAAAAAATAAAAATACACGTGTATCGGCGATTTTCATGTACACGTCAGAATTTTTTTTTTTTAAGTTTGAAGTATATATTTTTTTTTAATGGTTACCGTTTTTTTAAGGTTTCAGTTCGTTAAAAAAACAATTTTTTTTATTACTTTTGTTTTATAAAAATAAAGAATTGTTACATTAAAAATTTTAATGTTTTTAAAGAAATTTCGGCATTTTATTTTTGCGGTTGTAAGCATTTGCTTCAGTATCGCGACAAATAGACCAACAGTATTCGCCAAGCATATGCGTAATGTCTTTTCCTTTAAAGCGCTTTTCAATAGCCGTAATGTCCTGATGGAACCTTTCGCTAAATCATCAGGGGAAAAATCTAAATGATTGTGAAGAAAATGGATCTTTAGCGACATTAAAATGCCCATTTCGCCATATGCCGAAATCATTTCTGCGACAATATTTTTATAATTGGCAGCTCGTTTGTTGCCAAGAAACTGCTCAATAACGGCAACTGTACCTTTCCATGCACGTTGTTCCATAGCATTTAATTTTGATGAAAATTTAATTTGACGTGCAACAGACATTTCCACGAGTCTGCCTGCAAAAAATCAGCTCGATTAGATCACTGAAAAAGGGTTAAAAATCGGTCCAAAGGCTTCCACACAGGCCACTACGAGCTTTATACTTCAAACTTAAAAAAAAAATTCTGACGATACACGTGTATTTTTATTTTTTCCCCTCTTTCCGAATATGTGCATTTGGTTCATAGGACAGAAAAAAAATTTATTTTTTGTAACACCGTGATATAAATGAAAAAAATGCGTTGGCTAATTATATTTCAAACATTACAAGAGCTGTTTTTCCGGCCGTGGACCCTAAAAAAAAGGAAACGTCATCGCAAGATCGCTGCACAGCCGCAATTTTATAGTTAATTGCTTTAAACAAAGTATTGCATAGAGTCATTGATATGTATAATAATTACTTTTTTGTGGAATCTCGAATTATTGTGTAGTATTTCTGAAAAAAAAATAAGAAAAGGCCAATTTTTTTCGGCGTCTAGAGTGGCCTAACAGCTTAGTTTTAAAATGAAGAAAACAAATTATTAAATACATTTTCATTTTTAATATTTTTTACTAGAATTAAGTAATACTTATTAAAAATATTAATTTCCTTTGAATTAAATTCAAAACGATTTTAAAGTAAAGCTTAAAATTTATCGAAGTTTTAAATAATTAAACTAAAGTTAAGTTACATTTAATAAAAAAAATTAGCAAAAAAAAAAAAAAACAGATGCATCGTTGAACACACGAGAGAAGCGAAGCCTTTTCGCAGATTCATAGATTTGATGATTGATGTATTGGGCTTAAAAGGGGCGTGTGAGAAAATACTGTGTTTCGAGAAAATCGAGTCTAAAGTTTTTGAGAGCTTACAGCTCATAAACTAATATTTCAATTTTATTGATTTCTTTTTTTAAATAAATTCTGAAGTTCTTTTCAGTGAGTGATTAAATTTTTACAGATATGTATTAAAATAAGTTATTTTAAAAAGTCATGTAGGACGCTTTTTTTGCATAAAACACCTGTTATCGCTCTGATTTTGATAAAATTTTATATTATTATTATTATTAGCAGCTCTCTTTGAGCCCTTTATTAGTCACAACTAATGATACAGGGTTATATAAAAAAGCTCAAACACATTATTATTAAAGTGATTAATAAGATTGTTAATTTTATTGATTCATTGACTTGCATTTTTTGTAATTGTTAAAACAAAATATTTACTTAATATATATTTTTGATGACAAAAGTGTTATAAATGAATGTAGAGTCTAAGCTTAGAAAAAGTTAAGGCTGATTCGCAATACTGCGTTCGGTCGGTCGGCCTTTGATCGTACTTTGATCGGCTTTGCAATAACTTTACGGGATAAACTGTCAGAACGCATGACCTAAAAATTTTATCTCTACAATGTTGCGTTCAAGGTCGCGCATGTGTCACTTTGATCAACTGTGGTGATGCCAATGTAAACTATCACATTTCATGGGATTTTTTTATTTTATCAGCACAGTTTATGCTAGGGGTATTCACGATTCAGTGCACTTGCCTGTGCAGTTGAGCAGTTACGTGTTCGTGAACACACTACTGTCACTTTTTTCAAAGCCCTCAAAATTTTCAATGTGGCTACAGTGGAAAGGCTACAGTGGAAAAGCACTTGTGAAGATTTTTCACGTACATGTATTTTGTTTTTGTAAAGCTCATAAGACCTCAACTGCAGTGGCAACTGCACTGAATCGTTAATACCCCTGTTGAATGTCATTGAAATTAATATTTATCAATTTACAATTAAAAAAAATGCAAGTTTTGATGAATTCAAAATTATTTAATAAAATTTAAATATTCGCGCCAAATTATTTATAAAATATAAATAAAAAGAAATAATAAAAGTAAAATAATAGCTTACATTAAGCCGCAATTTTTTCAAAAAATACCGTTATTACTATGGATTATGGAAAGTAAGATGTTTAAAGTTGTTATTTCAAGCATATTTACCTGAGTTGTTCTGCTTTCTTATAAAAATTTTTTTATTCTGCACAAAATGTAAATAGTTTAATACATTCAATGAGAGGTAAAACTTCAGGGTTTTAAATTGCAATACATTTTAAGTATCTTTATAACGCAAATTTTGTAGAAAATAACGGTTATTTTCATTAAAAATTCAGATATAATGAAAAATTGCTTATAAAATGTATTAAAACGATATTTATATTGCATATCGTTGAAAAGGTCAATTTATTTCCTTTCAAATGACATGCTTATTTTTTAGATCTATTGGATAATGGCAATGTAATAAATGTTTTTTTTTAACAGATCTTTTAGCAAGATACAAAATTGTAAAAAGCGATAACTCGATAGCTACCTGATTAATAGATTTTTTCAGCCAAAATTTTTTTTAAGATTTTCTCTACCAGAACTTACTCCCTTTTGTTGATATATTTAATATAAATAATTGGCACAAATATTTAAATTGTATTAAATAATGTTGAATTCATCAAAACTTGCGTTTTGTAAGTTGCAAAATGCTAAATCTTAATTTATATTAAATTCCAATTGCACCATAAGAACTCGTTGTTTCTACTCGAGCTATCAACGCACGACCGACCGAACGCAGATTTGTGAATCAGTTATTAATGATGTTTTGTCCAGTACATCTCTTGTGACAGGAAAATACGGATTGATTTGAGATATTAGTTTCAAAACCGCGGAGTTCCGGAATCTTATTCGTCACAGGAATCGGTTGACTCGCTTCCATTGTTTTTTTCTTTTTAAACGATAATATATTTTTGAGCCGACCTAAAATTTCCGGTCGCATGAAAGGCGTTATGGTCAAAATATCCTTAATTTTTAGGTTTTTCTTATATTTCGTTTCCACTTCTTAGTATTTTTATATTTTTTTACCACTTTATTTTTTTAAGAAAAATAAATCTTTCGATTGATGCATGAAGTTTCTGACCCGGGTCCGCCATTTTTCGCCTCTGAGTTTATTTTAACAACCCCAAAAATCCATCAGCATTACCTTTTTTATAAATTTTCCTACCTATTAAATAATTTGTATTTGAAATATATCTGGATCCGATAGAAATCGAACTCGTCTTATTCATATATAGTCTACACTCCTAGCAACTAATAATTGGCCAACACTAACAAATAGTTGTTAAAATTGCTCAAATATCGACGTTTTGTCACACGCCTATATTATATGATAAACAGTTGGGTGCAAAAAGGGCGTGAGCTTAAAACGACAATAAAGTTCTTCGTATCGATATAAAATTTTGTAGGACGTTAGCTTATGATAATATAACCATTATCTGCTATTCATGCAAAAAGAGCGTGAAATTCTATCACGGCCTTTTTGCACCGAATGTATCAATATAATGGTTTTTTTTTTAATAAAATAATTTTTAAATTTAAAAATTTTAACTATCATAAAATTAAATAAAAAATACACGTAAAAATTTCCACCAATAAATTTGATTACATATACATAATTACTATTATATTTTATTACATGTTAAATTAATTTTGAATAATTTTTGTAAATGTTTTCAATTTTAATTATAATTATAGAAATTTAATAATTAAATTATTCGTTTATGATATCTTAAATAGCAAACGTATATTAGGTTAGGTTAGACCAGATGCCTTCGTGAGGCTCACATACACCAATTCAGGTCCTTAGTGGTACCGGTAGCGAACAGAAGGAACCTTTGTGTTTGTTTTTAAAAGTCTTTAAAGATTTGCGTTGAGTTCGCAAACCTTAGGAGGGATTCTAGAGACACCCTGGCTACATCTTTAAGTGACGGGAACGTCGATGAGCCTAGGTATTTTAGTCTCGATCTAAGTAAGGCGGGGCATGTGCATAGTAGGTGCTCCAGAGTCTCCACTGTGCCCAGTTCTTTGCACTTCCTGCAGTTGTCATCCGTGGTGATGCCAAGCTTCCTCGCGTGGGCTGCCGTCATGCAGTGACCAGTGAGCATGCCCACTAGTGTCCTGCAATCTTTGCGCGGGCATGCCAAGATGAACAGAGTTCGTTTTTCGCATTGTGCATTGCACATGATTTTCGAGATCTTGCACGTTGTCGTATCTCTCCATCTACGATTCACTGCTAGTGGGGCTCTTCTTTCGAGGTTCCTGTACAACTCTTGTAGCGGAGTAAGTACATGTTCTGCGAGTACTGATTCCAGCCCGGCGCCTTCCTTTGCTAAACCATCTGCCATCTCGTTTCCCTCAATGCCCTGGTGGCTAGGGACCCAGTAGATGCGCACTCTTTTCGAAGCGCATAGTGCATCTAGTGCATCTCTGCCAGCCAAGACACTTTTGGACTTGATGCTAGCGGAGCGCATGGATTTGATCGCCGCTTGACTGTCAACGAAAATGTTGATGTTAGAGTGTTGTGTGTCCATGCTGAGGGCTATCTCAGCAGCCTTCCTTATGGCAAATATTTCCGCCTGGAAGATACTGCAGTGGTTCGGCAGTTTATATGGCTGCCTTATATTAGGCTCTGCGCAATACACCGCCGCACCTACCCCCGTAGGCATTTTGGAGCCGTCGGTAAATATGTTGACCGCCTGCTGTGCTTGTTCTATACCTTTGCACCAGTCGTTTGGTCCCAGAAGAGTTCGTACTTTGGAATTGACTATCGTGCGAGGTACCATGTAGTCCGGGCTACTAAGTAGATCCTTTCCGATTGTACAATGTCCAAAATTTTGAATGTGCATGTTGCCTGCTGCCGTAAGGCGTTGTGCCGTTTTTCCGGCTATTAGTTTTGCGTGTATGTCCAGGGGGTCCATACTTAGAATCGTTTCAAGCGCTTTAGTTGGAGTTGACTTCAGTGCCCCCGTGATGCATAGCGCTGCCTGCCGCTGAGTTTTCTCCAAGTGCTTGAGGAATGTTGATTTGACAGCCGGCCACCACACAATAATCCCGTAGAGTAGAATAGGACGCACTACCGTTACATAGATCCAGTGCATCAGAAAGGGTGAGAGACCCCAAGTACTGCCTAGCATCTTTTTGGATGTGTATAGTGCAATGGTGGATTTCTTCACCCTTTCTTCCACATTGGTTTTCCATGACAGCTTGCTATCCAGGACGACTCCTAGATATTTCGTGTGAGTTTTCGGTATGAGACGTATATCGTTCAATTTCGGTGGTATCCACTGTGGTATCTTGTACCTTTTCGTAAACAGAACCAGATCCGTTTTCTCTGCGTTAATACTAAGACCGACTGAATTTGCCCATCTAAGTACATCTTTGAGTGTGCTCTCCATTATGGAGCTTACTGTTGATAGACATTTCCCTACTATAATAATGCTTATGTCGTCTGCATAGGCCGTTATCCTCGGGGCTCTACCTGCGAACTTTTCGAGTAGTTCATTAACTACAAGATTCCATAGTAGTGGCGAGAGGACCCCTCCCTGGGGTGTCCCACTGTGAGCTTCCCTTACCATGGATTTAGTGCCCCACTCAGCCCGCACCTTTCTGCAGCTTAGCAACTTGTTGAAGATCATGTTAATTCCGTTGTTAGCAAGGTTTATTATGTACTGCGAAACCTTAGGTGGACTGCATCATTTGTGCCTGTAGAGACTAGAAAAAAATTAGTAATTCAGCTGATTGTGCCAATTATCTCCTATTCAGATATAGTGTATAGTAAAGTTGATTCCCGATCCAAGCTTAAGTTACAACTTGTGTTTAATAATGCTGTAAGATACATTTTTGGTCTTAGAAAGTTTGACCGCATTAGTCACTTGAGTAACAAAGTACTCGGTTGCAACATCTTCAATTATTTGGATGCTAGCAACTGCATCTTTTTACACAACCTGATCTGCACTCGCACTCCTGATTACTTATTTGAAAAGCTACAATTTTGTAGGTCAACTAGAAATCTGAATCTTTTAATCCCTACTTATAATTTTTTAAACTCTAACAGACTCTTTTACGTGAACGCCATCAGATTGTGGAATTCACTGCCTTTAAGTATAAAAAGCATTACAACTAAACGCAACTTTAAGCATGTAATTTTCCAACATTTCTCTTAAGTATCTCTCTTTCACTAATTCTATGCAATTGTATTTAAAAAACCTTACTTTAATTAAAATTACTTAATCTTTATTTGTTATTATTCTTGATTTTGTCGATTTTTCGATTTTTGTTTGAATTAATTTTGAATTAATTATTATTTTGATTAGATCTTTTAGTTAAAGGATATTAATTGTATTGAGTTAAATTTTTAATTATTTTTTTTTGTTGTTTATCACTGTTATTTTGTTATGTATCTATATTCTTACTGCATTTAAAAGACTCTGTCTTATTTGTGAACCTTTTCTTTAAATAAATAAAACTTGTCTAACCAAAGGTTTATTGCCGGTGGTGCCTCTATTGCACGTAATCCACTAAGGATTGCGGTGGTTGATACATTGTTGAATGCACCAGAGATATCTAGAAACGCCCCGAGTGCGTATTCCTTGTGGTGGAGGGCTTTTTCTATGGTTACTACTAGGGAATGTAGTGCCGTTTCAACCGATTTCCCTTTCGTGTACGCGTGATGGTTGGTTGATAACTGGATTGAATTGTTTCTTAGGTGCAAGTCAATCAGTTTCTCGAGCGTTTTGAGTACGAAGGAGGTCAGACTTATTGGCCTGTAGTCCTTCGGACATGGATGGCTGCCCTTACCTGCCTTCGGTAAGAATACAACCCTCGCTGTCCTCCAAGCCACAGGTACATAGTTTAGCCTGATGCATCCGTTAAATATATTCTTCAGCCATGGGACGACTCGCGATTCAGCCGTTTGCAACATGGCAGGAATTATACCGTCTATTCCCGGAGATTTGTATCCCGAGAACGAGTTTATAGCCCATACGATTCCATCCGACGTTATTAAGTCGTGTGGAACCTGTAACGGGGTTGTCCTGTGCCCTCGTATTGTAGCAGTGCTAGGAGCTTCGGTACAGCCTGGAAAATGCGCCTTTAACAGCACCTCGAGGGATTCCTGACTGCTCTCCGTTCACTGGCCATTGTCTTTGCGTAGCTGGCTCTGAATGGAGGGCTGCTTTGAGAGTAGCTTCCTGAGCCTTGCTGTGTCCGCAGTTTTTTCTATGTTTGAGCAGAAGTTCTTCCACGAGTGTCTTTTTGCTCTGCGTACGTTTGTTTTAAAAAGTTTGAGCCTACATTTGTATTCCCCCCAAATTTCCTCTTGGTCAGCTATTTTAGCTAGTTTAAAGAAATCTTTTAGGTCGCGTCTTTGCTCTGTAAGATTCGGATTCCACCATGGTGGTCTGATCTTACACTTTGTTTGCGTGGGCTTACAAGAGGCATGATAGGCCTTGAGAAGATGGGCCGAGAGAGTCTTCAGTGACCTTTCAATGCCCTCTTCCGTATTAATTTGTTTAGTAGCTGGTAATTTTGTCTCAATGATACTTCTGAAGCGGTTCCAGTTCGTGTTTCTGGGGCTTCTAAAGATCTTTTGAGCTGGAGTGTAGTTAAAGCTTATACTAAAGCTAATATAATTGTGGTCCGAGAAGGAGGGCTGTGCTAGCACCCTCCAATTTGTGACCAGAGTGTTGTTGTCTGAGGATAGTGTTAGGTCTAACACGTTCGACGAGGTGGGGCCTACATACGTGGGTTCCTCGCCGATGTTAGCTACACTAAGGTTATATTGTAGAATAAAGTTAAGTAGGGACTCACCTCGATCGTTGATGTCTGGGCTGCCCCATACTGGGTGGTGTGCATTGGCATCTGCTCCGATGATCACTGCTTGGTTCTTCCTGTCGGCGATTGCTACCATTCTTTGTAGCTCGTCTGGTGGTGCGTCGACGTCATGCGCCATGTAGCAAGAGGTGACCAGGATCGGCTCGTCCGCGTCGCCCTCTAGCGCCACAACAGTGAGATCGTCAGTGCTGTAATGAGACATTGGATAAGTATAGATGCCTTTCCTTATAAGGATGGCTGTTCTTGTTCTACTTACTGTTGTTGCGAAAAACGTATTGAAGTTTTGTGACTTTAGGCTAGATACCGCGTTGCCCGAGGCAATCCACGGCTCCTGTACTAAAGCCACATCGTAGCCTCCTTCCTCTAATACGAGAAGGAGTTCTGCGCTGGCGGTTTTGCATTTATGCAGGTTTATTTGAAGGACCTTCAACTCCATTAGGCTGAAGGTTCCTTCACGGGGTCAACTTTTGTTGGTGTGCCTCCGTCACCTGCATCTACCAGACTGAGTCCTTGGGCAGCGTCGGTCACGGCTTCTAGGCCGAGGTCTTTTTCCACCTCTCCGGACTCTAGTGTGTTGCTGTTGTTGTCCTTGGGGTGGCGCTTTTTGAGGCGCAGATAAACACTACCAACGCCCCACGCCATCTTCCCGTAACGCGCGTAGAGGATATCCTCTGCCTCCTTGTTGATTTGGAGGATGTAGTGTTGCCCCCCGCTACTATCAGGTAGCGGATCAGCAACCTTCAACAACCTCCAATCAGCTGTTGGCACGTCTGGATTTTGCTTCTGTAGAAGCTTCAGTGCGGACTCCTGCGGCACTACTCTCGGGAAGAGTACCTTCGCTTTTGGCAGGGACGGGATACTAGTCCTGTCCACTACTTCCAGTTGGGCACCCTCCCATAGGCCTTGGAGTGTCGGGGTTACTGCTTTCACGCAGTGCAGAGTTGGATCGTCGTTGCACTTTACACTTGCACAGCCAGCCTGCTCCATCGAATGTGGGCATGGGAGCGTCAGGTTGGGCTTCCAATCTCGCGAACATCACCTCGAGAAGCTTCATCTCTACGGATTTCCATCTCTCAAGGGTCATTTTGCCTAGGGGATCACTCCGGTCGATCAGTGCCACGATCAGGTGTCGCTTAGTCACGTCACTGGCCTTGGTTCTTACCTCCTGTTTAGGCTGCGGGATTGTGTTTGTGGTCGGTTTCTGCTTCTGTCGTTTGCTTGCTGGAGCTCCGACTTTCGCACTTTCCACTGATCTTTGGCGTTTTTGAGCAGCCTGCTCTTCTACTTTGTTCGCGAACTGCGAAGTCGTAGGTGCAAAGCTTGGTCTGCTCGCGAAGTGTAAGCGACCCTCTTCCACCTTTAGCTTAGCCCAGGCGAGCGACTCCTTCTCTTTGGAAGAGAGATCAATCTTGCCTGACAGCCGGCTGCAGATTTTAAGGGCCGCTTTGTAGTTGGCCTTGGCCTTCAACCCCTTCTTTGACTTGGTCTTGGGCCCTTCCTTGCGAGAGGAGCTGGAACCCGCTGACTCGTCCGGAGAGAGGAGAAGCCTGTCCTCAACTGAGTTTGCGCTATCGTGGTCCGAGTCTGCATCGACTATGGCACCCCTGCGCAGTAGTGTGGATTTTTTGGCAGTAGTTGTCCTTATACCCTTGTCCTTATATATAACATTTTTGGCAGTAGCTTTGCAACCGCTATGGCCTGCTCCAACCATAGGGGAGGTGTGACTGCTGGCGGCACGCAGTGAGGATTGCTCCTCACTGTGTCCACCGGCGGCCGCTGGTGATTTTTGTTTGTTTTTATTATATTGTTTATCCATATAGTTCCCACGAGTGTATTAAAGACGCAATGTCATCGATATATCTAGCAAATGCTGCATCAATGGTTGTCCTTAATCCTGTTGAACAAATATTTTGATCGCTTATCGCTCACATCAGAAGTAATAAGTAGAAGCAAGACATTTGTGGTTTGGATAGCTGCTAAATATGTAGGAAATATAGGGCACAATCCTTTTAATAAATTACTAGTATAAAAGTTCGTAATACAACGGGTCGGACGTATTTTGTGTAAAAAAATATGACAGTAAATTTATTTTTATAAAGCTTCTTTGTGTACAACATTTTTGGTAAAAATCGATTAAGAAATTTTTTAAATGTCCCTTGCCCTCTATAATACTGAGTTTTACATCACCAGACCGCTTGACTTAGACAAGGCTGCATAAAGTTGCCCATGACTACACACTGGCTCTTTTAGAAAAGCTAGTAACATTTTTGATGACAGCATATGTTGTAATAGCACTGTAATAATGCCAAAAAATAATTACAGTTTCAGCAACACTAGATACGGAGCATCATGCTTGCCTTTTATGTATGTGTATACTTTCAGGCTGAACATTTTTGAGGACAGTATATGTTATAAAAACACTGTAATAGTGTCACAAAATAATTACAGTTTGAGCGATATTAGGTGTGGAGCAGCATGCTTGCCTTTTATGCATTAAAATTGTGATCTGGTGAAACATAACTTTAGTTAATACTTAATATTGAATAAACGAACCTACGCAACAAAGAGTTTTGGACCAGTGGTTGGCGTGTAGAACTATCAATCGAAAGAGTATGAGTTCGATTCTCACAGCTTACAAAGACAAATTTTTAATATTATATTCTCTTGTTGGAAAAAACGTACGAAAAACGACGGAAAACGGTATTGGAAAAAAGTGACGTTTTTGAGATTTCACTCAAGCAAATCACAAAACGAGGCGTAAAAAGCTTCACTTCAAAAATATTTTACAACTAAAGAAGCTCGCTCTTTAATTAACGAAATGTGCACTTTAATGTAAAATTTTCCTCAAATAGCAGTTCCTTATCAAATCAAAGTTTCAAAAATGACATAGCTTCAATTATAGTAAATTTAACTTTAATTAAGTAAATTTTCATTAATTTAGGGAAAGCTCTTTATATTAAAGAAAAAACCGTGTCCTAAATCCACAGACAAAATGTACTTAATCTTTATTTGCAACGAAAACTATATTTAAGTGTCAATTTTACATTGCGAATATAGCAAGTGCATGAAAATTTGTTTATACATGAATTGAACGCACTCGCTCTTGAGAACCATTGAACGCATGCACTTCAACTTGACGGCTATTTGCCAAGTCGATTTGCAACTCAAACACCAAGAGAATTATCCATTTTTGAAGTGCATCATCACAAGGACGAGTATCGGGTTGCTTACAATGTTAAGCGCAAGAGATCATGGAGCAGAAAAGATGAACTGGCTCAAAGTATTTTAAAAGACAATAATCATCAAAAAAGTTGATGTTATCTGTTGGATTTTTTAGTTTCTACTGGACAACAACATAACGATCAATTCTGAAGTGCATTGTCATCAGCTTTAAAAATTGAATGATATACTTAAACTGAAAAGGTCAGAATATATGAAATAATGCGTGACCTCATGCAAGTTTAAAACTTTTACAGCTTTGATGAGATAAACTGCAACATCCACTGTATTCTCCAAATGTGGTATTTAACGAATATTATTTTATACGGAATTTTCAAAATTTTTTGAACGAAAACACTTTTACTTCAAATGAAACGGTCAAAAATAACTCGTAACAGTTTTTTTTTGCCAGCAAAGAACAACAAATTTTATGAGCGTGGAATCATGCTGCTGCCAGAAAAATAGTAAAAGATGGTGGATCCAAATGGACAATGTGTAATTCAGTAAAATATTTATTCGAAAATAAATAGCTTTGTACTTCTAGTGTAGATATTATAAGATATTGTTACACTGGATTGTCATACAAATAAAAAATAAAAATGAAATAAAAATAATGCTCTTTCATTTTCTTATAAAAAGAACAAAATTACTTTCTGAACAATTCAAAAGATCACATGAAAGGATTGAATCTGCTAGTAAAAAATAACTTTTTACTGAATCATTCTAATATGTTATATAATTATATACATCTATTTGTGGTTTGACCCTTGTCCTTGAATTTTTTTAAAGGCCACTTGAAAGGCAAAAAAAAGTTTTATGGAATTTTTATCATCTCATCAGCGCACACATTTTGAGGTATAAAACTTTTTAGTTTTAAAGTATTTATTCGGCCTTTGAAAAAAACCGAAATTGCCTGATATTTTTGACCGAAAAAATAAAAGGCACAAAATAACTGTTATTTTTGACCTAAAAAATAAAAGTCAAAAGTAACAGTTATTTTTGCCCGAAAAAATAAAAGGCAAAAAATAACAGTTAATTTTAATTTTTATAGTAACAGCCAAAAATTTAAAAGGCATTTAATATTCGTGAAGCTGCTGCCATTACGATAATAATGGTATATTTAAAAAAGTCCTCCGGCCACTTTTTCGTTATGCCTTTTTCATCTGAAAATTGTAAAATAACAGTTATTTTCGGTCCCTGACTATATCTGTGTTTTTAGTTTCTCTGTGCAGCTCTCCAGTCTCTTGTTATTAAGATGTAAAAAAGAGTTAACTTTAAAAGTGTTCCTAAACTACCAAAACAGAAAGCAGCAACTCGAGTAAGATTTTCATCTAATATTTTAGAGTTTTTAGAGTTTTTACTTGCATGAATGCTGTGAATAATGAATAATAATAATGCTATAATGAATAATAAATATTCATTAATAATAAGTCAGCTGTTCGACCCTTGTTTAGCCGCTGTTCGGCCTTAATAAAAAATGTAATTTTTACTCGGGCTATTTTTTAAAGAAATTCATGTAAAAGTCCTTAGGAGTGCAAAAATCTATATAATTTTAGGTCAAAAGTAATGCTTATCATAGTATATAAGGCATTTGAAGGCATTTGTTTAAACTAATTTATTTTCTATGTTACGATTAAAAAGTCGATTCTTTGAAACTAAAACTTAAAGCATGCTGCGATTGAAAAAATGATCAAGATAATTAGATATTAGAGAAAATTTCGCTTGGACAAATTTACATGTACATGTATTTTTTTAACCTTTAGTACGTATCTTTTCACGTTTTTTTCACAAAACCAATAAAAAATGGCATTAATCAACGTAATTAATGTGATAGTTGGATAAATTAACGATTTGTATGATTATTTTTTCATAGTAAAGACTTCGTATAACTATGCTAAAATGCCTATAAAACATGTATTTATACCCAATATATAATTCACATAAATATTTCATAAAAATGTTTTTAGAGAGTGTGAGTTAATTTTTTTAGTGCACAGAAGCACAAGTTTAATCATGTCTTTTCCATGATTTATGACCATATATTATAGAGATTATTTTTCTTGAATTATATGTTCTTAAATAAATATGTATGTTCATATCTAGCACGCAATCGAACTGAATAAACTCAGTTAGAAGCACACACACACACACATACACACACAATCCCATGGAACGCCAGCTAGTGCTATAGAGCGCCAAATGATTAACACATCATGGATATGGTATTGATTAACCAAAGAAAAGCCTAAAAGATACTCTCGATACTTCACATCCTCCTGAATGGATTTTTAAGTATTTATCCAAAAATTCCAAACAACGCATTCGATAGATGAAGCGTATCCACAACCAGACGAAGGTTAAAAGTGGGAAAATGAAGATATCAGGCAACATCAGAGTGACATGTGATTTGATGGTAGCTGTGCTCTTTGGTGTTACAGTTAATGTTGATGTTGATGTAGCTGATGTTGACTTTGTTAATATTTGACAAAAAAGAACAACTGAGCTGCGTGTATCTAGATATGTTTGGTTATGCTGCAGGGTATCGGATGGAGTGCGGCAGAACGTTGAGTGTAGCACTGACCGCTCATTGTTTGATTTGTATCAAAATCGAAAAGCTATCGACACACGCAAGTGTCAATAAAACGTCTTTCATGGCAATGTATGTGAAAACAAACAAATGAACGGACGGACGGACGGATAAATCGATGGTGAAATAATGCCAACTTCTACTACTGATTACCTTACCTAACGAAAGCGATATTGTATTTGTTTTTATTATCATTTTATTAACACCAACAACAACAACAGCAACAATATTTGGAGCTTGTTAATCATTATCAGTTAACAGGTAGGCTCGGTATCTGTATCTGAATGAAAGCATGCCTAGTTTAAGATACATTTACCGATATGCCACGCATAGCGTCGTCTTTGTAAGCAAAACGCAACAAATAATGATACATTATAACAAGGCAATGCAATGTTAACCCTTGCTCCAAACTTTACACTCTATTACTTGTGCCCTGGTCGCATTACCATGATAAACATACATGCATACATACATACATACATACCTTATTAAGATATAATTTGATTGAATTTTGACCTCCTTTTCAATTAACACTATTCTGTTTAGCTTGCTTTGCAATTATAGCATATTTTCTTTGTATTATTAACATATTTTTTAGATATTTTTTCTTAATAACAATGTCCTAATTTTGTTGGCCTTGAAGCCTATAGTTAAGCAGCAATTTTAAATGCTTTAACTATAATAAAATTGAAAGGTGAATCAATTTAATTACATCACTTTGTTTTTGTCAGCTGCATTGATATCTGCAATATGTATTTGTTGTATCTTTTATTTTTTGCTATCATACAAGAAAAGTTACGTTATTCTTCCTTGTTAGGTTTTTGCAAAAACTCTGAATATAAAAAAAAATTCCGATGCAACCGCAGGATAAACAGTTGTTTTTACGTTTGTTCGGTTGGAAGAGGTTGCAAGCATGCTCGCTTGCAACGTGTTTGAAAGTTGTTGTATTTCATTCCAGCCAAACTTATTTGACGGTGGTTGGAAACAAGCCGGCAACCAGCGTTGCCATATGGTCCGATATATCGGATATTTTACGATTTTAATACTTGAATCCGACGGTCCGATATTCGACCAAAATTCTTCAAAATGTTACGATATCAGAAAAAGTAGATCCGGCGTCCGATTTTGCACATATTTTTGTATAGATATATTCATGAAAAGAAAAAAAATTAGTATAATAAAATTGATGGCAACTTTAAAATAAAAAGATGCGATGGTACTCCTGCATTTCCTATGATGGGAAATTTTATTTTTGAATTGTTGAGCTTACCGAATTCCTCAGCTAACGTTGAGCGAACTTTTAGTCAAATAAATATTAATAAAACTAAAGTTCGCAATAGATTAGAGTTAGAAACAATGGAAAGAACTCTGCATACAAAAGATTATCTGCGTATGAAATATTTTAACTGTTTTAGTCTTGATATATCAAAAAGAATTGATATACAAATATAATAAAGCAATGTATATATGACTTCGAAAAAATTTTATTTTTTTACTCATATTTTTTTCACTAAATTTAAATTTTTTTGTAACTGTTGCTGGCTTAAAACAACAACATTTTTTCGTTAATTTACTTGAAGCAAAAGCGTAACATTTATAGAGTTAAAATTGAAAAATTATGTATTATAGCTCTATGCATTTAATTTTTACAAATGTAGCAAATGTATTTTTAATTTGATTTTTACTCTTTGTTTGTGTGTTCAAAAATATTTTCAAAATGTTATTAATTACAATATATTTTCTATATTTATAATGATGATTGAATTGACTTTTGAAAAAAATGTGATTTATGTAAATAAATAAACCTTAAATATACGTCATACGTCTCATAAAATGCAATATTTTATTTGTCTTCTTTGTTGTAAGATGCGACTGAAAATTTCTTAGTTCTTGTTTTCAGAATTTCACAAATCCGATGAGAAATCTGACGAGCAGAGTGCAAAAGTTACGCTGTAAAATTTTTTCATGGCAACACTGCCGGCAACAATTACACTC
Organism: Dichetophora obliterata; assembly: GCA_963920525.1. Taxonomy (NCBI): domain Eukaryota; kingdom Metazoa; phylum Arthropoda; class Insecta; order Diptera; family Sciomyzidae; genus Dichetophora; species Dichetophora obliterata. The sequence continues at coordinate 227,453,380 of OY986436.1, read as the reverse complement.
AGCGTTGCCCTTTTTTAAAAATTTTACCAAAACTGTTTAATTTTTTTTTAATGCTAAATCTTAAAATGAAGTTAGGTTAGGTTAGGTTAAAGTGGCTGCCTCAAATTGAGACGCACTTAGGCCAATAAGGCCCATTGTGGTACCACAGGGCTTGATCTCCCTTCTCTATTCAAACCAGCTTGAGCTGTTCACAAAGCTTAGGATTCGGTATATCGATATTTCCGAGAGTTCTTCGAGGTCTCTGAAAAACCAGTTGTTTAGGTGAAGAAAACGTTTTTGAGCCAGCGCTGGGCAGGTGCAGAGAAGGTGTTCTGTAGATACCACCTCCTCCTCATCTCTACAGCTTCTGCAGAAGTCGTTGTGGGGTATGTTTAATCTTTGAGCGTGCCTGCCAATAAGGCAGTGCCCTGTCAGGATCCCTATCATGGTGCCAATGTGATCTCTACTAAGAGATATGAGTTCTTTTGAACGCTTCAGATTGAGTTTGGGCCAAATTTGCCGTGCTATATTACAAGTGTTACCTGCTGACCATCTTTTGTTGGTGTTAATACAGGATAACTCATGTGTAAGGAGTTTACATGTGGTGAGAGGAATACCAAGGTTTGTCTTGTCTGAAGATAGTTGTTTGGTAGTACCTGTGCGAGCGAGTTCATCTGCTCTGCAGTTACCTAGAAAATCCCTATGTCCAGGAATCCAGCATAGGATAATTTTAAGCTGCTCTGCCATCTCGTTTAGAGATCTGCGGCAGTTGAAAACTGTTTGAGATGTTATTTCAACAGTTCCTAGGGCTTTCAGAGCGGCTTGACTGTCAGAAAGTATGAATATATCCATGGAAGATATATCATTTTTCTGAAGCCAAGTTAACGCTTCATGTATAGCAGCGATTTCAGCTTGAAATACACTGCAATGGTCAGGGAGCCTGAAGGCTATATTGATGTTTAATGTTTCTGAGTAGACTCCTCCACCTACTTTGCCATCTAGTTTTGATCCATCCGTAAAGATCTCAATGACATTGTGAGGTGAACGGTTTTCTTGTTCCCACTCTTCTCGAGAGGGAATGGATACATCGAACTTCCTCTCAAAGAGTAGTTTTTGTGTGATGTAGTCAATGGACCTAGGTAAAGGAGGGAGAAATTTTCTGATACAAGAATGTCCTAGTGTACCTTCTTTCCACTGGGAGGTGGCTACTAGGCGGATGGCTGTATTAGCGGCCATCTGTTTAGCTAGGATATCAAGTGGTGTAAGATGGAGCATTGTGTCTAATGCGTCTGTCGGAGTGGTTCTTAGGGCTCCGCTAATGCACAGTTCAGCTGATCTTTGAACTTTACGGAGAAGGTTATGGTGAGTCTGTTTTTCGAGTGCACGCCACCAGACAATAGCACCATATAGCAATATTGGCCTTACAACTGCTGTATAAAGCCAGTGAGTAACACTTGGCTGTAAACCCCATTTGCTACCCACCGCCTTTTTGCAAGATTATAGGGCAATGTTCGCTTTTTTGGCTCTTTCGAGCAGATTGGGCTTCCAGTTTAGTTTCCTATCCAGTATAAGGCCCAGGTATTTTGCTTGATCTGAGAAGATAAGACTTGTATTTCCCAGTTTTGGAGGGCTAATTTTAGGTACATTGTGTTTTCTTGTGAAAACTACTAACTCAGTTTTATTAGGATTAACGCTGAGCCCACAGCTGATAGTCCAGTTGACAAGAGTATTTAGGCAGTTTTGCATAATGTCTCGGAGAGTAGATATATATTTTCCAGAGGTAACAATAGCAACGTCATCGGCATAAGCTATCACCCTGCACCCCTCTAGTTCTAGTTTGCCTAGCAGTTCATTCACTGCTAAATTCCAGAGTAGAGGCGATAGAACCCCTCCCTGAGGGGTTCCTCTTGGTACAGATCTTAGCGTGGATGCCGCTCCAAATTTTGCACTTATAATCCTGCCAACTAGCATTTGGTTTATGAGTGCTATCAGCGCGGCATCCACCCCAAGCTCCGTCAGCGCACTGGTGATGGCCCCTGCCTCGACGTTATTAAAGGCTCCTTCTATATCAATAAAAGCTATCATTGTATATTCCTTCAGATAGAGGGCTTTTTCAATGATGGAGATTATGGAGTGGAGAGCTGTTTCCACTGATTTGCCTTTGGTGTAAGCATGTTGAGCTAGAGATAATGGCTTCTTTTCTATCATGGATCTCAAGTGAATATCAATTAATCTCTCGAGGATTTTTAGAAGAAAAGATGAGAGACTAATTGGTCTAAGGTCTTTTGGGTTTACGTGTGAGCTTTTTCCTGCCTTAGGTATAAAGATAACCTTCACATTACGCCATAGCTGGGGAATGTGGTTTAGGTCAAGGCAGCTTTGGTAGATCAGCAAAAGCCGCTCCTTAATGATGTCATACGACTTTTGGATTTCAATGGGGGCTATACCATCTGGTCCTGGTGACTTAAATGGTTTGAAGCTGCTGATTGCCCATTCGAGCTTTGTTTGCGAGAGTATTTCTAGAGATCTGTTCACAGGTGGTAACTGATATACCTGGATTGGATCGTTGTATATCTCTGAACATCCCGGAAAGTGGGTTTCTACTAAAACGTTCAGAGATTCTTCACTGCTTGTGGTCCAAGTACCATCTTCTTTTTTCATGAAGCTTGGATTGGAGGGAGCCTTAGCTAGAATTTTCCTGAGCCTTGACGCCTCAGAGGTCTGTGATATATTTTCACAGAAGGTCCTCCAGGACTGTCTTTGTGCTTTTCGTAGTTCATTTTTATATTCCTTGAGGGCTATTTTATAATATGACCACGTATCTGTAGATCTTGTGGTCTTTGCCCTGTTGAAAAGTTTTCTGGTCTTTTTCCGGAGATCTTCTAGTCCCTTATTCCACCAAGGAGGCTTTTGCTTCCCCCCCCAATGTTTTTAGCGGACAAGCAGTATCTAGAGCTTTATTTAGCGATTTAGTGAGACTATTAACTAAGTTGTCTAAAGATTGTTTATTGGAAGGCCGATTAGTTGGTCCAATTGAGAGATCTGTATTTAAGGAATTTATATAAAGATCCCAATTGGTTTGTTTAAGATTGCGAAATTCGCATGATCTCGAGTCAAAGTTATCAACATCAAAGAGAATATATCTATGGTCTGAGAAGGAGTGTTCATTAGAAACTCTCCAGTTTTTTACCCTATTAGATATATGGACAGAGGCAAGGGTAATATCCAGAACCTCCTGTCTATTACTTATAATGAAGGTGGGTTCATTACCTATATTGCATATATTAAGATTAGTTGTGAGGATGAAGTCAAATAGAAACTCACCTCGTTTGTTGGTGTCTGAGCTACCCCAGATCACATGATGAGCATTTGCATCGCACCCGATAATAAGGCCCTTTGCTTTTGATGCTGCATTGGAAACTAAATTTTTAAAGTTGTCTTCTGGGAGGACTTCGTGGTCGTGCGCGAGGTATGCTGAGACGAGCCACAAGCTGTTCTGGCCCATCTCGACGCTTATAGCCACGGTGTCTTTGTTACTGAAATTAGAGAGAGTAAATACACTCAGGTTTTTCTTAATTAAAATACACGCTCTTGGATTACCTTGTGATTTAGTATACACAAGCGTGTATGCTGGAGTCCTGAGTCCGCATACCAGGCCACAGACTACCCATGGCTCCTGGATCAGGACGATGTCATCTCCATCTTTGCTGAGACGGATTATCAGGCTGGCGGACGCAGCCTTGGAGTGGTGTAGGTTAATTTGAACTACCTTCAGCATTTGAGCTTCTAGTAGCTAAATCAACCTCCACCACAGTTGTGTCAGAGTCCTCGTCTGATTTAAGAAGGCTATCCTCCAATGAGGATAGCCGAAATGTGCGTGCCAGTTCCATCACGGAGCTTACGCCCTCCGGTTCTAGCACAGGGGGGCAGGTTTGAGAAGATGGTGCGTTTTTAATTGCTTTGGAAGCCTGCTCTTCCTCCAATAACGCCTCATCTTTTTTGTAGACCCTTAGTTCTATGGATGAGAAACCATAGTCTACCACGAAACCTTTGGATGACAAGAGAGCCAGGGAGTCCTGGTTGATAACAAATGTTACCGACCTAAAGTCCCCCTTCGGCTCATCAACCCGTGTCACCTTCCAGTTTGCTGTTGGTAGGCCATGATTTCCCAACCTTATTGTCTCAAGGATTATTTGAGGGTCAGAGTGTTCGGCTGGGACCCGGGAACGCGCCCTTGGTCTGTTTGGGATCAGATCCCTATCAATGACCGCGAGATTCGCGCCCGGCCATACCTCACCAATCCTTGAGATTGCGATCTTATACAGATCTAGAGACCTTTGGTCAGCACATGCGATCAGCTTCACATGGCCTTGATGCCATCCACTGTCGCGACAAGAAGGGCCTCTGCCGGGAAACTCCTTCATAATCGGAATGAAGATAGTGGCCAGTTTTCCCACTACCTTCCTCCATTTTTCAGGCATGATGCTGCCGTCTGGGTCGCTTCTGTCAATCACCGCAATGGTAATTTGTCCAGCCGCGATTTCACTAAATAGTTTAGGAGTGGCTGTGTTACCACAAATTTTCTTGGCGCCCGGCATAGGGACCTCCTCTAGAAATCGCTGACGCTTAGTAGGCACCGGTTTGGGTTGTTGAGAAGCTTGTGGCTCCTCCAAGGTGCCTACCGCCCACTTCCAGGACTTCCACTGAGCCTCGGTACGCTGGTTCTCGGGAATTTTCGCAATGCGATCCCTTACCCTTAGCGCTGATTTCCGAGAATCACGGCCTGTCCTTTTGGTGGATGTCGCCTTTGTAGCCGGGCCCTTGTTGCTACTTCCACATGTGCCTGGTTTGGTAACCACTGCACTAGCGTCCGCAGCAGAAGCATTTAGAGACTGCGCGTCTGCAGGCTGTTGGCCATAAGGACCGTTTAAAGACCGCGTGTCTGGTGTAGCTGTAGGCTCCACTTGGTTGGCATTTAAAGATTGCCCATCTGTCTGTTTTTTATTATTAGTTGTATTCATCTTGGTCGTGCGACAACCCCCTCCCCACCAAGATGAAGAGAGTAAAACCGACAGGCTCTGAGACCACTCCTCGAACGGGATCGGGTCCGCATTCAGGGAATGAAAGATCCCCGTGTGCAGCCCCGATCCAACCCGAGATTTGGCTCAGAGTCTGTCAGTAGAGTGATCAAAAAATAGAGAGGGGAAAAGATGTCGACCGCGCCCTAACCCCAATGCCGCGGTAAGGCCACAGTTACACTCTGAGGCGGCCAGGTATCAGAGAGGCTTCGTTAAAGACTGGACTTTATTACATGGGCTTCCAGCCTAGCAAATCCTCAGCACGGGTCGCATTACACCTTGATTCAGCCCACACCACTACCGATGGGGAGGATTCTTACCATGCCATACGAGACTATTGAAGAGTCAGAATACGGTAGGAAGAACCCCCCCCTCTGCTAACCGCCGTCTTAGGATTAAGAACACTGTAGCGGTTATTACCAGCCGGCACCCACATGGAGGGTTAGGTAGAGGATTTTTGCCAGCCTAAAAAAAAAAAAAAAAAAAAATGAAGTTTTATTTTGGTAAATTTTACTAGAGACAATTAATAAATACATGTATAAAGAAATTTTTTGTACGAAATTTTATTTCTATGGGAATTTCTCTATTGAAATTAAAACATCAATTCATAAAAATTTCGAATTATTTCGGATGTGTTGATTGACTTTACTCAATAAATTTTTAACCAATAAAAAATATTATTTTCGAAAATAAAGCTTAGCTTAATTTGAAAAATAGCGTATTATCTACTTTGCAAATAAGTAAATCAAAATAAATATTCTAATATATTATATAGAAAATTCAAGTCTAATTTTAAAGTGGTTTAATTTTTCAGGACAAGTTTGCAAGAACTTAAGGATGTTGTCTTAAGTAGCTATTTTCTTAATACCGGTAATATCGTATTTTGACAATTAAAAACAAACCCATTACTCTGATAAAATAACCGACAAATATTTCTTAGACCCTTGTTTAAAACAAACAAACAAAAAAACATACTCAATTTTCAAACCATAAATAGTTAATTCTGTCTATAAAACTGATTGGTAGGGTATAATTGAACCTTAAAATACCGAAAAATTTAATTTTTTTAATTTGCAAGTTTTAGCTAAGTCGGGCACTTTAATATTTTTTTGAAATAGTCTTAAGCGAAAGTTTTATCTTTGTCTTTTAAAAGTATTTCTACGACATGATTGTGCGTTAAAAATTATAAAGAAATCCGAACAATTGAAACTTGCGCATCGCATGCTCAAATTGTACTGAATGCTAATCAGCGTTGCGCAAGTTTCAATTGCTTGGATTGCTATATAATTTTTCGTGCACCATCATATCGTAGATGTGCTTTTAAAAGAAAAAGATCAAACTTTCGATTAATACTAACTAAAAATATATAAAGAATGACCAACTTTGCTAAAACTTAAGGAATAAAACATATTAAATTTTTTCGGTACAGATATTGTCAAAAATTTTGTTTAAACATTTTTATCGAAAAGTAGGAAAAAACCTCTAAAACGATATTATTTGACTAATACTATTTACTTATATATAAACTTTTTATGTACTCTGATAGTACAACAACATAAGCCAGTGCAGGGTCGTAGTCAGAATTAATCCATGGGGGGGGGGGGGGAAGGGAGATTAATGAATATTTTTTTATTTAAAATCAAAAAATTTAAATATATAAGTATTTGTTTCATTTCATTTTCAAGTTAAGTTTTTTTATGTATTTTATATGTAAGGAAATATATAAGGTGCCTTGACTTGACAAAAAATAATTTCCATTTGTACCCCTTACAAAATTAACCTTAGTCTATTCGATTCCCAAAATATTTTGGCTGTCCAAACATTTAACAAAACCCCACAAATCATGTTTTTCGTAAATATATTGGCTGGTAGAATAGTTGTAAGAAGATCAGTTGTCAGATATAAAAGGCCAAAAAGGCTCTTCCAATATGGGTTTTTTCCACATAAAAGTCTATCGTGACAAAAAAATGAAAATATATTAAAAATTTATTATTTTCTGGTATTAACTCAGAGAAACATTTTTATTTTATTAATATCAGCAATTCATGCATAAATTCAATTACCATGACAATCAGATCGTTTCCAATGTTTCACAAATGCAGTTTTTCTTTTTCGTAAATGTTTATTTCATGTGTTTAGATTTCATAAACATTTTTTTTGAGGAAAAATGGAAGGCACTGGCTAAAGATAATGAAAAAATGGTTGAGGCAAGGAAAGTACAAGATATAATTCTTTTAACTACTAAACTACATAATTATTAAACTACTCAATTGCCCAATTAAACTGCAATTTAAATTTAAGTAACGTAACGTCGGAACAAAAAGCCTAATAAAAAAAACCAGAGAAGGTTTTTAAAAACCCATCTAAAAGTAGTTGTTTACAAAAGTATTTTTTTTAAAGTTTTTTCCTAAATGACCTCTATATTTCTTATGTTGACTTTATATGATTTAAATACAAATTCGAAATGTTTGATAGTTTTAATCATACTTGATTTTAAATACAAATTCTAGTTGTTTGATAGTTCAAAATCGTTTATTGAGCTTAAGGTCAAAGTTAGAACAATTAATTTGTTCTAACGAATCTTTCCAAAGAAACAACAACAACAACAACAACAACAACAACAACAACAACAAAGTTTTTTCAATATGAAAAGGAAAAAATCACTAGCTGATCTGATTACAATTTCTGTCTGGCTAAGGACGTCATCAGAAATCTTTGTGATACCCGTGCAAGCGCGCACTAACGCACTGCACCACCGGGGCGATGAGATTTGAAGTGTCAATTTCTCAGTTTTTTCTCAATTTCATAATTTCACATTTGTTGTTGTATTTCTGTTTTACTTTAGTCTCTATGCTTATGTTATTATATGTAGTCCAACAGCCTGCTGGAAGTCTGCACTAACAAAGCATGTTTACTGAAGTTATTTTTAGAATTTTGCTGATTTTGTTTTCAGCTGTTTCCGTTTGGTCGAGCTCTACCATTTAAATAAAGTTTTTCAACTAGAATTCAACTCAAACAACTAGAATTTTTTTTTTATTTTTTAATATTAAAGAATCAAAGCTTGCGCTTTATTGAAGCAAGGTTTGGTATTTGACCTGAAAGAAAAGGGATAGATTATATAGAGGAATTGATTGGAACCATACGTGAATTATTGATTAAGCGAAACAAACGTGAAAGACAATTTGAATGGCTTTTAACCGAGGCTATTGTTATGCCTGAATCTTGGCAAGCATTTGCAGCCCTTAGTTGTTCCTGTCCTTTAATTCCACATTTTCCACAATTTAGTTGTGGATTTTTAGTTTTCCTTAATTCTTAAATGTAGGAATGAACAAAGAAAGTGAAAAAACCATCCCCGAGCCCGGATTCGACCCAAGGACCTCTGGGTTGATAGTCTAGCGCACTCTCCACTAGACTGCAAAGGCCGACATGTATGCTTTTAAAGAAAAGCACATTATTTTAATTGTTTTAATCCAAATTTTTTTTATTCAAATAAATTAAAAATAAAATTTATTTAATATTTATGATATAACCTATTTGTAACGCGTTAAATAAAATGAGAACTTAAAAAATATATCATTTTGTTATCATATCTTTTTTAATCTTGCATGTGTCTTTCCATTGTTAATTTGATGTACATTCATAGGCAGGCTTGTGAAATGCGAAATGTTAATCAGTTTTAGGCTCATTTTGTTTTATACCTGTTATAACTGTTTTTGTTGGCGCAGCGACGATTTGTACCTAGTTTAGTAAAAAAAGACTAAAAATGCCATATTTAATTAAAAATTAAAGTATTTTGTGCTTAAAAAGTGTGTAGTCAGTTTCTGAAAACGTCGTTAAAATAGTAAACATTGATTCTCTAACATCAAATTTTGAAAATGGATTAAGAATGAATGCCTCAATACGATAATATCTTCAAAGTGCCAAAAAAATAGTGGTGCTGACCTTGAAAAATGGGAATAAAATTTTTATTGGTCATAAAATTTAAAATTATTCTCAAAAGTGTTTGTAAAATAGAACACCACAAAAAAGAGCAATTCAAGATCTTTAAAATATGTCGTGAATTTTTTTCTTGTAGGACTAACGGTTTAGAAGATATAGTTGTTTGAGTACGTGTCCAAATGACAATTTTTGTTTTTCTTTATAATTTTTCTATGTATAACTGCAAAAAAAATTTAAAATTATTATTTAAAATTTTAAATTCTATCAGGGCTTGTGGAGTCAGAGTCGTGAAGTCGCTAAATAAACTCGCGACTCCGACTCCGAAAAAGAATTTTTCAAATATTTCTCAAAATAAAATTTCTTTCAAATTTTTTTTCTTCAATATTTTCAATTTTCAAATATTTGCCTTTTTTACAGAAGTTGACTAAATCTTTTGTAATGAATTATTTATTGGTTTATTTAATTTGAATTATTTATTTTGTTGATTTTTGTTGTGTTTTTGATTGAATAAAAACGTTAAAAATGTGCGACTTTTCGTTTTTGAAAAACGCCTTTTTTTTCTCCTTTTTCAAAATTTTCAACAGTCACCCTGATTGTCACTCATAAACTTGTGCTTTTATTTTCTCATGGTTAAGAAGAAAATGAAGCAAACAAAAGCATTAACGTTCTCTCACAAGTAAAAGCAATTTTGATAAGTCACTGCAAAAAAGAAAAAACTTCGCTGCAAGCGTCGTCATGTTCATTTTAAATGCAACTACTGTTTGCATATTTTCTCTATCGTGTGAATACTCTCTATGTATGTACATAGTATGTACACTCTTTCGTTAGAAATGTGTATTGATAAAATCATTGCATTCATTCTTTCATGAAAGGAAACCAGTGCTGCCAGTTTAGGAGATTTTACCCCAGATTTTGGTTATTTTTTTTTTATTTAGGGTACATTTTACAGGTGTATATTTGTTATCACTATAATAGAACTCCAGATATACAATTATAAATTTTCACATAAATTTCCTAAAATAAGCAAATTAGCTCCTCCTTACAGGTTCTTCCATTTTCAAATGTATCGGTTGAAAGTGAATTTTCAATGTTTAACTTTGTAAAAAATGAGTTGAGTAATACAACATATACAATGGAAATTTCATTAACATGTGTATAATAAATTAATAGTTTAAATAAAATTCTGCTCTTGAGAATTTCTTTTTTAAATTGACAAAATTTTTTTGTCTTTGGTCGTAGTCGGTGTCGGAGTCGTACTTTAAAAATTTCGGCGGTTGGAGTCGGAGTCGCAACTATTTTTGATGACTGCAAAAATTGCATTTTCCCAAGAAAAGCCTACGCAATCCCTAATATGAAATTTGTCGCTGGGGCTATGTCCCATCACCTTTATCACCATCATAAGCAGTATTTAAATATTTAATCACATGAATGGTACCAGTGTGCAATACTTCCAGCGCACATGTTCGAACAATCCGCCTAGAAAAACAATTCGAATCAAACCAACAACAACAATAACAGCAAAGTGTAAACAAAACTTAACACAGGCGAAACGAGAGTGAACGAAGCGCCCGTAAAATCAGTTGTCGTCGAACAATCGTGGGAATAAGTTGTGTTTGTCGTTAGTCGCTGCCGGTTTGAAGCCAGAAGTAATCTGAATGCAAAGCAGTTGAACATTAATTGAGGTGAAAGTGGAAGAAAAACTCACCCCAACCGAAAACAAAGGGGTTGAGAAAATTTAAGAAACCTAGAAATAGTGAAAAAAAAAATACCGAATAGTGATTTAAAGCTGGCAATTGGATTGTTAAAATGTTTTGAATTGAAAAAAAGAGGAAGGACCATTTGTTACTTCCGTTTCCTGTGCTAATAGTCTACAGCTAAGGACTTAACTGCTATTAGGCAAAGATAGAGTCACGCTAAATAAAAAAAGGCTCAAAAATCAATGAGATTTTTAATGTGATTCAAAAAAATATTATTTATAAAGAATCATTTCCGGTTTGAAGTGTTCGTTTTCAGTAGTAAAGGAAAGAAAAAAAACAAAGTGTGAACGTTTTCCGCTGAACGCTTGAGCGCTATTTTTTAATTGCTTTCGAGTGCAAAACGCGTAAAACGCAATGTATAACGGTGTGTAAAGTGAACTACTATTGAGGACGAAAGGTGTAGAAGGACGTAAGCGGCGTAACACACTTCACAAGTGGTGAAGCGAAATTTTTCCAATTAACGGAAGTGGTGCAACAACCGGCATGCGAAGATTTTTCACGTGCTGTTCACAAGGCTTAAAGAAGGATTAACTTGCGGTAGAAATATCTAGGGATTAAAAATATAGATAGTAGCTAAAGAGCAGGGCACAAGTTGAAGGAGCAACACTTGGCAGTCATAAAAAAAAATTAAGAACACGGATGTGAAGTAACCAGAAGTGGTTGTATCATTTTCCCTAAAAAAATTTAGTGAAATTAAAACTCTTTGAAGAAGTTATGTTTTGTTACAAAAATATTTCAAAACTAAGCGAACCGCAAGTGAAATAAATTTGAAGAAAATATTTAAGAATTTTACTAAAAACAAGAACTAAATATTTTCAAAACCTTTCATTAGTTTAAAAAAATGTTAAACAACAAAAAAGTTTTTGAATGAAAACTTGAAAAATATATGCTAAAAATGTCCATGCATAATTTATGTTAAAAAAAATTGTAAACACAGGTAAAAAAAGTGAAGTGTGCCGTAAAAGAAAATTTTAAAGAAACAAAGCACCACCTTAAAACAGCAAACCGAAAGTGCAGCTAAGGCGTCGTTAATCCATGCCAATAATTCAAAGAAAAGTTTTTAAAAAATATTAAATTTTTTAACAAACCCACCATTGATAAAAAACTCCCCAACTCCCAAAACCAAACACGCACCATTATTATGGAGGACGAACTGCGCTGCCCCACTTGCAAGCAGCTCTTTGCCAATCCCGTGCTGCTGCCCTGCTTCCACGCCCTCTGCCTGGGCTGTGCACTCGACATACAAACCGTCTACACACCCGGCGTTGCCCTGGCCGCCGTCACTGCTGGCGCTGGCATCGCCACAGTGACCAACGGGTGCAGTGGCCCCCTTGCCGCCCATCATTCAGTACACAACCACTCTGGGAACCACACACCCCACCCACCGTCAACACGACACTCCTCCAACAGCTCGGCCGCCAGCACTGCCAGCTCAGCCACGGGCAGCGAGAGTGTCACTTCCGATCAGGATCAAGCCGACAAGCTAAGCATTCTCAGTGAAGCCGATTCAGGAGTCGTCTGCTGTTCCAACACATCGCGACCGGTCTCCTACGCCGGTACTGCTCACTTGCAGGGCTTGTTGCAAGGTGCCGCTGCTGCGCCACCGGGAGCCGCTTTTTGTCTCACCTGTCCGTTGTGTCGCAAGCTGGTATTCTTCGACGAGGGTGGTGTACGTAATTTGGCTCCATATCGGGCCATGGAATCGATTGTCGATCGCTTTTGTGCACGCGAAGCCTTGCGCTGCCAAATGTGCGAAACTGATCCCAAGGTCGCTTCGTTGGTGTGCGAACAGTGCGAAATACGCTACTGTGATGGTTGCCGCGAACTATGTCACCCGGCACGTGGACCTCTGGCCAAGCATACGCTTGTCAAGCCTCGTGGTGCGGCTCAACAACGTGAATCGGTTTGTGGTGAACACTCGGAGACGCTGGCCATGTTCTGCTTGAACTGTAAGATTCCAGCATGCGGCCAATGCTTGGCAGATCAACGACATCAGGGACACGAGGTGCAGCCGATCGGCGCAACTTGCAAGGCACAAAAGGTGAGTCACTCAGAATTACTGTATTAAGGCTTGCTTCTGAAGGCCGCAGGTGATTCACACATGTTTTCATGTCTCATCATAACTAAAATTTGTTGAAATATCTACCAAATAAATTTTCAGAAAACAGTGATGTGATTTTTATGAAAAAATACAAGATTTTGACAGGATAAGACTTCATCTTCCTGTTCCGGTTATGAGCAAAAAACAGGACATTTTTACGATTTTTTTTAAAAACTTTTCATGAATGGAATTGATAAATATTGGAGCGATGATTACTAATAAAAACTTTCATCACGATATGATGATCTCAATATTCAGCCCAATTCTGTATGATTTTTCCCAGGGAAAATTGGAAAAGGGAGTTTTCATTTTTAAGACACCAGATAAAGATATTACATTTCTTTTGTTTACATCCATGAATATCAACGGTTGATGAACAAATTGGAATTAAAAATTCCAAAATATTTTTGAACTTTATCTTAAAAATGAAAACTCCCTTTTCTGATTCCCCGGGAAAAATCATTCAGAATTGGAGTGATTATCATATTTTGATCCCAATCCCCAGCTACAAAAAGTTTTTTGAAATAATATAGAATATTTTTGCAATAAAAATGAGCAGAATGATTAAATCTAAAATAGAAAATCTTCTATATAAAATTTAGCCTCGATATGACAACATCTTCGTATTCCAAAATGTCCTTAAATATTACATATTTAAAAAAGTTTAAATTTTTTTCAATATTGTAGTCGATTTCAGCATATTCATAAGCGCTGATTCCAATTCTGGTAACAGAATTTTTTATCTTTGTTCGATCTTATGATATGTAATGTTGAAAAAGAAAACATATGCGTTTTTAGGCATATTTGAGTTATTATTAAAGTAGAATGGATCATGGTAAATTCTTTAATTTGGCTAGAATGATAAAGTAAGCCCTTCAGGTAGCGAATTAGCATAAAGTGATACTAGCTGCTGAATGGGTTTTTTTGCGAAACGTCAAACGACAAACAGCTGTTCGCCATTCGTTGTTTTTTTTTAACATATAAAATTTGTTTATACTATTGTGCATTCGTTTCACACAAGAAATAATTAATTAACAGCTTTATTGAAGAATGATAGAAAAATAATCTTCTAATAACTAACAATAATAACTCTACAGTGGCTCACAGCAAAAGTCGGGCAGGCTTTTTTTAGCACTTTTGTATTTATTTCAGAAATGAAAATGTATGAAGAAAATTGCAATATATATTTTTTCAAAACGTTATTTTTTGGTGAACAAAATGAAACAGAAAGATAATTTAAAAAATTAGAAAATAACGGTAAAACAAATTTAAATCAAACCAAACCTGTAAAAACGAGCTCACATCGAAAGTCGGGCAAGTAACGAAAAAATGCATATTGTGGTCCTTAAACCGTTATTCCAGCTTACAACTTTTTACTACTGTTGGAATAACTTCAGTCAAGCGCAAAACTTAAATAAATAAACATTTCTCGAAAAGTGAATCATTCAACACTGGAAGAAACGCAGCTCGTGGTAGATCATTATTTGAAAGGAAAATCCGAGCGACAAATTTCACAAATCGCATTCAAAAGTAAATCAACAGTGCACGATATTATTAGGCAATATAACGCTATGTAAAACCATAACATAGTAAATCAACAGTACATGATATAATCAGGCCTTATATACAAGATAAAAGAATATGCAATAAAGAACGTACAGTAGCTAAAAATAAACTTAGCTCCAAAGATGAAAGGTATGTTTTAAGAGAAATAATAACAGACCCTTTTTTTTTCCACTAAAACTAGAGGTCATGTTAACACTCAATTTGAAAAAGAGTGTACACTCAGAAACAATCTGAAGAGTTTTGATAAAAAATTGTTTAAATTGAGGAGTAGCACAAAAAAAAAAACACTATTAGTTAGAAAAATGTAAAAGAACGCACCAATTTCGTGCATGAGCAAATGACCAAAGACTTTTTATTCTGGAGCAAGGTTAATAAAACCGAATACATTAGCATCTTTACTTACTTACTTACTTAGTTGGCGCTACAACCGTATGTCGGTCTTGGCCTCATCTAAGAATTTGCGCCAGCCATTTCTGTCTTTCGCTTGCTGGCGCCAGTTGGAAATTCCAAGCTTCGTCAGGTTGTCCTCTACTTGGTCTTTCCAACGAAGATGCGGTCGTTCTCTTCTGCGTTTTCCGCCGCTGGGTACCGAATCGAATGTTTTCTTCACTGGAGCATCGTCTTTCATGCGCTGAACATGACCAAGCCAGCGGAGCCGCTCGATTTTAATGCGCTTGACTATGTCGATGTCAGCGTACAGCTCATACAGTTCATCATTCCACCGTATTCGGCACTCGCCATTGACGCAGAGTGGTCCGTAGATCTTACGAAGAATCTTTCTCTCGAATGCTCCTAAAGTCTTTTCATCTAAACTGCTCAGTGTCCAGGTTTGTGATGCGTAAAGTAGGACGGGCATGATGAGCGATTTATAGAGCGTGATTTTCGTTCGTCGAGAGAGGGCTCTGCTTCTCAATTGCCTACTGAGCCCAAAGTAACACCTGTTGGCAAGAGTTATTCTTCGTTTGATCTCAATGCTGATGTCGTTGGTTGAATTAATGCTGGATCCCAGATAAACGAAGTTCTTCACAACCTCGAAGGAGGTATTGTCAACGGTAACGTGGGTTCCAAGACGCTGGGACTGTTTGTTGACTTTAAGTATTTCGTCTTATCTGCATTCACTGACAGACCCATTCGACTTGACTCTCTTTCTAATCTGGAAAATGCTGCACTGACTTCGCGCGTATTATGGCAAATGATATCTATGTCATCAGCATACGCAAGCATCTTTAGCACTCTTAAATAAAAAACATTTATCACAGGTTTTGTTTACCGATGAGAGTTTATTTAATTTATATGATTTAGATGGAAAGCAAAAACCGAATGAAGAATTTAGCAATCAAAATTCTAAACATACGATTAAGCATGGTAGAGGATCAGTCATAGTTTGGGGCTGAGTCTGATGTTGGAAGGATTAATTTTATTGAAGGTATAATGGGCAAAAATATGTTCCTTGACATTCTCATGGCGCACGTAAGAGAAAGTGCGGGTCAATAAGGAACTTCAGACAGATTTGAGTTTTACCAAGACAATGACCTGAAACATACGACGCTCTTGGTAAAGAATTGTGTACTTGATAGTGGACCAAATGTCATGAAAACAGCCTTACAAAGCCCAGATTAAAATGTTGTAGAACATCTATCGGATGAACTTTAACCCAGAGTGCAGAATCAGAGATGGGCAACTAAAGATCCAATAAAAGTATCCTAAGTGAAAAGTGGAATCAGATTGGAGCTGATGTTTGTAAAAATTTGGTTGTACCCATGTCAAAAAAGCTGCAAGCAGTCATAAAAGAAAAATGATTGGCAACATAATATTGAATTCTTAGTTTTAGCATTGAATTCCCTATCTGCCCGACTTTCAATGTGAGCTCGTTTTTAAAGCTTTGGTTTGATTTAATTTTGTTTTACCGTTATGTTCTAATTTTTTAACTATGTTTCTGTTCAATTTTGCTCACCAGTTAATAACGTTTTGAAAAAAATATTCGCTCCAATTTTCTTCCTACATTTTCATTTCTGAAACCAATGCGAAAGTGCTAAGAAACGCCTGCCCGACTTTCGTTGTGTGCCACTGTATTTTCACTTCACAGCCGAAACTTAAGCCCTTCACTTCAGTCCGAAAGTTGTGGAACAGCTACGTAGCAAATTTTTTGCTGAATGGGGCCATTGTTAAAGTAGTATGTTCGTATGTAATTATCAAAAATTTTTAAACAAATTTTAAGAGTCCAGCTTTTATAGAAAATAATACAAAATGCTGTTTAAACATTTTAAGTTTGCATGAACCACACTCAAAAATTATATTAAATTTTTCAGCCTATAAAAATTAATGAGTAAGTTAAGTACTTACTCATTAAGAAAAATTACCTGTAAAAAATTGCAATACCTGTAAATTTTGTTATGATTGCAGTTGCAGTTATTGCAATCGCAAGATTTGAAAATTTTAAAATAGCCTACAACCTATTCAACCTGTTTTCCAAATTTAATTAAATTCTGTTGAAACGTGAAAGATGGACAAACAAACAAACAGACAACTCTTAATTTTTTATATTATTATTATTATTATTATTGATTTATATTAGTACACTAGCTGAAACCCAACTAGCGCGTTGCTGCCACTCTCCCTATTCAAACGCCCATAAAATGTTATCAGTTAAACAGCATGTCTAAATTGAGGTCAAATACTGAGTTCTGAGACTGTGCGACCTATATCCACAAAGCTATTCGATATAACAAATTTGGGTTGTATAGGAAGTGCCACTCTCTCTTCATCACCGCTAATAGAATGTAATCAATTAAACTGGATGTCTACATGGAGGTCGAATACCGAATTCCAAAACTGTGCGACATATAACTCCAAAACTATTCGATAGCACAAATTTTGATTGTATGGGAGCTGCCACTCTCCTTTTCCCTACGCCCATAAAATTTTAGCAATGAAACTGCATGAGTACATTGAGGTCGAATACTGAATTTTGAGGCTGAGTTACCTATAACTCCAAATCTATTCGATATCGCAAATTTGGGTTAAATTGGAGGTGTCATGCCCTCCCGACAAACTCTAAAACATTTTATCAGTAAATCTGCAAGCGTAAATTTTGGTCGAATACTGAGTTCCGACGCTGTGCGACCTTGAACTACAAAGCTATTCGATATCACAAATTTTCGTTGTATGGGAGGTGCCACTCCCCCTTGATCAACGCTCATAAAATGTAATCAATGAAACTGCATGTGTACATTGAGGTCCAATACTGAATTCCAAAGCTGTGAGACCTATAACCCCAATGCTATTTGATATCTCTAATTTGGGTTAAATAGGAGGTTTCACGCCCCCTTGTCGTACGCCCATAAAATGTAATTAATGAAACTGCATTTATAAATTGGGGCCGAATACTGAATTCTGACGCTGATATTCAATATCGCAAATTTACGTTAAATGGGAGGTGCCACGCCCCTCTTACCAATGAACATAGATTGAATCAATGAAACTGCATGTGTATATTGAGGTCGAATACTGAATTTCGGCGGTGTACGACTTATAACTCTAAAACTATTTGATAGCACAAAGTTGGGTTGTATGGGAAGTGCCACTCTCTTTGCCCTACGACGACAAAATGTAAGTATTGAAAATGCATGTATAAATTTAGGTCGAATACCGAATTCTTACGCTGTCAACCTATAACTTCAAAGCAATACGATATCGCAAATTTGGGTTGTAAGGGAGATGTCACGCCTCCCTGTCCAACGCCCATTAAAATAAAACCATTGAAACCGCATGTGTAAATTGAGGTCAAAAACTGAATTTCGCAAATTTACGTTAAATGGGAGGTGCCACGCCCCTCTTACCAATGAACATAGATTGAATCAATGAAACTGCATGTGTATATTGAGGTCGAATACTGAATTTCGGCGTTGTACGACTTATAACTCCAAAACTATTTGATAGCACAAAGTTGGGTTGTATGGGAAGTGCCACTCCCCTTTGCCCTACGACGACAAAATGTAAGTATTGAAAATGCATGTATAAATTTAGGTCGAATACTGAATTCTTACGCTGTCAACCTATAACTTCAAAGCAATACGATATCGCAAATTTGGGTTGTAAGGGAGATGTCACGCCTCCCTGTCCAACGCCCATAAAATAAAACCATTGAAACTGCATGTGTAAATTGAGGTCAAAAACTGAATTCCAAAGATGAATTCCTATAACTTCAAAGCTATTCGATATCACAAATTTGGGTTGTATCGGAGGTGCCCCTCCCCCTTGTCCACTCCCATAAAATTTCATCACAGAAACGGTACGTCTAAATTGTGGTCGAATACCGAATTTCTAAGCTGTGCGACCCATAACTCTAACTAAAGCTATTCGATAACAATAATTTTTTATTTATATGTGGGAGGTAAAAGGGGGTGTGGCATTGCCCCTTAAACCATCTCGTACTCAAAGCAAAGCGTACTTACAAAATTTGACCTCAATCGGACCAATGGTTTCGAAGTATTTTGATATTATCTTTAAAGTAGGCGTAGATGAATTGTGACCACGCCCATTTTTTCAAAGTTAATTATAGTTATCATACGAACTTATTTACCAAATTTTAATTTCATACGACCAAAACCGTCTTAAATACAGCATTTTTATTGATTTGTGGGCGACAAAAGGGGGTGTGGTACAAAACCTGCAAAGATACACACATGCAATTTCTTATGTGCACCCTCCACACAGACCCCAATCACCCCTGAAAATTTCATTGAAATCGGGCAAGCCGTCTAGGAGGAGTATGCGAACAGGAAGTTTTGCCACTTAATTTTATATATATAGATATCAAAACAGTGGGCGCAAAAGTGGGCGTGGTCAATTTTTCTTTCAGTAAACACTTAAATTGGATTACTATGAACATTAAAAAAATTATCCAAATCGGTCCAGCCGTTTTCCGATTTTAGATAAATCAAAAAAGTGGGCGCAAAGTGGGCGCAAAGTGGGCGTGGTCAATTTTTCTTTCCGTAAAAACCTAAGTTGGACTATTACGAACATTTTTAAAAAAAATTATCCAAATCGGTTCAGCCGTTCTCAACTGATTCAATTACCAACGAACGACATTTGATTTTTATTTATATAGATTCAATTAAATTTCGTTCATTTGTCGTATGACCATTTTTTCCCTTTGTTATTGGTTGCGTGCTATTTTGATTGCTATTTCCAACAAAAATAGCGCGTATGTACACAATTTGAACTGCATAAAATTCATACATTTACTTTTCATATCAATTAAAATCAAATTTGCAAAAAAAAATTTCCAATAGGTCCAAAACCCTTCACTCAAACACATATAACTCGACCAAATCAAAACATTTTCAAACAATTTTTTCTTAAAACCATCTAGAGAACGTACCCTACAAAATGGTATCGGCAGATTTTTTTTTTACTCAGCCGAACTCTCAAACACTCGTCACAAACAGATTTGACAACATTTTTTTATATATATAGATTAAGAACTAGGTTCTTTTGTAGTATAGAGCTCAAAGACATAATTTGAATTCAACTTATTATAAAACATTTAAACTTAAATCTAAGGTAATTTAAATTTATTGTTATACAATTAAAAGTGTTATCAAAAAATTTTAATGTTAAACAAATGTAAATTCATAAGACAGACAAAACTTAAATTAAGAAATAGCAAACAAGAGAGAGAGAGAGAGAGAGAAAGTCATATAGAGCTAAAGATCTGATATTTTGTTAAGTATTATGTGATGAAAAGTGCTTCAAAATAGCATGTTTGAAGGATGTTTTTGACGCTATGGATTTTAAGCTACTAGGCAATGAATTCCATAATCTAGCGGCATTAATAAAGAATAGTCTTGTGGAGTTTAGAAAGTTAAAACTAGGTATAATTAGCACTTGGCTTCTAATTGACCGACTAAATTGCAGTTTTTCAAATTAGTAGAAAGGAGTTTTGTGGTGTATGAGTTTGTGTAAAAATATGCAATTCCTGGCATTCGAGTAGCTTATGATATCGCATCCAAGTATACAGTTTTTAATTGAGCTAAATGATCAAATTTACGCAAGCCGTAGACATAGCGTGTGGCATGATTAAACGCGATCTGCAATTTAAGTTGATACCGCGAGTCTAACTTGCTGTATACAAGTTCAGAATATGTTATGACTGGGACAACGAGCTGAATTACAAGTTTACGTCTTAGATCAATAGGTGTATACTCAGACGACATCCTAAGGTTACGCAAGATGTAATAGATTTTGCGGACTACACTGTTGATATGATCTGTGCAAGTAAGGGAAGCATTGATATTAAATCCAAAACTTACAACACTATTAACTATTTTTATGATTTTATCACCCAATATAACGTCTGGAATGGAGTCAGAGCTTACTTTTTCTTTAGAGACAGGCAACACATACGACTTAAGTACATTAAGGTGAGGACTATTTTTCATAGCCCATTGGTTTATACTGTCAAGATCTTAATTCAGTTTACATACTAAATCTTCCATGAGGTTTGTTCTACCAGACAAGTAAATCTGAACGTCATCAGCATAGGTATGCATGGACGAATATGTGCAGCAGTGAAAAATGTCATTCACGAACATGGAGAAGAGCAGCGGGCCAAGAACCGATCCCTGAGGCACACCTCAGCAAACAGCTTCATAGTATGAAAAATTAGTACCGACCTTCACTCTTTGTACTCTATTTGTCAAATAGCTACTTAACAAATGAGTGGCACTGTCGCAGAAACTAAAGAAATATTTTAATTTTTGACAAAGGAGTTCATGACTTACAGAGTCAAATGCTTTTGAAAAATCAAGCAGACACAATAAAGTTAGTCTACCATCATCATAATAAGACCTTATATCATCCATTACTTTAACCGTAGCAGTAGAGCAACTGTGACCTGCGCGAAAACCAGATTGGAATGGAGACAAAAGATTATTTTCACTTTAGAATGATGATATTTGGTTAGCCATGATAGATTCACATACTTTGGATAATGAAGACAGGATGCTTATGGGCCTGAAATCCTTCGGTTCACAAGCTGTATTTTTTTTTTAGTAAAGATTATAGTAAAGATATGCATTTTGTATGTGTTTTCATAAGAGCTAGACTGGCACAATTTTAATGTTTAATTTTTGGAAATAACATACGATTATGCTATCAGACATTGTAAGCTTAGAAATCACGATCTGCTCTATCTTTCAAGACTGTTTTGAAGATTTTACAGCAATCCATTAATTTTTAATCATGGCTTAAGAATGGCTCAAAAAATCGCATTTCATTTACTCAGCATTATATATCTTAAGATCTTATAAAAATAGAAAAAAATTGTTGCCAGATTCGGAATCAGCGATCATAAGTCTATTAAAATTGACTACAATATTGAAAAAACATAAAATTTTCTTGGAATAAAAGGTATGGGAAAAATTCACGATTTCGTGAGATAGCTGCAGCCGTACGCATATCAAGTGGGTCGGTGGTTTCAATTTTACATAAACATTTGGGTATGAGAAAGCTGACTGCAAAATTGGTGCCGCGTCCGTTAACAATCAATCAAAAACATGAACGTGTTCGCACTTCCCAAACAATACTTAGACATGTTTAAACAAAATTCGACTGATTTTTTGCGTAAAATAGCGACCATGGATGAAACATGGATCCACCACTATACACCAGAATCTCAGGAATCAGCAAAAGAGTGGGTAGGTTCCAGTGGAAGTGCACCAAAGCAAACGAAGACTCAACAAACTGCCGGAAAGTTGTTGGCATCTGTTTTTGGATTCAAGTGGTATTTTGGTCAGCGACTATTTGAAAAGCAAAAACAATTAACAGCGACTATTACTGCAAATTATTGGGCCGACTGAATTATTGGACTGACGTCCCACTTGGAAGAAACAATTACCTTTTTGCATGATAATGCTCCAGCTCACAAATCGATCGAAACCATGGCCAAATTGTACGAGTTACGCTTTGAACTGCTTCCTCATCCCCATATTCTCAAGATTTGGCCCCCAGCGACTATTATCTGTTACCAAACAGACGAATGAATAGGTCGAATTGGAAACTGAAGCGTATTTCGGAGATCTTGAGAAATCGTACTATACAAAGGCCATCGCAATGTTAAAACATCATTGAAATAAGTGTATCGCGCTGAAAGAGGACTATGTAAAAGAGTAAACAATAATTTAAGCGAAAATCGTGTGTTTTCTTTGTTAGGCCGGCAGCATATTGAACGCCCCAGTATCTGCTTAAGTGTATCTGAATAACAACCAGAAACTCCAAGCTTTTCAGTATTAGTGTCGAGATTTTGTTTAAAACGTAAATAATATATTGGTACTAGGGCTTTCCACCCCGAAGGGTTTTGGCAAATCCTGGGATTTCGGGATTTGAAATTTGTGATACCGGGATTTTTCAGGATATCGAAATGGCAAAATTTAAAAATAATGGAATTAAAATGTAAAAGACAGTGATTGTTAATAACTATTTTTTCTTTAATTTCTGCGTTTTGTCAAAAAGAATTGCGTATTCTATTTTTATTTTTTGATTTCTAAAATAGAAATCCAGACGCAATCGTTATTCATACTTAAAATATTCAAAAACAATCAAAAGTTTATAAGACAACACTAAGACGAAATCATTATTACTAATGCAGACAAGGGATACAAGACAGTTGTAATGTACAAAGAAGAATATAAAGAAAAAATTGTACAATAATTGGAAGATAAAGTCGAGTTTCGAAATCCCATTGTGTATTTTTAGGGAAAACACTTGTTAATTTTATGATTGAAAAAATATACATCACCTGAATAAACCAAATCGAAAAACATTAAATTTGAAAATTACGATTACGGTATGATGATTTTTCTAATAAAAATCATAACCTTTACGGTTCTTAATTAAAGATACTTGCCAAATTTTTATATATTTAAATTATTTTATAAGCTTATTTAATAAAAAACCTTATGATTTTTAATATTTCAGAAAAGCTCATAATTTATTTTAGAATGAAAACCAAAAATATTTAAAAATATGAAATAATTTTCATTTGATTATAAACATAAAAATGTAAAAGTAAATAAGCTAAACACAACAAATATTCTAAATTTATCTGTTAAAACAATTAAAAAAAAACAAAACTTCTTGTTCAAATAAACTAATTTACTGTTAGTAAAAAGTATGACGTGAATAAAATAGGAAAAAATATAGGAAAAAAATATAGTAAGTAATAAGACAGAGTCTTTTAAGATCACAACCAAAATAAACTAAAAAATATTCTTTCAATGTGTATTGAGATATTAAAAAAGAACAGTTGCTAAAAAAATTTGTATAGTTGTTATAGTATAGTTGCTAAAAATTTTATATTTTCTTGTAAATTAAATCCCGGGAATTAGGGTTTGGAATCCCAGGATTCGGGGACTAGAAATTTGTTCGGGATCCCGGGATTTACGGATTCAGGATCCCGGAATTGAAAGTCCTAATTGGTACTGATCTATTTTATTCGTAATAAACTACATAGCACCGACTTCCCTGGCAGCCATACACCCCACATCATCACACTGCCACCACCATGGATATACATGTGCTTTAGGCATAATTTCAGTATTTTTCTGCTTCCAAACTTTATTTTCGCAATCGCATCCAATCTATACTATTATATAAAATTGAAGTGAGCATTGACACCATTTAAATCCAAAAGTACTGGGCCGTTTATAATGAAAAAATCTTTATAACATCATATTTGTGCTACAGCACATTATAGGGGTATTTTTCTTTTGAAATTTTTATAATAAGAATATTTTAGTAAAGTGTTTAGGCTTTAAGAAACCATCCCAGATGCCACGCATTGCTTAATCGTCTTCTTTTCACGCCTTTTTGTTGCGAGATTTTCAATAAACTCAATGTTGCAATTACTTTTACAAGAAGACTCAAAGGCTTCTTACCGGAAATCAAGTAAAATGCCAAACGAAAATGCTTAAATTGTTTTTGCACCAAAGGACCACATTGCTCAACTTTTAACAGAAAAGTACTGTCCCAAAAGCGGTCCATGTCCCAGTGAGGTCGTAACTGCACCTCATTCTCTTGGCAGTTGAGGCATTTAAAGGCATTTATTTAAACAAAAATAACATCAACAAAAAACAAAAGTGTCCTTTTTGTTACCTGCTTAAAGGGTGGCTTCAAATCAGCGTATTTTGCAATGCTTGTTATACAGCTTTCTAGCCTCTTTGGTGGTTGTTTCTATATATTTCCGACTGTATTTTCATTTTACACCTAAATTACACCTGAAAAAATAAACAAAGTACAATGATAACAAATTTGTTTGCGCTGAAAAAATAAATAAAAAGCAAAACAAAGCATAACAAAGCGTTGCCACAAGATGCCAGAAACAAAGGCAGAGCAAAAATTAAGTTGAAGTTAGGAAGAGGATTTTTCCATTTTGTAGACACAGCAAGGAGCAATAATATATATCTATGAGCTCATAAAATTGCTTATACTGTAACGAACGGATGCGGAAAAAAAGAGAGTGAGAGATAGAGACGGTGACAACGCACAGTGTAACGAGTGTGGCCAAAAATAACTTAAGAAAATAAAAATACATTAATTAGTAAATCTAAATATGCAGAATCATAGTTTAGAGTATTGATATTTCGAGTGTAAAAGGACTTTGCCATATCTTTTCAGTTACGGGAATGCCACTCTTCCAAAGTTCAATTAAAATATGATAATTTTTTTGTTTTTATAGTTTGACACTGTATATTTTTAAATAAAACGTAAATTTTAGCAATAAAAGTATGCAAAAAAATTAAGTTATATTTATTTTATGTTTTAGTAAAAAAATTAATTTAAAGCAATCATACAAAAAATTGTGTACGACTAAAGATAGGTCTTAGAAGTCTAAAAAACAAAAACTTTGAAAAACAAAAAGAAAACGGATTTTTTTTTTCATTTTAATATTTCTTATAACAACTCTTTATCAACATATTCCCGAAATTTGGTTTGTCGAAACTCAAAAATAATGACTTTACGCCTACTTTTCTGAAGCATGTTTTGGACAAAATGAGCAATTTGATATGAAAAAATAATAAATTTTTCACAAATTTCAAAAAACGAAATAAGAAAATCAGCATTTTTATACCCCCACGTTTAAAAAACGTAATGGGGGTATATTAATTTTGTCACTCCGTTTGTAACGCCGATAAGGAGGCGTGGCCGGTATAGAAAAGTATATATATTCCTGATCAGCATCACCTCCTGAGTCGATTTAGCCATGTCCGTCTGTCCGTCTGTCCGTCTGTGCCCACGATAGCAGCCGTAATTTTTGAGCTATCATAACGAAATTCAAAATATAAGCTTCTTATACAAAAATTGAGGTCAAGTTCGAATCTGAGCAAAATCGGATGAAAACCACGCCTACCTCCCATACAAAGTGACTGAACCAAAACGGTAAGATCTCTTTTAATTCCACAAAAATCTATTTAATGACTTCAAATTTTGCACAGTGTCTTCAATATTAAAAATTTATTTTGAGTATTAAATTTGTAAAAATCGGATGAAAACCACGCCTACCTCCCATACAAAGTGACTTAACCAAAACGGGAAAATCTCTTTAAATTCCACAAAAATCATTTCGCACAGTGTCTTAAATATTGAATATTTATTTTGAGTATTAAATTTTTAAAAATCGGATGAAAACCTCGCCTACCTCCCATACAAAGTGACTTTACCAAAACGGGAAAATCTCTTTAAATATATTTAACAGTTTGCTTAAGACTTTATATATACTCAAATTCGGCCGGGGGTATTTTAACTTCGGCCCAGTCGAAGGTAATTCTCTACTAGTTTTAATTATATTTTTATATCGTCGCTTTAGAAAATAAATGTCGTATGTGAAAATGTTTACTTTTGAGATTATTGAGAAAAAGGGGCTATACATTTTAAAAAATGGTGGTAAGTCCACAAAAATTTCGTAATATATTGCAAAATGTGTCTGCAAATGGGCCTGAAATTCTGAAAATATTGCTCCAC
This sequence comes from Dichetophora obliterata, assembly GCA_963920525.1. Lineage (NCBI taxonomy): Eukaryota > Metazoa > Arthropoda > Insecta > Diptera > Sciomyzidae > Dichetophora > Dichetophora obliterata. The sequence continues at coordinate 227,426,939 of OY986436.1, read as the reverse complement.
TAAATTTAAAAATGTAGCCCATTTTTCTCAATAATCTCAAATGTGAAAATTTTTACATACGACTTTTATTTTCTCAAGCGACGATATGTCTATTACCAATATTTTCTCAACATGTTCCCAAAATTTGGTTTGCCGAAACACAATTATATCGACTTTACGCCCACTTTTGTGGAGCATTTTTTGGCTAAAATGAGCAATTTTTTATGAAAAAATAATAAAATTTTCATAAAGTTCAAAACACAAAATAAGAAAAGCAGCATTTTGGTTTTTTTTATATATTAATATATCTTTTATCAATATTTTCTCAACATGTTTCCAAAGTTTGCCTAGTCAAAATTTAATTATAACGGCTTTACGCCCACTTTTGTGGAGCATGTTTTGGCGAAAATAAGCAATTTTAAGAGAAAAAATAAAGCAAATTTTCACAAGCTTTCAAATAAAAAAAAATATTTTGTTTTAATAAAACTTTCAAATAAAACACTTCCTTAACATATCCCTAATATTTTACAGATTCTACAAATGTACAATTTTACAGATATAGGATAATTTTTTTGGGTATTTTACCAGATTAATGATTTCAGTTATATGGAAGTGGGCGTGCTAGTCGGCCGATTTGATTCATTTTCACACTAGCTATTTATAATTACAAAAGAAGAATGTGTGGCAAATTTTAATGATCAGGGATAATTTTTTGAGTATTTATATCGAATTACTGATTTCGGTTATATGGGAGGTGGGCGTGTCAGTCTGCCGATTTGATACATTTTCAAATTGACTTTTTACAGCTGCAAAAGAACTATGTGCATCAAATTTTATTAATCTAGGATAACTTTTGGGGAAGCAGCTATTCCAGATTACCGATTTGGTTTATATGAGTGGTGGGCGCGGCATTCATTCAGTTCGACCGAAATTTTGTGAGAATAATTCCTCTACCATAAAACTCTTTTTCACAAAATTTCATGAATCTTGAGCAACTTCTTCTATTTTTGGCCACTCGCTATATGGGCTCGTTACACTGTGCAACCCCGGAACGGTGCGGTGTGTTTTCGAGTAAAAGCTAAGGTAATAAAATAAAATAATGAGTTCTGTTGAAAAACTGACAAGTGCGCAGATAAAAAGGACGAAAGCAAGTAACTAGGTTTAATTTTTTTTTGCACTTAGATTGAGGCGGAAGATAGAGTCGCAAAAGATCTACCTGTCGTGAGGGGTGTAAGAAAGCAATAAAAACAATCATGTCAGAGGGCAAACTGAGTGAGAGATAAATAAACAAACATGAAAACAAAATATTATGGTGCAATTATATAGTAGTACCAGTGTAAAATACTTTAATGAAACTAAGAGATACTTTAGTGACATTATTTCAAAGTGTGCGATTTTTATGATGCTTATACTTGAGGGATGACATTTTTTTCTACCGAATGGCCATACTGGATGGTCTGAGGACAAAAGGGACGTTGCCATGTGAAGCCGATTGCTTCATAACACATAAGAAAATTATCTTTTAACAGTATAAATTATCAAAATTGAGTCTATGTTTCACATTTTGTACATTAACTTCATAACCTTATTCATAGACCTGCAGGCAAGAGGGGTTTTTGGGTTTTTAATACCAACATAGGAAGCAAAGTTATAAAATAAATCAATCTAAATGTGACAAGTCGATACAATTTTTTAAAATATCTTAAAAATATATTTCGAGGGTCTAAAAATAATTTTCTTAGAACCTAAATTTCGTAATTTACAATTGAAAATTTAAAAAAATCTCGAATCGAAATTGAATTTCAATAAGATCGCTATAAGAACAAACTAACTTGTTTTTGAAAACAACTAATTAAAAAACTAATTTAAAATAAACTAGTTTATGAACTGCTTTGAATTATATTAACGCAGCATCCACTTCAATTTTGAATAGTTTTTATTGCATTATACATGAAGTAATTGAAAAACTACTTTAAAACGAGTGGCGTAAAAACTACTTTGAATTATATTAAGGCGGCAAATACTCTGATTTTGACATGTTTTTATTGCAAATTTTTATTAGATTACAAGTTTATATATATGCTATTTCCATGATATTTCATCAAATATTATTAACTTTAGACCTCCACTAATATAAATTTATGTATTTTTTTTTTCATGACAATAAAATAAATGATCTCTTTGATGTATGCAAATTTAAAATTTTTATTTTTTTAAATTCATCTTCAGTAAGTAGAGTATTAACTAGTTTTCAATTGATTTATTTTGAAGTAATTAAAAAAATAATTTAAATTTAACTAATATAACAAGTAGTTGAAAACATGTGCAGATGAAAGTCAATTGACTTATTTAGCGGACATGACCATACAAAATATGTTGTTCGTTTTATGGAAAAAGTCAGAAGTTCAACTAGTTGTGGTTTACAAAAAACTACTTTTTCAACTACTTTTAAATTAGTTGATTTTCCCACAGCGATGTGCATTTAGCATTTACATAGAATATGAATCGAGATCGTGTAAATCAAGATATAGTATCGAGATATAGTACAAAATTTCAAACTGCTTCAGACAAATAAAAATCGGGAGCTATTTGTCTCAGAACTTAGTGGAGCTCTCTGAAACGTTCTATATCGAGGGCCTGTATTCATTTTCCTCAATCTGGAAAAGTACAAGTTTTCAGGAAAGCGAAAAAACCGTCTTATTTAATAATTTGTAAAAAATCAATCTATTACAATGTTTTCCGAAAGTATCCACGGACAGTGGGTTATGTCCAGAAAAAAATACTATAAAAGCAAAAAGAGGTATTTGTATAATAGTAAAAAACGCCATTTCAGTAAGAGATCAACAGTTAAACCTATCCTGTTTTAATTGCTGATGTTATTTTCGATAATTTTCGAATTTAACAAAAAAATTAAAGTTAAAAGTCAAAGAAACTGATATATTTACATGGGAATCTCAAGCAAAGATATGTTTTTATATTATTTGTAGGTATTTGATGTTGACATTAAATGATGATATTCGCTTGGAATTACAGCTTTAAGATCGTGTAGATGTTTCCACTTGTTCGATGCGATTAAAAGTCGAGTTGTAGCAATACTACAATGTATTTTTGAATTTTAACAGAGTGGTCGGTAGAATTTCGGTCGAAATACACCTTGAATTTAACAGTGCCGATGAGTTCATATTTTTTTTTTAATAAAGAGATCAAAAAACCAAGGCAAGCCCCTTATACAAACAAGGTTTGTCCTTTGACTTGAAAGAAAAGTGATAGATTATTTAGTGGAATTATTGGAACCATACGTGAATTATTGGCAAGGCAAAATAAACGTGAAAGACAATTTGAATTGCTTTTAACCGAGGCTAGTATTATGCAGGAGCATACCGAGGCTATTTTGATTTTGATTAATGTATTTCGGCCGACTGGATACCCTTAAGTCCCGACTTTTTTTTTAAATACAACATAACTAGTTGAATTATAAAAAGTTACTCATCCGTTCGATTAATATAAATAAATCTTAAGGGGACTTTTTCATTTGAACGGCTGTAATTATTTTTACTAAAAACTTTTTTAATTTAATTTAAATTAATTTATTTTAACTAATTTGTTAGTACAATAAAAAATAAATTAATAAATAAGTTTAAAAATTAACAACATAAAATAGGCAGTAAAAAACCTTATGGACTTACATAAATAATAATATAAATATGAATTTAAATAATGATAGAGAGGCAGGATTGATAATTAGAAGAAAAAGTGAAGAAAAGATTAGTGAACTAAATATTGTTATGTCTTTTTTTGGAAAAATATTTAAGAATTTCATAATTGAATTTATACAAACAAGGTTTGTCCTTTGACTTGAAAGAAAAGTGATAGATTATTTAGTGGAATGAATTCACCAACTACTGAATAAAACATCGTTACCTAAAAATGAGAAAAAAACGAAATGAAAATCAAAGTTTTGCTTTTCGATATATAAATATCTCCGATGTTTTCATGTATATTTTATTCAAATTTTTTTTTGTTCAAAAGTTCAATTAAAGCACTTAGGTTAGGTTAAGGTGGCGGCAGGCCTTTGGCCGGCCCACTTAGACCAAATTGGTCCGTTGTGACAGAAAAAAGAGAAACTTTTGTGTAGGATGTTTTTAGTGTGACAAAAAGCTATAGGAACATGTGATGAATCGGAAGCAAATGTTATGCCTTGATCTCAGTCAAATTAATTTACTAAGCGTTAATCTCCACAAACTTTGATACAACAACTACAACTTTTCGTCCTAAATTGATGTTTATAAAGTTCTTTTGAAAAATTATTCAATTATTTTTGCTGTAAAAATAAAAACAAGTAAAAATTCAGACTTCCTTTCATATGATATAGCATTTATTTGCAAAAATTCGTCCAGTTTTGCGCAAAAATTGCTTAAACGTTTTTGCCATCAAACAATAAAGGCACTACCCCCCCTATGATTTTTTTGGCCAAATGTATTGTTCTAAAATGGTGTTATATTATTTACAAAAAAGCTAAGTCCTAAAAATAATTTATGTGAAAAAATTACCCCAATATATTTTTCCAATCAAAAGTTATGGCTAAAAATCTATTTTTTCATACCAATGACTATATGTAAATAAAACTCACCTATGTATAAAATCCTGTTTTCTTTGAGCCCCACCGTCCCCTTCCCTACTACTATTAACTTGATTGTATCCATGTCATCGATTGTGTTTTGTCATCTATTGCAAGTTTTAATTCAATCTTAAGAAATATTTGGAGTCTTTGATTTTTGCTTTTATATCTTTAATAAAATTGAAAAAATTACAGTGAAGTATAAAGAATATGAAGAAAAATTTAAAGCCCGAACAGTTTTATACTAAAAGGAGAACAGATGACAATGATACTTTTTCCAATTGTTATGTTTCAGCAATTGTCGAAGTAACACATGACGTAACATCCAGCTGTCAAAAGTAAGTTTTGACATTTGCTTACCTTATAAAATATCAGTGCATAAAATCAGTGTATAAGTTGAAATACTCTATTTTTCTTACTTTATTGAAATTTTTAATGTATGCACTTATATCAAGTAATACTCTGAGAAGATGCCAACATGCGTATAGAGCAGGTAGGTCTACGAAGACTGTTCTTCACGAATTGGTAAGAGTGACTGAAAAGGAGTTATTTTCAGAAGGCATTGCGATGTCCACATTTATGGATATCGAGGGTGCTTTCGACAGCTTTGGAAGGCTGCGGAAAGCCCTGACAGAGCACAATGTAACCCAATGATAGCAGATTGGGTAGACAATACCCATAGCACAGGGCTATCAACATGCAGAATGGTAGAGTCAAGACTTGAGGTAGAATAAGTAGAGGATGTCCCCAGGACGGGGTGTTATCGCCAACCCTGTGGAACATAACTGCGAACTCACTACTGGTTAGACTGTATGAATCGAGCATACACACGATAGGGTATGCAGATGACATTGCGTTGGTGGTCCGCGGTAAGTTCATTGACACCATTTCTGACATCATGAAGGGAGCACTCCGAATGGTGGAGGAATGGTGTCGAGAGCAAGGCATTACCGTAAACGCAGGCAAATTAGACATTATTCTTTTTACTAGAAAGAAGGTAGGCCTGAGGAGAGAACCACTCAGACTTCTTGGAGCTGAAATCCACATGTCCACGAAGGTTAAATATCTGGGAGTAACCCTCGATAGAAACTGGAACGAGGATGTAGAAGATAGGATCAAAGAGCCAAGAGGGTTCTGTTTCAATGTAGACGTGTTTGTGGTCTCAAATGGGGGCTAAACCCAGAGGCTATGAAATGGGTCTACACTATGATGGTTAGACCTGTCATCACGTATGCTTCAGTGATTTGGTGGACAAAAGTCAGCCAGAAAACCATTAAGAAGAGACTGGACAGAGTCCAACAGCTGGCGTGTGCACCACTCCAACAAGCGCAATGGAGGTTCTGTTAGGTATGCTGCCGTTGGATTTAGAAATAAAGAAAACAGCGACGTTGTCAGCCCTCGAGATGTTGAGAATTCCTATGTGGCATGGGGCAACGGACCTGCATGGTCATATGCGCATCCTTGATATTGCACAGGGAAATGTCAGGGAGGCGTGTATGCCTATGGACGGAAGGCAGAAAGTAAGAATAACAGAAAAATTTTATAAAACTCTTATAACAGATGCAGCCGTTTGTGAAGAAATCGCTGGTAACGATATCAGTTTATTCACAGACGGCTCTCTGATGAATGGCAGAGCCGGGGCAGGCGTTTACTCAGAAGAGTTAAGCCTATCCTGCGTACTGAGGTTCGGAAGGTTTGGGTCTGTATACCAGGTGGAATTGCTTAGCGTAGTGCATGCGCTGGACCACCTGATAGATGGCCGGATCAATGGCAAGAAAATTGTCATTGCTCTCGGTAATCAGTCTGTGATTAGGTGTATGCAACGGACAGACACCACTTCCAGGTTGGCCATAGAATGTCTTACAAAACTCAATAGGTGCGCCCAGACGAATGAGCTCACACTTATGTGGGTGAGAGGACACTCTGGCATAGAACAGAATGAAGAAGCTGATTCTTTAGCAATAGCAGGATCAGCAGAAGAATTCTGTGGACCAGAACCACGTATCGCCATAGGCGACAATATGGTGGCAGGCCTTATTAAACAATTGACGGACTCGGAACACAGTAAAAGGTGGGAAGAAGCTTTTAATTGCAGGCAATCAAAGGCGGCCATGAAGTGTTCTCGTAGTGAGACAGCAAAAGCTATCCGATACAATCGAAGGACTTTAAAATGGCTTACTGTACTGGTCACAGGATACGGTCCCTTCATGTACAATCTCGGGAAGATGACTCTAACCGAGGATGATGCGTGTAGGTTATACCTAGAGGAGCCGGAAACAGCAGCACACATTTTGTGCCAGTGTCCTGCGCTGGCAAGCATAAGATTGACCACTCTGGGACGTCCATTTGTTTGCGAAGCCCAGATTGCTCAACTGACCTACAAGGATATGCTTGAGGTGACAAAGGTTGCTTATACAAGGAGCATGCTCACGTATGAGTGCTCCAAGCAGTAGCATCCTTGTCCAATAGGAGATGAAAAGGGACCCACTGTGGTCTGCTTCAGCAAATCCCTCACTTACTATATATTATCAAGTAAAAGATTGCGTCGATAGCCGAGTTAGGTAAAAGGTTAGTTTATAAACCAATAGGAAGTGAGTTCGATTCCTGCTAAATAACTAAATCTTTTATAAAACTTGTATATCATTTTTCAATGTTTCTAAATACAGCTACAGTCAATACCGTCACAAATAAAAAAGATAACAGCAGTTTATTCGTTGCCAATACATTAAATAAATTCCCATAAAATTGTGTTTTTACTCCGTTCAATTCTTAATTTATTTTTTCATAAATTTTAGCAGTTGTAAACAGAAAAAAGTTCCTTAGAGTATATTTCAAGAAATTCAGGGCTTTGTAACTTAAAAAATTTATTTTGTTAATTCGCTTACAATATATTTTTCATTATTCGGGATTTGTATAAAAAAATTATAACGAGAAATGTATATTAAAATTTAAAGAGCGTGAAGATAAATTCGTCAATCCGACGCTAACTTAGCAAAGACTCAAACCAAAAATTTAGCTCCGCAAAAAGTTAAATTCGTAATTTTTGCTAAGTACGCATTTAATTTTGGGAGGAAATTTCTTCCCAAAATTAAAATCGTTCTATTTGGAAAGTACAAATTTAACTTATGGGAGGAAATTAAATTCGTACTTTGTCAAATCAAAAATTCACAAAATCTGTGCGTTACGATTTTATGTTAAGCATATCAAATGAAAGGTGATTAAACCATCTTTATATTGATATATAGCTTATAGGGGATAGCTTATAGATTTAAAAATTAGTATCATGAGCGCCAATTTCACTACTTTTAAAAAATGTTTATGGCAAAAGTCTTAATTGTGCCCCTATAAGCTATATCGTTAGAAAGGTGGTTTAATCACTTTTCATTTAATATTACAAACAAAAAATCGTAACGCACAGATTTTGAGAATTTTTGATTGGAAAATTAGTATTATTCGTTCTTCGAATCAAAAGTAAAACTCGTACTTTGCAAATAGAACGAATTTAACTTCATCCCAAAAGTTAAATTCGTACTTTGTAAAGAGAACGATTTTAATTTTGGGAAGAAATTTCCTCCCAAAATTAAATGCGTACTTAGCAATTAAAAGTACTTAGCAACAAGTAAATTTTTGGTTTGAGTCTTTGCTAAGTTAGCGTCGGATTGACAAATTTATCTTCACGCTCTTTAAAATTTATGTATACATATATAACTTCTCGAGTAACACATATATGTAATTCTAAATTTTTTTTTTTGGTCTTTTCTGAATGTATATTGATCTATTCTGAATTTCAAAATAATCTTTTGTGAAATTTAATTGCTCTATTTTGAATTTTAACTAATCTTTTCTGAGTTTGAATTGATCACCTATTCAGAATTTTTATTGAGCTTTTCTGAATTTCAATTGCCTAATTCTTAATAACTCTTCAAAATTTTTTAATTTTAGTCACTTTTTGCATTCCATTTGTACCAATGTGCAAAGGGCGGATTAAAAAAATTTAAAATTTTTTGGAAGATATTAAAGTAAAAGATCTATTTTGAGGCTTATGACAGTTTTGGAGGGTTTTTAATGACATTATTATATATTGGATGATTTTTAGCCGATTAAGTTTATTTTTAACCTTTATCATATTTTGCGGATGCAAGCTAATATATCGCTAAATTTTATGATTGTCTTATGATTGTATTGTTATATTGTCATTGTTGTTGTGGATGTTTAAGGTGAGAGTGCCAAGTTAATTCATTATTATCCAGATCTAGTTTTAGGTTCCAGTCTTTCACTGATTTGCTGTTCCTTAATTTAGCCTTCAATGAGCCATATACAAGTAGTGCTCATTTTCAAATCTTTTCACTTTGAGTTGCTTAACCTTTTGGCTTTTCTCTGCAAAACTTGGTTTTGGAAATGTGTTAGTAATTTTTCTTGATTACCATCACCTTCCTTCGCTTTCTAGTGTTTTTGAGATTTTGCTTTTGCTGTCATGAAAGTGTCAAAAAAACACTTACCTGTCAGCAAATGATGGCTATTTTAATGGCTTGAATTTTATGTGACATATTCAAAAATTTTTTATTTATTTACCTTTAATATCTTTTTAAGCATAAAATTCAGTCTTAAATTTTTACATTAATTCTATTTGCATTTAGCATTTTTACTTTTCAAAATTTCACAAGCATTTTGGCAATATCTTTAAAGTTTTTTCTACCTTTTGTTATCTCACAATCACATATTTTACTTAACGACCTTTTTCTTTAATGGCTCTTTAAGTTTGCTTAAATTTGAAGGCTTTCAACTAATCTCATGGATAATTTGAGAGTTTCTTGCGTCATCCTGTTGAGAAAATTTAGCCAAAAAAGCGTAAAGTGAAACCAATTTGTTAAAACAATAAGTAACATTTTCAACCTGATCCAAAGTGCTTAAGTCTTAAAGTGACAGCAGCATCATTTGAGACGATTTGCCAGATACTGTAACTAATAATTATGCAAAATTGCGACAGTGGGTCCAAAAATGTTCACTCCTCCCTTTATATCACCTACCCTTCCTCTCATATCGTGACAACAAAGTGGCTGCCAAAAAAATAAAATATATACATATAACAAATTGACAGACGTGGAGAAGGTGTGTGTGCTACCTTACCTAGTGCCAGAGGTGGGCAAACAAAGTCCTTAGCTGTAAAACGTCTGACAGCCACAAGGCAATAAATTGCGGAACAAGCTTATAAAGCATTTTCACATTTCTTTGGACGACTTCAACCGTAGGCAGGTAGGTAGTGGAGAAGTAGCTAGCTGCTCAAACGAATAGAGAATCCTTGTATTTGGGTTTGCTATTAAATTGGGTGGCAGGGTGGCTGCAGCTCCTCCAAACTGAAGTAGTTTTAAGCGCTTGCTGTTGTTGTTGTGTTTGTTTTTGCCAGTGCTTATCATTTCCTCTTGTTGGTATATTTTTCGTTCGAATTTCGCAATGCTTCAGCCAAACCAGGTTCTTTCGTTAGGGCACTCTCCCTCCATTCATTGGTATACCACCTCTTTCAGTTTTCCGCCCAGCTGTCATAGTGCTGGTTCTGTTTTCTTCCCTTTTGCCTGTAGTTAGGTAGTTATAAATATTGGAGTAAACATAAATAAAGATTTATATGTAACTTGAGTAACATTGTGGCAGTGAATTTATTGGTTTCATTAGAATAGATATGTTATTATTGTTGCTGTTTTTTGTATTGGATTCTTTGCTGGACATAAAGTTATTTTTGGCAAAAGCAACCCGAAAGTAAGAATTTTCTGGGCAGGAAAATATTTACTAACTTAAGATATGTACTAATTATTACGTTGAGTGGTGGAGTTTTTAATGCTTTCACAAGAAAACGAATTCAGTTGTTTAATTATTTTCTTATTTTGTGGAATATAATTTTTCTTAATCAACAATCTTGTTAGAATTAAAACCACTTATTATTCGCAAATAATGACAATTTTGGTCAATAAAAATTGAGTACTTAGTAAAATAAAGAAAGATTTTGTGTGACATAAGATATGTATTAAAGTATGCTATGGGCGAAGTAAAATAGTTGGTTTTAATGGTTTCTACAAAGAAGGGCTTCAATTAGCAGCTCGGCCATTCCAAGCCTAATGAAAGTTTTTTTTTAAAAATTGACCTCATGCCTTTTGATTTGCCTCAAATTTTTGCTATAAGTTCGTACTCAAATTATAAGATATAAAGTTGCTTAATTTGTTTGTAAAGCCATGCGTTGCGAAATTATGGGTATGCCAATTTTGACCCATTGGCAATTTTAAATGAGGTAATTTTCAGTAAATTGAATCTTCGTCATTTGATATTCGATTTTATTGAATGAAGATATTTTATCGAAACGTTGAGAAAAACTTAAATTTTTTATTTTTTTTTTAACAGGGTTGCCTACTTTTACTACAGAAAATTCATTTGCTTCTATATAAAACAGGCCAATTTTTTTATTTTTTTTTATTATTTGAAGAAAGATTAACCTGTAAAAAAAAATTTTTTTTGATGGAGAAAAGATAGATTTTTTCGCAATTTGAATATTTTATGACATACATTACACTTAATCGTTCATAACTTCCATACCGTTCGAAATATTAAGTCAAAATGTTCGGCAAATTTATTTGTTTAGTTAAGGACTATTACTCGTTGATGACAGCTTATGACCTTGAACGTGACCTTTACTCTAAAATTTCATAAAAACCCGTTTTTTGCCATCTTAAAGCTCGTTAAATTCTAACCAATTTTGTCCTGAAATTTGTTTCAATCAACCTTAACACAAAAATGTTACACCCATTTATTGATATTAACAAAAACAGAACATAAATTTAATTAATTTTATTTTTTAATTAATTGAAATATGTGAGTTTCTTTTGAAGTTGAATATCGTACAGCTTTGATTTCTTTATCGTTGATTGGGATAAAACTGCGGAACTTTTTCGTGCCATTTGTAGTCCGAACGTTTTCAAACATTGAAAATAATTCCTGCTCAATTTTTTCATAGGACTCTTTCGAATAAAACCGATAGGTCATCGTTGAGTCACACAGCTCTTTAAAGAACATTTTAAAGATTTTAAAGAAAATTAATAAATCATAACAATTGAGTGATTTGACAGTAGACCTCCAGCAAAGGCCTGCTTGCGCAATAATAATCTCTTTGCGATAAATCCTTGTAACTTTTTTGATTAAATCCAATTGAAACAAATTTTACAACAAATTTGGTTAAAATCTAACGTGCTTTAAGATGGCATCAAAGATTTTTACATTTCCATACAAATGAATGTGGAAAAAATTAAAAATATAAAATAACGTGGTTTTATGAAATTTTAGAGTGAAGGTCACGTCCAAGGTCATAAGCTGTTATCAACGAATAATGGTCCTTAGCTAGAAAAATAAATTTGCTTAACAATTCGACTTAATATCTCGAACGGTATGGAAGTTATAAACGATTAAGTGTAATGTATTTCACAAAAAAATTAAAATTGCGAAAAACATATCTTTTCTCTCTCAAAATTTTTTTTAAAGGTTGAATCTTTCTTCAAATAAAATGAACAAAAATTTTAAAAAATTGATTTTTTTTATGTAAGTTTCTGTAGCAAAAGTTGGCAACCCTGTTAAAAAAAAGTATTGCAGTGAGGGGACTGGCCACCGAAGCGAAAACATATATGTAAAATATTAGTATTCCCTGGAAGACTTTGTCCTGAAGACTTGTCCTGAATTTTGTTGATATAAAAATTAAATACAGGGAGCACTATTGAATGAAAAATAATCCTCAAAAAGGATATTTAATTTTTTCTTTCAATGCATATGTAGCTAAAATAAAATAAATTTATTTTTTTTTATATATGATATTTTGTTTGATGGGTCTTGAAGTCTCTTTTAATGCCTGCATTTGAGATCTTGCTACAAAGAAAACAGAAAACAGCAAGCAAAGAGCAGTTTACTTTCTTCCCCCGATTCGGTTCATCCGTGCATCTGGTTCATCATTAATGCACATTATTTTCATCTTTTATCACTTCATTATATTTTAAATAATGGGTTTTAATATAAAAAAAAAAGTAAAACATAAACAAAAATATAAATTAAACTTATTGAAATAATTAATATACACTTAAAATACATAATAATACACACATACATAAAATTTGTATTCATATACATTTCATTGAATTTCATTTACATTATTTTCACTGTTTGCGTCATTAATCATTGCATTATATTTTTAAAAAAACTGAAATAAGAAACAAAAAATGTTGGTCGATGCCCACTCATGATAAAATTATTATTAGGTAGCCTTGACAACTACTTATTTTCTCACGCAGCGACCATCGAATTTCAAACAAAAAAAAATAATATAAAGTGCGTGTGTCACACACATTGGTAGCTTTCAGCGGAGTCAATAGTTTGCAAATATTTTTTTTTTAAATTTGAGTGAGAAACCTTTGCAATTAAATGATCCATTCATAACAGGTGACTCCTCTGAATGCGGCCAATGTGTGTGTCACACATGTTCTCTATTTTGTTTTCTTTTGCTTGACATTCGAGGGTCGAAACACGATATGTCACTTCTACCTATTACTTATTATACCATGGTCCCAATCAGAGAATATGCTGGCGACATTTATAAAACTACAAATGTTTTTATGTTGGTCATCAAACTCAAATACACGCTCTTGGATATTGGCTACCAGGCGCTCAGCAAATGCAGCAAGCATGGCAAAATTAAACAAGGTAGTGTTAGGGCGGAGAGCCAGTGACCGAAGCTGTCAAAACGAAGTTGACATTTCATACAAAATCTGCAAGCAATGAGAATGCAATATGAAAGCAAGAATTGGCAAATATATATTTAAATGGATGAGTTTGACAGTTATGGTCACTTAGAAAGAGAACACATTCAGCTCTAGCACTACCTTCTCTAGTTCTAATATGGCAGCAAGCAACCATCAATAAGTTTATCTGTTGACAAATCGTTCCTTCATAAAGAAATCATGAAGGATATTTACTGTTTTTCTGTCAATGTATGTGTAGATCTGTAGCTGAACTAAAATACATTTACAACAACAATTACCAAGCAAATCTACTACAACAATGAACTGAGAAGAGCAGAATCACAACGGTTGCGCAACGTTCGAGGGGATAAACCGAATTGGCGGCGGAAAATAAACAGCACTTTGATTGCTATGTTTTTTGTTTGCCTGGTAGCAGGATTTCAAGTGGAGGCATTAAAAGAGACTTCACGGCCAGCCAAACATAAAGCAAATAACAAAAATTTTAAATTTATTTTATTTAAGCATACAGCTAGCTCTACATGTAAAAAAAATAAAAAAATAAACTGGCCATTTCAGCCCTTGGAAGGACTTTGACCTAGCTTCTATTGATCAATTGTGTTGTGCGTGTTATTAAATGTTTGATCACAAATGACCGAGAACTGGACCTACGTGTTTTATGCCGACTCCGAACGGCTTATGTTCTCCAGAAGCTTTACATGGCAATATTTACTCTCTGAGGTTTGCCATTGTCTGCAGAGAGGTGACGACCGAACAGAAAAATTAATTCAATTGAAAAAACTTTCTGTCTGAGCTGGAATTTAACCTGAGCTACCGCGGTACTTTAGCTTAGGGGCCACGCACGCTACCCACTAGGCTACGGCCGCCACGAATGTTTTTTTACATTACTTTTGAATTTTACATTACTTTAATTATAAGCTATTTAGATCAATTAAGTTTTGAAGAAGACAACAACAATAAACTCTGTATAAAGTCAAGCTCTACATGTACATTGAAAATAAAAAAAAGTAAAAATTTTTTTTTAAAAAATCAGCTTTTATTTAAAACAGATGAACTAAAAAGAAAAAATTAAATTTAAGTGATATTTGTCATATATGTATATAGTAGGTATGTATATTCTAGGTGCAGAAGAACCCCTCTCTTGGTTACTCCCTCATTATCATAATATAAGCGTACGTAAATTGGTAAGTTCTAAGGACTTATATAAATTTAGAATTTTTCAAATACATTTATATTTAAAAGTTTAAGGCACTGATAATGTGTAGTAAGCCTGTATAACGGATCGCGGACATCGGTGCATCAAGCTTTTAAATATAAATGTATTTGAAAAATTCTAAATATATAAAGGGTGATCTTTTATGAGCTTGATAATTTTTTTTTTAAAAAAAACGCATAAAATTTGCAAAATCTCATCGGTTCTTTATTTGAAACGTTAGATTGGTCCATGACATTTACTTTTTGAAGATAATTTCATTTAAATGTTGACCGCGGCTGCGTCTTAGGTGGTCCATTCGGAAAGTCCAATTTTGGGCAACTTTTTCGAGCATTTCGGCCGGAATAGCCCGAATTTCTTCGGAAATGTTGTCTTCCAAAGCTGGAATAGTTGCTGGCTTATTTCTGTAGACTTTAGACTTGACGTAGCCCCACAAAAAATAGTCTAAAGGCGTCAAATCGCATGATCTTGGTGGCCAACTTACCGGTCCATTTCTTGAGATTAATTGTTCTCCGAAGTTTTCCCTCAAAATGGCCATAGAATCGCGAGCTGTGTGGCATGTAGCGCCATCTTGTTGAAACCACATGTCAACCAAGTTCAGTTCTTCCATTTTTGGCAACAAAAAGTTTGTTAGCATCGAACGATAGCGATCGCCATTCACCGTAACGTTGCGTCCAACAGCATCTTTGAAAAAATACGGTCCAATGATTCCACCAGCGTACAAACCACACCAAACAGTGCATTTTTCGGGATGCATGGCCAGTTCTTGAACGGCTTCTGGTTGCTCTTCACTCCAAATGCGGCAATTTTGCTTATTTACGTAGCCATTCAACCAGAAATGAGCCTCATCGCTGAACAAAATTTGTCGATAAAAAAGCGGATTTTCTGCCAACTTTTCTAGGGCCCATTCACTGAAAATTCGACGTTGTGGCAGATCGTTCGGCTTCAGTTCTTGCACGAGCTGTATTTTATACGGTTTTACACCAAGATCTTTGCGTAAAACCTTCCATGTGGTCGAATAACACAAACCCAATTGCTGCGAACGGCGACGAATCGACATTTCACGGTCTTCAGCAACACTCTCAGAAACAGACGCAATATTCTCTTCTGTACGCACTGTACGCATTCGTGTGGTTGGTTTAATGTCCAATAAAGTAAACTGAGTGCGAAACTTGGTCACAATCGCATTAATTGTTTGCTCACTTGGTCGATTATGTAGACCATAAATCGGACGTAAAGCGCGAAACACATTTCGAACCGAACACTGATTTTGGTAATAAAATTCAATGATTTGCAAGCGTTGCTCGTTAGTAAGTCTATTCATGATGAAATGTCAAAGCATACTGAGCATCTTTCTCTTTGACACCATGTCTGAAATCCCACGTGATCTGTCAAATACTAATGCATGAAAATCATAACCTCAAAAAAATCACCCTTTATAAGTCCTTAGAACTTACCAATTTACGTACGCTTATACTATGATGATGAGTAGCCAAGAGAGGGGTTCTTCTGAATCTAGAATATACCTACTATATACATATATGACAAATTTCATTTAAATTTATTTTTTATGTTTAGTTCACGTCTTTTTTAAATAAAAGCTTATTTTTTAAAATTTTTTTTTATTTTTTATTTATTTTTTACTTTTTAGTCTCAAAGGTTTATTATTAACATCTTTTATTTTCAAAACTTAGCAAATACTACAGCATTTTAATTTTTTAGACCACTAACCTTATTACAGTATTAACATTATTTACACGATTTACACTACTTACGTTATAAACATTATTTTTTTTAAAAGTATTTACATTATTTACACTATTTACATATTATCAGTACGTTATCACAAGCTTAACACCCATTGATATCTAGAGTGATACCGTTTGTAAAAGTTATTAAACTCGCATTTTAATTTGGGTGTGGCCGAATTTTTTTCTAACCCCCATCTTTTACTTCAAGAAAGTTTACTACCAAAATTTCAGCTGAATCGAGCCAGTAGTCTTGGAGATATAGCATTTTTATTGATTTCTGGGCGGTAAAAGGGGGAGTGGCAGAAGTTATCCTTAACTATCCTCTACTCGAAAGAAATTTACTGCCAAAATTTCAGCTGAATCGGCCCAGTAGTTTTAGAGATATAGCATTTTTATGGATTTGTGGGCGGGAAAAGGGGAGTGGTAAGAAATTTTTATTAATTATCCTCTACCCAAAGGAAATTTACTGCCAACATTTCAGCTGAATCGGCCCAGTAGTTTTAGAGATATAGCATTTTTATTGATTTGTGGGCGGTAAAAGGGGGTGTGGCAAAAATTTTCACAACATTGCATTGTCACCGGCCTTACATATGTATGCTAAATTTCAGCTTAATCGGATACCAACAAGTTGTCGAAAAAGGGCTTGCAAGTTTTGAGGACATACATACATACATACATACATACATACATACATACATACATACATACATACATAAAAACAGTACCATTCAATAGCTGCATTCCCGTGGTCGTTGATTTAGAGCGCGGCTCTATTTTTTTCACAAAATAAAAACAAAAATTAAAACCAGCTCGATTTCTAGCTCTATTTCTGATCTTAAAATGCTGCCAAGTTTCAAGCATTTTTTATCAAAACGAACATAGTTGGCAAATCTATATAACTATTAATTTTCCTATTTTGACGTTTCACCGCTCAATGCGCGTTTTGGTATTGTTGTTTTCTTTTGCTATTGTTCTTAAAACAGCTGTTTCAAGACTATGATGACAAATTGATATAAAGTTGAACTAACGTTGTTTTACTGAGATTTGATCTGATCTAGTGCCACGGGAATGCTGCTAATGCAGGGAGGGAAAAGAACGATGCGTCAACAGAGGAACTTATTGATGGTTGCTTGCTTATGTTTTCTAAGTTTCCTTTCTTATCTTTGTTGTCTGTATTGATGACGAGAGTTACTCGGAAAAATACAATGACGCAAACCAAAGATTTACCCTCTACCACAATCGTTCAACGTGCCTAAAGAAGTTTTCACCTCAAAAATCCAAACCGCGCAGATTTCCCAAAATATTTTATGCTAATATTAATAATTTTTAAAGATTTAATTTATATTTTTTTTTTTGAAAATTCTTAGGAACAAAAAACTTTCCCATACAAAATGTGGGTTTTTGCCCAAAAAAGGAACGTCTTTAAAAAAATGCCAGGAAGCTTACGGGTGTGAAATCCCTCCATGGAAGGTACAACAATAAGCCAAATAATAATTTAGACCGAGTTTAGTAAACACTAATTTTTTTTTTGTATGGAGACCGACCCGACCTAATATACATATGCAAATTTTCATCGGATTATTATTTGGTGGTTGCCCAAAAAATAAAAATATAAATACAAAAAACCTGCTTGTTGTAACTTTTAATCAAGAAACGTATAACAACCCATGAATTTTTTCTTCATTGTGCATTCCAACTATCATTACGTAAAATTTAAAACCAATAACAATAATGAAAATGGAGTACTAAAAGACAAATGAATTTTTAATGAAATAATTCTAAGTAAAAATATTTATTTATTTAGGTAGCTCTAAGAAGTGAACCACAGACCACCAAATAATAATCAGATGAGAATGATATTTGGATATGTCATAACAGACAACATTTGAGGGAACATGTTTTTTTAACCATTTTGCTTAAAAGATAATGGCTCTAAATTCAATTTACCAGCAAAACTGATTTTTCCCCATACAAATCATATGGGAAAATTAGAAAATGAATTCGCGACCTCTCAGCCTTTACCAATTGAGATGCGCTTCACAGAGGGTGAAGCCCATTTTTAGCTAAGACCTTTTCTCTTAGAGCGAAGTAAAATTCATTAATATTTCCAAATATATTTTTCGCGAATACTTCAATATGTGGGTTGAACCCCTTTGCTTCTGTGCTTTTAAACTTTTTTAAACATATTTAATTGTTATGGTTACGTAACAGTTCCGTAAGGAAGAGGTCCGTGAGTTTGCCTAACACAAATTCAAGCATACTTCAACAAAAACAAAAATATTTCAAGTTATTCATCAAAATGTCAGAATTCGGCACTACCAACAATATCGGGCAGTTTTAACCCGAGTAAAATTAAAAACTTTTTTAGCTAAGACCAAACAGCGGACAATTAAGGCCTAACATTAAATATTTTTTTGGCCGTGCCAGGGCTTGCAAGACTTTTTGGCCATGTACGGCCGTTGTTCGATTCAACTTTTGGCCGCTTGGCTTTTTGGATTAGTTGTAGGCCTTGTTCGACCCTTGTACGGCCCATGTTCGACCGCTGTTTGTCTGCTAATATTTTACCTGGGAAGGAACTACTAATTTTTATAAGTCAACAATTTTTTTAAACCATGGACCAAGAAAGTGCATTAAAATTTTCACCCAACTTGCATTTGAATTGCTAATATTAAGGAAAAAACTTTGCACAATCATATATATAATTTTCATATATCTATAATTTTTCTCGAAAACGTGATCCTATATGGCAAAAATAAAGTACGCAGTTGAATTCCCCACCCTGAAAATTCCTGACAGCAACATCATTGTTTGTCTATGTCATTTCACCCCCGAATATGCTTTAAGTAGATATTTATTTTGTGCTGTTCAATTTTTAATGAATACATTTATATTTTTATTGACTTTTTTATTGGATGTTAATTTTTAATGTTTGTTCTCTCTTCAACTCTGAAAAATTATACATAATTTAATTAAGTCCTGATAAAAAAGAACAACACATACGTTTTTCCCCACATAAAACTCACACAGCAAGCGAAGTTAATGATGTGCACATGTGTGAGTAACACAGAATACGTGTTCAACACAAATAATCAGAAATTTATGCAACTTAATTTAGCGACTCCCAAAAGCAAGGAGACGTAATAGAGTCGCACAATAAATAGGCTGAAGCGGAGGCAGTAGCGGAGGCAGTAGCGGAGGAATCCCTAGACATGTGTGTGTGTTGCACCACGAAAGAACAACGGTTGGCAACATTCAGATGTGCGTGTGTGTGTGTGTGTGTGTGTTTATTAACACGCATTCTCCCAACAGAAAAAAGCGAACAACAGCGAAAGAGACCAAAAATAAAACAAAAGCCGAAAAAACAACTCCTGAAAGTTGGCTATAAATGCCGCCTTTTAATGCCATTGTAATTTATTAACAACAAAAAAATCCTTTTATGCCCCGCTGTGAACAAAAGAAAGTGAATGAACGCAATACGTGAATAGCGCAAACATGCCAGCACACACATACGTATTCATAAATACACACACATGCACGTTTATTGCCACACATAAATACGCACACGCAATTCATTAAAAGATTATAATGTAATTTTTTGTGTGAATGAGTCTTTTTTTCTCAGTGTTTTTGCGATAACTATGTGGAATGGTAGCACCAAAAGAAGAATGAAAGTAGGTGAATCCTATTCCCCATTGATAGAAATACCACTGTCACGAATTTTCATTTTGGGCCTTAACTAGCAAGAGGCCCAAATAATTAAGCGCGTCCCCAGTACGTTCGTAATAAAGGTATGTCAGTTAATCCTTCCTGTGGTTCTGGTGGACATGTTGATTTGTCTATGCCTTAATTAGAGCGGATGTCTGCTGGGGGGAAGAGCAGGACTAGTTGTGGACATGGACGCACACATTTCGAATTCAGCACAAATGGCAACTTCATGTTGTTCCCTCATTTTGTACTGCACTTTTTTAAGTACTTCTCTAGTTCTATAAACAGTTGATACAAAAAAAAAGGCGCAATTTAATACTTTTTCCGGCAATTTTTTATTTGCAATTTCCTCTTCTCATTCCTTCAGATTCTTCTCGCTTGCTCACTGGCTTGAATGCTAATTTCACGTGTTGAAATTTATTGAAGTTTTGCATGTTTTGTCATAATTGTTGTTGGAGACAAGAGAGTATGCGGTTGGGGGCATAAGATGTTTTACGATTATTTTGTTTTTATAATATATGTATATTTTATTTTAATTTTACTCACACACACTTACACATATGGTACTATAAATGAAAGCTTTATTTCTAAAAGAAATGACTGAATTTTTACGACTGAAGCTAATGAGCTTAATTTACTTCAAAGCTTTGTTGGGGAATTTATTTTTTTTGCGGTAGTCAAGGATATAGTAATTCAGTCTCAGAATTTATAGCAGAATATAATTGTGCTGTAATATGAAAGTACGTTTTTAGGATACCAAATAGATTTCAGAATTATATCCAGTGCTTATTCATAATTTATATTCAAATTTTATTTAAATGGAACAAACAAATATTATTCTTTGAGTTGGTCTAGAAGCCAAATCTATGTACGCACTTTTATTTTATCACACAAATTACTTTGTGTAACAAAATTACAAGACTAAGCGATAGTCGTTGGTTAGATAGCGAATACTATAACTTCATACTTTTGACATTTACTTTTCTTGATCTTGATTTGTAGTCAAAAAACCTTTTTTGATAAGTGTATGCATACATTTTTATCGAGACATATAATAAAACTGTAAAATAAAGCTGTACATTCAATATGTTTTCGAAATTATTTTTGTCCACAACAATTGGAATGATGTGTACTACAAAACTGTAATTAAGGTCCCTTCGCCAAATAAGGCCCAAGCCTTAATAAGGCCCGAATTTTAATACGCACATTTATTGCATTCCCTGCAAAATGATTTTTTGCACGTTTAAACATGTTCATATCTGCATCACGATGCAAAAAAATTACTTCGATTGTGCATCTGTGAAGCGAGTGACAGTCGAACGAAGTCAGCGGTAGCGTCAACAACGTGGATGATGTAATATTGTGCTCGCAGTAAAAGTCCGTTATTCTACGAATTAACTATTACCTATGTCCAGCTTTGAATTAAAAATCAAGAGAGGTATTTTAACGAAAACAAAAAGGTTAGTTGATCAAATCTAACTGTGGTGTATTCCGAGAAAAACTTGATTAATGAAATTATATTGAGAGCGCCTAAAAAGGCCCAAACATTTTTTCTTTCCGGATTTCTTTTTCCGATCTCATGTCCACACCTAAATCTACCTGGCAGAAAAAAACCACGAAAAAGAAAGCCCTCAACTATAAAGGTCAGAAAATTACCAAAATTTTCTTTAAAAAGCCAGAGAAACTTTATTTTAATTTTCAAAATGAACTTTTTTCAATAAAAGTATTTTTTCGAAAAAGTTTTTATAAAAAAAGCTATGAATAGCATTTATGTTTAGTTTAAATGTAAACCAACATTTGTAATAACAATATGTGTTCTTATTTTATTATTTTCTGACTGTTTTGTTATGTTTCTAAAACCGTTATATATTGGGCCTTATTTAGACATGGTGGTCCTAATATGGCAAAAATCAGACCTTTTTAAAACCTTCTAAGCTGGATATATTTTTTACTTTTTCATGCTTTATTTTTATGTTTTTGAAAAAAGAATTGAATAAACAAAAATACAAAATTGCAAAAATAAGTTTAAAAAAACCCCTTTTTCTTCTGTCTGGTAAAAACCGTTAGGTTGGCCTTATTTGGGTAACTTACCTTATATAAAGTTTTTGCTAATCTTCTGGATGGATTTTATTTCAACTTGACATGTAGCTTAATTTGGGGGTCTATGCCCGTAGCGAGGTGTCTGCTCGAATAAAAATAACAACTTTTTTAGTTAGGACCTTGCAGCGGCCGAACATTGCCTAATTTAAAATATTTTTCTCGGTCGTACAAGGGTCATAAAAGGGTCGTTTGTAGACCAAACAGCGTTCGTAAAGTGGCCGTTTTGAAATAATGTTGGCCTTTTTAGCCTGGTGAAGAGTGCGCTAGACTATCAACCCAGAGGTCCCTGGTTCGAATCCAGGTACGGGTATGGTTCTTTTCACTTTCTTTGTTCTTTCCTACATTTAAGAATTATAGAAAACTAAAAATCCACAAAGTAATTGTGGAAAATGTGGAATTAAAGGACAGAAACGACTAAGGGCTGGAAATGGTTGCCGAGGTTAAGGCAAAACACTAGCCTCGGTTAAAAGCAATTCAAATTGTCTTTCACGGTTGTTTCGCCTAATTAATAATTCACGTATGGTTCTAATCAATTCCTCTCAATAAATCTATCCCTTTCCTTTCAGGTCAAAGACCAAACTTTGTTTGTATAAGGCGCATGCCTTGGTTTTTTTAAAATTTAAAAAATCTCGGCTGTACAACGGCCGTACATTGGCCGAACAGTTATTATTCTACTATGAAAATGAGCAGCTTTTCAATGACAATTGGAATTTCATGCTGAAATAAAGTAAATATGTTTATGTATGTTATGGTAGCCCAGTGTGACGACCGAAATTTTGACGTTATTTCGAAAACTTTTTTAAATTGTTTGATTGTCTACAAATTTTAACATATCTTAATTGGTGTTCGATTTAAATTGTTCGATTGCCTTCAAATTTTAACATATCTTAATTAGTGTCGTGGCTAACGCGAATGACATGGTTATAATGGTTTCAGGACTGTTCCCTTCTACGCTCAGTGAGCTAATCTGCCAGGTGCGGCCTAGGAATTAACCCTAGCAAGATGGAACTGATGCTATTCAGCACAAAAACCAAAGCGCCACAATTTGTCCTTCCAAAGTTAAACAAACAACCTCTTACACTATCCAGCAGCGCAAAATATCAAGGGGTAATTCTGGATTCTAAGCTAAGCTGGAAAACCAACATTGAACAAACCCAGTGAACCAAAACTATCGTTTTCGAATTCATTTATGAATCTTTTCGAGTAGGAACGTTCATTTTCGGCACTCATAAATTAACCCTTTTTGTATCATTCGTCAGACTAAAATGACTCTAAAAAATGAACCGTATTTTGTTCGGAAATGATTTAAAAAAGAACCATAAATTGTTTTTTTTTTGTTTAGAAATAACTTAAAAAAACCATAAAGAAGTTATTTTTGGCACACGGAAATTAACCCTTTTTGTATCAATCGCTGGGCTGAATTGACTCTCGAAAACGGAACTTTTTTGTTCAGAAATGAGTTAAAAAAATGAATCTTTTTGAATTATCAATTTTATTATTGCATAATATTATTTATTATAACATAGCGATAATTTGTTTAAAAAAAATGAATATTTAGTTTATCATATAGATAATATGCATGTATAGTATTAATATATAGTAAAATAAAGTAACTTTATTCAATGATAATAGTTAAAAAGAAAGGTCCCAGCAGATCACTTAATGATTGTAATGAATTCTTTGATATTTTAATTGAAATTTGAAGCAAAATTTAAATTTAAAGCAAACACACCTGCTGTCACGCACATCTACCACTTCATTTATTTATTTATTTATTTATTTATTTAATTAAATGTAAGCGCTTGCAAGAATAAACTTATAATTAAGCACCGATTACATATATGGCGATAATATCAACACAAAAATATGAGATATAAAACATAATCTTGAATAAAATTTAAAGTTAAAATTACATATCGGAAACAGTTAAAACATTAACAGTTTTTTAAAATTGAACCAAAGGTAACAACTGAGATTTATAACAAATATAAATAATAAGACAATCAAAAAACTAAAAAAAAGGGGAAAAATTAAAAGTATAAAATTAAAAGGAGATTAAAGGAGAGAAAAAAAAAAAGAAAAAAAAAAAAAAAAAATAATATAGCTTAAGTTAAAGTGAGGACAAATAATCTGATAGCTTAGATTTAAACAAGGTTGCATTGCAAATACGCTGTAAAGAGAATGGAAGCGAGTTCCAAAGACGTATAGAATTAACAAAAAACTGCCGTTCTGATGCCAAGCAGGCGTGTCTAGGTTGAACCAAGTTGTTACCGCGCTGAGATCTTAAAAATTTTAATTTTTCATATAAATAAAGAGGTTCCTTAGTAAAAATGATTTTATGCAAGAAGACTAACGCCTTCATGTTCAGGACATGGTCAAAAGTCAAACCGAATATTTGTTTTGCATACTGTGATATGTGGTCAGTTCGTTTAAGTCCGAAGACATAACGAGCGATGTTGTTATAAGCAACGTTCAGCTTGCGCTTACTTGCAGAGTCACAGTATGCGAAAATTTCAGATCCATATAGTACGGTGGGAACGAGATACGTTTTTGCCAGTAGCATTCTAATGTTAAAGGGGGTGAAATATTGTGTAGCCCACAGGCTGCGGAGCATACCGAAGATTTTTCCCACTGTGATATTGACATGATTTGTCCAATTCAAGGTACTGTTGAAAGTAATGCCCAAATTTTTTGCCGACTTCACGACCTCAATACATGATCCGTTTAGTATGACTTCAGGTAGAGTTGAAGTGAAATTATGCTTCCTAGCTATAACTAAACATTTTGACTTGTTTGGATTGAGGCATAAACCATTAGCAGAAGCCCAATCATGAATTTTACGTAAATTTTCATTCAAACTTGCGACACAATAGTGAACATCAGACTTGCGACAGCTAGTATACAATTGCACATCATCAGCGTACATTTGTATGCCACAACTATGCAGAATAGAGGGTAAGTCATTTATATAAACTGAGAATAAGAGCGGACCCATTATAGATCCCTGAGGTACTCCACGGCTCACACTTAAAAAACTTGAGGTCGCGCAGCCGATATTCACTGCTTGTATTCTATTAGCAAGGTATGAACTCATTAGTCGAGTGGCTGTTTCGGAAAAATTAAACATGTAGGACAATTTTGAACATAAAATTTGGTGATCGACCGTGTCGAAAGCTTTCGAGTGATCTAGAAGAATCAAAAAAGTAACTTCATTTTGATCAAGATTATTTCGTATTTCGTCGGACACGTCTAGTAGAGCAGTTACGCAACTATGTTTTGGTCGGAAACCTGATTGTCTATCAGTTAAAAGTTTGTTACACAATAAATATTTGTTTGTCTGTTTGTACATAAGCGATTCAAAAACTTTCGATAAATATGGCAATTTTGCTATTGGGCGGTAATCGTTTCCAGTTTTAGGAATGGGAATTATTTTGGCTTGTTTCCAAATAGCGGGGAATTCTGATTTAGTTATAATTGTGTTAAAAATGTGTTTAATAAATGGTAGCAGTACGGGTAGAAGTGCTTTGAAAAACTTTGGATGAATTCCATCGAAACCGACAGCATTAGATTTGATTTCTAAGCAACTTCGCACTGGTAATTTGTACCAGTATTTTTAAATAAATCTATCCCTTTCCTTTCAGGTCAAAGATCGAACTTTGTTTGTATAAGGTGCATGCCTTGGTTTTTTGATATATAAAAAAAAAAAATCTCGGCTGTACTACGGCCGTACATTGGCCGAACAGTTATTATTCTACTATGAAAGTGAGCAGCTTTTCAATGGCAATTGAAATTTCATGCTGAAATAAAGTAAATATGTATATGTATATTAAGGTAGTAGCCCAGTGTGGCTCTCCCCTACGAAGTTCTTAATACACTAAATTGCAATGGGGTCAAAGTGGTGGCTTATGCGGATGACATGGTTGTAATGGTTTTAGGACTGTTCCCTTCTACGCTCAGTGCAAAAACTCAGTCTCTGGGCTGCCAGGTGCGGCCTAGGAGCTAACCCTAGCAAGTTGAAACTGATGCTATTCAGCACAAAAACCAAAGCGCCACAATTTGTCCTTCCAAAGTTAAACAAACAACCTCTTACACTATCGAGCAGCGCAAAATATCTAGGGGTAATTCTAGATTCTAAGCTAAGCTACAAAACCAACATCGAACAAACCCAGTGAACCAAAACTACCGTTTTCGAATTAATTTATGAATCTTTTCGAGTAGGAACGTTCATTTTCGGCACTCATAAATGAACCCTTTTTGTATCATTCGTCAGACTAAAATGACTCTAAAAAATAAACCATATTTTGTTCGGAAATGATTTAAAAGAGAACCATAAATTGTACTTTTTTTTTGAGAAATAACTTAAAAAAATAACCATAGAAAAGTTATTTTTCGGCACTCGAAAATGAACCCTTTTTGTATCAATCGCCGGGCTGAATTGCCTCTCGAAAACGGACCTTAGTTTAGAAATGAGTTAAAAAATTAATTTTTTTGAATTATCAATTTTATTATTGCATAATGTTATTTATTATATTGTAACATAGCGATAATTTGTTTAAAAAAAATGAATATTTAGTTTATCATATAGATAATATGCATGTATAGTATTAATATATATGTAGTAAAATAAAGTAACTTTATTCAATGATAATAGTTAAAAAGAAAGGTCCCAGCAGATCACTTAATGATTATAATGAATTCTTTGATATTTTAATTGAAATTTGAAGCAAAATTTAAATTTAAAGCAAACACACCTGCTGTTACGCACATCTACCACTTCATTTGCACCAGTATTTTTAAAATTTTTCACCTTATGCTTGGACCACATTAAACATGTATTTTATAAGTAAAACTATAGGTTTTAAAATTATTTGGCAGGTAGTTTAAACATTAAATGACACATTTTAAAAATATCTAATTAGTAAAGTTAAGTATTGCGGAACTTTTTTGATTACTTTTTTGCTTGGAATGTTGTCATGGTTTTCTTTCTATTTGGGCTTGATCGTAATTTTTGATAGAAATGTTGAAATGTTATGACAGACTTGTTGATAGATGAAAAGGAAAATAGTTTTTCAAACGTGTAGAGCAGTACATCCATCTCTCTTCTTATGGCAACAATCAATTCGCACTTTTGAAAAAGTTTATATGCCGTTTGTATGAAGGTTAACATTTTAATTTACTGTTCTAAAAATATCAACAAAGGTTTAAATTATTGCTTTTTTAACTCATTTTTGTTAATAAAAAAGTAATATTTATGATTCATTTCTGAACTCATTTATGAACAAAAAATAATTCGTGTATGAGATATTGTTTCTACTGATAAGATAAAACATTATTATTTTTTAACTCATTTAAGAATAAAAAAAAAGAAACATTAACAATTCGTTTCTGAACTCATTTATGAATTCATTTATAAACAAAAATGGTTCATTAACGAGCAATTTTTAGCTTCTAAAATGATTCTTTTTCGACTCAAAATAATTTTTTTATGAATTTTGCAAAAGAAATACAGTTCTTATTTATGGGAAAAGCATTGGCGTAGCAAGCGGGGGAAAAAGGGGGCAGGTGCCTCCGCTTATTTAGCTAGATAAACAGTTTAAAAAGAAAACTTCAAAAGCTATTCAAAATATCAGTTTTTTACAACGATAATATTTTTGTATTATATATATTTTGCTCTTCTTTCTCTCTTCTTTATAAGCTCTCTTTCGGATAACCATTTTCTTTCTCTGTGTTTGCAAAAAGATAGAATAAAATGTAGAGTTTCTACTGCAATTAAAATTTGATAAAAATTCGGATACACTGAAAAAACTGTTGAAAGAAGTGCTTTAGTTTTGACTGTGCCTGCATCAGCAGCTTTATCTTAGCGTCCTTTTAGTGCACTAAGACGATTTAAAATGTATCTTCGAGCAACTATGACACAGAAACGACTCACTCATCCCAGCAAAAAAGTGGATCATCCTATGAGCGATCTGGGAGTGCTCCCTGAGGAGCAGTGGAGTGCTCCTTATTGATCCAAGCTAGGTGTATTTTGTGTTCTCTTTTAACATTGCATGTCCTAGGAAGGGTAGCGCTCCCTTTAACATCCCAGAGGATCTCAAAAGGAGCGATCAATAAATGATTCAAATGGATCAGCAAAGGAACATTTAAAATATTTGTTTTTGTTTTTTTTTTAAAGATCAAAGAACCAACATGCGCCTTATACAAACAAGGTTTGGTCTTTGACGTGAAAGGAAAGGGATAGATTAGCTAGAGAAATTGATTAGAACCATACGTGAATTATTGATTAGACGAAACAGACGTGAAAGATAATGCTTTCAATCGCTTTTAACCGAGGCTAGTAGTGTGTGTTATGCCTTAACCTCGGCAAGCATTTTCAGCCCTTAGTTGTTCATGTCCTTTAATTCCACATTTTCCCACAATTAAGCTGTGGATTTTTAGTTTTCCATAATTCTTAAATGTAGGAACGAACAAAGAAAGTGAAAAGAACCATGCCCGAACCCGGAGTCGAACCAGGGACCTCTGGATTGTAAGTCTAGCACACTCTCCACTAGACTACAATGGCCGATTTTTCACAGCAAATAATGATAGAGTTTCTTACAAAGCACATGACTAACTTTATGTGCTTTTTTTTCATTGATTGCTCTCCTATTGATTTTTTAAAACAGTAAAGGAGCATAAGAGCACAAGTGCTCACTTTTTGATAGAATAAAACAGCAAAAAAGCGCTCTGTTGTTGCTCCTCATAGGAACTATCGCATGTTTTTTTACTGGGATGCGTCACTTATACACATTCACAAAGATAAAACCGAAGAATTGAATTCGATGGAGGTGGTGAAAGAGTTTGTTTCTCGCAAGGACAAAAAGAAACATTTTGGAAGAATTTAAATTGATATAACTTTTTGTACCTTATTGAATTTAAAAAAAGGAAAGATATACCTCGTCTTGCTTTATAAAAGCAACAATTATTTCTTATATTTTCATATAAACATATGAAGATCCTTTAAAAACTGATCTCTAATATCGAAATTGGAAAAACTTATAAAAATAATGAAATTTTTATTTTGTTTTATTTAGTTTTATATATTTTTATTTTGAAAATGAAATAAAAAATTTATTTATCCATATTCATGTTTCTTTTAAGAAATTTTGATGAATTTTTGAACTCCCATTAGTACTGCCCCCCCCCCCAGATGAAATTAGCTTCCGACGCGCTTGGGGAAAAGTTTTCACGAATTTAATCTTCTATAGCAAGCACTTTTAAGCGACAAAATAAAAAATCAAAAATTTAAAAAAAAAAATTCTATTCAAAAACGTTCGCAAAACTCTCACCTTACGCAAAACCTTTGCCTATGGTTCAGTGGGAAGGGTCAAGAAGGCCTGCAAGTTAAGTATCCCATTTGTATGATAACCATATGTTAAGAATAAACAATATTTAATTTAATGCTTTTCATATCAAAGTATGCTTTGTTTATAACTTGAATCATATTTCATTGTTGGGAATATGATTATGCTTTGTTTATAACTTTAATCATATTTCATTGTTTATAACTAAGTCATGGGAATATTGATCGGATGATGTTTATGATCAAATTTCTTTATATGATAAATTCCTAAAAGTATCTAAGTGTCCAAATACATTAATAAATGATATGTAATACATAAGTTTTATGTAAAGAAGTAAATAAGACAATTAAGGTATAAAAGAAGTATGAACTTAGAATACTTCTTCAGTGCAGTTTCAGTTTCAGTTCACTTCAGTTGAGCTTCAGTTTTTAGAGTTCTCAGTTCCAGTTCAGTTCTTCAGTTGTAATTTAGATAATAAGAATATTTTTGATTGTTAAGTTTGTTAAGAAATAAATAAAGATTTTTTTTAACAAAACCTAACATAAAAAATATAATTGGCGATCCTGCCAGGAGAAGTGGAAATAAAAAAATTAATCCAGAAATCAAAGTTAAAGTGAAAAAATCCGTAGCGAAACCATTCCTTTTTTAAGTCGTGGTCCCTCCTAGGATAAAAAATTAAAGTTAACTTTGGACAAGTTCCTGAAAACAACAGATCCCGAGAAAAAGTATTCCAGAAGGAAGAAAAATAAAGGACAAGATAAAAAGTAAGGAAAAAGGACAACCATTCCACCTCTCCAGGACCAAAACTAAATCACAGCGCGGAAACAGCATTAGCCTGCGAAAAAAACTGACAAAGCGAATATCCTGAAAATAAGGAGCTAAAGTCATCTGTGAAAAACATCAAGTATCTTAACAAAGTAAGAGAAATAAGAAAACTAATTTATATTTAAGAAATTAATAGCAATTAAGAATAATCAAGCTGGAAGATATTTTAAATAAAATTACGGAAAATTTAAGAACACTACAAATCAATATGCCTGGCGAAAATAATACAGATTTAATTTCAAGGCTAATAGCCACAAGCACTGCAAACTTAAAAGCAGAAATTGAAGCGTTAAAAAATCAAATTCAAAATATGACATGCTCAAATATAGTCGCGGAATATAAAACAGAAGAAATAGATGTAAATATTAGATGTGAAGAAACGTTAGAAGTTATAAGGTCACTACCAGAATTTAACGGTAAAAATTCCTATGTAAGTTGGCGAGAAGCCGCGAATAATACAATGTCTTTATATGAAAGGGGAAGTAAAAGATACTTTGCCGCCTTAACAATTCTCAGAAATAAAATAACTGGCGAAGCCAATGATCACCTGACTAATCATGGCACAGTTTTAAATTACGACGCGATAATAAGTCGATTAGATTTTTCTTATTCGGATAAAAGGCCGATACATATTATTGAACAAGAACTTAGCATTCTTCGTCAAGGTTCAATGAATATTTTAGATTATTATAATGTAGTTAACCAAAAATTAACGTTGTTAACAAATAAAACAATTATGACATACGGTTCCAATAATCCAATTACTAAAGAATTAAATTTGAAAAATAGACAAAATGCTTTAAGAATATTTATAACAGGTTTAAATGGTAATTTGTCAAATATTTTATTCTCTTTATGTCCAGAGGATCTCCCAAATGCACTTGCGAAAGCTCAAGAGCTTGAATCTAATCAATTAAGAGCAAACTTCGCTCTACAATTCGGTAGGAATAGTAATATGAATAATTTAGGTCGAAATCAAAACCACTTACGATTTCCAGAATATAATAATAACAAAACGGTAAGAATGAACGGAATAGATTGGTCACCTTGGCACGCAAGAAATGTGACAGTACCACAAAGAACAATGAATACAATGTTCAAGTTGCTCCCTAGAACAGAACAACAACCACCTCCGGTTCCAATGGAAGTTGATCCATCAATTCAGTCTAGACCAACTCAAGCCTTCAATAGAAACAATAATAATAATACATTCAGACCATATAATAATAGTAATAACTTCAGGACATTCCAACCCAGGTACTATAATCAAAATAACTCACCAATAAAAAGGGGAAACGAAAGTATTCAACAACCAAATAAAATTCAAAGAGTTAACAAAATTAATGAAAATACTTTTTTAGGAGAAGATATATCTTGCCCTACATCTTCGGGACAAGTAACTCAACACGAAAAGAAATGAAGATACTAATAGATACGGGTGCTACGAGTTGCTATTGTAGACCAGGAGCTGCAGTAAAAAAATATGAGCTCCCCATAAAAAAACAGGTTAAAACCATTAACGGGTACACAATAATTACCCATTTCGCTGAATTAACGTTATTAAATGTTAAGCAGAGATTCTATATAATAGATAACCTTGAAACAGATTTACTAATAGGGTTAAATTTTATAAAACAAAATAATATAATGTTAGATTTTAAGAATTCACATTTAATCCATGAGGGATTAAAATATGATATAAAATATTTAGATAATGATGAAATTGTGGGACAAAATGATCCTACAAAGCCAGTCGAAGGAAATACCGACAAGAAAAATATATTAAAGAAAAATGAATCAAAGAAAAACTATGTGGAATTTGAAAGAAATTCTACAACGCCAAGCGAAGTTAATACCGCTAATAAAAATACAAATCTGAGAAAGAATCTCAAAACGCCTAGCGAAGAAAATAATACCGCTAATAAGAATATAATTTTGAGTAAGAAACTCAAAACACCAAACCAATCAAGAATTAATAATATAATAAAAGAAAATGAATATACAAATCAAAGAAAATTGATTATTGAAGAGATAAGAGAATCTCATAAGGAAATAAATATGAATTTACCTTTTAGAACGGATGTTAGAAGTGAAATTCGCACTACAGTAGAAACACCGATATGGTGTAAGCAATATCCTTATCCTTTATCTGTCAATACATTTGTAAATAAAGAAGTACAAAAATTGCTAAAGGAAAATATAATAAGACCAAGTAAGAGTCCATACAATTCACCAATATGGGTAGTACCGAAAAAAGGATTAAATGAGGATGGTACACCAAAATTAAGAATGGTAATTGATTTTAAAAAATTAAATGAATTAACTATATCAGATAGATATCCAATACCAGACGTTGGTATAATTTTAGCAAATTTAGGGAAAGCAAAAATTTTCTCTACTATTGATTTGGAATCAGGTTTCCATCAAATATTAATGAATGAAAGTGATATAGAAAAAACCGCATTTTCAGTAAATAATGGCAAATACGAATATGTTCGAATGCCATTCGGATTAAAAAACGCTCCAAGCATTTTTCAAAGAGCTATGGATGATATATTAAGAGATTACATTGGAAAATTTTGTCATATATATATAGATGATATAATAATATTTTCAAAGGATATTGAAGAACATACAAAACATTTAAAAATAATAATTAAAACATTACGAGATGCTCATATGAAAATATCATTAGAAAAATCAACCTTTTACAAAAAAGAAATAGAATTTTTAGGATACGTAGTAGCAGAAAATGTTGTAAAAACGGATCCAAAGAAAATAGAAACAATCTCAAATTATCCGATACCTAATACATTAAGACAACTAAGAAGCTTTCTAGGACTAACAGGATATTATCGAAAGTTTATAAAAAATTACGCAACAATAGCTAAACCACTCACGAAATACCTTTCAGGAGATAATGGAAGAATATCACAATATAAATCAAAAAAGACAGAAGTCAAACTAGATAATGAAGCTATTAAAGCTTGTAATAAATTAAAAAATGCTCTAAAAGAAAAAATAGAACTATATCAGCCAGATTATAATAAAAAATTCACATTAACAACTGATGCTTCTAATATAGCGATAGGTGCTGCATTATCACAGGATAAAAATCCAATCATCTTTATTTCAAAAACACTGAATGAAACAGAGCAAAGATATGCAACAAATGAAAAGGAATTATATTCAATAGTTTGGGCATTAAAGAATTTAAGAAACTACCTTTACGGTATATCAAACTTAGAAATTTATACAGATCATCAACCTTTGACATTTGCAGTTTCAATAAGAAATCCTAATGCAAAAATGAAAAGATGGCACGCATTTATAGAAGAATTTGCACCAAAGATAATTTACAAACCAGGTTTAACCAATGTTGTAGCTGACGCATTATCCAGACAACAGTTAAACATTCTTTCAGATGAATCATCATCAATTCATTCAACAATACATTCAGCAGAGAGCAGTGATAATAGCCAAATAAAGGAAACAATGAAACCTTTGAATCAGTTTAAACAACAATTATTAATATCAAGTGGAGCTAGAATAACAGTCCACGAGCAAATACGTAATTTTGGAAAAACAAGACATCTTATAGAATACGACACCGTTGATAATTTAATTAATATTTTGAAAGAATATTTACAACCAAATTTAGTAACAGCAATTCATTGTACAGTAGAAGACTTATATCAAATAAAAGATAAAATCAAAGAAACATTTACAAATAAATTTTTATATACAAAGAAATTCCCAATGGATATAATTAATAGAGACGATCAAGGATCAATTATAGAACAAACACATAATAGAGCTCATCGGAATGATAAAGAAAATATTAAACAAATAGAATCAAAATATTATTGGCCAGAAATGTATAAACAATTTAAACAATTTGTAAAAAATTGCGAAATATGTAATGAAAATAAATATGATAGAAAACCAAAAAAGATACCAATAGGAGAAACTCC
Source organism: Dichetophora obliterata (assembly GCA_963920525.1). Lineage (NCBI taxonomy): Eukaryota > Metazoa > Arthropoda > Insecta > Diptera > Sciomyzidae > Dichetophora > Dichetophora obliterata. Next base: position 227,392,654 of record OY986436.1, on the reverse strand, counting down.
AATACCGAATACAGAAGGAGAACAAATACATTTAGATATTTTCTTTGCACAAAACTTAATATTTCTTACAAGTATAGATTACTATTCAAAATATCTTGTAGTAAAACAAATTGAGGATAAAACAAATCTAGAAGAAAAAACAATGGAGATATTGCAAAACTTTCCAGAAATTAAAAAGATAACAGTTGATAATGAACCAGGATTCAGTACACCACAATTTAAAGCATTAATGAATAGAATGAAAATTGAAATATTTTATTGTGATCCAAAACACAGTTTGACGAATGGTCAAATTGAAAGAGCACATTCAACTTTAATAGAAATAGCAAGATGTTTGCAAAAGGAACATGAATTAATAAGTTATTCCGAAATAATATATAGAGCAACAACTCAATATAATAAAACAATTCACTCAGTTACAAAAAAGAAACCATTTGAAGTCCTCTTTAATAAAGTACAACATGACAATTTACCTACAGAATTAACGAATAATCAATCAAAAATGTTGCAGTTCCATAATAAAAAAAGAGTTATAAAAACATATCAAAATGGAGACATAATATACGAAAAAATTGTTACGGAAAGAAATAAATTAAGACCACGTTATAAAAAACAAAAAGTAAAAGAAGATTTAGGGAATAAAGTTAAAATCTATAATAGAGATAGAATAGTTCACAAAGACAACATTAAAAATTAATAACGAATAATTTCATTTTAGAATGAATCCTAAACCTATTATTACCCAAGAAGACGTGGACATGCCTTTAAGTTCTGAAGAACCAGTCATGGTATCCAAATCAGAAAATGCACAGATTATAATGTTCATAGATGAAGCTATGGTAGAATTTTTACGAAGTCATGAAATTGTAATGAGAAATAGGCGTATAGCTAGAAGAGAACGCAGAAGAATAATGCAAAACAATAATGTATATTAAATTCTCTTTCATTATAGATGCTACAATTATTAATAATTTTATTACTCACCATATACGCAAAATCAGAAGTCTTGGATATAATTGATTATACAAGAGACAATTATATACTAATAGAAAACAGCAAGGCTATAATATATGAAGAATTTGGAGAATTATTTCATGTCACTAACTTAACGTACTACAATACAATAATAGAAAGTTATAAAAAGAATAAAATAATTAAAGGGAGTAAAATATCTGAAAATTCAAGAATAATTACATCAGAAAATGATGAAAATGATTTAGAAATTGGATTAATTGAAATTTTGCTAAGCCAATTACAAAAACAAAAGAACATTAAGAAAAATAGAATAATCAAAAGAGGAATTAATGAAATAGGTACAATTTGGAAATGGATAGCAGGAACACCAGATCATGATGATATGGTTAATATAAATACAAAATTAGAAGAGCTAGTCCAAAATAATAATAAACAATTTGTCATAAATTCAGAAATTTTTAAAGCAATTCAAGAAATTCACACAACAATTAAAGATTTACCTAATTCATCAAATTTAAAATTTTTAACAAAAAAGAGAAACCAATTGATACTCAACGAATTACATAATGTAATTTTTACAATAACATTAGCTAAAGCAGGAATCTTGAGCCCAGTTATTTTACATCTTGACGAAATTAAGGAAATAATTAAACATGAATACGAAAGAATAACAATTGTAGATTTATTAGACGTTTCTACATTTAAAATTGTTCAAAATAAAGATTTAATTGTAATATATATTAAATATCCAATTGCTATAAAAAATTGCAAATTTTTTGAAACAAGGGCAATAAGCCAAAATAATGGGAAATTAATAATTCCACCAGAAATAATTAAATGTAATAAAATATTTGAAAATGTCAAAAATTGTAAAAAAGAATTATCGAACACATTTTGTAAATTGAATAAAGAAAAGACATGTTTATCAGAAATTCTAAATAATAAAAAAGGCAAATGCACCAAAATTAAAGAATCAAATAAGAATATTGAAATTATAAAAGATGGAGCCATATTGTTAAGTGGTAACCATATCGTAAATGATGTTAAATTAAATGGAATTTATCTTGTAACATTTAATGATAATATAATAATTGACAATGAAACATATTTTAATGAAAAAGATATAATTTATAATTATATAAAAAATAATAATTTTAATGATTTTGATATTGTTAATTACATAGAAAATGACATTGAAAAAGATATGGAAAATATAAATTTATTAACATTAAGTAAAACATATACAAATGTAAAACATTCAATTTGGAGTCTGACAGGTTTAATAACACTTGCAATAATAATGTTTATCTCTTATAAAGTAATTAAATATTTTTTAATTAAAAGAAATCAAAAAACTGAAGACATTGAATTTAAAGTAATACAAGGAAAAATTGAAAATTTCACAAAAGAGATAACAAACCGGGACGTTTTGTCTTGAAAAATGGGGGGAGTTAAGTATCCCATTTGTATGATAACCATATGTTAAGAATAAACAATATTTAATTTAATGCTTTTCATATCAAAGTATGCTTTGTTTATAACTTGAATCATATTTCATTGTTGGGAATATGATTATGCTTTGTTTATAACTTTAATCATATTTCATTGTTTATAACTAAGTCATGGGAATATTGATCGGATGATGTTTATGATCAAATTTCTTTATATGATAAATTCCTAAAAGTATCTAAGTGTCCAAATACATTAATAAATGATATGTAATACATAAGTTTTATGTAAAGAAGTAAATAAGACAATTAAGGTATAAAAGAAGTATGAACTTAGAATACTTCTTCAGTGCAGTTTCAGTTTCAGTTCACTTCAGTTGAGCTTCAGTTTTTAGAGTTCTCAGTTCCAGTTCAGTTCTTCAGTTGTAATTTAGATAATAAGAATATTTTTGATTGCTAAGTTTGTTAAGAAATAAATAAAGATTTTTTTTAACAAAACCTAACATAAAAAATATAATTTGCATAGCCTTTTAAGCCTGCAAAAAGACCTTTGGTAGGAAATGGAGTCTTCAACCGAATATGCTCTTATGGTTATATACAGCGGTAGTGCGTCCTATCTTGGCATATGGTGCACTAGTATGGTGACCTGCACTAAATTAAGCATACAACACAACAAAACTGGCTAGGATCCAGCGATCCGCGTGCATAGGTATCACAGGGGGTATTCGCGCATGCCCTATAGACGCACTTAACGTCTTGACGCACTTACTTCCAATAGATCTACACATTAAGCTTACCGCAACAAACAATGCTGTCAGACTTAGCGAGTCCTACAATTGGCGGAATAGGCAATATGGACACAGCAACATTCTTAATCCGCTACCTCGGGAACTGATTCCTAGGGTGGAGTGGCCCGGCTAAGCCACCAACTTAACATTACCATAATCTGGGTTCCCGGCCATAGGAACATATATGATAACGAAAAGGCGGATGAACTGGCTAGGCGGGGTTCCTCAATTGACGTACGTTTCAAGAGCGGAACCAGTCGAAGTTCCACTGAACACCGTTAAGGGCGGAAATCACTCTTACTACTTGGCCTTAGCCGGCCGTAGATGAAGAGGACTACTAACCTGCAATACATCAAGAAAATTATGGCCCCTTTACAACCTGTGTACAACTCAACTTCTAATATCTCAAGTAATGTTGAAATGTATCTCATAGATAACCTTTTAGGTCTTGGATTATTTCAAATTAATTTTTGCTTTAACTTACTAAAAGACTATTAGATTTAGTTTTTTGTACTAGTAATATTAATTTTAGATTAATTGAATCAGTTTTTCCTATTTCAGTAGTTAGTGCACACCACGTTCCATTAGAGATCCTAGTTTCATTTTATAAATATCTTCCATTGAGGAATCATTGTGAAGATACCAATATTAATTTTAAAGCGTGTAATTTTGAAGTTGTTAAATCGGCTCTTTCCACTATAAACTGGGACAATGAGTTTCACTTTTTGGACACGGCTTCTTGTTTTAATAACTTTAAGGCTATAGTTTCTGAAGTGTGTCATAATAAAATTCAAAATTTAAACCTAATGTTTATAAAGTGCCATGGCACACTCGAGGTTTAAAAATATTAAAAAACCTTCGTTCTCAATTTTATTAAAATTTTTTTATAACAAACCAATTTTGTTATTTTTATTTATATAGGCACTATATGCGGGAATATAATTTTCTCGATAAATATTTGTAAAGGCAATATATTTTAAAATTTGAAAACAACATTAAATCGAACCCAAAATCCTTTTGGCGCTTTGTTAAGTCAAAAAGATGTTCATCAAATGTTCCTTCTTCAATGCTTTTAAATGATTCTGTATCTGATAATGCTCAGTCTACTGCTGATTTTTTTTGCGGATTTTTTTCTTTCAAACTATGAACCTACTTATAATGTTGACATCGATCTTTCTAATGAATTTCTTTGACTGAATGCGATACTGTCAATGGCATACAAGAGCTTAAATCTTCATTTAAGTTAGATGCTGATGGGATTTGATCCTTTTTCTAAAAAACTGTGTTTCTAGTGTAGCTTATGCTTTAATGTTAATTTTTAATAACTCATTAAGGTGTGGGATTTTTATTGATAGTTGGAAGGTTTCATTTGTTATTCCTATACATAAAACTGGATTTAAGAACAATATTTCTAACTACAACGGTATTTTTATTTCAAAGCTTACAACGGTATCTATATTGTTTGAATCAATTGTAAAAGAAAAACTTTTCTTTACAGTTAAGAATTTTATTTCTCTTTCTCAGCATGGCTTTATGCCTGGTCGCTCAACTATGTCCAAACTAGTTATTTTTTCTGAATACTGCATATCATCGTTTCTAGAAGGTTTTCAAGTTGATGCGATATATACAGATTTTTCGAAAGCATTCGATAAAGTAAATCATTATATTTGAATTAGTAAATTAACAAAGTTGGGATTTCATTCCAGTTTTCTGAGCTGGTTGAGGTCCTATTTATCAAATAGACAGTGTGTTGTAGCTTTTGATAATGTAAAATCCTATCCATTTGTGGCTATCTCTGGAGTTGCCCAAGGAAGTATTTTGGGGCCACTGCTGTTTATTCTTTTTATAAATGATGTGACATTTCTTTTTTCACATGGTCTATTGTATGCAGATGATCTTAAAATTTTTCTTAAAATACAAGATTCATCTGATATTAGACTCTTCAAAGTGAAATTGATAAACTTCATAAATGGTGCTCTAATAACCGTATTTTTTTAAGTCTAAAGAAATGCGTTTTCATGTCTTTCTCTAAGTCAGATAATCTCCATTTGTCAGCATACCATATTGCTAACACACCTTTGCTATCTGTTAAGGTGGTTAAAGATCTAGGAGTTGTTTTTGATCTAAAATTTTCATTCGTCTCGCATTTAAATTACAGTATTCCTAAGGCGTATGCTATGCTTGCTTTCATTAACCGTAATGGTTCTTGTTTTTCTGATCCCTACACTTTAAAAGTGTTATTTACTAGCCTGGTTCGCTCCAGGCTTGAATATGCTTCGGTTATATGGGACCCATTTTATGTGACGCATAAGACGAGGCTTGAACGAGTCCAGAAATCGTTTACTAGGTTTGTCTTACGCTCGCTTAATTTTGAAGACTCTTTTCTGCCATATAGTGTTCGTTGTTTGCTTATTGGTCTTAAAACTCTTGAGAGTAGGAGAAACATTTTGTCTCTCCTTTTCGTACATGATATTATTTCTGGCCTGGTTGACAGCACTACACTTTTAGAAGTGATTAATTTTAATGCTCCTAATAGGATTCTCAGAAATCAGGATCCTTTTTATTTAGTAATGTGTCGCACTAACTACACTCAGAAAAAAACACCTATCTTTTTGTGATAAAAAATTTCTCTATTTTCGATAATAGAAATTTTCTTCATTTCAAATAAAATTTACTACAATTATAATAAATTTTCACTTATTCGAAGAAATATTTCCTTCTTTGTGGGAAATGGAAATATTTCATGTCTCTATTAATGATCAGTATTTTTCTCTCACTGAAAAAATCTCATTTATAGAAAAAAATTTATAGAAAATGAAAAATGTTCTCTATTGTTGATAAATAATTCACTATGCGAAATATTTTCTTCAGTAACAACAAATCCTTTCTCAAAAATTAAAAAGGCTTCTTCTCAAAAATCGATATATTTTTCTTATATTGAATGAGGTACGAAAAAAAAGAAAGCGTGAGAGCAATTGAGTAATGTTGTGAAAAGCAAGTGTTGCATATTGAGCATATTATGACGATTGTTCCTTCAAAAGGTTTTTTCACTTAACATAGCTACACAAAGTGATGTTGTTTATTACTACTGTTTCTTTGGATGCATTTACAAAATCGTTTTTCAGAATAAATTTCTGGAATATTTATAAAGAGTACCGAAAAACAATGTCACAGCAATAATTCTACCTCTTAACACATTTTTAACTAATATTTTTAAAATCGAATCACAATTTGATATTAATACTTCTACTTTGCGTAGAACTGAGTTAAAACAAACGCTTTACAAAAATAATTTTTTAATCGTAGTTGCAGATATACTTCTGTGTTTTAAAGAAAAATGTATGCAATAAAGAAATATGTTTTATCAATGTTAAGCAAATGAATCTTTCTTTTAAAGAAAGTGTTATTTTTTGTGAGAAACTATAAACGCAACTTAAAGAAAACATTTATTAAAATTAAATAAATATTTCTCTGTTTTCGGGAAAAATTTACACAATAAAGAGAACGGTTGAACCTATTATAAAGAAATATTTTTCTTTTAAAGAGAAGGTGTCTTTTATTAATGAGAAAATATATCTCATTTTCATGAAAGCTTTTTACCATTTTTAGGGAATTTTTGGGATCACATTTTCAAAAGCATTCTCTGGAGCAAAGTCAATACCATTTTTCACCTAATATGATGCCTTTTTTCTCATATTCCAATAAACTTTTTTCTGAGTGTGGCTAGCGCCAATGTGAACCAAAATTACACGCCAAGTTCCCATACATTTTTAGGTACTCCTATTAAACATACATTTCAGTTTACCACGGTGACAGAAGACGATGTTGCAAAGGCTGTATTGAATATTAAATCAAATGCTGTTGGTGAAGATGGTATAAATATAAAATTTGTAAAGATTATTTTACCACACATTCTTAGCTCTCTTACTCACATTATTAATAATTGTTTTATTACATCGTCTTTTCCACATTTGTGGAAATCTGCTATAGTAACGCCGGTGGCAAAAAAAAATACAGCTTGTGAACCGAAGGATTTCAGGCCTATAAGCATCCTGTCTTCATTATCCAAAGTATGTGAATCTATCATGGCTAACCAAATATCATCATTCTTAAGTGAAAATAATCTTTTGTCTCCATTCCAATCTGCTTTTCGCGTAGGTCACAGTTGCTCTACTGCTACCGTTAAAGTAATTGATGATATAAGGTCTTATTATGATGATAGTAGACTAACTCTATTGTGTCTGCTTGATTTTTCAAAAGCATTTGACACTGTAAGTCATGAACTCCTTTGTCAAAAATTAAAATATTTCTTTGGTTTCTGCGACAGTGCCACTCATTTGTTAAGTAGCTATTTGACAAATAGAGTACAAAGAGTGAAGGTCGGTACTAATTTTTCATACTATGAAGCTGTTTGCTGTGATGTGCCTCAGGGATCGGTTCTTGGCCCGCTGCTCTTCTCCATGTTCGTGAATGACATTTTTCACTGCTGCACATATTCGTCCATGCATACCTATGCTGATGACGTTCAGATTTACTTGTCTGGTAGAACAAACCTCATGGAAGATTTAGTATGTAAACTGAATGAAGATCTTGACAGTATAAACCGTATGGGCTATGAAAAATAGTCTTCACCTTAATGTACTTAAGTCGTATGTTTTGCCTGTCTCTAAAGAAAAAATAAGCTCTGACTCCATTCCAGACGTTATATTGGGTGATAAAATCATAAAAATAGTTAATAGTGTTGTAAGTCTTTCCCTTACTTGCACAGATCATATCAACAGTGTAGTCCGCAAAATCTATTACATCTTGCGTAACCTTAGGATGTCGTCTGAGTATACACCTATTGATCCAAGACGTAAACTTGTAATTCAGCTCGTTGTCCCCGTCATAACATATTCTGAACTTGTATACAGCAAGTTAGATTTACGGTCTCAACTTAAATTGCAGATCGCGTTTAATCATGCCACACGCTATGTCTACGGCTTGCGTAAATTTGATCATTTAGCTCAATTAAAAAATTGTATACTTGGATGCGACATTATAAGCTACCCTAATGCCAGGAATTGCATATTTTTCAGGGTTCAGAAATTTTCACTCATGTAACAGAAATCTCCAACATAAATGTCAATAAACACTATTTGAAGCACACAACACACAATTTTATTTTCATTACATTTTTGTGTGTAACGCAGTTATCGTGTTGTTGATCATCCAACATGAATTCTTCGTTTTAATATTTGCTTGTGCGTCACAAACTCAAACAATGATCGATCTCAACAATTCTCTGTGTTTCAGTTTTACACTTATGTTTGCGTCAAAATATTCATGTTGGAGAATTCAGGCCTTTGTCAAAACCAAAACAAAGACAATTTTTCCAACATGAACAAGTGGTGTTTGCAAAATTGGCTTTGTTTGTGTCGGTCATTAAGATCGATCACTACCGTCGTGTGGCGTAAAAAACAAATGCTGTTCTGGTTGCTGTGAAGCGTATTGAACTGGTTTTTGGCCAAGTGTAGCAAATTTCGGCGTCAATTAGAAAATATTTTAAAATATTAAAATAATAACCTAATAATATGTCTTTGCAAGAGTTTTAAACGTCATTTATCAGTGTTAAGGGGTCGCTGATTTCGAATCTAAAATCAGAATTTTAAAATTCAAGATGGTGGATAGGGTTGCCACCTTAATTTTTTGTAGTTTTATGAATTCGGGGCTGGCAAAAAAAAAAATGGTACACCAAAAATGGGTCCCTGAGTCCGAATCCGTTGTCAGAATTTCCAAATTATAAAATTTTGAATTAATAGGGTTGCCACCTAATATTATGTCTTTGCAAGAGTTTTAAACGTCATTTATCAGTGTTAAGGGTCGCTGATTTCGAATCTAAAATCAGAATTTTAAAATTCAAGATGGTGGATAGGGTTGCCACCTTAATTTTTTGTAGTGTTATGAATTCGGGGCTGGCAAAAAAAAAATGGTACACCAAAAATGGGTCGCTGAATCTGAATCCGATGTCAGAATTTCCAAATTATAAAATTTTCGAAATTCGAAATCAGCGACCCCTTAACACTGATAAATGACGTTTAAAACTCTTGAAAAGACATAATATTAGGTGGCAACCCTATTAATTCAAAATTTTATAATTTGGAAATTCTGACAACGGATTCGGACTCAGGGACCCATTTTTTGTCTATCATTTTTTTTTGCCAGCCCCGAATTCATAAAACTACAAAAAATTAAGGTGGCAACCCTATCCACCATCTTGAATTTTAAAATTCTGATTTTAGATTCGAAATCAGCGACCCCTTAACACTGATAAATGACGTTTAAAACTCTTGCAAAGACATATTATTAGGTTATTATTTTAATATTTTAAAATATTTTCTAATTGACGCCGAAATTTGCTACACTTGGCCAAAAACCAGTTAAATATGCTTCACAGCAACCAGAACAGCATTTGTTTTTTACGCCACACGACGGTAGTGATCGATCTTAATGACCGACACAAACAAAGCCAATTTTGCAAACACCACTTGTTCATGTTGGAAAAATTGTCTTTGTTTTGGTTTTGACAAAGGCCTGAATTCTCCAACATGAATATTTTGACGCAAACATAAGTGTAAAACTGAAACACAGAGAATTGTTGACATCGATCATTGTTTGAGTTTGTGACGCAGAAGCAAATTTTAAAACGAAGAATTCATGTTGGATGATCAACAACACGATAACTGCGTTACACACAAAAATGAAATGAAAATAAAATTGTGTGTTGTGTGCTTCAAGCAAATGTTTGTGAGTGAAGGTGTGTGAATATTCTGAAACCTGATATTTTTACACAAACTCATACACCACAAAACTCCTTTCTACTTATTTGAAAAACTGCAATTTAGTCGGTCAATTAGAAGCCAAGTGCTAATTATACCTAGTTTTAACTTTCTAAACTCCACAAGACTATTCTTTATTAATGCCGCTAGATTATGGAATTCATTGCCTAGTAGCTTAAAATCCATAGCGTCAAAAACATCCTTCAAACATGCTATTTTGAAGCACTTTTCATCACATAATACTTAACAAAATATCAGATCTTTAGCTCTATATGACTTTCTCTCTCTCTCTCTCTTGTTTGCTATTTCTTAATTTAAGTTTTGTCTGTCTTATGAATTTACATTTGTTTAACATTAAAATTTTTTGATAACACTTTTAATTGTATAACAATAAATTTAAATTACCTTAGATTTAAGTGTAAATGTTTTATAATAAGTTGAATTCAAATTATGTCTTTGAGCTCTGTACTATAAAAGAACCTAGTTCTTAATGTACTAATATAAATAAATAATAATAATAATAATAATAATAATAATAATAATAATAATAATAATAATAATAATAATAATAATAATAATAATAATAATAATAATAATAATAATAATAATAATAATAATAATAATAATAATAATAATAATAATAATAATAATAATAATAATAATAATAATAATAATAATAATAATAATAATAATAATAATAATAATAATAATAATAATAATAATAATAATAATAATAATAATAATAATAATAATAATAATAATAATAATAATAATAATAATAATAATAATAATAATAATAATAATAATAATAATAATAATAATAATAATAATAATAATAATAATAATAATAATAATAATAATAATAATAATAATAATAATAATAATAATAATAATAATAATAATAATAATAATAATAATAATAATAATAATAATAATAATAATAATAATAATAATAATAATAATAATAATAATAATAATAATAATAATAATAATAATAATAATAATAATAATAATAATAATAATAATAATAATAATAATAATAATAATAATAATAATAATAATAATAATAATAATAATAATAATAATAATAATAATAATAATAATAATAATAATAATAATAATAATAATAATAATAATAATAATAATAATAATAATAATAATAATAATAATAATAATAATAATAATAATAATAATAATAATAATAATAATAATAATAATAATAATAATAATAATAATAATAATAATAATAATAATAATAATAATAATAATAATAATAATAATAATAATAATAATAATAATAATAATAATAATAATAATAATAATAATAATAATAATAATAATAATAATAATAATAATAATAATAATAATAATAATAATAATAATAATAATAATAATAATAATAATAATAATAATAATAATAATAATAATAATAATAATAATAATAATAATAATAATAATAATAATAATAATATAATAATAATAATAATAATAATAATAATAATAATAATAATAATAATAATAATAATAATAATAATAATAATAATAATAATAATAATAATAATAATAATAATAATAATAATAATAATAATAATAATAATAATAATAATAATAATAATAATAATAATAATAATAATAATAATAATAATAATAATAATAATAATAATAATAATAATAATAATAATAATAATAATAATAATAATAATAATAATAATAATAATAATAATAATAATAATAATAATAATAATAATAATAATAATAATAATAATAATAATAATAATAATAATAATAATAATAATAATAATAATAATAATAATTATAATAATAATAATAATAATAATAATAATAATAATAATAATAATAATAATAATAATAATAATAATAATAATAATAATAATAATAATAATAATAATAATAATAATAATAATAATAATAATAATAATAATAATAATAATAATAATAATAATAATAATAATAATAATAATAATAATAATAATAATAATAATAATAATAATAATAATAATAATAATAATAATAATAATAATAATAATAATAATAATAATAATAATAATAATAATAATAATAATAATAATAATAATAATAATAATAATAATAATAATAATAATAATAATAATAATAATAATAATAATAATAATAATAATAATAATAATAATAATAATAATAATAATAATAATAATAATAATAATAATAATAATAATAATAATAATAATAATAATAATAATAATAATAATAATAATAATAATAATAATAATAATAATAATAATAATAATAATAATAATAATAATAATAATAATAATAATAATAATAATAATAATAATAATAATAATAATAATAATAATAATAATAATAATAATAATAATAATAATAATAATAATAATAATAATAATAATAATAATAATAATAATAATAATAATAATAATAATAATAATAATAATAATAATAATAATAATAATAATAATAATAATAATAATAATAATAATAATAATAATAATAATAATAATAATAATAATAATAATAATAATAATAATAATAATAATAATAATAATAATAATAATAATAATAATAATAATAATAATAATAATAATAATAATAATAATAATAATAATAATAATAATAATAATAATAATAATAATAATAATAATAATAATAATAATAATAATAATAATAATAATAATAATAATAATAATAATAATAATAATAATAATAATAATAATAATAATAATAATAATAATAATAATAATAATAATAATAATAATAATAATAATAATAATAATAATAATAATAATAATAATAATAATAATAATAATAATAATAATAATAATAATAATAATAATAATAATAATAATAATAATAATAATAATAATAATAATAATAATAATAATAATAATAATAATAATAATAATAATAATAATAATAATAATAATAATAATAATAATAATAATAATAATAATAATAATAATAATAATAATAATAATAATAATAATAATAATAATAATAATAATAATAATAATAATAATAATAATAATAATAATAATAATAATAATAATAATAATAATAATAATAATAATAATAATAATAATAATAATAATAATAATAATAATAATAATAATAATAATAATAATAATAATAATAATAATAATAATAATAATAATAATAATAATATAATTCGTAATTTGTTCATACAAAATTTTTTCAAGGATTTTGCTTTCTGTTAGTAGCATATTCACAGGTCAAAAATCTTCGGCCCTAACAGCAACTTTTATTTTTGGTACTGGTACAATTCTTGACTCTTTCCAGGCCAAAGAAAAAACTCCACTTCTCAATGATTAATGTCAAATTTTTTCTTTTAGTGATGTTATTACAAGACAGAAGACTGCAAAAACGCCGAATTTTACAGGTTAGAAAATTCTGCAATTCAATTGAAATTGAATTCAAAGAATGCGCTATAAGAAGGTTCATCAAGTACCTTGTATTGGGTATTTGTGTTACTTGCAACATTTGACTTTACGAGTTTTGCCACATTGACACGTAAACATTTGTAGGTTTTAAGTTTTTTGCTTAAAGAAGAACACTTCTTTTTTGGAAACTCCGTTCAACCTTCGCAACTGAAACAAATATGTTTAAAAAGAGTTCAGCCTATTTAATGATGTAAAAGAAATACAAATATATATTATCACTAAAACACTTAAAAGTGTGTTTCTCCAATTACTTTAACCTGCAACAACTATCCGAGCGCAAAAAAAAAAAACATAAATCCGGAAAACATTTACAAATTGCTTTTTGTACGAATCATATTTTAAATGTTTGTTTTGTTAAATTGTTGACATTTTTAACTGTTTATATTTTAAATGATGAAGTTTTGTATTTATTTATTTATTTACTCACATAAACTTGATTCTAAACAAATGCTTTTGCTTGTAAATAATTAATATTTGCATGGTTGAGTAAAGTGTGGTTCGACAAATGTATGGAATTTGTAATGAGTTATTTTTTGTTATTGATTATTTTCCGCTCTACACTCAATACAAAAAATTGCTAAAAATAAACAAATTAGCTTTGCGAAGGCACAAAAAGTTGAGTTTAATGGTGATAGATGCTTTTGTCATAGCTTTATATTGAATGCATAGAAGTGTTTGGCGTTCTTATTCAATTAAAATAATCATTATTTTGTAAAATTTTTTAATTTTTAACCTTGTTAAATACCCATAAATTACAACCGAAAATAAATCTTATCACGTATTTTTTAGCTGTTCAAAAATTTGATTGTTCAATTTAAGCTCGTCTAAATCATTATTTTGTATTTTAAAGTCATAGAGTTCAAAGCCCAGAAATTCAATAAAAACTTCGATGCCTTCTTCCCAACGCTTAACACTTTTTCTGCCACGCTATACAAATTCGAACGCACCCTACAATCGCTCGCACTCACACATACACACACTTACACGCTCTGATCTCGGAAGCGATAAAACTTTAATCAACGCTGCAACCGCGAAGGCTATAAAATTTTAATGTCATCGCCGCCACTTTATGGTGTGGGTCACTCAACCACTGTATCAACACCCTCCGACAGCCTCTGACGACACCATCCTTTTGTTCTCGTTTGGTCGACCGCTATTTCAGAATCACTCTCAGCCATCAGAACAAATCCAAAATAAACTCCAAGTTCGCGAGCTTATTTGTTGTTTTGTGTTGAAGTTTGACAATTAAATGACATTTTCAATTTCCACGTCAACAGCCCAAAATTTCAATTGACAGATAAGCTGGTGCTGTATTTACTTGTTGGCTTTGACTCTTGTAGCTATGGATTTATATCAAAAGTTTCTCAAATTAATAACCGAAATAAATAAAACTGAAATAAAAAAGCTATAAAAACTAAAGCTAAGGAAACAACCTTACTAAAATCTTCAAGTAAAGTGTTGGAAATCAGAGCAGCGATGAACTATGCTCTATAATTGATTAATGCAATTGATTTAAATTAAGAGAATGACAGATAGAGCGCCTGTGGAAAGTTTTGAACAAATTTATTTCTGATACCGGTTAATGTATGATAATCTTTTGGAATTCCAAGAATAAATTTCCAAATATCCTTGTAAAAACTTCAAGTCTTAAATTTTTATAATTCTTTTTAAAATGCGTTTTAAGTGACCACAAAGCAATACTAAGAATACATTTGTGCTTAAGACTTCAAACAGACAAAATGAAGTATATTGACAGAGAGAGACCATAGACAAAAGTTTTCAATTGTTTTCATTTCTTGTTCTAATTTGCTCAGTTCAACACTTGTCTTTTTTTAAATCTACTTCAATCTAATAAAATTCTTTTGAAAAATGAAAATTGTAGAAAATAATTGAGTTATTTCGAGTTGTTTTATTTATTATAACAAATTCCTTCAGTTTCCTTTACATAAAAATAAAAAATTTTTTGCGTTTCTTCGGTCAAGAGTATTGGTATTGTTTAACAGTTCAAGCCCATAGTCAGGATTTTCTATGATGGGAAGTGGGGTGGGGTTTAAATAGCAAAAGTTTATTATAAAAATTTAATATAGCTATCTATTTTCAAAATTTATTACATTTTAAATAAATCCTAAAAGTGGCTTTTAATTTGTTGTAAACTATTTTGAAAATAACCATAGATACTAAAAGTTTTTAATCGAAAAAAGAAAAACCATTTAAATGAAGCAGAATTAGCCCATTTGGTGGATTTGAAATTTTAAGCCAAAATTTGTGCTAAATGAAAGTTTATAATGAAACATAATTATGAGAGAAATTAATTAAGAGTTTCTAGTTACATACTTTCAAAATATAATATTTCAAGAATGAAGTCGGAATTGACTTTCGTCAATTCGTTTTCAAGAATAAGTAATATTTGACCACTTATATTTCTTTTTGTATTTTTTGCCCTTAGCTTCAAAATCAGTCCTCATAAACCTATTTATCTCTTTAATTCTTGTGATATTAGATTTTTGAAGTAAGATTCGCATGCACCTGACTCAATTAAGTGAACTTTTATCTTTCATTTCTCGAAATTAAAACATCATCACCTCAACTTGAAACTTTTCTGAGAGTAGTGTTTCATCATAAAATTTCATTTAACACATTGGTTCCCCTTCCCGAGTAGGAATAAACACTTTTGTCGCTTAGTCCAAATATCGGCCGAACAAGGCCTAATTTTAATCATTTTTCCTTTCCGTACAGAGGCCATTTCAAAATAATCTCGTCTGTACAACGGGCGTTCAGCGGCCGTACATCGGCCGAACAGTTGTTATTCTACAATGAAAATGAGCAACTTTTTTTAACTAGCTTCATACTAAAAATATCATTATTTTGCGCCACAAACAAGTGGATATACTATCATCAGCATCGCCGAGTGAATATTGCTATTGTTCTTGCGCATACGTTTCTTGTTGAATAAGAGCTTTGAAAAATTTGAGGGCATACAACGTGCGTGCAGTGACTGTACAACGTGTGAACAGCGACCGTATAACTTAATTTAGGTCTTGCTGTTGGATTATTTTTAGGCCATATTCGACCCTTGTACGACCGTTCGGCCCTTGTTCGACTGATGTTTTAAGTCTTTTTATTGCGCATACATTTCCTGTTCAAAAGGAGCTCTGAAAATTTTGGTGGCATACAACGTGCGTGCAGTGACTGTACAACGTGTGTACAGCGACCGTATAACTTAATTTAGGTCTTGCCGTTGGATTATTGTTAAGCCATATTCGACCCTTGTACGGCCGTTCGGCCCATGTTCGATCGATATTTTAAGTCTTAATTACGCATAGGTTTCCTTTTGAATAGGAGCTTTGAAAAATTTGGTGGCGTATAACGTGCGTGCAGTGACTGTATAACGTGTGTACAGCGACCGTACAACTTATTTAGGTCTTGCTGTTGGATTATTTTTAGGCCATATGTGACCTTGTACGGCCGTTCGGCCCATGTTCAACCGATGTTCGCCCTCTAATATTTTTACTCGGTTTTTTTTTAAAATAATTATAAAAATTTTATCTTTACCTAGAACTTTCTGTAAATGATCTATAGCTATTGAAAATTTTTTTATTTTCTTTTGAAGACTATTTGAAGCCGAAACCTTCACAAAAATAGTTAATTCTTAAAGCAATACTTTTACTTCTTAAAATATGTTTAAATAAAATTTAAAAGCAACAATTTCTAAACTTTATTCTAAACTTTATTCTAAACTTTCTTAAAATTTAAAACAATTAAAGTATAAATATAAAGAGAAAAAAATATTGTAATTAAAATTTTTTAAGTGTGTTTATTTGTTGTGATCACATAATATATAATGTTAATCAAATCAAAATTAAGACTCCGCCATTTGGATTCTAAATAGTAGTAGATGATTAAAAAAAACGAATTCTGTTCAATTTATCTTTAAATCGAAGTTAATTCCTCGGAAAGATTTTCATTCTCGCTCATTATATTATAACGCTTTTTAAAAGCAAAAACAGCATATTTTTATGTTTTCGAATAACATTTCGTTCGAAGGTCTCTAAAAGCTTTATTTCTTATTTGCACTTTAATAAATTTGATCTTTTTAAAGGTTTCGACTAACTTTAATCGACATAACTTAATTGGAGGAATTTGGAAATCGCTACATTTTCTCTTCAGTAGTCTTCGAGTGATGTAACTGTGAGCAACTCACTGTTAAAGTCGTATATGATTTCACAAATGTTTGAACAAATTCTTAAGGCCGCGTTCATAGTGGACGCTTTGACTGAAGCTGATGCATAAAGCTGCTTTGTCAAGCTTTTTTTGATCATAGTGAACGCTTATTCACCGCTGCATAAAGTAGCTTATTGAGCTTATTGGTGTTCATAGTGCGCGCTTTATGCTTATGGCTGATATGCTTTGTTTTCACTTGTCTCTTTGGAAAATATTGCCCTCAATTGCATTTTGCAAAGTAAATTTTTTGTTTAATGAGTATGTAGATTCGCGATGATCACCAATGAAAGATCAAACCAATAACAAACAAAAGTTCAAAGGAACTTGAAAACACAAAGCATAACAACAGTGGAAAGTTCAGCATAAAAAGTACCCAAGAAGTAAGCAAGAACAACGAAAACTATGTAAACAAACGAGATAGAATACAACAGATAGAATAAAAGAATAACAGACAGAAAAAACGAGATAGAATACAACAACAACACAACAACAACACAACACAACAACAACACAACAACGGTTAAAACTTCAGCACAAAAAAAATCAACGAAAATATTGTTAACAGGCAAAATAGATAAACATGTGCCGAATAGCATTTTAAAAATGCTCTACAACAAAGCATAAAAAACAAAATTATTTTTCTGTGTGAGCTGAAAAGCATTTGAAATTTAGCTTTATGCTAGTACTATGAACGCTTTGAGCTTTTTCCATATGATTATACACAAAGCGTTTTTCAGCTAAACCTCTCGGCTAAGCTAAAAGCGTTGACTATGAACGCGGCCTAAGAATTTTACGTTCAAATCGGCTACTCAATCATATGACATTTAAAGCAGTAAGGTATTTAAAGCTCACAGCCATCAACTCTACCAAGGTTGCCATCTGTTTTAGTTGCTTCTTATTTATTTCAATATTCATTGATGTTCGACAATTTGTCGAATTGCACCATAGAATTGAAACGAGTTTTTGCTTCACTAGAAGCTAGAGTTTTTACCAATTTAATGAAAATCAATTTATTTACAGCGGATTAAGCGCAAAGAGTTATACAAAATGCCTAAAAACGCGATTTTGGTGGTGACTTTTACATTAGTTTATAATTTTTGTTATGTCAAAATTTTTCTAAGAGTAAAGTATTTATATTTTTTAAGAATTTGATTACACATTCTGTAAAAAATATACAGTTTTTCACAAAAAACTAGTTTTTCTTAACAAAAAGTTATTTCAGTAGAAAAAAAGTCGCTTCAATTAATATGCTGCTGTGAACTCACTTCAATTTTAAAAGATTACACAGATCATTGAGAAGAATTTTACCAATTTTTGACACTCTCAAATGGTAGTTTTTTTGACTTTAATACTCGCTCGTACTTTTCTTTTCGAATGTAGTTTGAAAATTTGTACCATATCTGAAGTAAAGTGAAATCTTGTTTTTAATTGTGCGATCTCGATTCATGCCTGGATATAAATGCTTATGCTATTGAAATGTAACTTATTTTTGAGAATTTCGAAAAATGTTGACTTTATATGATTAAATACAAATTCTAAATGTTTGATAGTTTAAATCATACTTGATTTTAAATACAAATTCTAGTTGTTTGACAGTTTAAAATCGTTTATCGAGCTTAAGGTCAAAGTTAGAAACAATTAATTGTTCTAACGAATTTTTCTAAAGAAACAACAACAACAACAAAGTTTTTTCAATATGAAAGGAAAAAAACCACTAGCAAATTGATTTTATTGTACAATTTCTGCGTGCTAAACGCGTCATCAGAAATCTTTGTGATTGCCCGTGCAAGCGCGTAGACGCACTGCACCATCGGGGCGATGAGATTTTGAAGCTTCAATTTCTCATTTTTTCCCTTAATTTCATAATGCCACATTTGTTGTTGTATTTCTGTTTTACTTTAGTTTCTATGCCTATATTATATGTAGTCCAACAGTCCTGCATGTTGGACTACATATAATATAGGCATAGAAACTAAAGTAAAACAGAAATACAACAACAAATGTGGCATTATGAAATTAAGGGAAAAAATGAGAAATTGAAGCTTCAAAATCTCATCGCCCCGATGGTGCAGTGCGTCTACGCGCTTGCACGGGCAATCACAAAGATTTCTGATGACGCGTTTAGCACGCAGAAATTGTACAATAAAATCAATTTGCTAGTGGTTTTTTTTCCTTTCATATTGAAAAAACTTTGTTGTTGTTGTTGTTTCTTTAGAAAAATTCGTTAGAACAATTAATTGTTTCTAACTTTGACCTTAAGCTCGATAAACGATTTTAAACTGTCAAACAACTAGAATTTGTATTTAAAATCAAGTATGATTTAAACTATCAAACATTTAGAATTTGTATTTAATCATATAAAGTCAACATAATAAACATAGAGGTCATTTAGGAAAAAACTTTAATTTCGAAAAATTTCAATTGATAATGGCAAAATTTTAATTCAACAAATAGTTTTTTGATGCTAAAAACCTGTTTTTTCAAAATATTTTTAAATTTTTTTCGATTTATCACTTTTAGATTGATGGAGTGATTGATTTATTAAATAGAGGGTGTGGCAATTTTTTTCTATCTGCTGACTCTAGGGGTGAGGGAGGGTCCTTAAATCCAGAAAAGCCTACTGTGCGACAGGCTTGCAACATTGTATTGTGTATATTGTATCGTTGCATTGTTGTTAAATAATAACTTCGTACCTTCGAAAGTTTTTCTTATCTCATCCCACAAAGCAACCACCTCTGTACAAAATTAGTCATCTCAGCGTCACAACAAGACTTGTTATCAAACTATTTTTTATAAGCCAGTCGATAACAACTAACAAATAATTCTGCGAATTGTGAATTCTAACGCTCATAATCAAATCACATATGGTAAAAAAATTGCGAGAAAAACTAACACTTTTCAATTATTTCATTGCTTCATAAATGTCCAACAATGTTTCTCGACTTTTCCAAAAATTAATATTCATTTTATCGATTTAAAACAATGCAACCAACAACAATTATAACAATTATTTCGGCATAAATTAATTTCATTAACGAAGCACCTATCAAAGAGAGGACGACAGCAAATTGCAACATAATTTCTGCAATACTGAACAATTTACAATTGATTGAATTTTAAATGAAAATCATTCAATTGGAAATTTTTTCCATACCTTCGCATAACAGAGACAATATTAAAAAAATTCCAATAAAAAGTGCCAATATTAAAAATGTCTGCTTCAGTGAAATGTACAATTATGCCGATTTGTGCAAATTTTTTTTGCCAAACTTCAATAAAATTTACATAAATACTTCAAATTGCGGCTTTCGGTTAAAATGCACACACACACACAGATTTTTGTCCTGACAAAACGCATTGATTGTGGACTGAAATGAATTAAATAGTTTTTAATCTGCGACTGCTTGTCATTTGTCTAACTGCATTTGAAATGAATTGAACTTATATATTAAAAAGTTTTCAACTGTTTTTTGTTAATGTCATTTTGTGTAAATCTGTCAAAATATTAATAATAGCAATAGATAAGCAGTTATTTTTATTAAATTATCGCACATATTTGCGCTGAAGTCGAATTTGTAACCAGTATGTTGTATAGATAGGACAAATTAAGGTATGTTATTGCGCATACTTTTGTTATGGACATCGAGTGCATACATCTTGTCCAAACAGCGACCGAACATGGTCCGAACTGTAGCAGTGTTGAAGCAATATTCTATCATATGCCTTCGAGTGTATGCCAAAACGCAAATATGTACCTTAACCTAACCATGTCAAGAGAACCTCAACAAATTTTAAACTTCAGGCAGGTATAAAAAAACCAACTTCACTTCGATAAATCCTTACTACGAACGAAAAAAAAAATTGGCTATGGGTCTTAAAATACCAGTAAATACCAAATGTGCAATCAAAATGTTTAATAAAATGTTAAAATTAATATTTGGCCTGAAAATCAAAAAGAAAATATTTATCTCCATTCAGCTAATCTAAAGGTAGACTCAAACCAATACTTTTGATCCGCAAAAAGTTAAATTCGTTCGCACAATTAAGACTTTTGCCATAAATATTTTTTAAAAAAGAGTGTAACTGGCATTTATGGTACTAAGCTATATATCGTTATAAAGGTGGTTTAATCACCTGTCCAATGATATGCATTTCAAAAACATTCTTCGCTCAGATTTTGAGAATTTTCGTATTGAAACTTAGTACCATGAATGCCAGTTTCACTACTTTTAAAAAAATATTTATGGCAAAAGTCTTAATTGTGCACTTATAGGCTTTATATAGTAATAAAGGTGGTTTAATCGCCTGTCCAATGATCTGCATTTAAAAAACATTCTTTGCTCAGATTTTGAGAATTTTTGCATTGAAACTTAGTACCATGAATGCCAGTTTCACTACTTTTAAAAAAATATTTATGGAAAAAGTCTTAATTGTGCACTTATAGGCTTTATATCGTAATAAAGGTGGTTTAATCACCTGTCCAATGATATGCATTTCAAAAACATTCTTCGCTCAGATTTTTAGAATTTTTGCATTGAAACTTAGTACTTTGAATTTAATATTATGAATTGAATATTAACAACTTTTGAAAAAATGTTAAGGACAAAAGTCTTAATTGTGCACTTATAAGCTATATATCGTTATAAAGGTGGTTTAATCACCTGTCCAATGATATGCATTTTAAAAACATTATCTGCTTAGATTTTGAGAATTTTTGCATTGAAACTTAGTACCAAACGCCAGTTTCACTACTTTTTAAAAAAATATTGATGGCAAATGTCTTAATTGTGCACTCAAAATTGTGCCAAAAGCTAAATTCGATTCAAAAGTTAAACTCGTGCTTTGCAAATAGAACGAATTTAATTTCCTCCCAAAAGTTAAATTCGTACTTTGCAAAAGAAATAACGAATTTAATTTTCTCCCAAAAGTTAAGTTCGTACTAAGCAAAAAGTACGAATTTAAGTTTTATGGGATCAAAAGTATTGGTTTGAGTATTCGCTAAGTTAGCGTCGGATTGACGAATTTATCTTCACGCACTTAAGGTAATAAAAGACCAATACAATTGATGGGATTCAAAAACGGGGTGTGCTACTTTCCATAAAAATCGAAGGGTTAAATCTCGGTTGTTTTTTTTGGGTATTTAAAAAAGCTTCTGACTTAAACTAAGAAAATTAAGCAATTTTTATCATAGCTAATAGTTACCAAACAAATATAGATAGGATTAGTATGTTATATAAATATAATGGATTGTAGTATGTTACAATAAATTTGTGCACTTTTAAAGGTGTTTCTTGGCAGCAATGAAATCCTAACCTTAAAAGTTATGATAATTTGTGTATGCCACCACTAATTACCGATCAAAGTGGGTCGAATGGTGACTAAGGAGTGTGGTAACGCTCATACAACTACATCTTCCCAAAAACTAGTATGTTTTCTAGTGTTGACAGTTTTCAAGTTATGAGTTTTCGAATAAATTTTAGAATAAGAAATTTTTACAGTTGTTAATAAATTTACAACTGTCAATCATCATAAGGTTATAAGTTTACTATTAGAAATATGAGTTAGTGCAATCAGAAGAAACCTCCAAAAATGAGCCACTGTTCGAACCATATTCGGCCAATGTTCGACCAATGTTTGACCGCTGTTCGCACAAATATTATTAAGACTGCATCGAATAATATTTACTGATAAAAAATAATGAAATATTTTGAACCAATAGCCCGATTTTTCGTAACTAAAATATTTTTTTAAATTTTTTTTAGATTTACGTGAAGAAAGAACACATAAAGGATTTTTGTTTTTTAATGCATAGTTTTAATTTTTCAGTAACCCCTTCCATTAATTTTTTTATGGTAGTGTCCGACACCCTTACTTTTGCTGAAGACCATTTTGTTTTAAGGGCTTGAAGGACTTTGGCCACTTTTTGTAGTTGATTTCATTACCTTTTCAACTTAAGCCCATTACCACATAGTTGGCCATAGTTCTGAACAGTTTGGTGGAATGGCTTCTGAAGGCACCGAAATCACTTCATTCATTTAGAACAACTCTAAGACCGCTTTACTGGTCAGACCGATATGAAGCGAGGTCAGGCTTAAAAAAAGTGAACACTCTATATTGGCGTAGAAATAGAAGCATTCTCTTTTGCAAGCATTTTTTCACATATATATCGTCGTTAATTGTACCCGATGTCACGAAATTCCTTAAAAGTATTCACATTCGTTGCTTCTTAAATTTGCTAAAGAGCTGGTTTTTACTACAACATATGCATGCGGAAATTATAAAACAAAATTCTTCACTATTCGTTGCTGAAGTTGATGGTGACAAATAACTTGCGTTTGGTCTTGAAATAATTTTTTTTTTTCATGTACATATGTTGTTATTTTCATGCATTGAAATTCAGTAGAGCACTGGCATTTATTTGATTAGCTGATGACAGTAACCATTCGTTGTGTCTGGTTTTTTTATTGCATTGATGGGCATACTGCCAATCAGGCGCCAAAGCTTTTTCTAATGTGTATATTTATATTCGACCCGGGTTTATTCATTGTTCGAACAAAAAGTTGTACAATCACCCGTTTTAAGGTCGCTGTTTGACCCTTGTTTGCCTTAGATTTCCTTGAATCTACTGCTGTTTGATCTTTGTTCGGTCGATGTTTGGCCACTGTTCCACCTTCGTTCTGTCGCTGTTTGGCTTGGGTTAAAAAAAATAAAATTTCACTTTGGCTATTTTGCATTTTAAAACCATAAAATAAAGAGATAAGTACATCTTCAGTAAATTAACACAAAAATTTGTTTAAAACTGTTATGAATTGATTAGCTATGTTCTGTATATATTTTTTCTGTTTCTGCTTTTATCTAAATTAATTGTATATATTTTTTTTTCAATATTTATTTTTTGTGGTGATTGATTCAAAAAGTAAATTTGTGCATTAAACCCATTAAGAATTTAAAATTTGAAGATTATTAACGAGCTTAACTTAAAACGGCCGACGTTCGAGCGTTGATTGGTTTCTGTAAGTGCGCTGTTCGACCCTTATTCAGTCGCTGTTCGATCTTAGTTACAAAACGTTTACTTTTACTTGGACTATTTTTGGACTTTAAACCAGTTTTTATGAGATAAGATGTAATATTTTTAAATACGTAAAATCTGCATAGGTTCAAATCTGCAAAATCTTTATTAAATGAGCATAAAAATAAAAAAAAAATTCACAAAAATTTAAAAAAACAGCGTTGATCGGTTTCTGTAAGTGCGCTGTTCGACCCTTGTTCAGTCGCTGTTCGATCTAAGTTACAAAAAGTTTATTTTTACTCGGACTATTTTTGGATTTTAAATCAGTTTTTATGAGATGAGATGTAATACTTTTAAATACGTAAAATCTGCATAGGTTCAAATCCGCAAAATCTTTATTAAATGAGCATAAAAATAAAAATAAAAATAAAAATTAATTTCAAGATCAAAAGTTTTTTTCAGTTTGTTCTTTAAATTATTTTGTTTCTTTGTATAATTTTCTATGTTTTGCTTCTATCAAAAGTAATTTCATACAAGTTTTGATCATATTTTTTTTTTAAATAATACATAGTTATTGATACAAAAAGTAAAAAATATATCACCAAAACAAAAGTAATTTTAAACAAATTTAAATCGTAATTCTTTTTTCAATAATAGTTGTTGTTAATAAAAGTAAAAACTGTGTCATGAACTAAGTAAAAAATATGTTATTTTAAAATTTATTTCCGAAATTCAAAAAGGCCGCTGTTTGATCCTTATTCGACCGTTGTGCGGCATTTGTTTTGCCTAAGCTAAGTCGCTCTGTGATCTATGTTAAAAATTTTTAATTCTTACTTAACTATTTTGCATTATAACAACTTTTTATGAAAAGGGATCTCATATTTTTTAATTACTAAGATTATAAATTTCTAATAATTGAGCACAAAATTACAAAATTTTAACTACTTTATATTGATATATCTATATAACATGCAAAAATGGTAAAAACTCTATTAAAGCACAAGAAACCTTTTTATGTAAACCATTAAAAAAATTCTCAATCCTGAGCTGCGGAGAACAATTTTTCCACACAGCAGCAAATTGTGATCATAACATAAGGGATCATAAGTGCCCCTAATCAATATCCCGGCATGGATCAATTAACTTTATAACACTTTGATAACAAATTTCATTTTTGAGTTTTGTTTTTTTTAAATCTGGTAAGGGTAGCATAAAGCAAAAATTAGCTGGTATGTGACTTGCACGTGCCGTTCTCATTAAGTACCAGCAGAGTCAAAGTGATCAGCCGAAGTCAGCGAATTACAGATATATATCAAAACTTTAAATTGTCGGCTCAACACATTGACACATGTGTTGAAAGCGCATAAATTTCTTTAAGTAAAATATATGTCTGCATAAAAAATTGATTGAAAAACATATAAAACTTTATTAGGCCAAACATTACCCAGAGCTGCAATCAGTCAAAAAGGAATTTAAGGCGGCGCATAAAAAAGGCGCACAACAGTAGCGAGAACAAGTTAAGCAGGCATGTTTTCACAGCACAAACCTCAACGTTGTTTTTCAACTCATTTATCGCTTAATGAAAATTCAATTTTCATAATTAACGACTTTTTCCCGCAATGTGTTCGTTCAAATATCGACTGAAAGTATGTGTGTAAATTAACACACAAAAAAGTGCTTCCCATAATATATGATTTTATGACTTTTTGGTTGCGGTTTTTTTTTTGTATTTATTTTTCATGCTTAATTTAATTGCTTTAATCTTGCTTTTTTGTTGTGGCTACTCGCGTTCATGCACGCACATTCGTGCTCACTGTAAGTTTATCAGCATCGTTAAAAAGTTTATCTGCACTCCATATGGTGCCTTCAAACAGTGGGCATGAGGGCAACACTTTAAAGATGACACACTGACACCGCAACCCAACGCAACGCAAACAATCCTGCAGCAAAGTGTCATGAAATATTTTTGACTGTTGAATTAAACGACAACTGTCAACACATTTTTATATTTCAAGAACCGGTTATCTCCAGTGAAGGGGATTAATTATTACATTTTTCATTATTGTTCCAGTGAAGAACTTGAAGAAGAAGTGTATTTCAGAAATATTAAAATTTTCAAAAATAATGTGTTTTCCTGATATGTGTTTTTGTTCAATCATAAAATTATTTATTTCTTATTACTTCCAGCCCAAGAGCAAACTAATTTTTTAGCCGATTTTTACAAATTATACCGTATCTGATTTAAAGTTAATCCAGGTTAATTTGTATGGGTTTGTATAGGAAATTAATTTTAAAAAGCATGAAATAGTATTTGATGTTTGAAATTTTCATTCTTTGAACTAGAATGAATAAAATTTAATTTAAATTTAAAATAGAAATAAAGGGTAAATAAAGGCTATTAGTTTTTTCAGAGTAAATTTTTGGACACCTCACGCTTGATTCGTCACATGTGGCAAAACCAAAAACGCTCGTTAAGATTTGCCATTTCACCATAAAAAGACTAACAAATGAACATCGCTTGCAAATCATTGAATTTTATTATCAAAATTCGTGCTCTGTGAGAAATGTATTTCGCAAATTACGTCCATTTTATTGACGTCATAATCGGCCCACTGAACAGCCTATTCAAGCTATTGTGACCAAATTTCGCTCCAGTTTTACTTTATTGGAAATTAATCCACCAACCCGTATGCGGAGAGTGCGTACCGAAGAGAATATTGCTGCTGCATCGGTTAGTGCCAATGAAGATCGCGAATATGTCAATTTGTCGTCGTTGTTAGCAATTGGGCTTGTGTTATTTGACCACAAGCTGGAAGATTTTACGTAAGGACCTTGAATTCACAGGGACTAGTTCGCGATTGAAAACTTTAAGAAGTAAATAATTCAAAACTTTCTTAATACAATTTTTTATTATTTATTGCTTGAAACTAAAAAATTAAATTAATTCATTTATAAAGAAAACAAAATAAAAAAAAAAAACAAAACACATTAAGGGTATTCACAATTGCGTTGTTTTCAGTGTCGTTAAAAAACCCCGTGGTATTGATACCACACTTTAGTAAGGTTTTTATATGCTTTATTGCTTTACATGAAATCAACCAAAATTGTGGTCATTTTAGTAGCTGAATGATATATTTAACGAACTTGGCTTTTAAAGTTCCATAAAAAACTGATGGGTTGCAAGATTTTTTCTAATTTCAAAAATGGAATAAGTTCAAAATGCAAGCTACACTCTTTTATGTCATATATTAATAAAATATATCAAATTGGATAGTTTATTTATTTGTATAGTAACAAAAAGCTATAGTGGGAGGTTCCCAATCACAACTTCTATTTTAAAGAGTGCTCATACCCAGAAAAAAAAGTGCTTACAAAAGAAGCTAAAGTGGAAGGGAAAGTCTTGAATTATATCCCTTCCACTTTCATACCCAAAAGGCATTCTTTTGACATATGCGTGTCATTGGGAGGAATGCTTTCTCTAGAAGTGCTTCCTGAACTTTTGCAATGGATGATTTCTTTAAGTCTTTCAAAGAAATGATTCTAGTAGGTGTTTTCCAGAAGAACTTTAAGAAGGTTCCATGGTTTTTGTGGTTTGGAGGTTAAAAAAATCCCTGAGAAAATATCTCTCTTCCCAACATTCTCGCATTTTTGGTGTTGTAAATGAGAAGTGTTTGAGTTTTGTTGGGAGTTTAAAAAAATTCCACGTAAAATATCCTTTTTCCCGATTTTCAAAGCATTTTGGTGTTGGAAGTAGTAAGTGGTTAGGTTTAATTGGGAGTTTAAAAAATCCCACGGAAAATATCTAAAACATATATTATAATTACATATAAAATTTTTTCTTTAATTGAATTTAGATGCCATTCGAATGTCTTTCAGAAGTAGGTTATAAGAATGCCTCTTAAAAGAACTTCTTTATGAGGAATGCTCTTCTTGAAAGAATTTCTATAGAATGTCTTCTGGAAGCAGTGTTCCTAAGAACGCATGTCACATTTGCATCAAAAATTTTGCTATGTAATTGTGGTTTTCAAGTTTGGCAAAAAAACCACAATACCACGATGCCACACAATTGTGAATACCCTTATTGTTAATAAACACAAAAAACTTAAATAATGTTATAATGTTAAGATAAATAACTTTTATTCACATTATGTTTCAGTTTAAATTGTTTAGTGTTATATGTAAGTGCGTGAAGATAAATTCGTCAATTCGATGCTAATTTAGCAAAGACTCAAGCCAATACTTTTCGTAAAGTACGAATTTAACTTTTGGGAAGAAATTAAACTCGTCCTTTTTGCACAGTACAAATTTAACTTTTAGGAGAAAATTAAATTCGTTATATTTGCAAAGTACGAGTTTAAATTTTGATTTGAATATAGCTTTTGGCAAGAGTTTTAAATTCGTACTATTGCACAGAACGAATTCAACTCTAGGTATGATTTTAAGTCATGTCACCAACTCTTTATGGTGCACAGTTAAGACTTTTGTCATAAACATGTTTTAAAAAGTAATGAAACTTCTTCTCACAGATTTTGAGCATTTTTGTATTGAAAATTAGTTCTTTGAACCTAACATTCTTGCCAAAAGCTATATTTCAATCAAAAGTTAGAACTCGTACTTTGCATAAATAACAAATTTAATTCCCGCCTAAAAGTTAAATTTCTACTGTGCAAAAATAAAGAATTTAATTTTTTGCCAAAAGTTAAATTCGTACTTTGCGAAAAGTACGAATTAAACTTTTTGCGGATCAAAAGTATTGGTTTGAGTCTACGCTAAGTTAGCGTCGGAGTGACGAATTTATCTTCACTTGTTTAATAATGGCTCAATGTTTTTGTTAGTAGTTTTTTAAATGTTTATTATTATTATTTGCAAATTGTGCTTAAAAAATGTAAAATTCATTTTTTTCATTTCAAAATTGTATTCAATCGCTGACGATGCGGAAAAGAAATCTACGAAAAGTTATCTTAACATTATAACTCTATATTAACAAGCAAGAAAAAAAAAGCCCAAAAATATTAAAATTAACCACATCCAATTTATATTGGTCAAAAAATTAAAACCACAACTTAAATAATATTAATAACTAGCAAATTTTATTAATTTTAAGAAAAAAAATTATAAAAAAATAAAGATAATTTTAAGGTGTTATTATATATATGTTAAACATTTTTTTTAAGACACCGTCTTCATGTTTTTTTTTTGTGTTTGAGGTAAATTAAGGTTGGAAAAGACTTTTTTAAATTACATTTTTTGTTTTAACATTAAAGTAATACATTAAGCTGATCAACGCGTTTAATTTTTTATTAGAGAGTTTTGTTCGAATATTATTACAAATATAATCTGCTGATGAGAAGCACCGTTCTGATTCTATGTTAGTTGGAGAAATTGTTGGAGAAATAGTCGTAAGCAATTTGTAAAGGCGAATTTACACATTTCACTCAAAACGATGATAGTGAACGTTGAACGATGACAGTGAATCAATTTTTAATTTACATTATTCAAAGTGTAAATTAGATATTTGATGGATGATTCGGGGTTGAATGCCAAAATATATTCGTTGGATTATTAATTTTATTGACGTTTAAAAAAATTAAATAAATAAAAGCTATTCAGCAATTAAATAAAAAAAATATAAACTTTCTGCTTGAAATTATGTTCACACCTTTCGATTGTGTTTTAGTACGAAAGACACATCAGTTCGGTTTGCTTTCACTTTCACCAAAAGTAGAAGACCTTCTGCTTCTTTCACTGTTCAGTGTGAATGACAATCATCTTCATTTTAAAGATGAAACTCAATTTACATTTTACAAATCAG
This sequence comes from Dichetophora obliterata, assembly GCA_963920525.1. Taxonomy (NCBI): domain Eukaryota; kingdom Metazoa; phylum Arthropoda; class Insecta; order Diptera; family Sciomyzidae; genus Dichetophora; species Dichetophora obliterata. Next base: position 227,362,107 of record OY986436.1, on the reverse strand, counting down.
ATGATTCATCCAAAGTGAACGGTGATAGTGAATCGTGTAAATTCGCCTTAAGTTTCGATCACGATTGCCTTCACCACAAAACAAAATTATTTCCTTAGTCAGAATATCTGATAGTTTTGATATACATAGCTGACTTCCCGATGTTGCTCATGTGATTTATACTCATCCTCCTAACAATCTTTTTCAGCCTCAATAAAAGTTTTTTTTAAAATGTTTGCATTTACATGAATATTTGCAAAATAAATTTTTTATTTAAAAATTCCGGGATCCCAGAAAGAAAATCTCGGGATTTAAAGAGGCTTAAATCGTCTGGGATCCCGGTATTGACTTCCCCAATGGGTATGTCAACAAACAAAATACGCGAATTTGGTCTGAAGAGCAGTTAGAGGCAGTTCAACATCTACCAGTGCACCCTGAAAATGCACTGTTTTGTGCGGTTTGTGGGCGGGTGGCATCATTGGACCGCACTCTTTCAAAAATAATGAAAATCGAAACGTTACATTCAATGGAGCAAGGTACCGTGCGATGATTACCGACCTTTATTGGACTTTGTTGACATGTGGTTTGAACAAGATGGTGCCACATGCCACACGGCACGCGATGGACCTATTGAGAGGCAAATTTTGTGAGCAATTAATCTCACGTTTAGGATAAGTCCATTGGCCGCCAAGGTCATGCGATTTGACTCCACTAGACTATTTTTTTTGGGGCTACGTGAAGTCTCTCGTGTACAGGGACAAGCCAGACATAAGGGCAGCCCTAGAAGACAACATTACAGCTGACATTGGTGAGATACCGGCGGAAATGATGGAAAAATGCCATGACCATTTCAGGCGTAGCCGCGGGCAACATTTACATAAAATAATCTTTGAATCGTGAATGGCAGGCATTGATGTATCGCTCCAAATAAATATTTCATTCACGATGGCAAATTTTCTGTTTTTTTTTCAATTTTCAAAAACCAAACGCTTAAAAATCACCATTTATAAGAGCCGAATTTAATATTTCTTATAAATGGCTAGAAGTCCTAAAATATTATTGTTTTTGGAATTTATATGTAATCAGTTTTGCACAAAAAAGCCACTCATCGTTACTTCAAATATCAAATCGATACCAAAAAAACTATTTTTATAACCCAAATCCAAAATCCTTGCAAATAGCATGTCTTCAATCATGCGGTATCTAATTTATTCAGTATTATGCTACCCCTTTGGAATCCTTCTTTCCCTTCCTTACCTTTTCTTAGTAATAAAGTACCAAATCTCTTAACGCATTTATAATGCAAGCAATACTGTCCTTTCTTGTCCTTACTATGCTTTGATTTCAAAATTTCAGCTGTTATCAAAAGCACTTTTGTCACACTTCCATACTGTCAATCAGGAAAAGTTGAACGCTTTCATTAAAGACTTGCACCCTTAACACCCCAATAATTTGGGGCAAAGTAATGAAGAATAGCCTCAAGAGCATAGCAAACTCGTTTCAAGCGTATCGCCGTGGAGTCACGGTGAAAATAATACTTGTCCAATTCATTTAAACGCTTTTTGTTGCACTTCGGAGTCACAGATTGGAGAGAGGGAGCCCTTAAAATTACCTTAAATTGTTATTGGCTTGAGTGACAACTTCATAAACTATTTCAATGACAGCTAAAGACAGGCAACATATACAAACACACACACAACACCCATGCTTACAAAGTCTGTGTGGCAAACGAGTCAGTGTTTGCGGCAGCGCATTGACGTGTGCGGCATGTCAGCTGTCAAACGTGTTGTCATTCTCCGTCCGTGGCAGCAACATTTGACAAACTAGTTACCCAGACTGCATACGAATTTGTGGCAATTTTATCAAGTAGGGTTGCCAACAATTGCTACGCTGTTGCCACCATGAAATTGCTACAAACGTGCATATATTGTTTGTGTTGTTGAGTGTTTAACAATGCTTGAGAACGGGGCCTAAGCAAATAATTTTAAAAACTTGTTTGCATGGTTTTTGATTTGTAAATGTCAGATATAAACTAATGGGTTAAATTTTTGAAACATAACCGAAATAATCTTTAAAATTGAGGGAGAAAACTCGAAAGAGGTGACGAAATGGAAAAATAAACATGTAAGAAAAAGAGGAGATTTGTGTTACTTCGACAAAATCAACAACAACAAAAACGGAAAAACTGCAAAAAAACTGACCCAAATTAACAGTACGGAAAAGGTTAGGTAAGATAAATAGTGAAAAAACCTCACAAATATCAGACAAACTTTAAAAATACACAAAAAATGAGCAAAAGCATCAATTTTTTAGTTGTATTGATTTAGGAGTTTAAACCATAAGCATACAAAGTGGGACAAAACAACTCCAATAAAAGTGTCTTGTTTTATAAATAATTTAAAAGTTAAAATATTCAAGAATAATTTGAATGTTCTAGTATTACTTATTTACATCTAAATTCGTAGTGAATTCACATTATGAAAAATCCAATTTTAGGTGTAGAAAATAGGTGTAGAAACTTTACTAGTGCATTTTTAAAGACTCATATTAGCCATGTAAAAATAAAAACTTTTTAGCAAAGGCTAAGCATAATGTTAAATATTTTTCTCGGCCGTAAAAGGGTCGTTTTCAGGACTTTTTGGCCTAACAGCGGCAGTAAAAGGGTCGTACATTGGTCGTACAGAGGACGTTTTTAAATAATATCGGCTGTATAACGTTCGAATAGCGGCAGTACATTGGCCGAACAGTGATTATTCTACAATTAAAATGAGCAGTTTTTTTTAACTAACCTTAAACACAAGAAAAATTAATTTGTGCCAGACACAACTTTCAACATCAGTATCGCCCAGTGAGGCTTGTTTTTGTTGTGGCGCATACGGTTGCTCTTAAATAAGAGCTTTGAACAATTTGGTGGTATACAACGAGGGTACAGCGGCTTTCCAGCTTAATTTAGGCCTTGTACTGCTGTTGTTTGACTCAACTTTCGGGCTTATTGGATTATTTTAAGGCCATGTCCAACCCATGTTTGACCGCTAATATTTTTGCTTGGGTAGATTCGAAGTTTTCATTGCTTATTAAATTTTTGTAAAGTTTTAAAGAAGAAACAGGGAACTCAGGGAACTTAGGTTTCAGCCAGAGTGCTCACCGATTTAGGCTGCGTTCATAGTAAGCGCTTTTAGCTTAGCCGAGAGGTTTAGCTTAAAAACGCTTTGTGTATAATCATATGGAAAAAGCTCAAAGTGTTCATAGTGACAGCATAAAGCTAGCATAAAGCTTCTTTTCAAATGCTTTTCAGCGCTTATATCTCCATCTCGCTTGCTCTCACAGCAAAATAATTTTATTCGCTTTATTCTGTTTGATCACATAGTTTAATTTTTTTTGTTTAGTTTTATTATTTATTGCGACGTGCTTAATTTTTAACTACATTTCGGCACTTGTTTATCAATTTTGCCTGTTAACAATATTTTCGTTGATTTTGTTTTATATGTTTGATCTTTTTTCTGCTGAAGTTTTAACTGTTGTTGTAGCGTTTTTGTTGTTTCGTTTTATGGTGCTTTTCTGTTTTATGAACTTTTCACAAGTGACTTTTGTATTCTATCTTGTTTGTAACATAGTTTTCGTTTTTCTTGTGTCCTTTTTGTGCTGAACTTTCCACCGTTGTTATGCTTTGTGTTTCAAGTTCCTTTGAACTTTTGTTTATTATTAGTTTGATCTTTCGTTGGTTATAATCGCGAATCTACTTAACGACTAGTTTAGTTTCAAAATGGATATTGATCAGTTGATAACTGAAGTTTATTCGCGCCGTCTTTTATGGGATAAACGTCAAAAAAATTACCACAATCGGTTATAAACTGAAAAGTTGTGGGATTAAATAAATCAGCAAATGAAAATACCGAATAAGTTTATGAAATTTTTTGTGTTTTAATACACATATAATTACAAAGAAAAGCTTTTATCGAAGAACAAATTTTTTTAAAACAAATTTTTTAATCCATTTAAGGGGAAAACTTTTAAGATTAGAATAAAATCGATAATATATGTTATATTCAGAAAGTTCATTAAAAAATAAGAAAATTTAAGTTTCTTGCTGCCTTATTTTTATCTTCGCTACCCATTTAGCGTACCGACAAAACGTAGTCTGCGTTGAAAAGATAAAAAAAACACTGCCTTCACGTGATCACAACATTCTTTACGAGCTTAAAATCTACCAACAAAGCTACAAACAAAATATCATGCAAGTTCTTTGCTTCCTTCCCTTATTTTCTCTATTTTCCTATCCTGTTTCAAAATTGTTGTTGACTTCGATACAAATCAAAAATAAAAACTTTGAACCACTTCGTTGAATGCAAAATAGAATTTTAAAATCTACCAACAACGTAATGTCTCTTTTTTTCATTAAAAATCAACACAGTTCTCTTTTCCATTTCTCTTTACTCTTCTTCACACTCTTTAAACAAAAAATCTTTCAATGACTCAACAAAACGCAATTGAGGCCATATTTCCAAAAAAACAAATTAAAGCAAAGCATCTGTAAGCTGCAAGCATAAAGCGCGCACTATGAACACCAATAAGCTCAATAAGCTACTTTGTGCAGCGTTGAATAAGCGTTCACTATGATCAAAAAAAGCTAGACAAAGCAGCTTTATGCTTCAGCTTCAGCCAAAGCGTCCACTATGAACGCGGCCTTAGACGTTCAAGCAGACAGGGGCAGGCATACTTTGTGAAAGTTCACTTGTCTTTATTTCTATCTCTTTTCTTCGCAGGCGCCTGTCGGCTTGTCTGTCTCAATCGAGGTTCACTCTGTTTGTACCCTTACAATAGATCAACAGAAGCTCGCTGAAAGTTTTTTCTAAAGCGGAAATGTCTAATTTATTTTATTTTATTTTGTTATTTATTATATTTATATCTTCTTCTAAGTTAAAAAAAAAAATGTTATTGAAAATGTGCACCAAAATATATAAAAAATTTCGGTCAACACTGAAATTTTTTTTTTCAGTATTTAAATCACTATTTTGTACTGATTATAATTTTCACTAAAAGCTTTTAGATATAGCAATAATTTGGTTACTGATTTAAAATTTATTAACAGACAGTTTTTCACAACTTTGCTCAACCAGAATGACTTCAAAAGTTTTGGTAATATTTTACCAAGATTATTGCTATCTTTTATGTAACAGTTTGCCTCTGAAATAGGTTATTAATGTGTTTAAAAAAGACTTCGCTTGCATTAGTAGTTAAACTTAATAAACTTTTTTGTGTATTCACTACATCAAATGTAAACAATAACTTAATATATATTTACATTGATAAAACTTATTTGTGTGTATATAAATAGAAACCAAGATAAGACAGCGTCAAATCGACAACAACAAAAAGAATAATAATTTAAAAGAGTTCTATATACAAGCCAAGCAACCAAGCCGGCTTATCATAGATACGTAGATATCTTTTTTATGCCATAAAATTATAGCGCTAAAGTTTATACAAAAATCAATACAAACAAAATTGCTGTTAATAAAGCATATCTTATAAATACATATAAATATATACAGACACACATACACATAAACATCTGCATACGTACATACATTGAGTGAAGTGGGAAAATAAGAAGACAGAAAAAAAACATCGCGAGTGTTAAAAAAGTAATTTTTCTATGAAATGACGTACAATTTTTTTTTTATGACTTTAATTTTAATAAAAGCCTATTCGAGCTAAAAGGCGTTGAAGCGGGCGTTTGAGACATATTATTATTGTTGTTAAGGCAACATGTTCTAGAGGCCTAACGACTTACTGTGACATTTCGATAGAAGGAAGTATTTTGTTTTTATTCAACCACTTATTTGGGAAAAGTGCTCCAATGCTTTCTATTAAAATAATTAAACATTTTGTATACAATTTATAAGAAAGAAAGCTTATTTCTATTTGACTCAATTAAGCAACTTAATTCACAGTTGTTAATATATTTGCGATTTGTTCACAAAAAAAAAAAAAAAAAAAATTATTTTTTACCATCCATTGATGTTAGAGTTGTCAAACTCGGTTTCAGGTTATTCGAGAAACCGGGTTTTTGTTATTTTGAATTTCTTTAAATCAACAATTTCGGGTTATAAGATATTTAAAAATCCGTTTTTAACACAAGTTTCTTCTTAATAATAGTTTTCTGAACAAATTTATTTTTTCTTTTTATTAAAAAGAAACGAATTAATATTTTCAGCACTTGTTAAGACTTTGGGCTAGCTGCTTATGACCTATTTTATTGTGTGTGTTTAAAATTTTTCATTTATGCTTTATACTATGCATAGATACAAAAAAATTGTCATAGTAAAAAAAAGTTGCTCCTATTTTCCTTACCTAATTTTGAAATAAATTTAGTATTTTACAAATTTCTTGACTCTATATTATACTTAGCTTCATTATACAATAAACATCGTTTTTTATATACATAAATTTTATATTCTACTAACATAAAATCTCTTGTATTCTTTTCAGGTATGAACATCGTTAGTTGTTGGCAATGGAAACGTAAGCTTTATAGAAATATTGAATAGTATATATATAAAAAATATATATATATACCAATTCAAAGCCAATTGCTGCATAAAACCTACAACAGCCCTAAAAATGAAAACAAAATATATTGAAATAATATCGAAACAAAAATACTTAATAACATTTCGACAATGCCTATAAACTGACATTTACCGTTTGTTGTATTCAAAAAATAACCCTCATAAAGAAGAAGCCAATCGAATAGACAACGACTGGGTTTGCTTCTTGCAGCCTGGCACTCCAGCAAATTAAATTTATGCAAAAATCTCGTAAAATTAAATTTCTTAATGGCATGAAAGCGTATGTGTAATAAAATTACAAAACAAGGGTAGGATTTATTCCTCTTCATCCAAACATTTTGAATACACGTACATTGCATTTCAAGTATAAAATAGCCCAGAAGGCTAAATATTGTCAAGAATATGATGTTGATGGCACAACATGAGATACAACAATACAGCTCCACAAAGGCGATACGACAAATAAAAAATATAGAACTACGAATGCTACTCTTTTAATCAAATTGTAGCCTTAAGGCTTAAAAACATTTGCTACTTTTTTACGTCGAAATAATATACGATACATTCTACTGTATTGCCTAAAATTTGGGGGGAAAAAAATCTGTGCTGTGCTTGAACGATGGGCGTTGAATGGAAGTATTTCGATTGAAATTAAATGCTAGCAGGAAGGTAGAGTTGCCTGAGTGGGGAATGATTGGGGAACGGAAGACATCAGGGTGGCGGAAACGTGTCGGCAAATAATGACAGTAAATAATAATGACAGTTGTTATTGCCAGTGCTTTATGGAAATTTACTTTTAACGTTTTTATTTATGCTTTTAGTCAAATGATTTATTGCCATGATTTGCGCAGTTTATTAAATTTTTAATAAAATTCTTTCTAAATGGGATCATACCCGAAAAAACGGAAATATTGAAAAATTTGAATTTAATTAAGATTTAAAAAATGATGACTCGTGCGGCCATGTTTGTCAAATATTGCCAAATATTGAACTGTCTAGATTAATTACAAATTGTGAAATGTGATGGCTGAGGCTAAAAAATTTGCACATCCAGCCCACTTTATGGTCGCACATGTTAAACAGTTTGTTGGAGTAGAAAATAACAATATTTAAGAATGCTTGGAAAGGAATAAAACTTGTTAATAACAAATTTACGCAAGTTGTTGAGAAAGCTTTTTCCAGACTGAATAACAAAATTCAGAGGGTTAAAAAGGACTCAGCGACCATATTATAAAACAATTCTCTTAGGCTAGAAAATACTCTCGGATTGAAATGGGAATCAAGTATTGTGGTATAAGAGGTCTATAAAATTAGAAAATATTAATGGGGTTAATGGGGTGAATTGGGACTAAGCTATCAGGATCTTAAAACTATACAAAATAAAAAAATATGCATTTGGTGAGATGGGGCTTCCCGAGTAAAAATATTTGTGGGAGAACAACGGCTGAACACGGGTCGAATAAGGGTTGAAAAAGGGTGGAACAAGGGTCGAGCAAGGGTCGAACATGGGCTAAAAATAATCCAAAAAGCCAAGCGCCCGAATGTTGGGTTGAACAACGGCCGAACAAGGTCTACATTAAGTTGTACGGCCGCTGCAAGCCCGTTGTATGCCACCAAATTTGTTAAAGATTTTATTCAACAGCAAACGTATGCGCAGCATAAGCAATCCTTACTCGGCAATGCTGATAGTATCGCCACTTGTGGGCACAAAATAATTTTTTGTGTATATGAAGTTAGTTAAAAAATGCTGCTCATTTTCACAGTAAAATTTCATTGTAAAACGACCGTTGTACAGCCGAGATTATTTCAAAACGATCTCTAAACGGGCGGGAAAAATATTCAAAATTAGGCCCTTATCTAGCCAGTGTTTGCTCTGAGCTAAAAAACTTTTTATTTTTACTAGGGCTTTAACTGACTGCATTATTCTGTATCACGAAGCAGCACACCAACGACAAGCAAGACACGAGAAGCAATACTTTTTCCATTCGAAATTCTATTGCTTCTCGTGTCTTGCTTGTCGTTGGTGTGGATTTTTGTTATACAGAATAAAGCAGTTAGTTAAAATAATATAATGGGACTCAGCAGATATCATTATAAAAAAAAAACAACATAAAACAAGTCAAAACTCATGGGTTGAAAAACTCAGCTATCATAATATTAACAAATGTAAAAAAAGACTCAAGGGCAAAAAGGGATTCAGCTACAATGACCATATTATAAAACTTCCTAAAGTAAAATAATGCTTATGGGGCGGGATGAGAATATTGTAATATAAAACTACAAAATATAAATGGGGGTAAATGGGACTTAGCGGTCAACATCTTGAAAGCCTGTAAAATAAAAGAAGAGACTCACGGGGTGCAATGGAGCTAGCTGAAATTATATAACACTCAATAAAACAAAGAAAGACTAAAGGAGTTAAATGGGATACATATTTTATTATACAAAACAAGAGGCAAAACTCTGCTAATATAGACCACAAGACACAGGGGTAAAATAGGATTCAGCTTGGATGATATGAACATTATAAAAAACAATGCTAGACTTATAGGGTAAAATGGGACTCGGATATCGTTTTATAAAAACTATATGAGACAAAACAAAATTCAGGAACGAAATGGGATTCAGCTATGGTGACATAAAAGTTTATAAAAAACAAAACAAAAACTGAAGGGTGAAATAGGACTCAGCGACTAATTTACAAAACTCTCTAAGGCAAGAAAATACTCACGAAGTAAAATGGGTACCAAGTGTTGTGGTGTAAAAACTCTATAAAACAAGAAAAGCTTAATAGGAATTAATAAGACTTAGCTGTCATAAATGTTTAACTCAGTAAAATAAAAAAGAAATTTATTGGGAGCGATAAGGCTTAGCTAAAATAAAATTAAAATAAACTCTATTAAACAAGGATTTTATACAGTAATAAAATAATTAAATAAAACTTAAAGAGTAAAATGGAAATCAGATATTATTGTGATAAAAGCAATATAAAATAAGCTTAAACTCATGGATTGAAAAAATCAGCTATCATAATATTTACAAATGTAAAACAAGACTGGGGTAAAAAGGGTTTCAGCTATAATTATATAAAATATTATAAAAATCACCAAATTACGGGGTGAAATTGGACTCGGCGACTATATTATAAAAACTCCCCCAAGCAAAATAATACTCACAGGGCGAAATGGGAATTAACTGCTCATATTGTAATTTAAAACTCTATACAAAAGGAAAATATTAGTGGGACTAAATGAGTCTTAGCTGTCCTGATCTAAAAAAAGCCTGCAAAACAAAAGAAGAAACTCACGGAGCGAAATGGAGCTCAGCCGAAATAATATAAACTCTATCAAACAAAGCTAGACTCGAGGAGTGAAACAAAACACAGAGTTTATCATTACAATAAAACTGTTTTATATAGCTTATCCAAAACTCATGGTGTGAAATAAAAATCAGCTATTATGATATAAACAATGTAAAATAAAAATCTCAGAGGTAAAATGGGATTGAGTTATCGTAATATAAAAATTATAAAAAAATACTTATGGAGTGAACGACGAAGGCTCGAACGGTACAGAACTGTAAACTGGCACCGAAAAGTATCGGCAATACCCTCATTGTCACCCTCTGCTGGGTTCCCGGACATAGCAATATCGAAGGGAACGGCGCAGCGGATGAACTGGCTAGGAGTGGAATAACCGCAACTACAAAAAGACCTAATACAGATGTGTACATTCCAATAGGCGTCATCTAAAGGAGCATAGGTCTCCAGAGTCGACTGCAACATATCTCGAAGGATCTGGCCGGAGCTAAATGAAAAGAGAACCGAAAGCTTTCAGAGTTTGGCCAAACGAGAAATCCGGATTCTTGTTGGAGTTCTAACAGGTCATTGCCGCGTTGGGGTAATGGTCAATAGAATGAACACAACAGCCCCAGACTTCTGTCGTAGCTGCAAGGATCTGGAAAAAACAGAAACAATAACTCACCTTCTATACGAATGTCCAAGTCTATAGAACCGTCGACTCCGATATATGGGGATTTCAAGGAGATTTTTCAAAGACCTGGAAGATTAAGCGAACACACCACTGCTAGACATCTGGAGGTTCATAAAAAGCACAGGCTGGTTTGAGGAATAATCGATAATGATACCACAAAAAAAAATAAAAAGGGACTCGCAATGAACCTATAGGTCCCCGCGGAAGCGCCGGTAACGGTGCACGACCGTATTTACCTAACCGAACCTATGGAGTGAAATAGAACTCAGCGCCCATATTATAATACTATCTAAAGCTAGAAAAAACTATTGGGGTGAAATGGGAGTCAAGGATTGTGGTATTAAAAAACCATACAACTAAAACATATTAATGAAGTGAATTGGGACTTAGCTGTTATGATCTTAAGAGCCTATAAAAGAAAAGACTCACGGGGTATAATAGGGCTTGGCTGAAATAGTACAAAACTTTATAAAACAAAACTCAAAAAGTTAAATGGACTGATACGGGAATGATATCATTAAAAAAATAATATTTAGCAAGTCAAAACTCATGGGGCAATCAAAAAAATCTACTTTCATGACATTAAAAATTGTAAAAAAAGACTTAGGGGTAAAATGGGATTGACAGCTCAATATAAAAATTATTAAAAATAATAAGACTTATGGAGTAAATTGGTTCTTGCGATAATTTTATAATATTTCCCAAAAGCAAGATAATTTTCACGGGGTGAAATGGGAATTAGGTATTGTGATATAACATATCTATAAAATAAGAAAAAGTTAATGGGGTTAAACGGGATCTAGCTTTAATGATGATAAACTCTATTAAATTAAAAAATAGATTCATGGTGTGAAATGGGACACTGATGTGATGATAAAAATTTTTAAAAAATTACAAAACTCATAGAATGAAATAAGACTCAGCTATCATGAAATAAAAAACATGTAAAACAAGATTGAGAGGGTAAATTGGGATGAAGCTATCGTGATGTAAAAATTAAATAAAAAAAAACAATATAAGAATCATGGGTTGAAATGGGACTCGGCTTTTGTAGTATAAATATTATATGATACAAAACAAGACTTATGGGGTGAAATGGAACTCAGCCCTCATGACTTAAAAACTCTATTAAACATAAAAACACACCCACAAGTTTAATAGAAACAAAACTATAATATTGTAATATTAAAACTCTGGCAAAAAAAAAACACAAAAACTTGCAGGGTAAAGTGGGACTCAGCTATACTGTATTAAAACCTCATTAAAACAATAAAAAATTAAAAGAGTGAGGTGAAGCTTAATTGATAAAAAGACTTTATAAAAATCTTTTTGAAATAAAAAAACTCTTCAGTATAAAAAAAAAGAAAAAATTAAAATACTCTCATTAAAACCTAATTTAGCTTTGTCGAATTTTCCACAAACTCGATAGCCACTGTAGTAGTGTATGTAAACAAGTAAAACAAAATAACACAAAACCAACGGTTGTGTAACTTAAAGTTTTTCATACCAAAAACGATAAAAAAATAATTAGTCTAAAAAAATTAAAAACAAAAAAACAAAAAAACAAAAATACATAATTAAAAAGAAATTATTTCAAAAAGCTCCGAATAATATTAAGGATCAAATAAATAACTTAATGAAACGAAAAGAGGGTAGGCAAAGGTATTAAAAACAATCCAAAAGTTAATTGTTGGCTACCCGCACAACCTAAAAATAAACTCATGTAACCTTTTTATTGGGCTTATTTCAAAAGGTGTCCCTACACTAAATACGTTCAAAATGTTTGATATTCCCTCATTAAAAAGTAAACCTAAGTTAGCTGAGTGGAAACAAGAAAGTGTTTTATTTTGAGGTCATTAAAATAAAACAAAAACTTATATCCCTACCACCAGAAAAGGTGCCCATCGCGCTCAGTGCTCTTCATAAAAGTAATATTTTTGTGCAAATATGCAATTTGTACGTGAAAGTCTGTATTTACTGTTGAGAAAATTAAGGTGTTGAAATGTTAATTTGTGCGCTGTTTTATGTTGTTTAATGAATTTTTCTTTTTTTCTATTACCTCAGACCCTGGTACAACCTTTTTCCTTTTTTCTTTTGTTGTTTTATTGTTTTTCCTTTTTAATGATCCTTATAATAAGTACGCTATAATACTCTCAAAATATATACAGAAGCAGTTAATAGAGTAATTATAATACAAAAAACACAAACAAACAAAAAAAAAACCTCAAAACAACCCAACAGCAACTTAAAGGGTAGCCAAAGGTTTTTATTTATTAAACACTATAAAACATTTTATATGCCTTATTTAGTTGGCAAAAGAAAAATTTTGAGATAGAATTCGTGGATGGTTGAAATTAATGGCTTAAATTTTATAAACTGATTACACGTGCGTAAAAGTAAAATAAGCAGTAAAATAAATTTTCTTGTGTCAGACAGTTAAAGTTAATTTATTTTTTAAATTACATAGAAAAAAAAAGTTACGTTTGAGAATATTTTCATCAATCGATAAGAGATCTTAGAACAAAGCATTACGGAAAGTCTTTCTTTTAGCCTCTTATAATGTCATCATTATTTTCCAACTTTAATATTGTAAAAGGGCTTTGTACGTTCCTAACTTTAATATTGTTTAGACTGTTACGTTACAATTGTGCGCATATTTTTGATCATATTAAATTTTATTTGAAAAAGCAATAAAACGTTGTAAATAACAAACATTCAAGATGAGCTTCGTTGCAGAAAAAGTACTGTTGGACTATGAGTACCATTTCTCTCCGAAGGACGTTACCGTCCTTCTTAAGAAAAATAAAACTTAAATTCGTTTGATTAAACATAAAAGATATAAGCGATTTGATGTTATTGACAGTGCAATAATACTATTTAAAATGCACTTTTAAAAAATATGCAGTTTTTTACATTACTTTCAGAACTGCATAACTTCAATTGCAGTTTTGCAAGTTTTAAATTGTTTTGTGCATTAATGTACTGAAAAGTGCATCAAACCTCAATGAACCAAATACAACTAAAATGTTGAATAAGGTCGAACAGTGGCTGAACAAGGTTCGAATAGCGTCTGAACAAGGTTCGAATAGCGTCCGAACCAGGTTCGAATAGCGTCCGAACAAGGGTCAAACAGCAGCCGAAAAAGGTGGCCATATTTAAAATATCTCTGCCAAAAAAATAGCGAACAGTGACAGTACATCGGTTCTTTGCATGATTTTTTTTCGATATACAGTTAGAAAAAAACTGAGCATGAAAATTTTTAATGAAAGCAAAAACCATTGCTATGTTTTAAATTTAGAGAACTAAAACAAGGTTGGAGTTCATCAATAGTAAAAAATAAATACATTTTTACTATTAGTAATTTAGCTTTTTTAGGTTATAAACCATTGGTCGAGAACGAAAACAAAGTTGGAATTCATCAAAAGTAAAAAGGTGCATTTTTACTATTGGTAATTAAGCTTTTTATTAACATAAAAAATACATCTACTTAATATTTGCCTCTGACATAGTTGCTGTGATTACAGTTCTATTGTGAAATTTCAGTAAAAATATTTTTTATAGAATATTTTAGTCCTTTACAACTACGTTTAAGGGCACTTTTTTAGAGATATTTTTTTTAATGAGTCACAAATGAATCATACAAAATTTGCACTAGAGAGTTAAAATATTCTTAATAAATTTAATTTTACTATAGGTTTGTGTATACAGTAACTATGTAAGAGGAATAAACTTATTATAAACGATCTTCTTATGTTTGTAAAAAGCTTCGTTGCCAATAGATAAAATTAAATATTTTGATTAAGTAAGTTCGCTTTAGCCAAACCAGTTTCATTAAAAATTTGCAAAGTAAGGTTTTTTGAGTCAAAAAATTTATTTTTGGCATCAGCTAAAAAAAACGAAATTATGGCAATGTAACAAAAAAGTTCATATTGGGAATATTTTTTTATTCTCTAATAAAAAATCCATGCGAAAAACTAATTCCATCAAATAGACCCACCCTTATGGTTATATTTTATCTGTTAATCCTACAATAAATTTTCCCACAGAGTAACGTACCATGTCAAACTCAGGGAAAATATTTTGTAAACTATTTAGTAAGAAAAAATGAGAACATGAAGTTTTGAATAAGCAAAAAAAGAAAAAAAAAATTTTTTTTATATAAATGATTGTTATTGTTAGAGTAAAATTAAACATTTTAAAAAAGTTTATTCAAACCCATTTCTAAGGTCTTGCACATTCAGATAATTTTTCTCTTAGTTTGTATTATGAATTTCGGAAGAATAAGAAAATACTACAAGTTTTTTAAACATAAATTGCATTTTCTTACGTATTTTATGTGGAAGATGAACAAGCTCTTTATTCGATTAGATACGAAAGTTTTGCATTTTTAAAAATATTTCGATAGTACCAGGGATAAATTTCGAACTCTGGGACTTAATGGAGCAAAAATGTTTGGGATGCCTCAGAAATGACTACTTTCATATAAAAGTATTATTAAACCCAGGATGCAACGCTGAAGTTCACCCACAAAATTTTCCCCCCTGGCTTTTCGACTGTAGTAGTGGCATGCGATCGAGTGTTTTTTTTCCAATAGGACTGGTAACTGTCCAGAGAAGATAAGTGAAGAGAACAAATTTAGTCCTGTTTTAGATGTGAAAGCCACAGTCAATTTTTTACAGTTGTGGTTAGCGTAACGCCAGTATTTTGTAACACATAATTCACTAAGTTTGACCCAACATTCGACCGCTTAGTTCTTTTACTATTAAAAGGCCATGTTCGACCCTTGTACGGCCGTGTGGCCCATGTTCGACCGCTGTTCGACCGGCCGAATAAAGCAAAATAATTGACTGAAAAGAACTTGAGCATTTTCGAATTGTACGCAAATAGGGACTAACGAAATTGTGAAAAAACGTTTACTTTTCTTTCTTGTTTTTTACAAAAAAAAAAAAGAACCAATAACGATAAATTCCTCATTTTAATAATATTAGTTTATAATATTAAAAACTTAATAGTATTACAAACAATAGCATACAGGCATAGCTTGTCTGGGTCTAAGCCATAAAATTTTTCGAAAAATTGGTTTGAAAATAGTATTGCAGTGAGGCTACTGCCGACCGAAGTGAAAACCTATTTATAAAATACTAATATTCCCGGGCAGACATTGCCATGCTACGGACCGCCTTACTGCTAATACGAATTTTCATGCTAATCGGAAACAAAAATTTTATATTTTCACCCTTCCCCGTTTGATTATTTCTTTAAAAAATAATTTATATTAACTCAATAAGGATGATGATGCCATATGGCATCACTTAGTCTGATGTTGCAAAACTAAAGGTATCATATAAAAATTATTCAAAATCAAAATAAGGTCAAAATTAGTCCATGTGTGAAAAATTTTCCCGTCTTTAAAGAGTTAAGACAGTGTTTTTTTTATAAATATACCAAACTACATTATTTCATTTAAATTAAATTTTGTTGATATAAAAATAAATTATGGGAAGCGCTATGTTCTAGTAGATATCTTCGACTCAGCTCCATCTAGGAAGGTCTAACAAAAAAAAAACGGCAGAGCTCACTCTGAGATCAGAAAACACCCGCATGCCAGCAGAGAGGACTCTAATAATTGCATCATGGGTTGCATATGGCTCCTGAATCAGTGCAAAAGTAACACCATTTTCTAACAATAACTGTCCAAGGTCACACATGACTGCATATGCTCCCTGACAATTTAATTGCATCATTTTTATGCTCATTAATTTCTAAAATTCTGACGCTCAACTATGCTTCTGTAAATTAGACAATCCATCGATGACAATAAATGCGTCAAAGGAAATCCCCTGATAGAACAATTTCGGAAATGTAATGCATTTTTACACTTAGTCTCACTAACATGTTACTTCAAGAGTGGGGCCAAACTTCTTAACCACCACGTCAATAACCTTCCTTGGTTTCTTACCAGCTCTTTCGCTGCGCACAACCAAGGACCATGTCTCAACCGGCTTTGCCTGTTTAGGAGGTCGTCAATGCGCTAGTCTGAACGCCTACAACACAGGAGGCGAACTATTTTTCATTGCCTGAAACAGTTCCAGACGTTCATACAGGCGCTTATTTTCGAGAACGACCATAAAGATGAATTCTTCATAGCGGCTGAAAACTACAGCCTGGAAATGCTCACCTCTCATTCCACATTGGAGTGCTACTTTAAATAGGTCACCTGAAATTAATTTAATTTTTCTGAAATTATCCATGCCACCATAAACCACAGGTTTGTTGCCTTTCTTTCTTCACATCGTCTTTCGATTTTGGGGTCTTATCCACCATTGAACCAGCTGAGTTAGACCGAACCAATCCACAAACTCCTTTTACAGACTTTCCCTTTTCAGCCGAAATATTGGACTTATCCAACTTTACGGCCTTTAAATGCCGACGTTCTATCTCCATAGGCTCCTCACCACCACTCACCTTTAACTAGTATACCTCAAAAAAATTACACTTACAGTATATCTGGTCCCAGGGACTACACCAACTTAAATGCTAAGAAACCACAAAATTTAGTTAGAAATTCATGGTTTTTTTTTAAGAACATCTTAAATAAAGTTTTTTCTTGCTATTATGAACGAATTTTTTAATTACACTGTGCGGCACGAAAATATCTATTTAATAATTTCAACGTTTTTCACTTAATTTGAATGTGAGAAATCTCGTGGTAACATCCGTTTTGGCACTTTACCGAAGACTTCAGTGCAAATTTTTGTTTTAATTACTCCAGATATGCACTCATTTGCATGTTGAGAACTCTTGAACCATTAGGATCTTCATTTTGATTTCTTCAGCAAAATTATTATTCTATTATATTATACTATTATTCTTGCCAACAAATTTGTTGAAAAAATATATAACGAAAAATCATTTGAAATTGTCTTTAAACCGTTAATAAGCCACATACATCTTGCCCTCAAAGCGCTTCAAAGCAAAAAATGTTACTCATACGCAATGTCGTTCGAATTTTTTTCGTTTGACTTTTTGTAAGAATCACTCGATAAGACCCTCAGGAAGCGATTTTTACATATTTATTTGTTCAGCAAAGTTGTTGGCCAGAATTATAGAAAGAACTTTGCCGAAGAAACTAAAATAAAATCTTAATGGTTCAAGAGTTACCAACATGAAAATGAGTGCATATCTTGAGTAATTTTTGATATAATTAAAAAAAACTGTTGTTCTTAAATGTTTGGTAAAAGTGGTAAAACAAATGTCACCACAAGATTCCTTATACCAAAGTTAAGTAAAAAACGTTTAAATTATCAAATACAGAGAAAAAAAGGTACAAAAAAGCGCACAGTGTTATTTACAATAATTGAATTGAATCGAATTGAATTTTAAATTGAATTACTAGGGAATTATACTCTTTTGATTTTTTGTTGTGGTCCCACAGACCAGGAGTAACAGTTAAGAGCTTAGTTGTCTTTCAGGGGCACCCTTTGCTTAAAAACTACCAGCACTAAGACCCACACCAACACCTCCTACTTTTGGGCCCTTACGAATACCGGACGAAATCCGGGTCCACATTTCGCATAAACTTACACTAAGGTAGGCCCTTTTACACCCATAGCAATACCAATTAAAGGTTTTCCTGAAGCCGGAACAGCTTTGCCTGGACAATTGCCGGGGTCGCTTTTAGGCGGCATATTGTACTCACCCTGCACAAAGTGAAAGGCAAGCACCAAAAATGACTACAATAAGAATCCTACACGTAAAACTCATCAGAAACGTAAGTTCGTCAATTAGACGGTGTCACCCTTCACAAAGTGAAAAGTCCAACAGTTTGAGTGTCACTAAAACCAACAGTTAAAAAGTCGTTGGAGTAGGAGTTTGGCCAAAAACTCCTGCAAACGACCATTGTACAGCCGAGTAAAATATTTAAAATTAGGCAGTTTGAAAGTCACTGAAGTAACAGTTTGACAAGCACTGGAATAATTCGAATCCGAAAAAGTTTGAGAAGCACTGGAATAATTACACAATCTACGTATTGGAAACACTGTAATAATCAGTGTCAAGCTTATTGAGGAAAGCTATTCGTTGACCGTATTGATAACGAATGCTACTCGCTGTCTTGATGACGAAAGCTACTCGCTGTCTTGATGAAGAAAGCTACTAGCTGCAATGATGACGCAAACTAAAGATTTACCCTCAACCAAAAATCACTCAATGCGCCTAAAGAACTTTTCACTTAAAAAATGGATCTTTTTTGGTAAATATGATAAGTTCCTCTTCAGAGTGAACTTAAAGCCTTATTTTGTTGTTGGCATTCCAAGACTTAAAGCTATTAGAAATGATATATCTACTCATTGATATTAGGAGCAGAAGGCAAATTCTCAGAAAGTCCTTCCCTTACAAGTAACTTATTTAGAGAGAATTCAGTTTACTTAAGCATTCTAAAGAAAATTGCATAAATTTTGATTTCACATCTAGAATAGCAAATAATAACTCGAAAACTAGAAAATTCAATTTGAAAATTCAGCAAAAAGACTTTCCATCATATAAATGTAAGTAAAATCAAATCAAATCATAAGATTAAACAAAGTGCGCACAAACAAACAAGCAAACAAACAAAGAAGAAAGGAGTCTTGGAACTACAACGTTATTAATTTCAATTAAAAAGTGCTGAGGCAGAAGAAGTAATAAAATTCAAAGAAAAAGAAGAAGAAAAAAATGGAATGAGTGGAGCTCGATTATCAGCTAAATTATATGTTAGGACAAGACCATTGAGGACAGCAGCGACAAAAACAAAAACAGCAAAGTGGAAGCACCTAATCTAATTACAATTACAAAAGCTTTTGTGGTTGAACACCGAAAACAATGATTAGAGCCAGCACCAACAATAATGGCTACAACGCCAACTACAACAACAACAATGTCACTGATGACAGCGCAATTTGAGCGACAGCCTGGCCGCCATTTAAGATAAAACCGGAAACGAAATCGACATGTAAGCGTGTGTAAAGCTTTGGCGACGATGACTACGACAACGATATCTTCGAAGAGTGTTTAAGCAAAGACAGTCGCACAGTCAGCGAGAACAAATGGAACGCTTAAGATAAGAGGCTATGTCAAGAGCGCCATACCAATGCGAATGAAGATGGTGATGTTGTTGACGATGACGATGATGATGCAGATGATGAAATTGATGAAGAAAACAACGATAATGGTGATGACAAATGGGTGGAGTAAAAACACTGTTGGCTTTGGGGGGGGGGGGGGGGGGGAAATACATAGAATTAATAAGAATAAAAAAAATTGGTATTAATGGAAGTAATCAAGTATTTAAGAGCAGGATGTTGTCGGAGTTGAAGTTGGAGCAGCAGCCGCAAGAGCAGTTAAAATTATCTCGAGTCCTGCCAAACATGCCAACCAACAGTTATAAGCAGAAACATCCTTTCCTAGCCCTAACTTTTCTTTTACTTTTATTTCTTTTCTTTTATTTTCCCGCCTTAGTTTTGCTAGGCTTGTTCACAATAATGGTTTTGTTGTTGTCTGTCCCTACATCTGACTGGATGCTGAACTATGCTGAAGAATACTTATTCACTTTATTTCCTTGCTGATAATGATATGTTGCTGTTTTTCTTGGGATGTCCCTCCACTTTTATCCTATTATATTATTTCAATTAGGAGTAAAAATAACGTTTATTGTGCTGTTCTTTGTTAGTGTTTGTTTATGTTGTTATTGTTGATAACACAAGTGAATATCCTGTAATAGCCTGAAGTTTTATTCTCTCCTCTTTCCATCTTTTTTAAAGCCTATACATCTTTGCTCTTATTATGATTGTTTTCTTTTCTTCATCTTTTTTATACTCATTGTTCTTTTGTGCTTTTTTTTACATGATGTTTTTATTCAATTAGTTTTTACTGTCCTTTTTCTTTTTTTTATAATTCTTTGTGTTTTCCCATCTCTTGTTAATGCTGTTTATACACATTCTTTAACTTTTAATGACAAGAAAAACAAAAATTAAATGAGACCAAAATTAGTTAGATTATGTTATTAGCGGTTTGTTGACGTCGAGGTATTTCCCAACCTTACCCTCTGTGCCAACACTCTAAGCCATTTCTTATTTTTATATTTTAATTGGAATTCTCTTGAGTTTCAAAGTGGGCTTAAGTTATACACTTTGATATGCGACACTAATTTTTAAACCTTCCTCCATTTTGACACAAAGGTACTTTTTTATGGTTTAGTTAAGAATTTTAGGTGACAACCTATTCTGACAACCTTGTCTTGGCTCAAAATAGAATTAATAGATAAGTATATTAGAAAGGGGTAAATAAATTTATAAACGACTTATTAATGTAGCAAAATTCAGCTTCTTTAGTCATTAAATTTAAGAACTCACAAAGTATTTATACTTAAAACAAATTTGTTTTCACTGTGCTATTTGAAGCTACTACTATTTGACTACTACTTTTTTGCCATGTCAAACTTTTTGCTCAAATTGCTTTAATTAAAAATATTTTCAAATGCTACTTGTTAGCTATTAGTTTATATACAGAATATTTAAGCTCTAATAATCTCATCAAATAAACCACATCAAACCCACTTAGCTACCGTTACCAGCTTCAACACTTACTTTTTCCTACACAATTTTGCGTAGGTTTTACATTTTCTTTCTTAGTTGGCAAAAGTTTGTATTTCATAACGTATAACTAAATATAAGTATAACAATGTTAACAAAAGTATGAAAAGATTTAAGTTCTACAACAGGTAAAAAAAAACGAAATGAAAAATACCTATTCCGATACATGAAAAATTCCTGGCAAAGTCTAAGTAGAGAAAATATAGAAAAAGCACATGTTTGGGTGGATGTTTTTACGGACGGAAAGAAAATTGCTCCTGCGGTTGAGTTGTGGTTAGATGAAAGTTTTTAGAGATACATAAGAGCGTGTGCGTATAGATTCGAAGGCTTTACTTCGAGCCAGCAAAGCTATGTCAAAGAAATTTTACTTAAAATATTTTAAAAGGTAAACTTAAAATTATTTTTTTTTTGAGTGTCTTACAGTGATTTGCCTCCATACAAATCTTGGATAAAATTAGATAGTCGGATTTGAAAAAAAAAAAAATTTTAAAGTTTTTAAAACTTTTAATTCTTTCAATAGTTTTTGAGAAATAAGGGGTTTTAACCGATATACTTTTTGCGTTTTTAACAAAAATGGAGTAAAAAGTAATGGAGTAAAAACCTAAGAATATCTTAAAAAATCTAAGCACTTTGCTAATAGTTATTGGTGAAAAAAACATATTTTCTTCATCTATACATTATATTTTTATTTTTTTTTGTATTTATTACACTTAAAAAATGAGTACAGAGAGATCTATGAAGGCCTTTTAGCGTACAACAATTTAAAAAACATTATAATCAACAAAAAACATTCAATAGCGCTTAAAGCTAATTATAAAAATTTAACAATTTAAAAATTAAAATTTTAACTTAAAATTGAAAAAAAAAATAAAATTTGAAACTTGAAAACATAATAATCAATAAAACACATAAAATTGAGCTTAAGGCTTACAACTTAAATTTAAAAAAGCAAATTAAGTACAATAATTGCTGGCAACTGATTGCCTACATTTATTGCCGTTAAATCCCATAGAGCAAAATTATAAATATTTATCGTTAAAAATGCGTGAATCCTCTCACCTACAATTATTTCTTTCGCTCTCTTGTAAAAACTCTCTTCCAAAATTATTTCTTCCAATCTTGTCTGCGCTTATAAAAAAAGCTAGAAATGCGTGCTCAAGTAAGTTTTCAACATGGCAACAACAACAACTCTGTATAGAGTCAATAACTCAGCAGAAAGCGCTACTCTTTCCTACTTCAGTAGGCTTGAGTAATTAAGCTGTGACCAATCTACTGTTTAAGTGGTATATAATTTGACACTTGTTCGAATAAACTCTTTGAAATCATATGACGTTAAAGCAGAGGTGTTTATTTAAGGACAAGCTGCTGGAGCGTTTTTAGGACTATCTGAGCGAGAACACGCTGAAATAGTGTGAAAAGTAGGGAAAATATACATATTTTAAGACTCTCTGAGCGAAAACACGCTGGAATACCGTGAAAAGTAAAGAATATATATATTTTAGGGCTCTCTGAGCGAAAACACGCTAAAATAGCGTGAAAAATAGAGAGATATAAATATTTTAAGACTCTCTGAGCCAAAACACGCTCAAATAGCGTGAGTAGTAAAGTAAATATATATATTTTGAAAAAAGACGCTGATTTTCAGACAAAATTGAAAAAACTCACTGCATAGCGTGGTTTTTTACAAAATCGCCAATAAATGTCGTGAAATTTCACAACATTTATTGTAGAGATTTTTTCAATCAGTTTTTAGAGTGTAGGGATTAGAGAAGTAGGCAATAATTGATAGCTTAAATTTGTTCACGCAATTATAAAATAAAAAAATAAACTGGCCATTTCAGCCCTTGGAAGGACTTTGACCTAGCTTCTATTGATCAATTGTGTTGTGCGTGTTATTAAATGTTTGATCACAAATGATCGAGAACTGGACCTACGTGTTTTATGCCGACTCCGAACGGCTTATGTTCTCAAGAAGCTTTACATGGCAATTTTTACTCTCTGAGGTTTGCCATTGTCTGCAGAGAGGTGACGACCGAACAGACAAATTAATTCGATTGAAAAAACTTTCTGTCTGAGCTGGAATTGAACCCGGGCTACCGCGGTTTTTTAGCTTAGGGGCCACGCACTCTACCCACTAGGCCACGGTCGCCACTAGTTCACGCAATTAGTAGTCAGAAATTCCACATGAAATTCAGAATAGATAAACTGAAAATCCTTGTGCAACTTTAAATAGAATAATTGAAATTAAAAATTTTCTTTAAAATTCAGAACAGATTAATCTATAGTAATAAAACTCATTTTCTGTTTGTTTGTTTGTTTGTTTGGCCTTTATACAAATCTAAACGGCTTAACGGATTTCGCTCAAACTAGGTACACATATTAAGTTTATCCCAACTTAAAATGTTACATTCTTAGTTTTTGCCACGCCCCCTCTGAAATTTTTCAACTAACGGTAATTTTTTTATTATATAACTTTTTACCATCGGAGATTTTTGAATATTTAATTTTAAAAATTTCTTGTTATTTTGACATCAAAAACACTCACATATCTTTAAAATTGGAGAAATTTTCAATACAACGACTTTTTCATAAAACATCGTTACCTAATAATGAGAAAAAAACGACATGAAAATCAAAGTTTTGTCTTTCGATGCAAATATCTCCGCTGTCCATTAATATATTTCATTCAAATTTTTTTTGTTCAAAAGTTCAATAAAATCACTTCACAAAAATAGGTTGAACTGTACCGTTAAGTCAGTGTATATATGTTTTATGAGTATGCCAAAAAAGGTCCAAAATATTGACTTTTTACTCAAAAAATGACTCAAAAATTGTTGTTGTTGTAAAAATGAAATCAACTAAAAACAGCAAATCTGACTACCTTTCATATGACATAGCATTTAATTGCACAAATTCTATCAGCTAAGCGCAAAAATTATTTTACTGTTTTTGTCATCCCTTTGATTTTTTTCGCGAAATTTATTTTTTCCAAAATGTTGTTTTTATATTTTTACAAAAAAGTCAAGTCTCAAAAATAATTTCTGTGAAAAAATTACCCCAATATCTCTTTCCAATCAAAAGTTATGGCTAAAAATCTATTTTTTCATACCAGACTATTAATAAAAAAACTTAGTTTTGTGTTAGAATTCTTTATACAGTTTGAACGTCCCCATTTATATCTAAGAATGAAGTTGTGTGTCTAGAGTAATTACGAACATTTTGGATTATATAAAATCTTCCTTATAGTAATCTACTTATTTTTATTTTGTTGAAAAGGTAATTGTGCTTGCTTTAAGATTAAGTAAATATAAACTTTACTTTTAATTCTTTTTAATTTTTAAAATATGTTTTTCGTACGCTTTCTTTGAATTCAATTAGCTCACCGCATGAGATGGAACCAGCAACAACACAAATTTTCCTAAACTTTTTTGGATTAATGTTCGTTCAATTACCTTTCTAACGGTAGATAAATAAAATTAAATAAAATAAAATTAAATAAAATAAAATTCAAATAAAATTCAACATGTTTTTCATTATTCCCGATTTTAAAAAACATTTAATCGAGAAGTGTATGTTAAAATGTTTATATAAGTGACTCTCGAGTAACACCGGGTATATCAGCTAGTTAAAGATAAAAAAGGTCAATTGAAAATCAGAAAAGCGTAAAATAATTGTTATTGTATATGAAGCTAGTGCTCGAAATACAACAGCCTTATAAAAAATCAGTTAGAATTCATAAGAGATGAAAAGAACATCAGAAAAGATCGATTGAAATTCTGAAATATGAATTAAGTTGTAAAAATGTAAAATTAACATTATTATTATGGTTATGGAATTTCCATTCCATATTGAAACTCCATAACCATAACCATAACCCTCAAAATTTTAAATTAAATTTCTGATTATCAACCGATCCAATCAAATTTTCAATTGAGCTATTCTGAATTGCAAATGGAATTCCTGAATTTCAACTGATTTTTTTTTTAATTTCAAGTGACCTTTTATTCGAGGCTATTGTATTCCGATATTCAACATCAGAATAGCCGAGTGAAGGTTGTTTTTGTTATTGCGCATGTACTTGTAATCAATTCGCAATAAAGTCTTTGCTTTTTTTCCTTAGTACATGATATTGTTTGTTCATTAGTTCGTTACAAAAATTTGATAGAATGCTTTTTAATACGGCCGCCGTTCTAACCTTGTTCGAACCTTGTTTGGTGTCTTTTTAGACTCTGATATTTTTACTGGAGTGTTAGTACATGACTGTTTGTGCAATTGAGGTCAACATGTAATGAAAAATATAAATATTTTTTAAAGAAATATTATTTACTTTTTTGTGGCATAAGGAAAAACTGCTGAAAAGCTTGTGTAAATAAAAACTTTTTAACAAAAAAAAACCAACTTCAAAGCTACTACAAAGCAAAAAATAATGTTAAATTACTTTTCACATTAATTCTTGGTCAAATTTGATAATTTATTTATATAAATGTATTATTAAATTGGAAATCTTTTTATTACAATTTTTTTCTATTTCGTATTTTTATCATAAATATATTAATTTCTCCATGAATAAAACACCTTTAAAGCCGGAGCGTTTATTTTATAAAAGTCTGATTATGTAAGCGCCGACTTTAAAGGTTTTATATTCATGGAGAAATAAATATACCCTGCAGTGTAACCAACTAGTTTAAAACCAGTCTGCATACTAGTTGAAAACTGAGCAGTACTAGTTCAAGATCGTCTTTTTTCATATACCCAACTAGTATTTTTAACATGGCGATGTCATAGGAAATATCAAATGTCTTATTCTGAACAGATGAAAACTAGTTTATGGTATTTATAATTATAATTAGTTATATCCTAGTTTGTTGCAAATAGTTGTCAACAAATAATATATTGCCAAATTTTAACTAGTTTCTAGTTTAACTTTTAATGAGCGGTTGGCAAATAGTCATGTTTTAACTAGTTTACAACTACTTATAACAAACCAATGATTCAACCAGTTCTTTATTCGGCAATTTAATTTCTGAATTTGAAGCTTCTACTAAAGCGACTACTAAAAAAATTGCAAATAAAATTTACATAGTGTTTTATTATTTCATATAAAAGTAAATTCTTTAAAGTTCATAAAGCACAGTTGATTTTAACAATTTGTAATATAGTTAAATAAAAGTGTTATATAGCTTGATTTTGGCTAGTTTTACAACTGGTTTATTGTGACATGACATAAACTAGTTGAATTTAAACCATTTTTGCAACTAGTAAATCGTGACAAAATATAAACTAGTTTGTTTTAACTAATATAAAGACTAATCATTTTAACTGTTTTATTACACTGCAGGGTATATATGATAATAATACAAAATAGAAAAAAAAAATTATAATAACAAGATTTTCAATTTAATAATATATATAAATAAATTACCAAATTTGCAAAGAATTAATGTGAAAAGTAATTTAAAATTATTTTTTACTTTGTAGTGGTTTTGAAGTGGGTTTTTTTTTGTAAAAAAGTTTTTATTTCTTCATTTTAGAGATTATGATAACGATTTTTCCCATTCTTGTAACGAATTTTCGTACCCTAGTGTCGGCATTAACTGAGAAATAGTATTTTTTATATTGCCACGCCCTTTTGTCCAATAACGCCCACTTTTTTGACCATAAATTTTCATAATTATGCCTATCCCTGTACCTAATTTCAGAATCCTAGTGTCAATATTATTCGAAATACGGCGTTTTTCTAATATTGCCACGCCTTTGTCAAACACCGCCCACTTTGTTGACCATAATTTGTAATAATGGTTCCAACCCCTGTACCAGCACCCTAGTGCCAATATTAACTGAGATACAGTATTTTTCTTATATTGCCACGCCCTTTTGTCCAACGACGGCTACTTTCTTGACCGCACATTTTCATAATTACGCCTACCCTTGTACCTATTTTCAGTACCCTAGTGTCAATTTTATTTGAGTTACAGCGTTTTTCTAATATTGCCACGCCCTTTACCGAAAAACGCCCTTTTTTTGAACATAACTTTTAATAATTGTGCCTACCTTGTACTAAATTTCAGTACTCTAGTGTTAATATTGTACGATCAACTAAGTTTTCTGATATTGCCACGCCCTGTGTTGAATACCGCCCCCTTTTTAGATGGGCACCTCCGCGTCTAATGTCTCTATCTGTTGACAAAAAAATGTGCCAATCGGGCATTTACATTTAAAAAAAAAACCAACCAACTTGAGAACCTTCTCTTTTTTGAAGTCGGTTAAAAAAGTGGGCCAGTTGCTGTTTGAAAAATCAAAAGTATCATTGTTTATTTCGCTTACGCAATAACTTTAAAACTATTTTGTTAATTTTGCAGTTAAAAAAAACATAAGCTATATTTATTTTTAATAATTTATGTTTTATTTCATATTTCAGTTACTTTTTTTCTCGTCAAACCTACAGCTGTCAGTATTTCAGTAAAAACAAAAACAAATAATTCTTAAAGCTTATTTTGATACTACTATAAGTTAAAGTGTTCTAGAAAGTTATAGCAAAATGGAGTTTTCTTCTGAACTGCATAAAATGTTTATAAATTGATCTTTTTCACTAAAACCTTTGTTATCAAATTCAACTAAATATTTATCATTTGCCTGCATTATAAAGTACTTCGCAAGTCTTGTGTGAAAAAAATGTTTATAAAAAAATTTAATGCTAGTGCTAATGCTAATAAATATATATTGCATCAGACAAACTTCAATCAAAATCAAGAGAGAGGGTTTTATTAGGTTTCAAACATTTTTTTAATTCGATTAACTGGATCCAGTGAATAAATAACCTTTGTAGACGAGGAAGAGGCTTAATTTTTGTATATATATTCGAGCGCAGCACTGCATTTATGCATATATCACTTTTCGCCTTGGCGAGGCTCATCTATTTTGATATTATTTCAAAACGGCCTCTGAACGGTCCTTGTACGACCCTTGTACGACTCTTGTACGACCCTTGTATGACCCTTGTACGGCCGAGAAAAATATTAAAAATTTGTTGTTGCTCTGTGCCTGCTGAGCACAAAAAGAGAAGAGTGGAAATCAACATAGTTCATTGAATTTCTTGCAAAACAAACTCCTGAAAAGAAAACGATTAAGCAATGCGTGGTATCTGAGATAAAACTTTACACTTTAATAATATATACTTATTATGAAAATTTCAAAATAAAAATACTCCTATATAAAGCTGTAGCACAAATATGATATTTTAAAACTTTTTTCCTAAAAAAGGCCCAGTGCTTTTGGAGTTAACCTGGAACAAAAAAGTTAACTGTAAAAGTTAAAAGTACAGGTATAGATGTATATTAAAATCTTTTTTCTTTGTTTGTTATTTGCAATTATGTCAAACGAAACACTTTAACATAAAAGAAGCAAAACAAACATGCAATATCAATCAAAATTCGTTTTCCAAATATTTTATATATTGAAACTTAAATTTCGTGTGTCAGCACTTTTTGCATTTTTTTAAAATATCGAAAAAGCCGGTAATTTTTATAGTTTTTGGCTCAAGAAATGTAGTTTTTGTAACTTCTGTATAAACGATCGTTGCTTTTTTTAAATAAAGTTCATACCTGGCATAAAGCTCAAATATAATTAAAAAAAAACAATTAAATTTTCTATAAAAAAAACAGATATGAAATAAGAATGTTTAGAACTATAAAACACAAAATAGATAGTACATTCAAGTAACGATGATTGCCTGAGAGCTCAAAAAAGTCTATATCGCGAAGATTTGATTACAAAAAAATGGTTCGTGGTTTTAATTTGATAATTAACTGTGATCTATTCTTAGAACTTTAACATGAATTTAATTGTAAGCTATTGAGATTAAGTAAATTAGAAGAATGGTTCGTGATTTTATTTTTACAATACTTTAAAAAGTTTATAGTGCTTATAATAAAAAATTTTGTAAAAAATTGCTTGATTGTGAAGAGCTTTGCCCCAAGTAAAAAAATTAACAGGCGAACACAAGCATCATTCATAGCCTAAAAAATAATCCAAGTCTAGCGGTCGAAAATTGGGTCGAATAACGGCCGAACAAGGCCTAAATTAAGTTGTACGGCAGCTATATGCGCGTTGTATGCCACACAATTTTTTCTTAAATCTTATTCAACAACAAATGTAAGCACAACAACAAATACAGATGTAACAACAAAAGCATGGCCTCCTCGGCAAAGCTGATATTGATAGTTTTGTTATTAGTGTGTGGCGCTAATGTATAAAGTAAGTAAAAAAGAGTTGTTAATTGTTATAGCAGTTCCAATGTTTTCATTCAGTTTTTATATCCTATTGGATATCCTATTGATATTATTTCAAAATGGCCTTTTAACTTACTTTTTTGTGTATAAAGTAAGTTAAAAAAGAGTTGTTAATTTTCATTGTAGTTCCAGTGTTTTCGTTCAGTTTTTATATCAAATAATTGATATTATTTCATAACGGCCTCTGTATGGCCCTTGTACGACCCTTGTACGGCCGAGAAAATTATTGAAAATTAGGCCTTGTTCGATCGCTGTTTGGCCTTAGCTTTTAAAGTAATATGTTTACTTGGGTGATGTCCTGGCTTGAATATTGAAAAATGGCCGCAGTTCGGCCGTTGTACGGCTGTTGTACAGCCGAGATTATTGAGAAAAGACTTTGTACAGCCGAGATTATTGAAAAACGGCCTCTGTACGGCCCTTGTACGACCCTTGTACGGCCGCTGTTTGGCTAAAAATACCTGCAAACGACCATTGTACCGCAGAGAAAAATATTTAAAATTAGGCCTTGTTCGATCGCTATTCGGCCTTAGCTATAAAAGTAATATGGTTACTTGATTGATGTCTTAACAAAATAAGTTTAGGTACAAAATATTTGAGGATTTATTTTAACTACGTATTATGTTTTAAATGATAAAAAACATGTTCAGATCAATAAGAAATATTTTGTATTAAAATATTTTTCTATAAAACGAATCACTGTGCGTTTGGGGAATTTGTCAAACACAAGTAGATGAAAGCATTAAGAAAAAGTGACAAATTTCAATTCATATGAACTCATATAGGAAGATACATAAAAACTATATGTTTAAATTGCCGAAATTTCATATCCTTTCATGCTCCTACATCGTGCCTTAGATGAAGATTATAAGAAATATGTTTGTGCGTTTTAGTATGTTTGATAAAAAATTTGAAAAGAGGTCATGTGTTTTTGTTTTTTTTTTTAAATATACAGTCTTTTGGGTAAACCTTGTAATTGCTTTGAGATACTCACAAAATTTGTGACCCCCCCTAAAAAGCTGACAACAAAGTATCATGATGGGATATTTTGCAGATATACTTAGCTTCATGGCTTTTAGCATCCTAGAAGCGATAATAAAACAGAGATAAGAACATGAACTCTTTTGTGTTTAAAACAACAATAATAGAGACTCAACGTTGCCACACTCACGAAAATAAGTTTAATGTTGCTTTTAACCTCTTATTGTGCAATAAAACCCCTAACGACTGACAACAACAACAACAAAAACCAAAACAACAAGAGTTATAACAACAATTGTTCATATTTACCTCTATAAACTCCAAGTAAAACCCACTTACTCTATCCTATCTACAACAACATTGAAAAACAACAACATTAACTGTCAACAAACATTTGAAATGAAAATAAAACATGCTAACATGCAAAAAATACTTATCTTCCCAACATTATTTTTGTTATCCTTTGCCTTAGTATAGCAGAGATAAGTGCAAGCTCTGAAATGCATCCTGATGGTGTATCAAAGAACCACAGGGAACATATAACAATCGTACTAACATTTAAGAAAAAAAAAAAAACATATTTAAAAAACCAAATCAAACAACAAAAACAATACAATCAACAACAATAAAAAGGGGCGGATGCAGGTTGATCTAGGTTAGGCGGGTTGTTCCTTGTGAAACTTAGCATACTTGACAATAAAAATAACAGCAACAACAACAGCAGAAGACACAAGCATAACGCTTTCAAGTGGATAACGCTTGGTACCCCCAAAGCATATGTGTGTGGTTGTGGGTTTAAAAAGGGGGCGGTGGAGTTGAGTATGTGCCACTGTGCATATATGTGTCTATTCATATGCAGGTGTTTTTATGCATGTTGCCAACACGCTGCAGCAAGGTAAAAGCTCAGAGTGGTGCTCCTCCATTCTACTCTACTCCACTCCACCAGAAGTGGATGAGGCATACTTCGAAGTGTCTCCAGAATGTGATTAAGGATTTGTTTGTGAATGCATAATGGCAACCGAGTGCTGCGGGCGCAGGGAGATGTGGTGAGGGGTGAGGTCAAGCTAGCATTGTGCGACCTCGTGTGGTTGCTACATAATTTTTGCTGCAGAACATAAAGAGTTGCTTGAACTTTTTAATGATTTTCCTTTCCTGCACAAAGGTAGTGAGTGTAAGTTAGAGAGTGCATTCATAGACAAAATTATTAAATTTGCTTAAATTTTAGAAGCTTAAAGTTCTTCACATCAGCTTAAGTTTAGCAGAAAAGCCATTTAGTAGTTGTTTTGAAAGAAAATAAACAATTTTGCCCTTCTGCATCTTACAAGAAAACAACGTTGGCTTACTTATGCTAAACTTCCACGGTTCTTGGGTCTACTTTTTTAATGTCTTTTCTTTGATGTGTGTAGCATTAGCAATACATTAGAAGCATACTCTAGGTTATCCCTTAACTGGTACACTTGGTCTGTGGGACCAGAACAAAAATACAAAAGAGTATATTTCGCTTATTATTTAATTTAAAATGCAATTCAACTCAATTCAATTATTCAAAATAATTAAAAAATTCTTTCTAAATAGGAAAAAAAAACTTTATTTAAGACGTTCCTTACAAAAAAAAAAAAAAATACATTTCTAACTATATTTGTGTTTTTTTAGCATTTAAAGTGGTGTAGTCCCTGGGACCAGATGTACTGTTTGTGTTATTTTTTGAGGTGTACCAGTTAAGGGTTATAGAGTTTTTAAGATCCAGAGTAAAAACACAAACTTTTAGCTAAGGCCAAACAGCAGTCGAACAAAGCCCAATTTTAAATATTTTTCTCAGACGTACAAGGGTCGTTTGCAGGAATTTTCGTCCAAACAGCGGCTGTCCAAGCGTCGGACAGTGGCTGTATAGAGAGCATTATGAAATGCTTTCGGTTGTACAAAGGATGTACAGCAGCCGTACATCGACCGAACACATACAATGAAAATGAGCAGCTTTTCAATAAAAATAGAATCTTCATGCTCAAATAAATAAAGTGCATGTATGCCAACCTAGCATAAACTTGTGAAAAAATATTAAAATGTATCGCCACATACAAGTGGCAATACTATCAACATGAGCATCGCCGAGTTTTTGTGCATACGCTTTCTGTTGCTGTGAAAAATTTGGTAGCATACAACGGGCATAAAACTTAATTCAGGCCATGTTTGGCCGTTGTTCGACATAACTTCTGGTCGCTAGGCTTTTTGAATTATTTTTGGGCCATGTTCGACCCTTGTACGGCCATGCAATCCATGTTTGAATGCTGTTTGCTCCCTAATATTTTTACTCGAAATTCTTAAAGCTTAAAAATTTATAGAAAAATAATTTCTAAAATTTTTGACCTTTAAATATTAGTCAATTATTGATTAAAAAACGAGCTTCAGATCAGGTTTTTGTCGAATTATTTAAATTTTATTTTCCATACTTCACTGTTCATTGAAAACATCTCCAGGGCAAAAACTAAAAATAGAGAATAAATACAAATTTTTACAATATAACCATTTAACATAAAAATCGAAATACAGGAACTTAAAAAATGACATGAATGATGATTACTTTAAAATTGATTTTAATGCATTTAGGTCAGGTTAATCCGGTTGCTTTTTGATGGAAGCTCACATAGACCAATTCTGTTTGTTTAAGGTACCGGTTACTAGCAAAGAAACCTTTAGGCTAAATTGGAGTTTGTAAATATTTGCGTTAAGTTCGAATGCTGCAAAACACTTTTCTTAAAATAACCTCTGTAAAGTAAAACATATTGATACGGGCCATTCATTTGCTGTATGTCCTAATTTATTTACTGTATTTTCATCAAATTTTTGACCAAAAAATTGTTTTATTTTCAGAATTTAAAAACCAAAATTTACTTTGTACAAATCCTAAATAAGTATGAAAATGGTTAATCTATTTTTTTTATCAATGGTCAATATACAGGTCAAAATTCATTTAGGAATGGAGCTCAGAAAAAGTGCCTGAAAGCGCATTTCAGTGCGTTATAACTACTTTTTTAATAGATAATGAAAGAATTCTTAGCTTACATAGATCATTTGAATCAGAATATTATAGGCAAAATATATGACCTTTGCCGAGTGAAAATATAATCGACTGAGCAGCGGCCAAATAACAGTTGAACCAGGGCTGCATGGCCAAACAAGGGTAGAGCATGGTTTAAACATAATCAAAAAGCCAACTCATCCGAACAACGGTCGAACAAGGATCGAACAGTGGTGATTTTTAAATGATTTTATTATAAATTTTGTTCTTTAGTTTTATTTTGTTCTTTAGCTACAACAAAGCCACGTACGTAAGAAAACAACATAAACAGCACTTGATATCTATAAAAAATACTAGCGCATCAACAAAAGTGATTACTGCTTGCTAGTGTTAGAATGTTCTCTAATGTTTTAATGTTTCATAAAAAGATAAACTATAAATAAATAAAGAAAAATATAGAGCCCATGGAACGGACCTGGTTGCAATCATTAAATTTTCGTACGGATTTCAACAAAATTTTATCACAGCACTAAAATTTCATCATTGCTTTAAAAAGTTTTTTGTTTCCTAAGTCTTTACTTCTTTACAGTCAGTTATTTGACTGCAAAAATTAAAAACACATAAACCACTATATTTTTGTATTAAGTTCAGTTTTTCAGTATTTTTTCTTGAAAACCATTTCGAATATCTGAAAGCAGTTTGGTAGAAATGCTTATGAAAAAATCTGCATCCGGACTTATTTATATTCAATTCTTTAGAACTTGAGTGTAATACATTTTTTTTTTATAATTTTAAACAACAAAGACCTTTTGCAGGACTTTTTGGCCGAACAAGGGTCGAACAGAGGTTTAACAGCGGAATGCTTAAAACAATCTCGAACGCTTTTACAACAAAATGCTGAAGCAGACTCGACTTCAATCAAAATCAGGACAAATACGATTAGGTACCTAATTTGCCGACCAAAAGCGACGTCTATAGTTGAGTTGACTAAGCAGTCAGCTATCAGCGGAATTTGCAATATCAATTCCTGGCAATAGCACAATATTTTAAATATATGTTTTGTCAATATTTAAATAAAAAATGTGTATTGAGTTACACGGAAAAAACTGTTTGTTAAATTTGTATTGTGGTTAAGCAAAAGTTGCGCTTGATTCTCAGCCACTTCAAAATTATGCTTAAATTCGGCAAAAACTAAACAAAATTTGCTATTTTAATTTATAAAAACTAAGTAAATATTTGCTTGAATTAAGTAGAAATTTGCTATTCCAATTTATAATAACTAAGCAAATATTTGCTTGAATTTAGTAAAAATTTGTTTTTGCATTTTATAATAACTAAGCAAATATTTGCTTGAATTTAATCAAAATTTTGCTTCGTTATTATAAACTGCAAAAGCAAGTTTTTACTTCATTCAAGCAAGTATTTGCTTAGTTATTATAAATTGAAATAGCAAATTTTGATTAGTTTTTGCTGAAATCTAACGTGTTTTTTAAGTGAAATAATTGTCAACATTTAATTAAATTGAAAAATTACCACCATCTGGAGATTTGAACCCCGGCCGCGTGAGTGTAAGTGCACAAGCTTATCCATTCGACCATATCAGTTGTTAAGCAATCGTTGCCTAATTTTTTTTTCATTAAGAATAAACGTGTGCTCGTGTGCTTAGAAGAAATTTGTTTGAATTGAGTAAAAATTTGCTATTTGAGTTTATAATAACTAAGCAAATATTTGCTTGAATTAAGTAAAAATTTGCTATTCCAATTTATAATAACTAAGCAAATATTTGCTTGAATTAAGTCAAAATTTGCTATTCCAATTTATAATAACTAAGCAAATATTTTCTTGAATTTAATCAAAACTTTGCGTTTTCCTCAATACATGAGGAGTGATTGCAATTCAGTAATCTTTTTCTAAAATCACATTGTGATTGAGTAAAGTTTTGCTGATATGCTCTTAAGCAAAATATTTTCTTGATTCAAGCAAATTAATTTTCTCCGTGTATAACGCTTCATACGCCTGCTGGCAAAAAACGAGAAGTCTTTATTGAAGCAACTTTTAGTACTAACGTTAGTATAAATAAAACTCCTGCAAACTATATAAAAAGTTATTGATAAATATACAATATACATTTCCTTTTTGTAGTTAGATACTTTATTTCGTTTAATATTTTGTTTCGTATTTGCACAACTTTGAATTGAGTTAGTAATTTCTTATGTAAAACGTTATGCTTTTGTCGTATTCTTTGTTTATACAACTCTGAATTGTTTTTGCGTAGACATTTTTCTAGCGTTAAAAAATGTGCACTACTTTTTTTGCTTTCAAATTTCGAACAACGGCCAAACAAGGCCTGAATTAAGTTTAATGGCCGCAGTACGCCCGTTGTATACCACCAGATTTGAAGTGTTCCAATTTAATCTTGTTAGCCTGGCAACCCTAGATGTCAACATCGGCAATGCCGAATGAGGGTTATATTTGTGCTCTTTGTGTTATTTCTGTTTTTTTATGTTTTTGTGTTTTTTTTTATTTTTGCATGAGCCCGTAAATTTATTAGAAAATAATGCATAAATCCAACCGAATAATGCAATTAATATATTGAAATTATTTAAACAGTTTCCATTCGAGCGAATCAGCTTTTTAAATTACTTTCAGAACCTGTCCAGCCCTTGTTCGGCCCGTGTTCGGTGGAATAGGTTTTTAAATTTTATGTTAGCCATGTTCTTTCCTTGTTCGCTCCTTGTTCGTCTGAATATATGTTTGCTGGGAGGTATGTAAACGCTTGCAATTGGATGACTTGGCATTATAATCAGAAACTGTGTTTTAACAGAAACTTTGATAATTATCAATATTAAGATAAGTATTTAATCTCTTTAATGAGTTGAATTTTGCAAAATTAAACCTCGAAATTGCATTGCAAAATGTAAACAAGTGATCTGTAAGCATCATGCTATATTAAAAGAAAATGTACCTACTTATATAAAAAATATTAAGGAAATCAAATATATTTCTCCACTTTTGCAAAACACTTGGCCTTAGCAGCAAAAACGGAAGTACTATTTTACAGCAAACACAGAATCACACGCATTTACCAAGTACATATGTGTTCATCTTACATATGCAAACGATTACGCATGCACACATATACATAAGCAAACAATTACTTGCTGTTTGTAGTCTGCCACAGCCAACAGACAGCATTTTAATTGAATTTACTAGACTTGTTAGTTAATTCAAAAGCATTCAACTTACTACAACATGACGTTGGGTGCAACATGTTTTAACAGCACAAACATTCATCACCAACAGCAGCAGCAACATCATCATCATCATCATCATCATCATCATCATCATCATCATTTCTATCTTCATCAACAAGATTATCATCAAAAAGCACCAACACAACACCAAAATCAACATTAAGTAGTCTGAACAATGTCGTCAACGTTGTCATCCTTGTTGCCTGTTGTTTGGTGCTCCTCTCAAAGTTTGTTCCATAAATTTTGTCTTTTCTCAGTTTCTAAAGATTTTTAGTCTTTTATGTAAAATTTTCATCAAGCTTGGAATTTTGCAATTTATAAACATTTTGTTGCAATTGATATGCAAACAATAGTGAAGATAAGACGTGACAATACCAAGAGGGGACAAAGGGGAATGTCTATGCTGACATGTGTTATCGAACAAAAAAAGAGGGGAAAAAAAGTAGTTCAGTGCATAGTTTAACAGAGGAAGCATTTAGGAGTGACATTTTGTAATAAGTGTTTTCCTAAAGTGGCACCTTATCTTTTAAAAACCTTTTACAAAGTTAATAAATAATTAAAAACTCAAAGAAAATTATTATTTTTTTAATTATATAATATTTACAAGGTTATTAACGGAAATGTTAAATGTCGGCCTTTATAGTATAGTGAAGAGTGCACTAGACTATCAACTCAGAGGTCCCCGGTTCGAATCCGCGTTCGGGCATGGTTCTTTTCGCTTTCTTTGTTCTTTGCTGCATTTAAGAATTATTGAAAACAAAAAAATTCTACAACTAAATTGTGTAAAAAGTGGAATTATTGAACAGGAACAATTGAGGGCTGGAATTGCTTTCCGAGGTAAAGACATAACACTAGCCTCGGTTATAAGCAATTCAAATTGTTTTTCTCGTTTTTTCCGCCTAATCGATAATTCAGGTATGGTTCCAATCAATTCTTCCTCTAATAATCTATCCCTTTCCTTTCAGATCAAAGACCAAACGTTGTTTGAATAAGGCGCATGCCTTGGTTCTTTGATTTTTTTTTAAATTTATTTTAATGATGAATTATTAATTATACATTATTTAGTTTTTAAAATATAATTTTAGTAGAAACAATGTTTTTGAAGTATTTTTTAATAATTTATTGGCTTAAATGGAAATATTTGGTTATTCAGCTGGCATTTCGTGAAAAAATTGTTATATTGCAGATATAATGTTGATTGTTACGGCGACTCCTTTGAAATTACCTATAAAAACTAAACCTATAACATTACCAGACGAAAAGGCACATCGGATCGTTTTTTCCGAGTTTTTATTATCTAATATTTGGCTTTTGTGGGTTTTTCATTTTCTTAGAAACATTTATTCACTAGAAATTTCATTCCTGAAACTTTGAAACCTAAAAACACAGGATCCCAGAAAGTCTCAGTTTGAAGCAATTAAAATATTTTGATTTAATTTCAAAACGAATTTTAATAGACTTCGGAAGTGTCTTGCATCCCAACTTTTTAATATGCAAAACATACAATTTTTAAGCTAAGGGTCTAACAGCAACCGTCCAGCGTTCGAACAAGGGTTGAATAAGGGCCGAACGACAAAATGCTGATGCAAACTCTACTTCACTCAAAATCATTTCATATAAGCAAAACCTTAAGAATTCTTAAGATTCAGAAAATTTCAAAGTGTACTTTTATGTAAATTATGAACCAGAAGCAAAACCTTAAGCATTCTTAAGATTCAGAAAATTTAAAAGTGTACTTTTATGTATAATATGAACCAGTAACATAATCAGAATGAAATGGCATTTGGTAAGGAATGATTACAAAAGAGTGTACTGGAGCAGATATTATATTTAAAGTAAGGGTATTGAAGTTATTGGTGTAAAATTAGTAAAAGTGTTAAACTAAAAATAATGTGCGAATGCTGAATTTTTTAATATTAGAAAGAAAGTTTCACCAAGACTAATACTTTTTATCAAGTAAATTAAGAAGAACAGTTAAAATATCTTTTCTAACAGAAAAAGAAAAGGTTTAATTTCAAACCGAATTTTAATAGCCTTTGAAAGTGTGTTTTGCATCCCCTCTTATTAATATTTAAAACAGAAAATTTTTGAAAACTCCAGTAAATTCAATTCCAAACTGTGCACGACCAAGACTCTACCAGCGGTCGAACAATGGTCAAACAAGGTTTGAACAACAAAATGCTTATGCAAAATTGACTCCAATCAAAATAATTTCACATAAGCGTCGTGGAACATTCGGACATCTAATTCCATTTTAAAGATATTTTTATGTATAAAGTAAACCAGTTCTGTAATCAGAATTTTCGATGAAGTGGAACGGAGTGGGTTTTGATTACAAAAGAGTGTACTATTGCAGGTATTATGTTTGAAGTAAGGATATTATTTATTCGTGTAAAATTTGTTAAATTGTAAAATAATTTTTTTAACCCATTTCCGGCGGCTCCTTAACTACTAGATTTTAAAACAGCAAACGGGCTCTAAACTTATTTTAACATTAAATTTAAAACTTATAATAGTCACTATTGAAAGCAATTTTTGATACTGCGATTTGAAATATTGTTCCGGAATTCTCTAAAATTAAAAAAAAAAAACCCAAAACTTGGGATGCGCAGTGGGCGTAAAATCTAAGTAAACGATCGAATCGACGTAAAAATGCTCCAGTAGCTGGAAATGGGTTAAATGCTGATTTTTTTAATAAAAGCAAGAAAGTTTCATCAAGTCCATTAATTTTTTTATCGAGTAAATTTAGAAAAACATTTGAAATATCTTTTCTAACAAAAAAAGAACTGATTTAATTTCAAACCGAATTTTTAATAGCCTTCAGAAATGTCTTGCATCCCAACTTATTAATAATCAAAACAAAAAATTTTTGAGGACCCGAGTAAAAGTTTTTTACAATTGCAAATTTCAGCTGATCAAAGTCGTAAAGCGGTCAAAAAAGGGTCGGATAACGGCCGAACAATGATCGAACAATGGTCAAAAAATGATCGAACAACAAAATGCTGATTGAAACTCTTTAATTAAAACCATCTATAGTGGCAGTACAGGGGTCGAAAAAGGGTCGGATAACGATTAAACAATGATCGAACAATGGTCAAACAATAACCGAACAACAAAATGCTGATTGAAACTCTTCTTTAATTAAAACCATTGCACTTAAGTAAACATCAAATAGATGAAAGTTGCAAAATAGATGAGTACGGCGTGAATGTCTTGGGTTTGCAAGATAAGGATGAAAACCACGCCGACCTTCCATACAAAACGTTATTTAATTTCACAAAATTTATTCAATACCTTGAAATTTAACACATAAACTTTGGCTTTTATTATTTTTTTTTACTTTTAAATATAATTTCACTTATTTTATATTCAAAGGGACAACATCAAAATAAAAAAATCTTTATAAATTCTGCAAAATAATTTTTGTCTCAAATAATTTGATATTTGCAACGTCCTCTGAGTTTAAAATTTAGAAAAATCACTCGAAATTTCGCTCATCTCCAATACAAAGAACGTCATAAAAACAGCATAACCTTCATAAGTTGCAATAAAATATATGTATTGACTTGATTTTTGACACATAAAATTGTGTAAAATTTAAAACGTTTCTACTCTGAGGTAAAATTTTAGAAAAATCAAAGGAAAACTTCGCCTGTCTCCCATATAAAGTGAATTTATTCAAATAGGAAATCCTTATAAATGCCATATAAAGTGCATTTATCTGACTTTTTAAAAATAGTGTTTAATACTTAAGACTTACTCCGAGTTTTAAATTTGGAAAAATTTGATGAAATGCCAAATTTAAATTTGATTCAAGCTGACGACACCAAAATTCTAAATCATTCATAACTTGGAATGTCATAAAATGCGGCTGTAGTGGTATTTTAACTTCGGCCCAGACTAAGATATTATTTAGTTATTAAGCAACTTGTTTCCTTTTTTTAATCAGATTTAATTTGAATATGTGCATTGTATTTCAAGTAAGGTCGACTTTTAAGTTTTAAAAGTTTTAAAATATAAATATATTTTATTACTAAGACTATTGTTTGATTGTACTATTCTTATATATTCAAATATTCATTCATTCAAATGTTCATATATGCAAATTTACATCCGTTACGAAATTAAGAGAGATATGAATTTTTTAAAAAAGTTGAATTTTTTATTTTGAATTATTATATATAAAAATTGGGATTGTTATAAGCAAAATTTTATCTGCCCTATTTAAGCTTTAATTTGTCACAAGATAATCGGGAAACATATTTTTATAAAATTTTGCTTTCGAAGGGTTGAATTTATAAAAATCGAATTTTATAAGGAGCTTAATTTATCAAATTTTATAATAAGCTTTAAGCTTAAATTTGACTCAAGATAATCGGAAAACATATTAGGGCAGTTCACGATCTTGTTGCATCGTTGCAAATGCAAAATAAACAGCTTTTACAAAAACAAAAAGCATTGAAAAGCTTGTCCAACATATGCTTTTTGTTTTTGTAAAAGCTGTTTATTTTGCATTTGCAACGACGCAACAAGATCGTGAAGTGCCCTATTTTAAAAAAATTTTGCATTCGAAATGTCGAAATTATAAAAATCGAATTTTAAAAAATTACATATAAACCTTAAATAATAAATTCTTGCTTGTTATCAATATTTGCAAAAATCCTGAAGTTATTATTTTTTAAAAATTTTCTGCAAAAAGCTGTCACATTCAATTATAATCTCACAATAGCACAATCATTAACACAACCCTTGTCAATATTGTTTTTCTTTTAAATCTCTGTTTTTGTTTTGCTGTATCAGCTACCGCTCAGTTGTTATTAATTCATTAAATTTGACATTCGAAAAGAATGTGGGCGCTACATCTTTATTGTGACCCTCATCATTTTGTGTGGGAGAGTTCTTAAATAAATTATTTCAGTCTTCATTCACTGCGACGTAGCGTAGAGCAAAAATTAGAAAATTCAAAGAAAATCTTTAAATTCCTCTGATTGGGAGCCAACATCGGTGTAATTAAAGTGGTGCAAATATCTTAAGGGCATATATTTTGACAGGATCTCTAATATGTTGGTTAAACTTTTACTTTAAGCTGAAAAGTACATAGCTTTTACTTAATCTGAAAAATATTTTCGTTATGATTTGCTTCAAGTTATTACATGAATTCTTGAAAATGTACTCGAAACTAAAAATGTTATTATTATTTTTTTGATGTACCTAAATTGATTTTGTGTGATATATGATTCAAAAATATTTTCTTCCTGGAACTGGCTCTTTGCAGGTGGTTTATTATTCATCTTTTTTGACAGAAAATTCTCTTACTCATGTCTATTTGAACAAAATTCTTATGCAAACATGATTATTTCATAATAATTGAAAAATAATTTGCCTGCTTCTCAGGCTGCTTGCGGTGCTACTGAATAAGTTGGCTCAGATACTGAACAGTAGGACAGAGCCTTACTGCTTCACTTTAAATTTAAGCCATAAAATTTTTTCTTTTTCAAATGTTCGTTTTAGAATCATCTTTCAATCTATATAATCAGATTTTCGATTTCCAGCATTTGTCACAATTTTTACTGAAAACTACCGGTCAGGCTTAGAGATTTTAAGTGAATCTGTAATAAGTAATAATCGTCAACGCAAAGCACCACTTATGGAACAGGGTCCAACAAATATGGCGATAACTTCATACATAACATATATTTTTTTTCAAATTTTGGGTTAAATCAAAATAAAACATAAAATATTAATGTTATATTGTGGGTTATATGGAAAAAATTATACTACTGACAAAAACAATTATTAAAAATACTTGCTTTTTCATACCTCTTACTGCCCCTAACCACTTAAAGAAACATTTACATAGCTTAATGATATCATGTCTGCATTTTTAAATGCATTATGGATAGATGTCAAAAACTCACTTCTTATTAAATTGTGTACTTTAAGGAAGTATTATTCCTTAATTACTGAATATAAAATTGAAAAAAAAGAGATATAAAGACATTAGCTTTTTCCACGTCATCAAATATTAATCATTACACAGTGGTTTATGCATTTACTATAACTATAGCAAAGACACAATCCAATAGTTTAATAAGTAAGTATGTATAGAGGATAGAACATTCAAATCATGACCTAAAGATCTCG
Source organism: Dichetophora obliterata (assembly GCA_963920525.1). Classification (NCBI taxonomy): domain Eukaryota; kingdom Metazoa; phylum Arthropoda; class Insecta; order Diptera; family Sciomyzidae; genus Dichetophora; species Dichetophora obliterata. The sequence continues at coordinate 227,319,256 of OY986436.1, read as the reverse complement.
TGTTTTTCATCTTTAAATGCTCGTTTATATTACAAAAGGGATTTTTTGGTATGTTTTTTATGTCAACAAAATTTTATTTATATTTTAAAGTATGGACTAATGAATTGCATCCAAACTTCTTCCTTAGCTCTAATTTGAATTGCTGTAATAGTTTTTTTCATAAAAAAAAATATTTTTTGTCAGCTTAAATTCTACAATAAGCAAAATAAATTGCTTGAAATCGGCTTGTAGCGCTGTGTCCCACTGTGCAGTGATAAAGAAGAAAATGAGAGCACTTCAAAATTTTCACAAGAAAATTGAATTCATTATTTATTAAAAAGCAGTAGAAGCAGGTAGATAAAAGTGGGCGGTGGGTGTTGAAATAATAAATTCTATCAGCCACTCTTAGATTTTCTACACACAGCCAGTCTATTTTTGACAGCCATTTCCAAAGATGCTGCTACCACAAAAGGCTCAATTATTCTTGAGAAAATTTTTAATAAATAAAGCGTAAATTAGCTACCTTTTATAACAGGCATATGCGTACGTTCATTCACACACACACACACACAAACACATCCACAAACACACAACCACATGTACACTCAGCCAACTCTCATAAGTACATACTATAAAAGAGTATGATGTGTAAACAAGGCAGGTTAACATCGTTTGGTTACTCGTAATGAGTAAACGTGTAGATACTACATACGCTTCATCTGTGTGAAGCAAGCTCAAATAATTTTTAAGGAACTGCCAAATAGACACATGTTCATTAGGCTGGTCGCCTATTTCGTAATTTTGATTTTTTAATTTAATTTTTTAACTTAAGTGTAGAAGCCCAAATTTCTTCTCAAAATATTACTAATTAATGAAAATTATTAACATTGTGAGGTTGCTCAGATTCAAAAACTGAATCTGCTGAAAATTAATTATTATAAAAAAATATTAAATATAGGCTGTAATGCTCTTTGAAATGAAAAATAAATTCATATGTTAATTCATATGAAGTATTCCAAGCTGATATTTGTTTAAATTATTTGGAGGGCTGTGGGGGTAATAAAAATAATGGGAGAGATGTTGAAACTAATGTGGGAGGGCAAAACGATTAATCTAAACTATACCTTTCACACATCAGTAATGAAAAACTTAACAATAAACAGATAAACTCGATGTGGGGCTTTTTCCTTTGATTTTCTGTGTTTTTGTGAGCTTATATTAGTTTTTAAGGAAGATGATAGACCACATTTGCTTTCGGTTTGTGATTAATATATATATTTAAATTTGCAATTAATTCAAAATTTACTAAATTTTTTAAGCCCTTTATGGCATTTGCATAATGGTATATAATTTATTTATCTTGCAACTTTTAGTGGGCGTATTGGAAAAAGTGAGCGTGGCAACTTACCCTATTATTTATTTTGGAGATCCTTAATAAAATCTGTGCTGAATTTAATGCCTCTAAGACCAAAACTAACAATTTTTCAATTCGCCGTTGTATGGAATGTGGGCGTAGTGGTGAACAGACTTTAACCATTATTTAAAAATTTCTTAATTTCATCGAAGAAAAATGATATACAGTCGACTCGGGATAACGTGAACTAATTCTTGCAACGCCGATTCACAAAATCCAAATTGTTCATAGAATCAAGATTCTATTTTTTTTTTAAAAATAATTAGCATTTTTATACATACATTGTTTAGTTTTATTTTTAGTGCAAAGTCATTAATTTTGATTTGTTTCTGGCGATTTCGCATCAATTTTTGGCACTGCTGTCCCAAGAAGGCTTTGAGCACAAGAATATTCTAGTAGTCTGCAGTGTTTTGTTCAGCCCATTCAATGCATTTATCAAAAGCTTGTATGGCTTTATTATGGCTTACATTAATAATCTCATCGCATGTTGACGAATTGCTGTCCTCATCGTTATCAGATATAGCAATTTCTTCTGGTTCATCAGGAAGTTGAATGTCATTATTGATCATTTTCCATTGTTCGATGTCTGTTGTAGAGAAAGTTTTCTAAAAAATAACAAAATCAGTCAATTATCGCAAATATATACATAAGTTGGACGATAGAATTACATCAGGAATTAAAATTTCTAGTAAACTCTCTAAGTTATCTATTTCAGCCAATTTGTTTTGAAATAAACGATCTCGAAGTGTGCTTATAGGAAAAATATCGTCTTCATCAACGCTCTCTTTAGACCCCATTAAACTGATATGTTCCAAAATGTGTTGCCAGCTCATGTTTTTACACTTTTTAAATATTTCTTTTCGCGAATTCTGATGTTCACGTTACACAGATTTCCAAACGTTCACGCTATAGAGTAGTCAATATAAAAAATAGACCGTTCACCCGAGCGGGGTGTTCACGTCAGCCTATGTTCACCCCAGCCCGAGTGTACTGTACCAAATTTTGTTGGTCCACAACAACTATTTCCATTTTTGGCCAAAAAAATTTATAGGATTCGACACTGTGCGTAGTATACAGTGGCGCTGAACACCTGCAAAAAAGCTATAGCTACAAGATGGGGTTTTTCCCCTATTGTTCACTGGCTATATGCAGGGGTCCTTGAACCTATACTTCTATACGGAACAACACAACGATATGGTAGCCATCCTTGGTCACATATTTGAACTAGCTTCAAAAAGTTAAAAAATGGCATCTTTATGCATCAACGGTGCTCTGAGAACAACACCGACTGCGGCCTTTGAAACGATACTTCACCTTCTACCGCTCGACTTGGTTGCCAGGCAACTAACAGCTTGTTCGTCGGTCACGCTGAGGGAAACTGTAATATGGAAAAACCTGGGAACCGGTCATGTATCCATACTTTGTGAATTCAACTTCACTCCACCAAGGACTGATTGCTGCAAACCACTGCTTTCCTTTGATGAACTACGGCACGCTTATTCCTCCCAAGACATACTGGGATAAAGGTGCGCCGTGAAAGTCAGAGTGTCTTTATTTCTATACAGATGGATCAAAATTAAATGACAAGGTCGAGTATGGTGTCTACTTAAAACAACTAGGGGTATCTCTAGCTCATAAGATGCCTGATCACTGTAGTGTTTTCCAATCCGAAATGATGGCGATTAGGAAAGTTGCAGCATGGCTCTCGGTGAATGTCATCTAAAAACGAGAAATCTATATTTTCTCGGACAGCCAAGCTGCGATCTAATCGATGGAACAAGTATCCATCAATTCAGAAGTGGCCAAGAAATGCCGTGCTGCATTAAGCGAAATGTAAAACTATTTTGACATAAGTTTAATATGGGTACCAGGGCAAACGTGAAAATGAAAAAGCAAATGAGCTGGCCAGAAACGGTACCTCGGTGACTTCATTGGCCCAGAACTCACTGAGCATTTCGTTGGCAACTGTCAAATTACTGCTCAAAGAGTTCACCACATCTAAAGCCAAGTCAATATGGGCTGAACTCTCAACACGTACAGAAACAAGACTTATATGGCCGACTCTAGATCACTGCACGGACTTGAAAACAATTTTAAGTGGTAGATTGGACTCAAAAAGTGTGATGGATTGAAATAAAATATGGCAGATTTACTGTATATGTCTTATTAAAAAAAAATGTATACATAACACAGTTAGTTTACAATAACAACAGTTGTATCAAATTTAAAACAAAACCATCTACAGACCCAGCCGCACACACACACAAAATCTCATCAAAATCGGAACAGCCGTTTAGGAGGAGTTTAGTGACAAAGCCATGTACAGAAGAATTTTATATCTTTATATGTATATACTCCTGCAAAATAGCTGGACCGATTTTGATGAAATTTAGTGTGTGTATGCAGCTGGGTCTGTAGATGGTTTCGTTTTAAAGTTTGACCTGGTAGGTGGCGCTGTTGTTGCTGTGGCAGTGTTTAAAAGGGTACTTGAGTGTACAACTCAGAAACGAATTGAGAGATTGTCATGATTCTTTCACTGCACCATTACTTTTTATGGAAACAAAATTAAAAAAAAACAAAATGAATAAAAAATAAACATAAAACAAAATCTTATATTTTTATTATAGTTAGGCTTGATTTTTCGATCGTATAAAAGGTTTTTAATTTTTATGATAGAAACTTTAAAGCAACCTTACATTTATGCATATCATATGAAAGAACATTAAAAAAGCTATTTTTTAAAAAAGCAGAGAGAAAGAAATTCGTTAAGGTTTTTTTTTTGGAAAATTATTAAAATTAGAAAAGAAACAAAAATTAAAAAGATTGAAACACGATAATGTCCGTCTTTATCAAAATAATTAATCAAAATTTCAAACGAAAAAAAAAATTAATGCAATCCCCTGTAACAAAACCGAGTTATTCACTTTCAAAGCCAGAACTTTGATATTTGATTGATTTTTTTTTCTGTTCCACCAAAAAATTAATTTAGTGCTACAAACTTTTTCTGTGTTTCAGGTACGAAAGTTTTTGTGGTGTCAATTTTTTGGAAATTTTTTGGAAATTTTTTGGAAAACGAAATTTTTTTAATAAAAGACATCTAAACCAAGAACGTTACTTACCACAAAGGTGTGCAATTACCAAATTGCAATAATATAACACTTCAGGAAGCTATTAAACACATACCAAGGAAGGTTTTAACATTGAAAATGGGGCGTGGCACGTCCCATACAGACGAAATATTCGATATCGAATGGCTTTGGAATCATAGGCCGCACTGCTTCGGAATTCGGTATTCGAAAACCAAATACACGTGCCGTTTCAATGCCAACATTTTATGGGCTTTGAACAATGGGGCGTGTCACCTTCCATACAACCGAAATTTGTGATATCAAATAATTTGGAAGTCGGTATTCGACCACAATTTACACGTGCCGTTTCACTGATGACATTTAATGGGTGTTAGACAAGGGGTCGTGGCATCAACGCGCCGGGTTTCAACATGCAAATATACATATAAATAAAAACAAAAACTAGAGAGCAATAAACCTTCCATCAACAAACTTAAAAGATTTATAAAAACTGTTCTTTAATGAATAGTTTTTCACACAGAATCGGAAAAATGAGTTTTAAATTTTAAGATAAAGCTCAAGAACATTTTGCAAATTTTTAATACAAATTTGTTGACAAACCATTGCTGAACAACTTTGCATTCAAAATTTCGAAAATGTTATCTTCAAAATTAAAACTCCCTTTTCCGATTCCGCGGGAAAAATTATTCATGATAGTTCTGAAAATCTTATTAATTTTGCCGGAGGCTCGAATTGGTTTATTTCATCACAAAATTCTTATACAATATAAAGATTTGGCTTGCAACTATAACAGTTTGCCAACCGTTTCGTTTTTCAAATTTAATATTGTTCATTATTGAAAAGGAACTTCAAAGGTTACATAAAGTATTTCATAGAAAACAAATTCAGCAAAAAATTTTATGATGGTGCAAATAATTAATTAGTAATTCGAAGGAATTTAAGGATCCATATACCCTTAGAACGTTATTTTTGTCTTTAGTAAGGTCTATCTTGGAATATGGATGTGTGATCTGGGATCCATATTACGAGGTAGGTTCTTTACGATTGGAAAGAATACAAAAACATTTCACTCGTTACATACTGTTTAAATTAAATTGGAATTTTATGCCAACGTACGTATCCAGGTGTGCTCTTCTAGGTCTTAATACCTTAGCCTCCAGACGTAAATTTTTTCTTGTTATTTTTGTTCGCGATATAATTATGTCACATATAGACTGCGCGCCACTCATCGCTCTTTTAAGAATATATGCGCCTGAGAGAAATTTTAGGCAAAGAGATTTTTTTTTACATTCCGTATCATAGGACAAACTATGGCCGTAATGATCCAATCAATAATATGTGCTTAGCGTTCAATTCCATAAGTGCTCAAATAGATCTCACTCTGAATAGAAAAACTTTTGAACAAAATTTATTAAGAATTGTTTAAAATGAGTAAAAGTGTAATATTCTTTAATATAATTATGTTTACATTAAATTAGTTTTATATCATATTGTTTTTATAATTTAAATGTTATTACTCAAACTGTTAAACGATTGTTGATAGTTAAAAAAGAAATAAATAAATAAATTAATAAATTAAATTATTAAAAAAATAGTGGTAGGTTTAAAGCCTTCGGTGGTAAAAGTGGTAGATATTAATATTTTGAAAAAATGTGGTCGATCTACCACAATAGTGGTAAAGTCCGTGCCCTGCGCTAGACCTAAAAAGATCGAGAGCCCTTCTCACGCTGGGAAGACAAGAGGTAGCTATACTAGTAGCCATTATCACAGGGCTCTGCTTGATGGGCAGACAAACTTCCAGACTGGGAGTCGTCGCAAATAACTTTTAGAGAAACTGCAAGGACGAGGAGGAGGAAGAAACTATCTTCCACTTTCTATGTTTCTGTCCAGCGCTGTCCAGAAGACGACACAAACACTTACTGCATTAATCTGTATCACGAAGCAGCACACCAACGACAAGCAAGACACGAGAAGCAATAGAATTTCGTATAGAAAAAAGTATTGCTTCTCGTGTCTTGCTTGTCGTTGGTGTGCTGCTTCGTGATACAGATTAATGCAGTTAGGGTCGTTGTTCTTCTTGGAGCTTGACGATATGTCAAGAACAGACGTCAAACCTCTAATAAGCTTCACCAAAAGCTCAATGTGGTTCCACTTGGACTGAAGACCAAGTGGGCAGCGGTATCACAATGGACCTTATTGGTCTAACTGAGCCGAGCTACGTGTGGTATGGTTTACGCAGGTGCAGCGGCTGCCGCCTTAACCTAACCTCAACCTAACCATGTAGTGGCTAAGACATGCCAAAATATTGTTGATGTATTGTGTTTCTTATCAGGCAGTCTATTTTTTGTAAACCAAATATAGTGCCTTTTGTAAAAACAGGGTGGATTTATGGACGCAAGAGCAAATAGCCTGCCAAATAAAAATTTTCTAACCAAATTATCGACTACTACCTTTCTCTTTTAAGTATAAGTAGATTTGAGAATATTTTTAAGTTCATTTTATCATAGGGTTCGTCAGTCATTCAACCTTAACTTCAAATAAACGTTCATACAATTTTCGAAGCCTTTTTTCTCCACTTTTACTTTCTATCACTTTTTTTGGGTATGTTTTTAGATTGTGTCTTCGCTTAATTCATTGAATCTTCGATGCACTACTGGTTCTAAATATTTTTGCTAAATATCGTACTGACATACTTTAGTTTTTTTTTTTTTTTTTCTATCAATATGAGTACCTTTTTTCTAGTTTTTTGCCACTTGGACCTTTTTTCTGCCACTTTTTCGTAAATCTTGCAGAAAATAGGTGTTCCCATACTTGATAATAGTAGTATTTAACTCTATTGATACTGATTTTTGGTGAACCATAGCATTTGGCTAACTATTTATAGAACAGTTGTTTTTAGTGCAGTTGTACACAATTTCCTTGCGCTCGTGATATTCGATAAGGTTGCAAACAGAGAGAACGCCGAAGCAGACAGTCAGGCAGACAGGCGCAGGCAAACTACGTGAACAAGCGAGACAAAAGTTTTTCTATCTCGTTTCTTTGCACGTTACTGTCTGCGCCTGTCTGCCTGCCTGTCTGAATCGGTGTTCACTCTGTCTGCAACCTAAGAAAAGAATACAAGAGAAAGTTAAAAGTATGAAAACTCAGTTGATTATGCTTTTTAACGGTACTCTCGTTATTTGAATTAAACGCATACTCGGCTTGAGAAAAATGTATATGAAAGTGTGTAGTTTATTTTCGGTACAGTTCTAAAAAAGTACAATATTTTAACTAAAGCTCTTGTATGACCTTTAAATGTTAATATATCTGTATGAAATTTTTCATGATATAATTGTAAACTACAATGAACGTATTCAGGTTTGAGCCCCGAAAATCAGAGATATTTTTTCCTTCGTACAAGTGACGACCACCCTAATGTTTAAACATATGTACCAGTTTAAGCGCGAATGTGTTTTCGTGAGGGTGTATGTGCTTAAAGTATGTTATTAAGGCTTTCAATCCCGAGATCCCGGACTTTTTCCAGTCCCGACAGTCTGAGAATTATAAAGCCGAAAATCCCGGTATTTTCGTGATCCCGGGATTGCCTTCAAATTGCGAAAATCCAACACTTTAATTTGATATTTGAGTAAAAACTTTAAAAAAAATTTAATTTTACCTCAAATGTTCGAAACTGAAATAAAAATATATTTAAATGGTGGCACTCGCGGTAATCTGCTTCAAAAAGAATATGATTATTTAATAACAATTTCATCTACTAGTGTTGAGTCCGCGAGATGTTTCTCTTCGGCTAGTAATTTTGCGACCAAAACTCGGTCAAGCCTGGGGGATGACATCTTAGATGCCTTAGCTATTTTTAGAACATATTTTCAAAGTCAATCAGCCAAACTAACGGTTCAAAAAGTTCAGTGATCTCAAAAAATTTACCTTTTTATTGTTATCATTATTATGTCAGAAAATATGAATTAAATTAATTATACTATAGATATATATAATAAATATATTTATTCTCGTCCTTTAAATTTAGATTTAAGCAAATTTTATTAAAAAATTATCCTAACTTTCATACCTTGCACATGCATTTTTTTTTGTTATAAAATATGACTTTTGATCTGTTTTTTAATCCGGGATTATGCCCGGGATTAAGGTTGTCATTCAAAATTCGGAACAATTCCCACGAAAATTACCTTTTTCCCAAAGTAGCATAAATTAAATACCACCGACACTCCCATGCTAAAGGTAAACAAAAAAAAAAAAAAATTCCCACAGCAATTAAAAAATACAAAAAAAAAATCCTACGATCATTAAAAATTACCACAAAAATTTCACGCGTTTTAAAATTCTACCAAAAATCCCATATGCATTTAAAGTCAAAAAATAACATACGTATTAAAAAATACCACGAAAAATCAATCAAAAATATTTGTGCTTTGTGACTTCAGATATAAACGTTTTTAATGAATTAAATTCATTAAAAACGTTTTAGAATAATATTTGTTTTGTTTTTTGTGTTCGTATATACCAGGGATGGAAAACGTGCGAACACATTTTTAACACTTCTTTTACACTAACTATTTACAACTAAAAAACTAAAAAAAATATAGTGGTATTCAATGAACGCCGTATTTGTGATGTTAATAGCGTAAGAGCGATATTTTTATACAAGCTCATTTTGCGACGTGCGCAGCTTACGACATAAAATCGTGGTGTAAACAGAGCATATAATGCTTATAATGGCAACTGTGATTTAATTTTGATTTTAAAAGATTATTGCTGACCAATGGATTCGATAAGTAAACTTGCAATTATTGTCTATTATTGTTTTGCTAGTACTTATATATTTCACTTTTTTTGGAATTATAAAATAATTTTTGTAAGCTTAACGCTTGCTTGCAGAAATGCAGAATTTTCAGAAAAGGTCAGAATTTTAAGGTCAGAATTTTTTCAGAAAAGAATGCGCTATTAGTTTTTATGCAATTTTGTGATGTCAACTTGTTCTTAAAACAAATACGCAATTTAATTGTTTATATTAAAGGTAAGTTCGAAGAAATGTACAGCGTAAACTTATAGCTTTACTCTTCTGTATATATACGTCGATCATCGAATAGTATGATTAAGATTTTTCTTAATAGGAGTAAAAAAAAAATTTTAAGAAAAAATTCCAACGCGCTGAATTAAAAAATACCATGGGAATTCCCAAAAAAAAATTCCCAAGATCAATTTAAAATTACCACGAATGGGATTTTTCCCACAACACTGGCAACCTTGCCTGGGATTCTTAAATATCAATCCCGAATTCCCTAATTTGCTTTTGAGTCCCGAAATTGGAAGCCCTAGATGTTATAATGTATTGCAGCGCGAATATGTGTGTGTGTGAGTGTGTTGTGTCGAAAGATATTTTCTAGCTAGACACTAATGGACAGACACTGCGTTTAATTTGCTTAAATTCAGCACAAGACTCTTTCTTCTTGTAGCAGGTGGCAACACTAGATGGGATGGGGAAATACAGTTAGTTGGCAGCAATACTTGTAATTAATGTTATTTATTGAAATTAGCTCTTATTAATGACTGGCTCTACTAATTAACTAATTACTTGAAAAGATTTTCTGGATGGTTGACTTTAACACTTCTCGTTGTAAAGGCAACGGTTTTTGTGTGTGTGTTTCAATCGAAAAGTCATCTTGTAAAACCAATATCTATTAACCCATTAGAGACTGCTCATAGATTCCGCCAAACGATTTTTTAAAATTTATCAGGAAGCTTATATAGGCCATAGAAGTTGCTTTGCAAAATTTCAGGTTTGTAACTGTCACCGTATTTGAGAACTGCATTGGGTATTTAAATACCCAATCGGCTAATAAGGGTTCTTGGTGTTAATAAAAATTTGCTTATATGGCAACATTCTTTTGTCATAATGAACACCTGATAAATAGAGGATACTAGAGGAAAACTGACCACGAATTTTCCCTCGATCTTTCCATTTCCTAATTTTTTACATAGCTTTATATATGGATTTTGTCATTTTTGAAAATCACACATCTTCGATCTCGAAAAGAAACATTGAATTGTATGAATTTCGTTTCACATTGTAAAGACAATAAATAGTTTAATTTTTTCATAATGTTTAAAAAAAAAAAATTATTTTGATATCTCTTACCACTTTCGAGATATGGCCTTTTTCGTAAACACTGTTTTATGGGTATTTAATTACCCATTAGTCGTTAATGAGTTAAATAAAAATAATTATTCATGTCATACAATCATGCATAAACGCTGCACTCATTCATGAGGCACATTTTTGATCAAAAAAGCTTGCCAAAAAAGAATCTGTTGTTACAGTAGTGATTTCTTTGGTAAGAGTACTTATTGCGCATCATGTACACAAAGGCTATTTTTTTAAGTACCGTTGTCAAGGTACTGCCTTTGCCATTGCGACAATCCATACAGTTTTGTTATCAAAACCCGTCCCTCCGCCCATCAAAACTCCTGACACTAAGCTAGATCTTGGATCCTGTCTTTTAAAAGAAACTCGATGTAGGTTGTATTAAATTATAGTAGTAACAAGTTGTATCTTATGAAAAAGCTTTAAAAGATAAATATATCATAAAATTTTTGTCATATATAAATTAAATTCTTGGAAGTTAGACTTTACTTTCACTCGACTATGATGATATTAACTCAGCCAGAAAAATAAACATTAACTCAGCCTACCATTATATTTTGTTTTTTTTTTAAGACAAACGGAATTGTGCCCACAACTCTCTTCATCTCTCGCTCTATAGCTCTATACAAAACATGCTTCAACCCTTAGTTTAGCGGATATTATTAAAATGATGTTTCCATGCAGTTGAACTCATCATGAAAAAAGAAGAAAAAAAATTAACATGCATCCACCATTCATTGAGTCAAACCGCTGCTATACAAAACCCTCTCCCCCCCATTAATATTCGCATCATATGGTTGTTACACACTACTGTTGATCCGTCAGCAGGTGTATTTTACTAAGCTATAATATGAAAGAAAAAACAAAAAAAAATGTGTTGTAAAAGGAAAAGCATTAAAAATGTTTTGACTTTGTTTGCGTTGCTTAACTTTTAAAGCTTTCTGCACAATGAATTTTTCACATTTTCCATATTTTCCACTTGTATGTGCAATGATTTTTGCTTTTTTTCTGCTTTGCGGCGGCGGCGACATTTTCATTTCTGCTGCGTTTTTCTTTTGAACTTTTTCATGGTTTTAATCTGAGTCCCTGGAGCACAATATGTGTGTGGGCATCGATTTTCAGTGTGGTTTTCCATGCTTGTTTTTTTTATGTTTTGCCAAAAATTTGACTTCAAGTTTTGCCAACTGATTTTTACTGCATACGATGTTTTTTTGCTAGTTGTTTTTGTGACTTTCGCTTACATCTTCTTGATTGTGTTTGCTACTTTTTGTGACAAAAAAAAAAAAAAAAAAAGGAGGCGTTAGTTATACATAAAATAAAAATGATTTTTCCTGCAAGCAACAGTTTTTCCCATTTCCGCTTCTGTTGCGGAAACACTTTTTAAAGTTCTATTAATTGGATTTTTCTATAGTCGCCTGCCTGCGTTCGTGCTACGATTTTGATACAACAATTTTTTTTTATATTTGCTACCTCTCTGCTTTGGTGGCTTATGCAAAATGCGTTGCTATGGTTGTCAGCTGATTGTTATAGTCTTTGTTATTTTTGTTGTTTTTGTTGATGTTCCTGGCAGTGGCTAAAAGCTAAAGTTTAAAAGCTGCAATTACCGTTATGCGAATTAACGACCTTTTGCACCAGAGTAAAAAGTTTACAAAAGTTTGGGGGAAAGTTTTTGGTTTGTTTTTTAGTATGATTTTTTTGCTTCCTAATATATTTTTTTCGGTTTGACTATATTATTTCAAATTTTTATAAGTTTTGAATAAGGTAAAGAATAATGGTATGCTTCAAAATGATGGAGACATTGCTTTTTATATATATAAAGTAATATACATTTAAACTGGAAAAAAGGCTTTTAAAACTTTTAATAATAGAAAATATGAATAAAAAGCACTAAATCCTTAAAAAGAAAACCCAAAGAATATTATAAAATAATCAGAAAAAGTTTATGCATTACAAAGATTTTCATTGAAAATAGATATAAAAAGCACTTTGAAAGCTAACCAAATAAATGCAAAGTTAACGTTAAAAGTTTTTAATGAGTGTCGGTTGAGCTTTAAAACTTGTAAAATAAACAAAGTAAGGAATAAATACGTGGTGCGTAAGTGCACTATTTTTTTCCTTCTCACAGTGAAATTTACTGACGAGCTCTCTGTGTGCTATAATTCTCCGCTTGAAAAAATTTGTCGGTGATGACAGTGTAATGCAGAACTGTGAGCGAGATGTGACAAAATCTATTTTTGGTTGTCTAATTGTAAGTAATTGTCTGTACTCTGAATGTATTCCATGTCATAACGGAATATTTTATCAGTTATCGTATTGTAATGCAGTTTGTAAGTGAAAGGTGTAAGTAAGGAATTTATATTTTTAGAAAATTTATATATGTGTTTTTTGAAAAATAAAAAGTTACAAGCAAAAACATGTTTGGATTCAGGAGAATCCAAAACGCTCCGATAAATTTTCTCCGATTTGAAAAAAAAGTATGCAGAAATCGTTTTTATGAGTTCCTCTAACTTTTGAGACCCCGAACGGCAGAATCCAAATTTTGATCCGGTCTAATGTACATATTTAAATTTTAATTTATTTAGTACTAGTTTTGTTTTTTATCTTTTGAAGAATAAAATTTATTTTAAATTAGAATATCGTAATGCCAATTTTTTTAATTTTAATTTTAATATTATTTTAACGACATTTCCATAAACGGACATCTCTTATATGCGGACAAAAAGTAGGTAATCATTGGTGTCCACTTTTGGGAGCCTTTACTATATACTGAAAATTTCATCGAAATCGCTCGGAATTTTAATTTTAAATACATAAATTTTTTAAAAATTTTGCTCAGTAAAAATGGAAAAACAGGAAAGTGTTATTTATCTATTTATTTATTTCTTTCAGTCTACTGATTATGTATCTTACAGACTATTACAAAGATAACTTAATAAATTATGCCACTAATTAAAGAGTATAAATAAATTTAATCTAAAACGGTTTTCATCAACATTAAAATTAAGAATTGGAGAAATCGTATTACATAACCGCAAGCATCTTGCGACTGGCTCATTATATGCATAAAACCGGCGGTTTACTCTCAAATCCCTAGGAGCAACATAACTTTGAAAAAGGTCAGATAGTCCGGGACAGACTAATTTTCCACTTAGTAATTTATACACAAACATTATAGAGAAAAATTATCTTCTATCCTCCAATGATTGTAAACCAAGTAGCTTGCGCCTGGCTACGTAAGAGGTCATAATATTTGACCATTGCATTTTTGAAAACGTGTGTTTCGTAAAAAGTTTTGGAATTCGTTCAATGCGATTTGAAGAAACATTATAATACAATACAATACAAAAACAATATAAAAAAAGTCCAAAAATTAAAAAAAAATATTTTAAAATTTTAATCGAATTTTCACTTTGTGCAGGGGGATAAAAAAAAAGTCCAAAAATTAAAAAAATATTTTAAAATTTTAATGGAATTGTTACTTTGTGCAGGGGGGATACAAAAAAAAAAAAAGAAAAAAATTAAAATTTTTTTTTAAAATTGAAATGGAATTTTCACTTTGTGCAGGGGGAATACAAAAAAAAAAGTCCAAAAATTAAAAAATATTTTAAAATTTCAATGGAATTTTCACTTTGTGCAAGGGGGATAAAAAAAAGTCAAAAAATTAAAAAATATTTTAAAATTTTAATGGAATTTTCACTTTTTGCAGGGGGGATAAAAAACAAAACAAAAAATTAAAAAATATTTAAAAATTTAAATGGAATTTTCACTTTGTGCAGGGGGGATACAAAAAAAAAGTCAAAAAATTAAAAAATATTTTAAAATTTTAATGGAATTTTCACTTTGTGCAGGGATAAAAAAAGTCCAAAAATTAAAAAAATATTTTAACATTTTAATGGAATTTTCACTTTGTGCAGGAGGATAAAAACAAGTCCAAAAATTAAAAAAATATTTTAAAATTTTAATGGAATTTTCACTTTGTGCAGGGGGGATAAAAAAAAGGTCCAAAAATTAAAAAAATATTTTAAAATTTTAATGGAATTGTTACTTTGTGCAGGGGGGATACAAAAAAAAAAGTCAACAAATTAAAAAAATTTTTTTCAATTTATACAAAATACAAAAAAAAAGTCCAAAAATTAAAAAAATATTTTAAAATTTTAATGGAATTTTCACTTTGTGCAGGGATAAAAAAAAGTCCAAAAATTAAAAAATATTTTAAAATTTTAGTGGAATTTTCACTTTGTGCAGGGGGATACAAAAAAAAAGTCCAAAAATTAAAAAAATATTTTAAAATTTTAATGGAATTTTCACTTTGTGCAGGGGGATAAAAAAAAAGTCCAAAAATTAAAAAAATATTTTAAAATTTTAATGGAATTTTCAATTTGTGCAGGGATAAAAAGAAGTCCAAAAATTAAAAAATATTTTAAAATTTTAATGGAATTTTCACTTTTTGCAGGGGGGATAAAAAAAAACCAAAAATTAAAAAATATTTTAAAATTTAAATGGAATTTTCACTTTGTGCAGGGGGAATACAAAAAAAAAAGTCCAAAAATTAAAAAATATTTTAAAATTTCAATGGAATTTTCACTTTGTGCAAGGGGGATAAAAAAAAGTCAAAAAATTAAAAAATATTTTAAAATTTTAATGGAATTTTCACTTTTTGCAGGGGGGATAAAAAACAAAACAAAAAATTAAAAAATATTTAAAAATTTAAATGGAATTTTCACTTTGTGCAGGGGGGATACAAAAAAAAAGTCAAAAAATTAAAAAATATTTTAAAATTTTAATGGAATTTTCACTTTGTGCAGGGATAAAAAAAGTCCAAAAATTAAAAAAATATTTTAACATTTTAATGGAATTTTCACTTTGTGCAGGAGGATAAAAACAAGTCCAAAAATTAAAAAAATATTTTAAAATTTTAATGGAATTTTCACTTTGTGCAGGGGGGATAAAAAAAAGGTCCAAAAATTAAAAAAATATTTTAAAATTTTAATGGAATTGTTACTTTGTGCAGGGGGGATACAAAAAAAAAAGTCAACAAATTAAAAAAATTTTTTTCAATTTATACAAAATACAAAAAAAAAGTCCAAAAATTAAAAAAATATTTTAAAATTTTAATGGAATTTTCACTTTGTGCAGGGATAAAAAAAAGTCCAAAAATTAAAAAATATTTTAAAATTTTAGTGGAATTTTCACTTTGTGCAGGGGATACAAAAAAAAAGTCCAAAAATTAAAAAAATATTTTAAAATTTTAATGGAATTTTCACTTTGTGCAGGGGGATAAAAAAAAAGTCCAAAAATTAAAAAAATATTTTAAAATTTTAATGGAATTTTCAATTTGTGCAGGGATAAAAAGAAGTCCAAAAATTAAAAAATATTTTAAAATTTTAATGGAATTTTCACTTTTTGCAGGGGGGATAAAAAAAAACCAAAAATTAAAAAATATTTTAAAATTTAAATGGAATTTTCACTTTGTGCAGGGGGGATACAAAAAAAAAGAAGTCAATAAATTAAAAAAAATATTTTAAAATTTTAATGGAATTTTCACTTTGTGCAGGGATAAAAAAAGTCCAAAAATTAAAAAAATATTTTAAAATTTTAATGGAATTTTCACTTTGTGCAGGAGGATAAAAAAAAGTCCAAAAATTAAAAAAATTTTTTAAAATTTAAATGGAATTTTCACTTTGTGCAGGGGGGATACAAAAAAAAAGTCCAAAAATTAAAAAAATATTTTAAAATTTTAATGGAATTTTCACTTTGTGCAGGGATAAAAAAAGTCCAAAAATTAAAAAAATATTTTAAAATTTTAATGGAATTTTCACTTTGTACACGGGGGATACAAAAAAAAAGTCCAAAAATTAAAAAAATATTTTAAAATTTTAATTGTCAAAATACAATTAAAGTAATTATCAAATATATTGTAAAACATGCGGAAAAGTGTTTCTCTGATGTCTGCGATCTCCAAGTAACAATGATTTTGTCATTCCTGATATTTTTGTCATTCCTGTAGTCAGTTAAAAACACCACATAATTCATATAAATTAATTTTATGACGTAATACCGTTTGACTTCAAGTGATTGTAACTTACCTTGTTGCCATATAGTATAAAGAAACTATTAGTCTAGCTTCAAGTTTTATTTTTAAATTTATCCATTTTTTAAATGAAAAAGGGTACTTTTGTGGTTTTGGCCGTCTTTTTTTGATTTTAAATCAAAAAAAGTTTAACGTTTAGTACTGGCTTTGATTAACTTGTAAAAATAAAGAATCAAAAAATAACAACCACCGCTAGATTCGAACGCACGACATTCAGTTTGTAAACTCACTACTCTAACCACTACTTCAAAATAAACATATGAACCGAGTCACCTAATATTGAGTCGTAGCATTGCCAGGCTTACTTTTTCCAAATTAGTTAAGTATACAAATGTATTAGAATTAAGCATAAATTGTATTAAAAACAAAAAGTAATACAGAATTGTTTTTAAATTTAAACCAATGAGGCTAAAATTGAAACCAAAGAGCTTTAATTTAAAATTAATAATAAAATTTATGCTGTAATATAAATGAAGTGCGTGATGATAAATTCGTCAATCCGACGCTAACTTAGCGAAGACTCAAACCAATACTTTTCATTCGCAAAAAGTTAAATTCGTACTTTGCAAGGAGGAAATTATTTTCGTTCTTTTTGCAAAGTTCGAATTTAACTTTTGGGAGAAAATTAAATTCGTTATATTTGCAAAGTATGTGTGTATCTTTTGATTCGAATTTAGCTTTTGGCAAGAATTTTAAATTCGTTTTATTACAAAGAACGAATTTAACTCTTGGTATGAATTTAAGCCATGGCACCAACTTCTTATGAACAAATCCCTTTATCAAAAATATGAACGATATGTATTGCATACCATTAGATAGGTAATTAAACCACCTTTCCAACGATACATGGCCTATAAGTGCATAATTAAGACTTTGGTCGAAAGCGTTCATGGTATTAAGGTTCAATGCAAAAATTCTTTGAAATTCGTAGTTTGTAAAAAGTACGAATTGAACTTTTTGCCGATAAAAAGTATTGGTTTCAGTCTTCGCTAAGTTAGCGTAGGATTGATGAATTTATCTTCACGCTCTTATATAAATGGATGCTGTGGGCTTAAATTCTAGTACAGAAGAGTTTTAAATATGGGTTAGTATTTGAAAAGTTTAAATTTTAAACAGCAAGGTTTAAAAAAATGCAGTAATATTTTAGTGGGAGTAAAATTTAGTACAAGATTTCGTACCGTGCACTGGGAAAGAACAATTATTTTCCCAATAATTTCTAAAATTTAATAAATGCACTTAGTATCGTTTTCTCGACCACATAAAAATAAATAAATAGTTAATTAATCCTAAGTTATCATTGAGGTGATCCTTCTTAGGCGCCATTTTGATATTGAGGTTAAAAATTTTCGAGACTTTTCACGAACATTTTTTTTTGAGTACCATCACGGAAAATAAGGTTTTTGTGTACACGAGGAATGATATTTTCTATTTTTTGTGAAACCCCCCCCCACCCCAAGAAAAGAGGCAGATAGAGTGCAGATGTGTTCAGAAGAAATGTTGAAGGGGAAAAATTAATAGGAAGAGCTCATACAATTGCCTAGCATAGGGGGTCATCGATTTTTGTTATGATTTATAATAAAAACTTATTTCTATGTTTTGTGTTTTTTGTAAGGGGACCCCCAGAAGGGTGGCAGATAGAGTGAAGGTGTGTTTAGAAAAAATTTAAGGGAAGAAAAATTAATAGGACCAGCTATCCATATATTTTTGAAGTGAAATTTCTTAGGCGCCGATTCGACATTGAGGGCGAAATTTCAAGGACGCTTCACGTCACGAACTTATGTTTTTCAAGGTTTTTGCTTATTTTAATAAATTCAATGAAAATGATATTGAACAAAAAGAAAAAAATGTAAACAATAAATTTTAGATTAATTATCGATTTGCGCAATTTCGCTCATGGAAAATATTCTTAATTCAAAAAATAATCCTTAACATTAAAAACGTCTCATACAATAAAAAAAAATCACTGAAAAAAACAATAGACTTTTCAGCAACCAGGAAAAACTTAATTCAATAATTAATATGTATCTTAAACTGTTTTTCTTAAAAGTATTTTTAGATATCAAAACAGAATTTAATTAAATATCTAAATCTACTATTGAAATTAATTAAAAAAATATATCCCATAAAATATAAAAAAATAAAAAAAAATTCATTTCAACTACTAAAATGAGCATATACTTAAGAAAATCCTAAGTTTCATTCAACAAATGTAAAAAATTTAAAAATTCTAATGTAAAATAAATTCCTCTTAATGTAAAACATTAGTTTTTACTAGAAAAATTATCAGTTTTTCTAGAAATACATTTCAACTAATTTAAATAAGCAAATGCTTAAGTAAATGTTAACAAAACAATAAAACAATTTTCGCAACGCTGCAGAGTAAAGACGAAAATATTATTATTCCCTTTTTCCACACATAAAAGAAAACTCGAAAGAGAAAACAAAAATACACAAAAATTTTTATTATGTATAGAGAATTATGAAATTTTTCATCTTATTGCCAGTTATGCTATTTTTTGCTCACAAAAGAATAGAACAGAAAAAATAAACATATATAAAATAAAAATATATGAGATACTTTAATATAATAAATGAAAGAAATAAACGAAAAAAGTCAGATAACATCAACAAAAACAATAATAATAACAAAAACAGCAAGCAAAAGCAACAAAAACAACAACGCTAGCTGAATTAACAACAACAAAAGCCTATTAAATAACAAAAAGCCTAAAAGAAGGCAACAATCTCAACAGGACGAAAAGTTCTGCAGGATTGAGTAGGAAATGAGCAAACAAAAATGCAAAAATACCAAAAAAACATTCACCAACACATATACATACATACACATACACTCGTAAAGTAAACAAACAAAAGGGAAGGCTGAAAAAGTTGTAGACAAAAAAAAAAAACGAATCGTAAAAAATATCAACACAGTCGTGCAGAAATCATCCTAGTAAACAACCAATCTGCAACATGTGTGTACGAGTATGTGTAAAGGACATGTTTTGCCGCAGCAACATTAAGAAGAAGCATTGAAAACTTGGAGCCTTTTAAGAATGTTTGCTAGCTTGTTGTCGAATATGAAGTGGTGGTGGTGTTGGTGGTGGAGGGTCGCCTTTACGACCTAACTCCATGCTGAAGAAAACTAATAAACACTGTTGGTTGCATGCCACTTGATGTTGTAAGTGCTCTAATATATATATATATATATATGTATATGTTTGTATAAATATATAAAATTGTGTATCATACACGGAGTATCAACTGTTTTTATGTAGCTGAATAAGAAAATGTCACAGAAATAGGCCCAAAAAACAGCCTAAATTTCGGAATTTTTTTTTTTTGGCTTTTATGTAGAAGGAGTGAAAATCAGCTTTAAGTTAATTCAATAAGTTAACAATACATATCATAATTGCTCATTAACCTGTTATTGACCGAAGACTTTCTCTATTGCTCTTGCAACTTGTTTGAGCGCGTGTGTGCATTTGTATTTTTTACACTATAGTAATATAGCAACAAAATCAACAGCATCCTTTGACATGTTGCCCAGTGGTTTCAACACGGAATACAAAAATTTTTCCATGTTTTAATTCCTGTTTTTTTTTTAATTTCCAGGTTCATATTTCGAAAATAAGGAAAATAAGTTTCCTCGATTTTTTGTGAGCTAGCTGTGAAAGTCGCCAAATTGTTAATCTTTCAACGCAAGCAAAAATAATATTGTTTTTTACTAAGTCCGAACAGCGGCCAGACATGGGACAAACAATGGCCGTTTTGAATCTCGGTTAAACAGCGGCCATACAAAGGCCTAACAAGGATCGTTTGCAGAACTTTTTTCCGAACAGCTGCCGTGCATCGGCTGAACTGAGTTAATTTTGCAATGAGGTTGAGGTTGAAAAAATAAAAGTAAAATCTTAACTTTTATTTTTGAATCACATTGCTATATTCAAATATCGAACAGACTTACTTTTTTCATCTGACTTTTATAACGGAAATTTCGAAAATAACTGTTATTTTCGGTCCCTGGCTTTTTCTATAAGAGAACAAAAAAAGCAATTCTGGGAATTGTCTTTTTTCATTGTAAAATAGGACGAGTTTTCGGAGAAGAAATAGTATACGAAAATATTTTTCATAAGATTTGATAACAGTTCTTTGAACACAACAACTAACAGCTGCATTCTGGCAACTTGGCAATAGTCAACCAGTATTTTTAATATATCTATGTTTGTTGTAATTTTTTTATATCAAAACAAAAAATTTTTTTCTCGTACATTACTAGATCCGCAACCATTGGACAAACCGAATGTTTTTTCTATTTTATTTGGATTTTTTCGCATGAATATGTTGTATAAGCACTTAAGCAAATTATGATAAAATTTTGATTTAAGGGCCACTGTTCGGACCTTTTTCAGTCGCTTTTCTGCCAACTGGTCCTTTTGATTATTTTTAGACCATGCTGGACCCTTTTTCAATGGTGTTGTCCTTGTTCGACCTATGATCGGCTCATTAAATTTTAATGTGAGGAAAAAAAATCATAGCTTTAAGTCTTTTTCAGTTGTACAGCTTGCTCTTGTCATTACAATAAAGCAGTTTTATTTACAAAGCCTTTTTTCATGATGCTTATTTTTTATATATTACTTCTGTTAAAATATAAAATTTTATTAAGACCAATTTTTTCTCAGTTCACATAGTTTTTATTTAAACATTACTAAAAAAATATTTGCTGTGGACTTTTTTTAGGCAATCAAAAGAATAACTTGCTGATACACTTTTTAACATCGCTGATTTAGGCGATTCATACTTCAGCAATGAAAGTTATAGAATAAATAGATGATGTCACACAAAAAAGCGTTTACAGGCTATCTGGCAGACTTGTAAAGAGTTTTTCCAGAAAATGAACAATAAATATGCGTTTATCATAAGATCATATCTTTAGTAAAGTGTGGGGAAAAAATTAGCCTTAATTTAAGTCATTAGTTAAATAATTGTGATCTACTATTTAATTATTCTAATTTTCTATTATTTATTTAAATTATTATTTATTTTAATTTTATTTATTTAAATTAGTTTTAAATTATTTAAAATGAGTTTAATAACATTTCGTAGTATTTTTATATACTTATTCGTTCCAATCTTTGAAAAAGATTTAAATAAAGTTATTACATGAATTTAATTGGGAGCTTTAAATCAAGTAAGATTTTAAGATGGCAACAACAACAACAACTCTGTATAGAATCAATCACTAGACAGTCCGTTTCGGATATCGCTACATATCCTCTTCAGTAGTCTTCGAGTGATTTAGCTGTGATCAACTCACTGCTAAAGTCGTATATGATTTCACACATATTTGAACAAATTCTTAAGAATTTTACGTTCAAATCGGCTACTTAATCATATGACATTTAAAGCAGTAAGCTATTTATAGATCACAGCCATCAACTCTACCAAAGTTGCCATCTGTTCTAGTTGCTTCTTATCGAATCACTAGCTTAATCACTCGAAGACTTCTGAAGAGGAAATGTAGCGATTTCCGAAACACACTGTCTAGTCAGCTAAGAGATTGACTCTATACAGAGTTGTTGTTGTTTTCTTAAAATCTTACTTGATCTAAGCTCACAATTACATGAATAACTTAATTTAAATCTTGTTCAAAGATTGGAATGAATTAGTAATTAAAAATACTACGAAATGTTATTAAACTCATCTTAAATTTCTGCTTTAATTAGAGTCTGGAAAAGCTTGTTTTGCATGAACCAACAGAAATGCAAATCGCTACAATTAATTTTGAACATAGTGTTTGATTCGGAAACAACTCTTCGAACCACTACTCATAAATAAATTTTTAAAAATCTATATATAAATAGGCGTCGGAAAAACAGTTCGGTACCATTTCCTCCCGTGTTTCTCAACCGATTTGGATAATTTTACTTCCAAATGAATAAGAGTAGGGAGAAGGAGTGCACCGAATAGTTTTTGTGACCGTTGATCTGAAATATGAGCGTTAAAAACAGAATTTCTTAAATAAAAGTTAAGCTATATGAGATGAAAGAACACGGTGTAAGAGGAAATTTTAGACATTGCTGGGATGTACAAAAAATATGCCAGACATTTCTCGCTATCTATTACGGATACCCAACAATAAGCATTTTTTTATGTAACATATGAACAAACAGTATATTTTGAACAATTGCCGTTATTTTGACATCAAAATTATGACGATGTCTCGAAAATTGTAGCTTTTCTCAGTACAACGTATTTTTGTATGAAATGCCATTTGCAGAGAAAAATAACGGTATACGAAAACTTTTTTTGATAATATTTTTCACGGATAGTATGTTAAAAAATTTCCTGTATTGTTAAATATTATGACATCAAAATTATTGCCATATCTCAAAATTTGTAGATTTTCTCAGTACAATGCATTCAATGCAAAGCAAGGTCATCGCCTCAGAAAAAAATGATAAAAACTCCAAGTTTTAATTTTGCAAGCAAATATCTGTGCCATTTTCCAATCGATTTTCATCAAATCTTTTTTGTCTAAAAGTTTTGTCTGAAGAAATAAAAAATTATTTACCGTTACTTCACCAATTCAATGTTTTATATAGTTTTCAAACAACCTCTAAAATATATAATTTTTGCTCAACAAGTAGGCCAAAAGTTTTTTGTTGTATTTTTTTTAAAATTATCTTTTTTCGACACTCTTTTGTATGACATATCATCATTTATCTGCAAAAATAGCTTCGTTTTGACACATAATTCAATAAAAATTTTCTATCATCGAAAATCGTGAGCTACTCCCCCTTTGAATTTTTTGATAAAAATTAAATTCTTCAAAATGTTGTTTTTATATTTTTAAAATTTTCTACAGCTCAAAAAATAATTTCTGTGGTAAAAATTTTTTAATAATTAAAACCACTCTAAAGTTCTTACACAAATCTGAAGAATATACACAAATCTTTGTTTTAAGCCATTTCGTTTAACTATATATAAAAATAGGCGTAGGCGAAACAGTTCGGTACCATTTTCCCCTGTGTTTCTGAACCGATTTTGATAATTTCTTACAAATGAATTATAGAAGGGAGAAGGAATGTACCGAAAATTTTTGTTACCGTTCACCTGATATAAAAGCGTTGAGAAAATATTTCTGAAATAAAACCTAAACTACTTATAAGAAATTAAAGAACATGGTGTAAGAGAAAATTTAAGACATTGATAAAATATACCTAAAATATTTTTCGCTATGTCTTACGGATACCCTACAATAAGCATTTTTTTGTCTGACATGTGCGAATATATAGTGGAATTGTGAAATTTCTTACAAACAGTTTATTTTGAACAATTGCCGTTATTTTGACATCAAAGTTATGACGATATCTCGAGAAATGTAGCTTTTATCAGTAAAACTTATTTTTGCATGAAAAGTCGTTGGTTAGTACTGAGCGGGAAACTGAAAATAGAAATGGATTCGTTTGTTAACCCTTTTCTTCGTTTATCTGAGAACAAAAGCGATTTTATATCACAGTGTAGGTCGATGGTCACAGTGAAAAGGTCGCATTTCGACCACTGGCGATTTCTAGTCTACTGAAATACGGTTTGTATGTGTTTCCAAAGTAAAGATTGGTACAAATTAGAGACAAAAAATTATTTATTAACTTTTAAGGCCATTTTTGAAATTTTAGGCATATTAAAGTACAAAACAAGGGTTTTGAAGTTCTTTGGACAAGTTGGCGTTGCCAACTCTCATATAACTGGAACACATTTTTCGCAATATAAGGAGCCAGTAAAGCTATGAAACCAAAACCTTCAGCAACAACCAGCTACGCCATTTCTAATATGCCAATAAATACTGTTTATTTTTAATATGGTTTTTATTTGATTTATTATATGATACATCTAACTTGAAGAAGATAATAAAGAGTCTTTGTCAGAATCGAAATTTTCGCAATTTAGTGCATTACTGTTTACTGCATGAATACGAACAAGGGCAGTTTTCTAATTGAATTAAATAGGCTTTCTCGGTAACTATCAACAAACCAAATATCAAAATGAACCATCTGTAATCAACTTTAATTAGAATAGTGAAAATTCCACATAAATACGTTTAGCATTTTTGAGTTTACCGACAGCCTCAAAAATTGTTAATATTTACAAGTTTTATTTTTATATAAAAGTATAGATAATGATGTACTTTAAATGAAGTTCATATCCGATTGTACCATCGAGTAATCGTTTGTACTCGTGCGTTGTAACCATTATATCGTTTGTACCTGATTTTACCATCAATAAATCGTTTGTACCCGTTTGTACCAAACGAGTAATCGTTTGTACTCGGTCGCTGTAACGATTATATTATTTAAACCTGTTCTTACCACCGAGAAATCATTTGTACCCACTCGTATCGATGATTATATCATTTGTACTTGTTCGTACCACGGAGAAATCTTTTGTACCCGTTTGTACCAACAAGTAATAGTTTGTACCCTTTCGTTCTAATGATTATATCGTTTGTACCCGTTAGTACCAAAGAGAAATCGTTTGTACCAACGAGTATTCGTTGGTACCCGCTCGTATCGATGATTATATCGTTTTTACCTTTTTGTACCACCGAGTAATTGTTTGTACTCGTGCGTTGTAACTACTATATCGTTTTTACCTGATTTTACCACCAAGAAATCCTTTGTACCCGTTTGTACCAAATGAGTTATCGTTTGTATTCGGTCGCTGTAACCATTATATCGTTTGAACCTGTTTGTAGTACCGAGAAATCGTTTGTACTCGCTCGTATCGATGATCATTTGTGCCTGTTCGTACTACCGAGAAATCTTTTGTACCCGTTTGTACCCCTTTGTTGCAACGATTATATCGTTTGTACCCATTTGTACCACCGAAAAATTGTTTATACCCGTTCGTACCAACGAGTAATCATTTGTACTCGTGCGTACCGATGATTATATCATTTTTACCTGTTTGTACCACCGAGAATTCGTTTGTACCCGTTAGTTTTACCGATTATACCATTTGTACCTGTTCGTACCACTAAAAATCATCTGTAACTTTTGTAATTATGTATTTGTATCATCGTTCGTACTCGCAAAAAAAAATAAATTTCTAAACATTTTTTTTTTTAAATTTAAACAAATTTCTAAAAAAAAAAACATCGGTACAAACGGGTACAAACGATTCCCTTCACAATTGCGTTAACAAAAATAATTTATCTTAACATGAATTGCGGAACAATTTTTCTTCCTAATTTTTTCCCCCCTTAAGGTACAATCAAAAATTAAGGTGGTACAATCAGGTACACACCGAGTACAATTGAACGAAAAAAATAAATCCCCTTCCGTTAAGCGGGTTTCCAACTTCACAAGGGTTTTAAAAGTGCAGTCAATATAATAAGTTATATCCTTGGTATATGATATTAAATTATGCGCTCCTATTAAAAGAAAATTTATATTTACACAAAAAATTTTGCATTATAATGCAGATATATGTTGAAAAAATTGTTTGTTAATTTTGCACCCCTTCTGACTGTTCACCTGGGGCGGAACGTCAGCTCCGCTACTGCTGCTATGAGTATTCGTAACATCTTAAGAACTGTTCAGATTAACATATCATATTTTTTTTTTTTTTACAAAAATAAGGTGACTCAGTCAAAAGATAATCATCCCAAATTTGTAGGTACAATAAAGTAAGGCTTTGTATTGGAATAATTAAAAGTTCTTATGTTTGAAAACTTGCGGCGAATTTGAAACACAAAACTTGTTATTTTCTTTTCCAGTTTGTAAAACTTTTAACTATTTTTTTATGTTTTTATTGTGCGGTTCAAAACACGCCTTCCTTTTGATAAAGCGAATTAAGCAGGTTTTTTAACACACGTTGTAATGAGTGCATAAAACATTTAAATGCTTTATATGCTGCATGCCTGCTACGCCTGCAAATTAATTTTTTCGCAACCGTGTAAAAACCTGTCAACAACGGTAATAATTGTAATTTGGTAATTTCACAAGTTAAAGAAGAAACCACAACCCCCTAATGTACAGTTTCTTGCCGGCGTGTCTTATGACATCGCTATACAACCGGCAGGACACTTTTTGGCGCGCTGTTCTGTCACACATTTACTATATCGAATATACACGGAGAGATAAGAATCAAATATTTTAGGAAAACATTTTAAAGAAACATTTTCTTAAAACTTCAGTATATCTTTTCTACTTGATTCTACAGTATTAAGTAGAATGCTTATCTGGAATGCTAATGTCATGAAATGCTAGTAATTTGCTTGGTCCAAGTAAAAGTTTTTCTGAAAACTTAAAAATTTTGCTTGATAATAAAAAATATTGTGCTAAAAATGAGATACATTTTCTTGATTCAGGGTAGTTATATTTCTGTAATAGTAAAAATTTCCCTTGATATTAAAAACTTAATAATAAATGATATGTTATAATAATTTATTGTCTCATTTTAAGTTTTGTTTCCAGCAACTAGCAGCCAAAAATTGAAACAAAAATTTTTTGTTTCAAGATATTTCATATTAAAATTAATTATTAAAAGTATTTAAGTATATTGATTAGTAAATATAATATTATTAAGAAATTATAAATTTTTCATGCTTGATTCAAGTCAATTTGAATTCTAAAATCAGGCAAAATAAATTCTTAAATTAAGAAAATTATTTCTCTCCATGTAAAGGTTTCGTAGCACTTTGTTTGTGTCTGATGCAATATGTGTTTCCGTGATAGGGTTGCCATTATTCAGCCAATGTCTTTGAATATGTTATGTTTGTTTTGTGAAAAGGCAAATAATTCAAAGTTATCAGAGGGACGACGTAAAACAAAGCAGTTTCTTTTGTGGATGTGTTGAACTTAGGTTTTTTGGTTGGCGAAAGGAAATATATGTATAGTGCAATGTCCCGTGAATTGTCGTTTGTCAATATTTGGCTGGTTTTAGGGTTGTTTTGGTGTTCTTTAAAAGGAAAAAAAAAATCCCATTCCATCGCTGATTGACCTAGATTTCAATGTTGACTGAAATTTTTGGCCTTTTTCTAAGCTATTCATTTTTTGTGTGTCTGACGGACGCTTAGTGGCGAATATGTCGATTTAAATCTTCCCCTGAGTAAACTTATCTACTCGAGATTTGAAGACGGTGTAAGTAGAGTATTGAGGAATACTTGAGGTTGTTGTACAAGCAAAATTTACGACAAATCTGATTTAGCTTGCTGGAATTTAATGAAAATTATGTGGGAATTTGTAAAAATGTGAAAATTTAAATCAAAGAGTGGAGTAAAGTTTCGTTTTTAACAAGTTTCTAAAACCTTAACAA
This sequence comes from Dichetophora obliterata, assembly GCA_963920525.1. Classification (NCBI taxonomy): domain Eukaryota; kingdom Metazoa; phylum Arthropoda; class Insecta; order Diptera; family Sciomyzidae; genus Dichetophora; species Dichetophora obliterata. The sequence continues at coordinate 227,291,207 of OY986436.1, read as the reverse complement.
GAAAGTTTTAAGCTGAATTTTATTATGTTATACTGGAAAAAACAATATTCTTTTTAGAAGTTATATGAAAGATATTTAAATATGTATACATATTTATATACCCAATATATTTATTTGTAATTTTTTTCATCAATAACTGCTACTGACTGCAATCAATTTGATTATATTAAATAAATTAAATTAAAATTTGCAGTTAAGATAATAAAATAAAATCAAATCTCATTTAATTACAATAAAATATCATACGATTCAGCGATCAAAACTATTAAGCAAATCTTAAAATAGAATTTCCTTGCACGAAAAATCAATTGAAATGTCTTTTTAAAATAAACTGAAATGTCTTTAGATAGCTGACTAAATTCAATTAGCCTCTTTTAACTCATTCGCGGACAGTTGATTTTCACATGATCTCTTTGTGGGGTATAGGCTATATCTTCGGAATTATTGAAGATAATTAGTCCAGGACTGAAGAAAAATTATTAGAATTAAGAAACAAAATTAATTACGTGAAGTTTTTTAACAATTTTATTTTGCGGTTATTGCCGTCTTGCCCCAGCCACAATTTCAAATTGCTCCCACAGGACACGTCGGGAAATGCCGTCTTGACGGCTTTTACCGTCATGCCCAACCCAGTTATTCGAAATAGGCCTGATGTAACAGAGCGGGATATGCCGTCAGTATTTAAAAGCATTGTAACTGAAGATAATAATTTGTATTTTTATTGAAATTCAAAGTAATTTTTAGGGGAAAAGTTATAAAAAAGGGATCAAAAATAACATTAGATAAAGCAAAAAAACAAAAATGACAGAAGTAATTCATATATTCGGTACAAAAAATAAGAAAGAAAATGAAAATAAATCAAAAACTTTTAAAAATAAACGCAAAATAAGAAACAGAATTATTATTAACATGAATGATAATCTTCAAAGCATTTTCCAGCGCAAAGGGCTGGTTTGTTTGGACAATTTTTGCACCTGTATGATGTTTCCTTACGGATCTTAGCTTTTTTACACTGGTTACACCGTAGATAAATTGTTTTCCTCTTTCTGTTATCAGTTGCTAGCGGTATTTTCTCGATGTAATGTGGGTCTCCCGTCTGATCAGTATGTATTATTGAAGGTCTTTTATTTCCTCCATGAAGTGGACCCGTTGATACTAAATCTCTTCCAGATTGAATGGATTCTGGTAATTGTATCAAAGATTTGATCAATATGTTTCGAAAATCAATAAATGACATTTTTAAGCCAGTTTTTCTTTTAAAAATATAGTACGAGTTCCAAACTGCGACATCCAAGAAGTGAAATATAAGTTTTTTGTACCAGCGGATAGTTTTACGCGGCGAAGAATAATATGATGTCATTTGGTCCATTTTGTCAATTCCTGACATATAGTTGTTATAAGTGATGATCTCTTTTGGTTTCAAAACATTTTCTCCCCACTTTGTGGTAGTTGCAACAAGTTCAGTATGGCTTGCAGTAGTTATGCAAAGTACTTCTCGCTTATCACGCCATTTAGATACATAAACTTGACCTTGATGCCGCCATATGTGTTCCCCTTTGGAAAGTTTAGCACCCGTAACAGCTTTGGGATTTCCTTTACGGTTTGCTCGTAGTGTGCCTGTAACGAACGTAGGATAGCAGAGTCTTAGAGAGATCGACGCTGTTGTAATAGTTGTCCATAAGAGAACCTTTGTTGAGATATGGAGACATCAAACGCAGAACAATATCTCCAACTTTTGACTTTTGAATGTTGTCTGCAGCTCCTTGGTATATTTCGATATTCAAAACATACCCATCGCTTGCTGTAAGCTCGAACAATTTAATTCCATATTTAGCCTTTTTACCTTTTATATATTGCCGGAAATGAAGTCGTCCACGAAATAGTAAAAGTGATTCGTCCAAAGCTAGGTACGCTTCAGGATAAAAGGCTTTTTGAAAACTTTTTATAAAAAGATCCAGCAAAGGCTTGATTTTTTTAGTTTTGTTTTATCGTCTCTTTCAGAGGAGCAACTCAAACAGCGTAACAGCTGTTCAAATCTACGACCAATCATTGTGTGACGAAATACCGGATGATAATAAAGAGGATCACTTGAAAACATATCTCGAATCTTAGGCGCCCTGATTTGTCCTTGAAGCAAGCAAAGACCCAGGAACTTAAACATTTCTTCACTGCTTGTGGGCTTAAAAGTACTGAAACGTGTGTTTCGAGTATGTGGACGACTATTTAACTGTAGGTTGGACTCATAAATATTCGTTGAGCTTACCAATTTCATTATTATGTCCGACGTAAAAATTTCATCAAAAATATTCCTCGGAGTGCAATTCTCACCAACACCGATTTTCACTCCACAGTTCGCTATATCAAAATTAAAATGAGGTACTTCTATGGTGTTTTCCAACCACTCTTCTTCAGACTCTATCGCTGGACGTTGCTCTTCATATTCTTCTGAATCTGAACTATTATCAGAGCCACCATCATTACACTCGAGGGTATTTCCATCTATATCATCCGATAGCATTTCATTTTCAGGTAATTCCAGATTTACACGCATACGTGAAGCCTGAGGCTTACTGCAAGTATGTTTTCCTTCTTTTCCGGGGGTTTCGTTGGAATTTTCTTCTTCTGGCTCATAATCTGGATCGCTGCCATACTCTCCGTCATCGCTAAAAGGATCGCATATAGATTCATCGCCAGAATCAATTTCTTGGAACAATCTCAAAATTCTATTTCTCTCTTTGCTGTATTCGTCCATTTTTCCTGCAAATATTCGCAGCACACATAGCACATTTCTTCATTTATTTACTTAAAACTTTATTTTAATAAAAAAGTGGATCGATTTTTGTTTTTTCCACACTAAAATTTACTCACCTTTATCACCAAATTTATTTGCTTCTACTTTTCGCAACGCAGTAGATCCAACTGGACACAAACCGAAAAATGAACTAAAAAATAACGGGAATTCCCGTCTTGCTTCTGCTGATGTAAACATGATTTCAACATGTTTATGCAAATCTAACTGACCGTTATTTTTTTTCTATTACACATAGACTTAAGTGGACGAAAATTTACAGACACACTTATATTGGCAAACCACAATTTAACATTAACTTTGCTGCGGGAGTTACCAGCTTGACACAAAAATTTAAAACATTTTTGACGGTATGTGCCGTCTTGTCCCTATTTTAGCTCTAAACTTGACGGCATATGCCGTCTTGTCCGCGGATGGGTTAAATATTTATCGCTATATTTGCTATATTTTTTTTTATGATTTTTATATATTCGTTTGCGAAAAAATTACAGTTATTGTGCATTTCAAGAGTGTTTTGACGAAAGAATAAAAAAAAAACGAGTATAAATGTTTATTTCATATTTTAAACAGAACAAATTTTTCTTTTGATGACAGCCAAATGCTACTTACACAATCAGAAAATGCAAAAATTAAGGTATTTTTAAATTAAAGTAATAAATAAATAAATAAATTTTCAGTAATGTTGCGTGCGGGCGCCACTCTTAAAAGCAGAAAAACCATTTTGGGAGACAAAGTAAAAAAATATTCTACCGAACAGCGGTCGAACAAAGGCCGAACGGCCAAACTTGTTCTAGAAATTGTCCAAAAAGCCCACTTCTCTAAACAGCGGCCAAGCACATCCGTTTTGAAACAGTATGTTCTCATAAACATTATCTTCGTTTTTGATTTCGTATAAGTATTCTAGTATAGTATTATATCACCAGGCTTTTGTTGCAATACAGCATTTTAGTGTTAAATATTTCAGTATTAATGTTATTACATTTCTATAGCGTTTCTGTACAAACATAAATGAAATCAATTCACACTTTTGCAACGATATCTTCAAAAAGATGGCCGCATTGAAAATGATGGTGCTAGAATTTATGGCGTTAAAATTGAGGTGCAAATAAAAAAAAAAAAAAAAATAATGAAAAAATATATGAAGATACAAATTATCTTTTTCCGATGACAATAATTTCAAATATTTCCATTTCAGCTCTATTATTTCTAACTATTTATTCTCTTTAAACTAGCACACCAGCCAATTTTTTTTAAGAAAAGCATGATTTTAAGAGGTTTTTCAAAATGGTTTAATGCATTGTGTGTTATGCTTGGTTTTCACTATGTCATTTTTATGACGACACAAAAGTTTATCACCTGAAATATCACCTTAATAAAACTCTAAAAGATTTTCTGCATAGCTCCATTTAATAATTTATTCGTTTTTAATTTTCCAAGATTGTCAAAGTTAGAGAAAATGACAAAGTGTTGTTTTTTTCAATTTGATTGACAACAACTGACCACTGAAAATGACATAGTGAAAACCAATCATTAGCGTAAAAAAGTTCAAACATTTTGGAAATTGTTATAAAAAAGATAAAGGTCAAAATTTAAGAAAAATTTTATTTCTTTTTTGTACATGGTAGTTTTAAAAAAAATTAAGAAGTAAACTTTTTTGTTAAAAATCCGCAATTCTTATTTCATCAATTGATTGAGGTTACCCAGAAGCCCATTAAAAAAGCTTCGCTTCAATATGTTACTGTAAAAATCTAATTAATTGACCAATTTTATCACACAATTTATAAAAAGTTATATTTTTACGATACAAAATTTTTCCCAAAATTTTAATGTTTGGGTAGAAGAGTCAAAATTTACAACTTTTTCATGCTATAATTTTTTAGATCTTATTTTTAGTGCAAACATACAGATTTTATGAGAAGACCGAAAGTTAGAGAGGCATTTGTCAATATGAATACATACATCTTATATATAAATACTTACAGTTCAACTACTGCACGACCATTGTTCGAGCCTTGTTCGGCCAATGTTCGCACAAAAAGTCTTGCCTACAAACATTGTTCGAGTATTTGTTGGCTTAAGTTAAAATATTTTTACTTCTACTCATTAAAACACGGCAAGATTGAATACAGTTTAACGTCTAGCAGCAAATTTTGCAAAAATGTAACAAAATAGCTCTCTGCTTGCTAGTATTATAATCCGAACCAATATTTTCATGTGTATGAACAAATGTTTTGGCAAGAATCTAATGAAATATGAATATATAAAGTAAGTTGCATATAAAAAAGCTACACAGAGCCAAAAACCACCACACAAAATCAATAAGACCACCTAATTGAGCTATTTTATTAGGTTTTCTTATAAATACTACCAAATAATAAGAATTTTCCAAAGAGAAATGTTTCCCTAATAGGAAAATCAACTAATTTAAAATTAATTAAAAAAGCAGTTTGTTATCAACCACAACTGGTTGAAATTCTGACTTTTTTCCATAGAACGAACTCACATATTTTGTATGGCGATGTCCGCTTAGTAGGTCAATTGACTTCATTTGCATATTTTTTCAACTACTTGGAAACTAGTTGATTTTAAATTAGTTGATAGTTGGTTTAAAATAAATCCATAAAAAACACAAGCTAATTTTGCACTTATTGAAAATGAATTTTAAAGCATAAAAGCTATCTCCAAATATATCGCAACGATTTAACCGAATATTATTTTTCAACTTTTTACTATTTTAACGCTATTAAAGAGATACCTAATAAATTTAACAAAAGAAAGGTAGCAGTTTTTAATGGTTCTCCAATTTTAATTGATTTTTATTTAATTGTTTAAATTAAATCATCAATTCTTAATATGTTTTTAATAAACTAAATATGAAAAATTTGGTTTCAAACATTTTATATGTTCAATGTTAACCTTCTGAGATGGATAACCACACAATTATACCATACAAGATATATAAATATCTTAGTTATTAGAAAGTGATCCAATGAATATAACTTAATTTCAAATTAGGAAAAACACAAACAATTAAGGATCTACTGGGTACAGCAGCAAAGGTAAAAATAATTTTAAGAGGATTTTTTGTAAACGTGCGTACCTTCAACTCAGATAAAGTTGCAATTGGATGCAAGCTGCTGTAGATAGATTCCAATGTAGATAGCTGATTCGTTTGCTTGGCTACGGCAAGAGAGCAGCACCACTACTATAAAAAATGCGGGAGTCCTTAGCCTTAAGCAGGCAAGCACGACAACGCCAGTGGTTGTCACATCGCCTTCTGGGTTGACCATAATCTTATCCGAACCCTTCGGACCCAAAGTGGTCTTTAGGATGGATCCAATTTGACGTGCTGGCAAAATGTGAGTCTTGATCGCATCAATTCTTTTAATGCTCTTCTGATTCTCTTGGTCACGCAGGTTCATCCTTAGATGAAAGGCCTGTCATATTCTTCCAATGCAAATGTTCCCGAAAAGGAGCTTAACTTTCGAAATCCATATCGGGAGAGGATTTTTGGATTTTACTGATATTTTTTTAACCAAAAAGCCGAAAAACACACATGAATTATAAAATTGAGATAATGAACTAGCAAAAAAGATGGATTAATCCCCAGACAAGGCAGATTCTTAAGTTTAATTAGAAAAATTAAATAAAAAATTAACTTATTACGAAATTATTTTTTGACAAAATATTCAAATGTTTGTTCAAAAAACAAAAAATCAAAGTGGGTTCCGCCTTAATATAATTCAAAGTAGTTTAGTAACTACATGTTCTTAAACTAGTTTTTCTAGTACTTGTTTTGAAAAAAAAACAGTTTGTTCCTAGGGTATTCGATAGAGAAAATCTTATTAAAAATTTACAACTACTATCAAACATTGTTTAATAAGATTTCTTATTAAATGAATGAAATGATATGGTAATCTTATTAATACTTTACTTTAATAAGAAAATCTTATTTTCACTCTCCAAAGTTTAAGAGACCACATTAAATTAATAAGAAAAGTTTTTTGATCTGCTTTTATAAGATGTCCTTATTGAATTTCAAAAATAAATCTTATTAAACCTATAAGATTTCTTCTTAAAAACCAAAAAGTTTTGATTAGAATTTCTTATGGTTTTTGAAAGTGTTCTTATAAAAACAAAAAGATCCTTCTTAAAATTATGTGGTTTGCCTAATAAAAGAAGGTCATAGTTTTAATAAGATTTTCTCTATGCTTTTAATAAGACAATCAATCTTCTTGGATGAAAACCATAGAGAAATCTTATTCATTTTCTTCTATTTTATTAGGTTGTTTTGGCTCTGTGTACGTTTTCCATCCATTCCAAAACATCCAAATCCGATTTGCATTTAATAAAGATTTGGATGCTGGAAAAAACGCAGCATATATTATCATAATATGTTGTGATGAGTCTCCAATTAATTTTTCTAAGGACCTGCATCAAAGGGGCTACTGGCTCTGGTCTTTAATTTTATTTTTTTGTTTTAAATATAGGCTGGCATAAAAATGCACTTATACTGCACTCAAAATTATTTTACATTAAAAAAGTATTCACCCAAGTAAAAAAGTTTGTATATAATTTTATATTTAATATTTTTATAAGGAACATAGATAAACAAGTCTTATTTTATAATGCAAATAAAAACAAACAAAAGAATTGTTTCAGTAATTTTTTACCATAAACAAATTTTGTGTCATTAAAAGAAATAAGATCTTTAATACATACAAAGAAGCAATTATAGAATACAAAGAAAACTTTACTTATTGGTTATATGTTAATTTTGTTGTCTTTTTTACTCTCCATTCTAGGTACTTTGGCACGACTTTCTATAGTTACTACTATTTGATCTATATTTCTATAGATAAAATAAACTGGATTAGAGGTCATGCTTTTTTCCTGTTTTAGGAAGTATGTTTTGCATATATAAAATATTTTTTTAATTATTCTTTGTTTTTTGCAAAACGCAGTTTAGGTAAAACGTGTTCTAACTATTTTTCATATAGAACGCAAATTAGAGGAGATGCAAATTGGGGTTCAACTGCTTTTTTGTTAATTGAATATTTTGATAAGTCTCAAAACAAAACCTGTATTGCATAAACTATAATATAATAAAACATAATAGCGATATTTAAAAAAAAAAAATTTTTTAGCGAAAGAAGAGGAAAAAAATTTTCAAGTCGAGAGGCGCGGATTAGAGTTTGATTTTAGACCTATGGTTTCTTCGGAGAATTATCTTAGAATTTTATGTAGATTACGTTTTTGCTATACGATTTTTCATTTTTTTTCATCCATACAAATCAACCCGCCCTAATGTACAAGTTAGCATTTATCATGCCACTCTGTTAACACGTGCATCCGTTGAAGTCTGGAAATTGTAACACGAGCCAATTCGTGACAATTTTACAGTTCTAGCGGATGCAGCAAACGCAACGTCAGCAAGCAGCAATCACCTCTACAACAACATCAACAACAACATAATGCCAGCAAGCAGCAATCGCCTCTACAACAATATTAACAACAACATAATGCCAGCAAGAAGTGATCGCCTCCACACTAACAGCAATAGCAACAATAGCAACAACAACATAGCAACCAGAATAATAGCAGCGTAGCTTAAGTTACTCTTACTCTTGACTTTAAGTTTTAGTTCTAAACTCCGCTTTAATCCAATCGGTTATGATAACATTGGCACATAGTGCCTACTAATAAATAAACACTTTATCTGGCACATAGTGTCAGCCAATAAATTAATAAGCTGTTTTAATTGGAAACATAACTGGCGCCCAACGTGGGGCCACTGATAAAATTCTTAATAGAAAGAAAAAGTATAGTGGCCGTGAGCTCGGACTCACCAAGGACAAAGCTTTAATTTGTTTTTAAATCTTTCATAGAAAGAAGAATAAATTAAAAAAAAAACAGTTGAAACACGAGTGAAAATAAAAACTAAACAAGTTTTAAAAACAGTGAAAATTTGAACAAGTCTTCATAGAAGAAAAATTAAACAAGTTTTAAAAGAAAAAAGTTGAAACCCGAGTGAAGATAAAAGCTAAACAAGTTTTAAAAACAGTGAAAATTTGAACAAGTCTTCATAGAAGAAAAATTAAACAAGTTTTAAAAGAAAAAAAGTTGAAACCCGAGTGAAGATAAAAGCTAAACAAGTTTTAAAAACAGTGAAAATTTGAACAAGTCTTCATAGAAGAAAAATTAAACAAGTTTTAAAAGAAAAAAAGTTGAAACCCGAGTGAAGATAAAAGCTAAACAAGTTTTAAAAACAGTGAAAATTTGAACAAGTCTTCATAGAAGAAAAATTAAACAAGTTTTAAAAGAAAAACAGTTGAAACCCGAGTAAAGATAGAAACTAAACAAGTTTTAAAAACAGTAGAAATTTAAAAAAATTCTTCATAGAAGAGAGCATTGAAAATTTAGAAATTGTTCGTGGAAGAAAAATTAAACAAGTCTTCATAGAAGAAAAATTAAAAAAGTTTTAAAAGAAAAACAGTTGAAACCCGAGTAAAGATAAAAACTAAACAAGTTTTAAAAACAGTGGAAATTTAAAAAATTCTTCATAGAAGAAGCATTGAAAATTTAGATATTGTTCGTGAAAGAGAAATTAAACACAGAAATATCAAAAGGGTATAAGTGACTGTTATGGAAAACGGTGCTAAAATTAAACAACTAAAAAATTAATTGTAAAAAACAATAAACAAACAAAAAAAGAGGAAAAAATCAATCAACTGAGGGTAGCACGCTAATCCGAGGCGTTGCCAACGAGGGAGCACTCCAAACAAGAAAACATCATGAAGCTGCTCGTATTGTAAGATTAGTTATAATTATTCTTTCTTTTTATTAAAACTATAAATATTAAAATTATTTTGTTATAACAATTTAAAATAAAACGTAGATTTATACCGCTCTCAAGTTAAATTTATAAACGCTAGAATGGACGCACAAACACTACAGGCACTTTTAAACACTGCTATTGCAGCTGCAACTAGACAGGTAAAACAGGACTTCCAGGCTACAGTCGACGAACTGACATCTAGACTTGCCGCAATAGAGACCCCCGCTCAAGTTGAGGAATATAAAGAGATAACCATTACTCCGGACGCTCCACCCTGTGGGGAAACTTTAGACTTAATTAAATCACTGCCTGAGTTCAGCGGTGAACAGGTTCGGTATATTTCGTGGCGACAAGCCGTGTTCGCAGCATATAGGTTGTTCGAACCATTTGTTGGTACCTCGAGACATTACCAGGCTGTGGCTATTATTCGTAATAAAATCACCGGATCCGCCGACCTGGTACTTTCGTCTTTTAATACGGTGCTAAATTTTAAGGCCATTATTGCTCGCTTAGATTTTACTTATGCTGATAAAAAACCCATTTACATTCTAGAGCAGGAAATGTCCACATTAAGACAGGGTGGGCAGACCATTTGTCAATTCTATGACGAAATTGAACGCAAGCTCACGCTCATAATCAATAAGGTGATTATGACTCACGAAAATGACAATGGTCTCATTAGATCTCTTTGTGGAAAGTATAGACAAGATGCGCTAAGAACATTTATTTCAGGGCTTCGCAAGCCAATGGGTGATATCTTGTTTTCATCCAGACCTGCTGACATGCCATCTGCACTGGCTTTGGCACAGGAACTTGAATCCAACCAAGCTCGGTATGTGTTTGCTACCTCATTTAATAGAAATAAGGATTCCTTTGCCGAACACTATCACGGGTTTTCTAATTCTCCCCACTACCGCCGCTATCAATCACAACCACTACCGGTACGTCAACCAATCCAACCCAAGCCTACTCCAATGGAAATAGATTCCTCTTCTCGCTTCCGTTATAATAAGCCTAATATCCCAATTGGTCAGCAGCAGCAGGTCAACAGATATCCACCACCTGGAAACGTTAATAACCGAGGACAGAACTGGACTAACCAAACCCGACCACCTTTATTCACAAACCACCCCAACAATCTGGCAAGTTTTACACAAGCTCATAAAAGGCCATATGAGTCCGACCGGCATCATATCGCAAAGCAACAACGAATAAATAACCTAGGTCAGCATCCAATTTCACCACAGGAACCCAATTTGACAGAAATTTCAGGACGTTTTGATTATGAATCTCAGTGTGAGTTTGATTACGACGCCATAAGTGAAACGCCCGATGATCATGACGAACAGGAACCTGCAGATCAGATTAATTTTTTAGGGGTAGGTCCCTCCTCCCATATGTAAGTAGGACATTAAATGGGAAGGAATTAAAATTCCTGGTAGACACTGGAGCTGCCAAAAATTATATAAAAAATATTTATGGTCTTAAGGCCATTAAATCAGTAGAAAATAAGTTTATTGTTAAGTCAATTCATGGATCCAATGAAATAGAATTCAAATGTGTAATAAACATGTTCGGAAAAAATGCACAGTTTTTTATACTACCTCAATTAGAAACTTTTGATGGAATTATTGGTCTTGATTTTTTACGTGAAATAAGGGCACAATTAGATCTTAAGAAAGGCACAATAGAATACAATGGGGGTAAGGAAAAGCTTTTGTTTCGCTATTGTAGAGACGTAAATCATTACCAGGCAATTCCTGTGGGCCTCAAGAGCAAGTTTGATTACATGATAAAAAGGCATTCGAAGGTGTTTGCAGATCCAAATGAGTGCCTACCTTTTACAACAAAAATTATCGCGACAATAAGAACAACAGATCAAGAGCCTGTCTACTCTAAAAGCTACCCATATCCCATGTCAGCAGCAAATTTCGTGAACAAAGAAATCAATGAACTCCTTGCAAATGGAATTATAAGACCTTCACGGTCTCCTTATAACAACCCTGTATGGGTAGTGGACAAAAAGGGAACTGATAGCGAAGGCAATCGGAAAATGCGTATGGTTATAGATTTTAGAAAGCTCAACGAAAAGACTACCAGTGATAAATATCCAATACCCGACATGTCCATAATTCTATCTAACTTAGGCAACTCGTCATTTTATTCGACAATTGATCTTAAATCCGGTTTCCACCAAATAAAATTGGCTGAGTGTGATCGTGAAAAGACTGCGTTTTCCATAAACAATGGGAAATACGAATTTTGTCGACTACCGTTTGGTTTAAAAAATGCCCCGGGAATATTTCAGAGGGCTATTGATGATGTGCTTAGGGAAGAAATTGGGAAAAGTTGCCATGTCTATATTGATGACGTTATTATTTTTTCTAAAACAGCTGGACAACACCTTGAAGATATAGAGCGAATTTTGGGAAAACTTTATAACGCCAATATGCGAGTCTCACCTGAAAAATCCAAGTTCTTTCAGGAAGAAGTGGAATTTCTTGGATTTATGGTGTCTAAAATGGGTATTAAAACCTGTCCCGATAAAATAAAGGATATTGTAAATTATGAAATCCCTAAAACCCTTCGTAGCTTGCGATCATTCCTAGGACTTGCAGGATACTATCGGCGATTTATAAGGGACTACGCCATGATTGCAAAACCTTTAACAAAATATTTACGTGGTGAAAATGGCACAATCGGAGCAAACAAATCAAAAAATGTTACAATAGAATTCGATGAAGAGGCACTAGTTGCTTTTGATAAAATTAAAAGAACCCTAGCGTCGGAAGATGTTCTGCTTTTGTATCCAGATTTCGAGAAACCTTTTGACCTTACCACAGATGCCTCTTCTCACGCACTGGGGGCTGTGTTATCTCAAAACGGTAGGCCGATAACCATGATTTCGCGAACACTCTCTCCCACTGAAGAACATTATGCGGCAAATGAAAGGGAACTCTTAGCCATTGTCTGGTCTTTGCAAAAACTACGAAACTACTTATATGGTGTGAAACAATTAAATATTTTTACTGACCACCAACCTCTAACTTTTGCAATATCCAACAAAAATCCAAACTCGAAAATCAAAAGATGGAGAGCCTTTGTAGAAGAATTTGCTCCAAAATTTTTCTACAAACCAGGGAAAGGAAACTTTGTCGCAGATGCTTTATCTAGACAACACGTCAACATGTTAGAAGAGCCCTCTGTCACAAGCGGAGGTACCATGCATAGTGAAAAGTCACTAACTAAAATCATAGTTTCTGTACAAAATCCTCTTAACTGCTTTCGAAACCAAATTGTCATTCGCAAGGGCAATGAAACTGAAAAGATAACTAAAATTATATTTAGATCAAGACTTAGGCACACAATAACGTATGTAAATATGGACGACCTCTTTGTAACACTTAAAGAGGTAATCAACCCAAATGTAACCAACGCAATACATTGCGAACTGCCAATTCTAGCACAAATACAGAATAAATTATTAACAGCCTTTCCTTCCGTCAAGATATGTTATGCAGGAAAATTAGTCTTAGATATTCCTAACCAAAACGATAAAATAGAGATAGTAATAACTGAACACAATAGAGCTCACCGCGGTGCGCGAGAAAATATGCAGCAAATCCTGAAAGATTATTATTTCCCTGAACTCAGAAAAACAATAAAAGAAGCAATATCAACATGCAAAATCTGCCAGGAGGCAAAATATCAAAGACATCCAAATAGAATTAAGATAGCAGAAACACCCATACCCTCCCACCCAGGCGAAATATTGCATATTGACATCTATTCAACAGACAAACAACATTTTCTCACCCTTTTAGACAAATTTTCTAAGTATGCAATAGTCAGTCCTATAAAATCTCGAGCAATACTAGATATTAAACAACCACTAATTAATATGGTAAGTTTTTTCAAAGATACAAAAACAATAGTTTGCGATAATGAACGATCCTTAAACTCTGAAACCATCAAAACCACGCTTAAAAATAACTTTAAAATCACCGTATTCACTACACCCCCCTTTCATTCTACGACTAATGGCCAGGTAGAAAGGTTTCACAGTACTCTTACTGAAATAGCTAGATGCACTAAGCTTGAAGAGAATATTTCTGATACACCCGAACTTATTGCATTAGCAACTGCAAAATACAATAGAACAATTCACTCAGTTACAGGGTACAGACCAATAGACATCATACATTCGACACCAAAGACATTAATGAACGAAATAAGCAAGAAAATTGCTACAACACAGAATGAAAATTTGAAATACCACAATAAGAATCGGAATAAACAAACTTATAAACCAGGTGAAAAGGTACATGTCAAAACAAACAAGCGTATTGGAAACAAATTCAGTAAATTATTTGTCGAGAAACAGATTCAGAAGGACTTAGGGACTACTGTTCTTATTGACGGCAGAATAGTGCATAAAGATAACTTACGATAAACTATTTCATTGCAGAATCTCACTGATATTCATTGGTCCATCCTTTGAAAAGCTACTGGACTACTCAGACTCATTCTACATTCCAATTTCCAGTGGAAAAATAGCAGTCTATACCAAATTCAAATCCATGGTACATCGAACAAATCTTACAGCATACAAGGCAGTTGTGGACGAGAATGAAAAACTTTTAAATCTATTTCCGATATCTCCAGTTAAAAAACTTTTGCAAGCTGATAACGATCAGATCTCTCGTCTCCTCGAGTCACTACAAACCCATCATAGACATGCGAGAAGCTTAAATTTTATAGGAACAACATTGAAAGTAATAGCAGGCACTCCAGATTTTGACGACTTTAACGAACTAAAAAATAAACAGAAGAACTTAATAGAATCACATGAAAGACAAATAAACATAAACACGAACATACAAAATCAAATAAACAAGATAACTGACACAATTAATAAAGTACTTAATAACACAAAAACACAGACACTTACCACAGGACACCTTGATGAGCTAATACTAAGTAGAAATAGAGCCATAATAATTGACTTAAATAATATAATGTACGCAATAATGTTGGGAAAAATAAAATTAATAAATCCCACGTTATTAGATAGCAAAGAAATTGAACAAATAATTATGTCTGAAAAATTTGTGGATATCTCTGTTAATGACATTGTAAGTAACTCTAAGTTAAAAATCTTTCAAAATGATGAAGAAATATTGTTTTTAATCCGATATCCATTAATTGAAAAAATTTGTAAGAAATTAATGTTATACCCTGTAGTTCATAATAAGTCAGTTTTATTGTTAGAAACAAACATAATAGCTAAATGTACGAACCAAATGATTCCGATGAAGAACTGCAAGAGCGCTGCAATAACAACATTCTGCGAACCTACGACGGAAAGTCCTTGTGTAGAACAACTAATGAATAACTATACTGCAACTTGTCAATCAGCATCAGGACACGATATACCTCCCATAATTCAAGTCGATGATGGAATCATCGTCATTAATGACCAAGTCACTAAAATAAAGGAATACAATAAACCACCTATCACGGTTCAGGGAACCTATCTCATAACATTTGAAAAAGAAGTTAGCATAAACGAAACAATTTACACCAACGCAAAACAAGCAATTTTTTCGAGTCCCGAAGTTCCAGCAGCTCACAAAGTTAATTTAAGTGAGCATCTTTCTATTCTTTCACTACCATATTTGCACGAGGCGAGTATCAAAAATTTAGAGCATATTACTGCCTTAAGGGATGAAGTACGAGAAGGAACAAAACAATGGTACTACCTTATATTTGGAGTAAGCGCTGCAGGGGTTTTAATTATTGGTGTACGTAAGTGGAGAGAAAGACAACAAAAATTGAAGGACAAAAACAAAGTCGCTAATGTCATCCAATCACTAAATCAAGAAGCAAGTACGTAAAGGTCCTGAAACAGCCAGGGACTGCTGTTTTTAAGAAGGGGGGCAGTTAGCATTTATCATGCCACTCTGTTAACACGTGCATCCGTTGAAGTCTGGAAATTGTAACACGAGCCAATTCGTGACAATTTTACAGTTCTAGCGGATGCAGCAAACGCAACGTCAGCAAGCAGCAATCACCTCTACAACAACATCAACAACAACATAATGCCAGCAAGCAGCAATCGCCTCTACAACAATATTAACAACAACATAATGCCAGCAAGAAGTGATCGCCTCCACACTAACAGCAATAGCAACAATAGCAACAACAACATAGCAACCAGAATAATAGCAGCGTAGCTTAAGTTACTCTTACTCTTGACTTTAAGTTTTAGTTCTAAACTCCGCTTTAATCCAATCGGTTATGATAACATTGGCACATAGTGCCTACTAATAAATAAACACTTTATCTGGCACATAGTGTCAGCCAATAAATTAATAAGCTGTTTTAATTGGAAACATAACTTACACAGTAGCATTTAATGGTTTCTTATGCGTAGTTTTGCACAAATAAGTTCAAGTGCTGCCTATAGCAATATTTACTTTTAAAGTGCAACAAGCAAAATAGACTTGCATTAGTTCGAATCTTGTATGATTATTGTTCGATACTGTTTGGAGAAAAGTTCTGCAAACGCCGAATGCTTAGACGCTTTTCGACCCTTGTTCAACCTTTGTTCGCGTTTAGTTAGAAAAATTTTTGTTTTACTCAGGAAAACACAGCACACAGCATAAACACACAGGTTGAAAATGTCCTGTGACATAAGACAAATGAAACGTTTAACTCCAAAGTAGATTCTTCTTTTACGATACTTCAAAGAGTTTTCAATAGTAGACAATTTATAGACTCTCCTATAGTAAGAGATATATAGAGAATTAAAAATTTACATCGAGTATACAAAAAAAAAAAATGTCAATAAGTGATGTGCCAAGCGAAAGTAAAATTGCAGATTTTAAACGGTTCGATTTTGTGTTTAATTTTAAGATCTCTAGGAAGTGTTTTTAATAATAAATTTTTTTGTTCAGGCTTGCTGAGCTCTTGTAAACTACCTAAAAAAAAAAACAAAAACAGCAAAAGAAAACAGATTTCCCTTAAATACACTATAATTGCTTTAGTATTAAGAGTCCATTCCTCCCTCCAGCTGTTTTACGTGATTCAATTAACACCATATCAGTCATAGAAGTGTACCAGACATGCCCCACATCATTAACTTGCTCGTTTTAGCTTCTACTACTTCTACCTGCCTTCTTTTATTTAACCTACGTCTACTCTAAAAGCTTTACTTTGGCTCAATTTTAAGCTTCTGGCAAATTTGTGATCTGCAAACTACTGGCAAATAATTCTAAATTTTAGGCATGCCGCTTTGGCTTTTTTCACCTCACTCAACTTTTAACCGAAAACCAGTGAAAGCAGTCATGCACGAAAATACGTGGAATTAAATTATAAAATACCAAATAAACGAAGGTACATAAGTTGCAAGCAACAAACATAGTGGGTGGGTGGCAGCACGCACTCTTAACTGCTGAAACGGCCAAAAATGTTGGCTTTATAAATGAGGGAAAACCACTCAGACTGCAAAAGGCTCAGAAAAATGTAACGTAGCTTAAAAGCCAAAACATGCTGGGGTTAAATGACCCCATGTACCACATCTACTATAACAACTACTACTACTTGGACACACACACACACACACACGTACAGACGTGTACAAAATAGCATAACTAAGTAAGTATGCGGCAAGCGGAAACGGAAATGCGCAGGCAAATGTGCGATTTCAATTAAATTTCCGTTTTAATCACTTTTGCAGGTTTTTATGAACGAGTTGCTGTTGCCACAAAAAGACGTACGTACGAGCCTAGCTACTAAAATGAAGAAGGGCGCGTTCTGTGTCTATGAGTCTTTAAATGGGTGTGGGTATGGGTGTGTGTGTGTGTGATTGTATGCGCTCTCTTTGAGTTGGGTTGGCAACAACAACGGCTTTCACAGTCAACGACCAGCTCTGCGCTGTCAGGACGCTGCACGCGAGCCACGTCAAAAACGGAACGACAACGTAGTCGAGTCATTCATCTTGTGAGCCTGAGTAATCAAATGCAAAGAAAATTTAAATTTCCTCATCTACTAAAGTGGGGGTGGGATGGGACCCACTTCGTTGCCTTCATAAGCGACTCCTTCCAAAAAAAAACAACAACATTAAATTCCAAATATTTTAAAAATTTACCATAACATTTTAAACTTATATGATTTCCATAAAAACAACACAATAAAACATTGTATAGAACAACAAAATATTATTATCAGTCAAGTCTTGCATAAAATCCTTTTAAATCAACCCGCTTCGTGAACTCTACGTTATCCAGTCAACAAAATAAATACTTTAGATCAAAGCTGCGCGCTCTCAAACAACAAAACAACACAACGCTCACAATAATAAAACAACACAATAAAGCAAAAAAAAAAAAAAAAAAAAATATATAAGAAGAAAACAGAATAAAAGAAAAACTTTGAAAACTTTTTCTTGCTGTTTACGTTGTTTTTATTTGGTTGTTATTGTTGTTGCTGCTCTTTAAGCCAAATATTTTCTCAAAAAAATGTTGCGTAACAGTTACCATGACATAGAAAACATTTAAAAGCCATGAAAAAATTTATCATGCGTTAAACAACTGTGAGAGGAGTGAAGAGGCAAGAAGAGGCGTGAAGAGGGGAGGCAGGATTGTTGAGCAACTTACATAAACAAAGAAAAATTGGCAGCATTTTTAATAAAGCTGCAGCATAAAAGTTATGAAACACAAAATAAATGCTAGAATAAAAACGTATAAAAACTGTATAAAAATATTTCAGTTTAAAGTGCTTCATATTTTAAAGAGAAAACTGAAAATTTTCATAGATGGAAAATTATTACATTATTAAAAAATTTAATAAAATTACACAAAACTAAATAATTTATTAATTTTGAGTCACAACCTTCACTTTAATATAATGGCTTTTAGTGAGACTTGGCTGAAACCTAACACTCTAAATACTGAAATTCTGTGCAACAAATTTAACATATACCGCAAAGATAGAAACTCCATTCCTGATATTGGATCTAAAGGTGGGGGTGTGTTGATTGCAGTCAAAGCGACACATTTCTCCGAAGAGTTATTAATTCCAGAATCCTTGGACATTGAATTCTGTTGTGTTCATGTTAAGTTTGGTTGCTTGAGCCTTTTTATTACATGCTCATATATTCCTCCCCTTTCTACCTTAGAAGTTTATAGCAAACATTTGGCTTCTATTAGTAAAGTTTGCTCAAAACTGCAATCTAATGATCATATTTTAATAACTGGAGATTTTAACCTGCCAAACGTTTCTTGGAACTGTTGTTCTGAAATTCCTGAAATATTTTTACTTTCGTCTGAAAGTTCATCCGATAATTACTTTTTAAACGAGCTCTCAATCCAAGGGCTATTCCAACTTAACTGCATTTTTAACAAAAATAATCGTTTGCTTGATCTGGTGTTTTTTGATGACAGCAATATCGCATCTGTGTCTAAATCAGATCCTCTGGTTACACCCGAAGATTCTCATCATCCAACATTAGAAATTATTTTAAATTTTCCAAAACCATCTGTACAGTATTATGATTCTCAACCACCTATTGAGTTTAACTTTAAAAAAACAAACTACGTGATTTTAAAGAATAACTTTTCTAACATAAACTGGAATTCTATTCTAAATATTAATACAAAAAGTTTATCTTCTCAGAGTCTTGATGATGCGGTATATGCGTTTAATAGAACGCTCAATGACTGTTTTCTTAAAGCTGTTCCGCAAAGAAAAGCCTCTTTGACATCGGGTCCCGTATGGTATACAAATGAATTAAGAAAAATGAGGAACTTGAAATCTAAATACTATAAAAAATATCAAAAAACACATAACATATGCGATTTTGGATGCTATACCTCGATTAAATACAGTTATCAACAGTTATGCAAACAATCCTATAATACCTACTTAACAAAAGTATTAGTATTAGGTAAGTAAATCCTTCTGGAACTTTGTTAACACAAAACGCAAGATTGATTCCTATCCTTCTTTTATGAAGTATAATTCGGTTGGGTCTGATAATGATAATAGTATTTGCAATCTTTTTGCTGACTTTTTCAAGACGACTTATTCATCATCGTCCTATGATTATTTAATCCTTTTCCTTTCAATATCCTCTCAATATCCTTTCAATATTCAATCTGGGGATATTTATTTCCCAATAATTGACACAAACACAGTCTTATCGTTTTTAAAAAATATTAAAACATCATATAAAAGTGGTCCTGATAACATACCTTCATGTATATTAAAATACTGCTGTGAAGAATTAGTAACTCCAATCTCTTTACTATTTACTTCATCATTAAAATCCTGCTATTTTCCTGCAGCCTGGAAGCATTTATTTATTATTCCGCTGCATAAATCCGGAAATAGGTCTTTAATTGATAACTACCGTGGCATCGCAAAATTGAGCGCTTTGCCTAAACTTTTAGAGGCAATTGTTACATCACGACTATCGCATAGCGTTAAATCCTTAATGTCTCCTTTCCAACATGGATTCCTTTCTGGAAAATCCACTGTTACTAACCTTCTCGAATTTACATCAAAAACTATAGAAAACTTTGGAAAAGGCATGCAGACTGATGTTATTTACACGGATTTTAGCAAAGCTTTTGACGTTGTAAATCACAAACTATTGATCTTAAAATTACATCTTGTTGGATTTCCTATACCGTTGGTAAAGTGGATTGAATCTTACTTAAGCAATAGAACACAGTCTGTTATTTTTAAGCTCAAGAAATCACATGAGTTTCCTGTTACTTCAGGAGTACCTCAAGAAAGTCATCTTGGGCCTCTTCTGTTTCTACTTTTTATAAACGATTTGCCATCTGTCATAATGAATTCCAGCATCTTAATGTTTGCTGACGACGTCAAACGCTTCCTTTCTTTTAAAAATGATAATGACGCTGTATTTTTGCAAGCCGACATTGATCATCTTCATAACTGGTGCAAAACGAACCGTATGAACCTCAACATGAAGAAATGCAAGCATATGTCTTTCTCGCGCAAACCACCAATTAAATGTACCTTCAAAATTTGTGGTTATCCATTGGAGTCCTTAGATAGTTTCAATGATCTTGGAGTTACAATGGATCCTAAACTTCGCTTTAATATTCATGTAAATAAAATAATAAATAGAGCAAATAGTACTTTAGGATTTATTAAACGTTGGGCAAAAGAGTTTAATGATCCATTCATAACGAAAACCTTATTCACTTCCCTAGTGCGACCTATCTTAGAATACGCTTCAGTTGTTTGGTGCCCACCAGAGACCTGCAGCGATGAACTACAACTGCTTTTACACTCAGTACATACATGGTTTTTGTATGACTTCAATATCATTAATACCATGCAACATATTCTACGCCATCGAGCTCACTTACAACTTGTAATGGTCCAGTTAGCCTCGCATGGCATAGCAGTGCATGGCTTAACAAGCGTCACATCGAAATCTGTTTAATAGGATTTGTGTGTATCTGATTATGCACAACATGGCAACGCATGGCAATGCTCAGATAAAAACAGAAATGCATCTCTGACTACATAGATAAACATGGAAGATCTATTTCATTTTAATATCTGTGTATTCTTCCATGTATTTGACGTTTTGGCAAAACAGATGTGAAGTTGTAAAATTGTTTGATCAAGTGCGGTTAATTTACTAAAATAAAATCGTTGTATTCTTCTTTTTTATTGTTTTATTTTGACCATGTGACTATGCTTTGCATAATCACCATTTATTTAGCTGTGTGCTAGCTGCTTATCTGCGTTGCATGCGCTGCTGTGCCATGCGAGGCTAACTGGACCATAAGTTACAAGTTGTAAGTTACAACATCAAGCATGTTGCATTAGCCAATTGTACCAAAGTCAAACA
The DNA here is from genome assembly GCA_963920525.1 of Dichetophora obliterata. Taxonomy (NCBI): domain Eukaryota; kingdom Metazoa; phylum Arthropoda; class Insecta; order Diptera; family Sciomyzidae; genus Dichetophora; species Dichetophora obliterata. The sequence goes on along the minus strand of OY986436.1, from coordinate 227,269,664 downwards.
CTGTGTGATGTGTGCTTCGACTTCAGTGGAAAGTATAGATGTTTGCATAAAATAATTATGTGTATAAACCACAGCGCACGAACGGCAATCGTTATAATTATGCATTATTTTGAGCTACTGCCTCGTGTACCATTGCAAGTTGATTTCAACTTCGGCTAAGCAGTGATACAAAAGTAAGCTTACGAACGATGAAATCAACGCGTACAGTATGAATAGAGTAAATAGTTTTAGGAAGTTTTAGGGGTAACTTATTTCGAAGATGATGTCAAACTTTAAAATTTAAGATGGCGGATAGAGTTGCCACCTAGATTTCTTTCATTTTTGCGAATTCTTGTAATTTTGAAATTCTGACAACGGATTTGATTTCGAATATAATGTCACAGTTTTAAAATTTAAGATGGAGGTTAGGGTTGCCACCTAAATTTTTACCACAGTACTGCCACCTAATAATATGTATTTTTAAGAGTTTTAAACATCATTTATCAGTGTTAAGGGGTCGCTGATTTCGAATCTAAAGTTAGAATTTTAAAATTCAAGATGGTGGATAGGGTTGCCACCTTAATTTTTTGTAGTTTTATGAATTCGGGGCTGGCAAAAAAAAATCGTACACCAAAAATGGGTCGCTTAATCCGAATCCATTGTCAGAATTTCAAAATTATAAAGTTTTGAAATAATAGGGTTGCCACCTAATAATATGTCTTTTCAAGAGTTTTAAACATCATTTAACAGTGTTAAGGGGTCACTGATTTCGAATCTAAAGTTAGAATTTTAAAATTCAAGATGGTGGATAGGGTTGCCACCTTAATTTTTTTGTAGTTTTATGAATTCGGGGCTGGCAAAAAAAAATCGTACACCAAAAATGGGTCGCTTAATCCGAATCCATTGTCAGAATTTCAAAATTATAAAGTTTTGAAATAATAGGGTTGCCACCTAATAATATGTCTTTTCAAGAGTTTTAAACGTCATTTATCAGTGTTAAGGGGTCGCTGATTTCGAATCTAAAGTTAGAATTTGAAATTCAAGATGGTGGATAGGGTTGCCACCTTAATTTTTTGTAGTTTTATGAATTCGGGGCTGGCAAAAAAAAATTGTACACCAAAAATGGGTCGCTTAATCCGAATCCAGTGTCAGAATTTCAAAATTTTGAACAATTGAACAAAAGTTGTAGCTTTATTAAAGATCTGCATGCATACAAAATCTTATCAAAACCACTGATTAAAGGTGTTTTATAGTAAAATGGCGTCTGGTATAATTTCTTAAAAAACTAAATTTAATAAATATCTTTAAAAATTTATTAAACAAATTTTATTGCTCACTCAATTAAACTTTAGAATTTATTTTAAAAAAGAAATCAGCTCAATTGAACCATTAGCTTATGAGCTACAAGCTCTCAAAAGTCCCGCAAAGTAACTGCAATGTTACTGCAATGTTACTGCAAATACTTTGTGTTCGGAGAACAAAATAAGCGCTGGTTTTTTTATGCAGGAGTTACGCTTTATGTCTTTGTTTTGTTGCTTGTAAATGACCATACTTACCATTGCATACCAGAAGTTGAAAAGACCCTGCGCTGGTTATCAAACCAACAACTCGAACATGCATTATTGTGGTCTTACGGCACGCTCATACACAGTTGGCTTCTATGTTGCAAGTATGTTCGACACAACAATCGCAGCGCTTGCGTAGTGCGGTCAGACTGTCACTGCATTTGTTGAGGGTAGATTGCAAGTAGCGAAAATGCCATCGCTTGCAGATCACTGGTGCCCACGATACGGTTGTTACATAGACGACATTGAATCAGTGCAAAAACAATTTCTTTTGTTTTGCTTAAGCTATCTTTATTGTAATACTGATTTTCACTTACCACCTTATGAATATCGGTTACAACTCTTAAATCTTTCTTCTTTAAAAAATCGGAGAATTATGATAAATGCTTGTTGGATTATAAAACTTTTACATGGCTATGTAAACAGTCCATATTTATTGAGTAAAATATATTTTAATATTCCTCTTCGTCCTAGAAGATCTTTTGAGTTACTTCACATGAACTTTTGTAGAACTAATTATTTGCAAAATGAACCTCTTAGAAGCGCTTGCGGTGATTTTAATTTTGTATCTGATGTTATATCCTTAAGTGAATCCATGGACTCAATCAAACATAAAATTATAGATTACCTGCAGTACCGTCGTTGATTATGTAAAGTTCTTTCAAACATATATCGGATGCATCTGGTGATTTGTAAACACATTAATATAACAATCTAAATGGATAAATGGACCTAAGCGTAAAATGGAAAATTTTGGTGTATAATACATCTAAATAATCTGAATGGACCTAAACCTGGGATCTTCAATTGCCTCATATCTTCATGATGGTTGTGACTACATTTGTTGACGGTACCGTGGTGTCTTTTTACCTCTTGAAACACTACGTTAGATCGATTTGTAATATATTAATATGAGTGGCCGATAAGACCTAGTTTGTCTTGGTGCCTGCGTTCGCAACTGGTTTTCTTTATTTTATGAAAATTGGTTTGGTGAAGTTGACCTAGTTTGTCGAGTAACCACCCTGTCAAGCCAGGATTTCACCGGCTTCAGGGAGACAGAACGATATATATTATATATATACCTATTGGAGTGGTGTTTTATTGGGTATGAGACCTTGTTTGTCACACGACTCCGCCGTATACAAAAATTGTTGCTAACTTGACCTTGTTTGTCTTGAAAACGCAACCCTGCTATGCTGTCTGATTTTATCGGTTTTGACTTAACTTTTTTTCTATTATTTTTTATACTTTAATAAAATTATATACTTTAAGCAATTTACTAAAACTTTTTAGTTTGTTAATAATACATTATTTCATTCAAAATCATACTTTATATTTTTAAATTGTATTAAATATCTTATTTTATAATTTTAAATTTGCTATAAAACCTGTTAAGGTCTAGCAATCAAGTAAATAAAAAAAAAAAAAATAAAGCTGATGTTAACCCGAATTCTCCCGGTTTTCGAAATAGGCACTCAAATGATTTAAAACTTTGTTCACAGCTTATAAGGTATATCCTTAACACTTACTAAGAAAAAGAATTGGCTTGTTGGGGCCAGATTTTGAGAAAATGGGTGTCGTCATATGACGACACTATGAAAATACGTATTAACATATTTTGTGATTGGATTTAGTTTTACATTTTTTATTTCATTTTCAATTGAATAAAAATAAAGAAGGAAACAATACAAATACTTTTTATGACATTTGATGGTACGAAGCGAAGCAATCAATGCTTAAACCTTTGTCACATTTTTTGCACTCGGTTCTTACATTTATCACCAGCACATCGTCTCTGCTTATTGTTTTTCGTTCTTTGCACATAGTGCATACATCAATCGTACCTCATGGAGTCAGCTCCAGGTAGGACTTTCGCTGTTCTTCCAGGACCTTTTGGGGCATTATTTTCCAGTAAAAGGTATGACATGGCCAAGCCTCTCTGCAAGCTCTTTTGCGTTAGCTTAGGATTTTTTCTCTCGCTAAAAGCCAAGCATTTTGAATTGAAACATCCAACATCCACGCAAAGATTCGCCACCACTTTTTTCCTCGTATAGATATCCGATGAGCATTTACATTTCGATCCATACGATCAGTGCCTCCCATATTTTTGTTGTAATTTTGAATAGAATAGAGTATATTTACCTCGAGACGTCAGCCCTGCTCCATCTTTTTGCTTTTCGTTCGGGATCAGCAGAAAAAATTGTGGAAGCTACTGTTACCACTGCGTTATCTTTCCACCTAGTTACAAAAAACTTTTCTTTTTTAAATTGGGCAATTGCAACCTGTGTAATACCTCGATCTTTCTTTTTGAATTCGTTAGGATAAGCGGTTAATTCTTATGGTTCCAGTACAATTATAACCTCTGTTTCTCATCTCTTTGAGTAAAGGAAATGTTATGAACAAATTATCGCAATAGAAGTGGTATGGTAAAAGTGATTTTGACAAAGGGTATTGGTCAAGTAAATGCAATAGTGTGGACGCACATTTTCCAAACTTCTTTTCCATTTCTTCGATACCTTGATAAGTTTTTCCTTGGTATGGGTCAAAAGCAATTAGATAACCAGATGGTGCATTTTGGCACCAAATTTTGTATCCAAATCGAATTGGTTTATTTCTGATGGCTTGCTTACAACCGTGTTTGCCAAAATACTCCACCATTGCTTCATCATGTGACACTGACTCTGTGGGCTGGAAATGTTTCATAAAAACTTGTTGAAGCTGAGAAATAAGTGAACGTAATATGTAGAATACACCAAAACCCCGATCTGCGTCGTTAATTGGGACCAGTGAAACGCGACGCAAATCAAAATGACGCAAATCGAATTAAATGTTCTCACATATTTTAACGCAATTTTGTTTTATTAGTACTAAAGTAAAATATTTCACAAAAAATCTATTTTTTTATGAATTTTTATTGGTATATTTAATTTTATTGCAACAAAAAATTAAATTAAAAGAAAAGAAGATAGGTACATATTTCATAAAATTGCATACATTCGTTTTAATAAAACAAAAAAAAGCATTTAAATTTACAGAAAATTTAATATTAAAGTATGTATTCAATCAGAACTGCAGGATTCTAAATCAGTAGTAATTGTTGTCGAGGGATTTGATTGCTGTGTTGATTTTGTCAAAAACTTGTCCATAGGTAGTTGAAGTGTCTTCGCTTTGTTTTTCAAATAAATTTCTTCGTAACAATTGATAGCATCCGCAACGGATTGTGTAGCTTTTAAACTGCGTGTGTCGTCAGGATCATTATCAGAAAATATAGCCATTCCCTGGGTTTTTAGTTGCATTGCTTCCGAAATAAGAACAGTAGTAAGTTTTTTTCTTCAATAATAACCTCAGGTGCAACAATTTTATCTTCCAAAGCGTATTCGACATTCAATCCAACCCATGGCAGAATTAGAGAAGGTATATGCATTTTGGAGAGGGAGACTGCCTGCCGCAACTGTCAAAACGAAGTTGACAGCTCATACAAAATCTGAAAACGGCGAGAATGCGATAAGAAAGCGAAAATAGGCAAGAATAGCAAAATGCTTGAGTTTGACAATTCTGGCTATGAGAAAGAGAGCGCAGTCTGAAATGCATATACCTTCTCTAATTCTGCCATGATCCAACCAAATTTTCATTACTTAGCTCTTCTTCGTGGGATATCAGCAACTGGTCAATATCGCTATCCTCCATGCCTTGAAAGTTTACTTCTGCAGCTATTTCTGCAAGTTCTTTACGGACAGTTGGTACATCATTAATATCTTCTATATTTTTAATTATGCATTCTGGCCATAATTCACACCAAGTTCCGTTCATACCTGTTTTTTTTTACTTCTATCCATGACAAGTTGATATTTTTGATCGCCGTTAATATGTTGTAATTTCTCCAGAAGTCTTTCATAGATGGCTTGTCTTGTCCATCAGTTTCTGCAATAAGCTGACTAAACGTCCGTCTTCAATAATAACATATATAATACAATAATAAATAATAACATTTAAAGTTAGATATTACATCTTGGTCCATTGGTTGTATGATGGAGGTTGTATTTGGAGGCATAAAAACAACTTTTATATTTTCAGAAAATTCATCTGAATAAATAGGATGTCCTGGAGCATTGTCTAATAACAACAACACTTTAAAATCAATATTTTCAGAAGAACAATAGGCTTTTAAGTCAGGAACAGCGCAATTTTCTATCCAGTCTTTAAATAAAGATGCAGTCTTCCAGGCCTTCTTGTTGGCGCGCCAATAAATTGGAAGATCGCTCTTGTTTACATTTTTAAAAGCTCTTGGATTTTCAGAATGGTAGACCAGAAAAGGATTAAATTTAAAATCCCCTTCTGCATTTCCTCCTAAGAGAAGGGTAAGCCGATCTTTGCTGACTTTATATCCAGGGCAAGATTTTTCAGGTTTGGAAATGTAGGTGTTTCCCGGTAGGCGTTTCCAAAATAAACCTGTTTCATCGACATTTAGAACTTGCTTAGCAGAATATCCACCCTCATCAATAATGGCTTTTAACTCAAGTTTAAATTTATTAGCAGCTGAAATATCTGCTAATAACTAGCTGCTTCTCCTTTCAACGCAACATTATGCAAATTTGCTCGAGTTCTGAAGCGGTTGAACCAACCTTGGCTCGCTTCAAATTTTTCTAAACAATTACCGCTTGATAAAGGACAGTTGTCTTTAAGATCATTAAATAAACTCAAGGCTTTATTCTGAATAACCATCTTGCTTAGTGGAATCCTTCGTTGATTTTGGTTTTCTATCCAAATGCTAAGAAGCAACTCCATTTTGACCATCAAAAGACTCCTCTGTTTTGTTATTTGTTTAGTCTGTAATGGCGTCGCAGATTTAGCAAACTCATTTATTTTATCAGCATCTCGGTTACTTACTGTGGTGGGAGGTAAATCAAGATTTCTGCCAATGTCAGCAGCTTTTTCACCAGATTTAAAACGTTTTAAGACTTCCAGTTTTAATTCTAAACTGATTTGTTTTCTCTTTTGGCTCATTTTGATTAGGAACGCCAAAAAGACACTTCACTGCTGCAAATATTTGCAAAACTGAATGAATTAAGGTAAATCTTAATTACCTTTCTACAAATAGAGCAAAAAGGCAAAGCCAATTTCTACAAACTAAATAAAAAGGGAGATCCCCTTTTTAAAAATTGAAAAAAAATTCACCGAACTTAAAAAAAGGACAGTTTTTTCGAAACTAAAAAATTATCTAACGACGCAAACTGAAATCAAAACGACGCAATTCGAAATCACCAAATTTCTTAAGCGACGCAATGCGAAACGACGCAGATCGGAACGACGCAAATCGGGGCTTTGGTGTATATCGGATTTATCTAAGTTAGCATTCGACTGAAAATGCAACGATTTCATAATAGTATCAAATCTATTTCTACGCATTGCGTTGTAAATTGCGTAATTACGTACATCATCGCCAATGCTCCAATACATTGCTTTACTACACTCAGAAAAAAGTTTATCGGAATATGAGAAAAAAATCATCATATTAAGTGAAAAATGGTATTGACTTTGCTCCAGAGAATGCTTTTCTCTAAATGTGATCCCAAAAATTCCCTAAAAATGGCAAAAAGCTTTCATGAAAATGAGATATATTTTCTCATTAATAAAAGATACCTTCTCTTTAATAGAAAAATATTTCTTTATAATAGGTTCAACCGTTCTCTTTATTGTGTAAATTTTTCCCGAAAACAGAGAAATATTTATTTAATTTTAATAAATGTTTTCTTTAAGTTGCGCATATAGTTTCTCACAAAAAATAACACTTTCTTTAAAAGAAAGATACATTTTCTTAACATTGATAAAACATATTTCTTTATTGCGTACATTTTTCTTTAAAACACAGAAGTATATCTGCAACTACGATTAAAAAATCATTTTTGTAAAGCGTTTGTTTTAACTCAGTTCTACGCAAAGTAGAAGTATTAATATCAAATTGTGATTCGGTTTTAAAAATATTAGTTAAAAATGTGTTAAGAGGTAGAATTATTGTTGTGACATTGTTTTTCGGTACTCTTTATAAATATTCCAGAAATTTGTTCTGAAAAACGATTTTGTAAATGCATCCAAAGAAACAGTAGTAATAAACAACATCACTTTGTGTAGCTATGTTAAGTGAAAAAACCTTTTGAAGGAACAATCGTCATAATATGCTCAATATGCAACACTTGCTTTTCACAACATTACTCAATTGCTCTCACGCTTTCCTTTTTTTCGTACCTCATTCAATATAAGAAAAATATATCGATTTTTGAGAAGAAGCCTTTTTAATTTTTGGGAAAGGATTTGTTGTTACTGAAGAAAATATTTCGCATAGTGAATTATTTATCAACAATAGAGAACATTTTTCATTTTCTATAAATTTTTTTCTATAAATGAGATTTTTTCAGTGAGAGAAAAATACTTATCATTACTAGAGACATGAAATATTTCCATTTCCCACAAAGAAGGAAATATTTCTTCGAATAAGTGAAAATTTATTATAATTGTAGTAAATTTTATTTGAAATGAAGAAAATTTCTATTACCGAAAATAGAGAAATTTTTTATCACAAAAAGATAGGTGTTTTTTTCTGAGTGTAGATAATGGACTGTATCCAGAAACTATCAAAATTCCAATAAATGTTCTTAGTTCCTTTTTGCTGAGCTTCACATCTTGCCAATTATTATATAAACAATATTCAGTACTTTGGGTGATTATGAGCTCTATCAATTCGTCGTTGAAAAAAAGCTCAAAATACTCAACAGCCGTCATGCTTTCATCATATTTATTTACTGGTGCATTGAATTCAGAAACTTTTGACGTTTTCCCTCCTAGTTCCCAATTTATCTCATTTTCATTTTGTTTCTTTCCTTGTACTTTTTTCCTTTAAACGTCTTGCTGTACGGAGTCTGCAGAAAGTTGTCTATCATTTCTTATTTCAGCTGGTGCCAGAAGTTGATTACGAGACAGAGCATTGATATTACTATCGGCTTCCTCATCTGAATCTTCATCAGTTAACACGTTTACTTCTGGAGGTTCTATGTAAAACTCGTTTGACTGACCTTCTTCCTCCAAAATATCTAAAATGTCTGTGACGCTAAGATATTTACTAAAAAATAAATCAAGACAAAAAAAAAAATAAAATATTCGTTTCATCATAGTGTCGTCATATGACGACAGCCAAATACATTCACAAAAAAACCAAATTTTTTCCGCAACTCATGCAGCAGTTCTTAACAAAAACTTGACTTACAGCATAAACTTTAATTTTTTGTAACTATTATGTCACTTAAATAAGATTTAATATATTTTTAGCACTTACCTTTTAGCAGATCTCATATTTTTTAAATTTTTCAAAAACCACTTGGAATAAAAATTTCACTGAGCACGAACACGTTAAATAACAACATGAAACTAAATTGCTTATGCAAGAGTAAGGCCTTTTCCACACTTGGTCAACGCAACTCCAACTCAAGTTGCTAGCCTGTGTATTTTTACCGGAACCTTCAGATTAAGCAACTTGCACGCAACAAGTTCTCGACACGTTCTCAACCTGTTCAACGCAACGTGGCTTTCCGCAATTTTCATCGGCGACTTGTTGCATCAGTTTGTTTGTTTTGTGAATTGTTTATAGTGCAGTATTAATCAAGGTGTATAAGTTAATTAGTTATTTTTTTCATTAATAGAATCTATAAGAAGAAGAAATAGTTTGCACGATGAATGAGCAAGTGTTAAACATTAAATAATAAATATATTTTGCATGATTTTTGAAGCAAGTCTGAAAGCATTCGGTTTATAGTTGCATTGCTTTTCAATTTTTTCGCGGTTGCGTTGATGTTTCATTGGTATTGCGTTGACCAAGTGTGGAAAAGGCCTAAGTAATGTGCAAGACATATGCACTGGTTTCTTTTGTTTCTAACGGTTTAAACCAGTTCCCCAATACATTGAAGTTGTCAATATTTTCGTCGTCATATGACTACGCTAGCAGAATTCGGGTTAAATGAGCAGTCGCTTTCAGAATTCAGAAGAAAGGACACTTTTGTTTAAAGCCGCTTTACTGACCTAACTCGAAAGAGAGAAAATTTTTCGATACGTGTATGTGATTTTTTCAGAATTGGCTTATGTTCAATTTTGTAAAAATCTAAAAACAACAAAACCCTTTTTATTTCACAAGGAACTTTTTGTTTTTAGAATATGAACTAAAAAAGTCAACATTTTTGAATTTTCCTTGTCTTGAATTTATCTATTGACCCTCACAGTTCGAAGAAAATCGGACACTGGGGATGCAAATATTTGCCGAAATGGGATGGAACGCCTTACATATCTTTTTAAAAGCATAACATAATAATGACGCTCACAATAGCCTTATCAAAAATAACACTAGGCGACAAATTGAAATAAAATAATCTGTAAAAAATAATCCGGTAGCCACTATAAAATTGTTATGCGTTATAGTTAGTTAGCAAAGTGCCAAAACTGGCTTTCAAGTGTTAAAAAAGCTTTTTCAGTAAGCACCGCTTAAATCACTTTCGCAGAAGTTTTCACTCCTTTTTCACAAAAGTGAAGCACAATGATACCATAGGCCATAGGCGAATCAGCATAACACCATCACAGAAGCCGGATAATGAGCTCGTTGAACTCTAGGAAAAAGTTTAGAGGTTTGTCGTTATGACACACCATACACTCTTAGGGTATTCACAAGGTGTGCTATCATGTCATATTGTCATATTCTCCTTAAATTTTACAGCTAAAATTTACAAGATAAATAAATGCAAATAAAAAACAGCTGTTTGATTACGACACTTCAATAAACATAACTTTCAGAGTTGTAATATATTAGTACTTTTATAATATCAAAGGCAAAAATAAAATGTTTAAACTAGTGCAAAACCTTAAGACAATATGACATTATGAAATGATGGCACACTTTGTGAATACCCTATCTATATTTCTGTCTTTTGAACAATTCTTCTGTAGTGCAAAATCATTTCGTCAATAAGCAGAATTCGTCAACGAGCACTTTCGCGTATCAGCGACGCAGCTATGATGATAAACAACTGAATATGGAATAAATGCCACTTGTCAAATAGCCGTCAAGTCAAAGTGCATGCGTTTAATAGTTCTCGAGTGCAAGTGTCTTCAACTCGTGTATCAAAACAGTTGCAAGTACTAGGTGTATGAGTACAATATCATACACTCAAAAATATTTGTGTGTAAATATTACTAATAATAAAAATACTAATTAAGCGAATAGGATTCGTAGAATCGACGTATATTAGTACATATTACAAATATTTTTTAAGTAAAAACCAGCCAAAAAAAAAAAAAAAATCTGTCTGAGCTGGGGTTTGAACCTCGGCTCTTAAGTTTACGGGCCACGCAATCTATCAGTAGGCTACAGTCACTTGACAATCATAAATAACCTTATAGATGTTCTACAAACAAGGCTGAACGATTTCGGTTTTCAATTTTTTAAACTCTACTAATAATTCGTACATTCTACTAACTATTCGTACGGTCGTCAGTCTACGAATGAATTGTTTCTACTTATATTATTTTTTATTCGTAAATAGTAAAAAAGCAAATACTACGAATGTAATGAAAGAAATTACGAAGTTATTCGTACGACAAATTTACAAATATTATTATTTATATGTACACAATCATTCGTACAATACACTAATACGAATTGATTTATTTTTGTTTACGAATATCATTAGTATATAAAACAAATATATTCGTAGATACTACATCAGGCATTAGAAAGATTTTACGAATGAATTCGTAAAGATATCACAATAAAAATACTTTGTATATTGTACGCATATTTGTAGAATGTACGAATATTTTGTTTACTAATATCATTCGTAGAAATTTTACTAATAAATTTTTTGAGTGTATCGTCGTCCGGAAATTCATGTGCTCCACACGCTTTTTAAGTTAATGGTACGGTAAATGAGGCAAGAGGTTTCTGTTTAAATCGATATAGAGTAAAATGAACACAAAATATCGCAGAGTTTTAGAAAAGATAGCAAAAAATTGATTACAGATTAGAAAAATTTGGTATCAGAAACCATTAAATCAAAATTGGAGCACAACAATACCCGGACGACGATATCAATGCATTAATTTTTGTGGAATTTGTAAAAATGTCGCTATTATGATGACGTATTTTTGTATGGAAGGTGGCAACAACTCACTTTATTTTTCCATTTTCCAAATTTATACGGATTTTGTAATTTTTCCATAATACTACAGCGTTCATAATGCTGCCGGTCTCCAAGTGACGGCACCACCACTCTTCAAATGCATTACATTTTTGACGAGTGGCAACCTTAACATTTACACTCCATAAATGTCAGATCGATCTGTCAATGAATAATGACGTAACAGTGTTCTAAATTAAACAACATGGTAATGTTATAAAAATGGATAATATATTCGTGCCTTGATTAAGCATAAAGAAACAAAAAAAAAAACATCGATAAATATTATGATGAATCTGCTCCATCGTATTCAACCGTTAAATATTGGATTGCAGAGTTTAAAAGGAGTCGAATCAGCACAAAAGATGAAAACGCCGAGGGAGCACGAAAAACCGTGACTACTCCACAGAATGTATTGAAAAAATCCACGATTTCGTATTGGACAATCCGAAAATAAAAGTGCGTGAGATAGCTACAGCTGTAGGCATATAAAGTGCGTCGATTGTTTAAATTTTACATGAATATTTGAGTATGAGAAAGCTGACTGCAAGATGGGTGCCGCGTTCGTTAACAATCAATTAAAAACATGAACGTGATCGCACTTCCCAACGATGTTTCGACATGTTTAAGGAAAATCAGACTGGTTTTTAGCGTAAAAAAAGTTAGCGTAAATGGATGAAACCAGAATCTAGAGGATCCCATGAAACGTGGATCCACTACTATACACCAGAATCTAGGGAATCAGCAAAAGAGTTGGTAGGTCCCAGTGGAAATGCACCAAAGCGAGCACTGGAAAGGTGTTGGCATCTGTTTCTTGGAATTTAAGTTGCATTTTGCTCATCGACTATTTAAGAAAAGGAAAAACAATCAACAGAGTTTATTACTGCAAATTACACGCTGTGACTAATATAAAGAAAAAAAAATTGTTCTAAAATAATTCCAAAATATCATGATTTTGGGCACCTGCAAAAGTGCAATGCAGGTACTCGGAACTCCGGATCACGTCGGAGTTCCGAGATTCAGACTTTTTTAATTTGAACGTTGCGATCACTTATTTACCTACTAGCTGATATACCCGGTGTTACTTGAGAGTCATTTAAATAAACATTTTAATAAATGATTAATTAGTATTATGATCTGTCAAACTATTACATGAATTAAATTGCGAGCTTTAGATCAAGTAAGTTTTTTTAAGAAGGCAACAACACAACAACTCTGTACAGAGTCAATCACTTAGCTGACTAGACAGTCTGTTTCGGAATTTCCTACATTTTCTTCTTCAGTAGTCTTTGAGTGATTAAGCTGTGATCAACTCAGTGTTTAAATTTGTATATGACTTCGCAGATTTAGGAATTCATTCATTTGAATTATATGGCTGCTAATCACATGACATTCCAAAGCAGTAGGCTATTTATAGATCACCGCCATCAACTCTACCAAAGTTGGCATCTGTTCTAGTGGCTTCTCTATTTATTTCAATATTCATTGGTGTTCGACAGTTTCTCGAAATGCACCATAGAAATGAAACGAGTTTTTTTGCTTCGCCAGAAGCTAGTGTTCTAACTGAAAGGTGAACAGATGGCAACCTTGTTAGAGTTGATGGCGGTGATCTATAAATAGCCTACTGCTTTAAAATGTCATGTGATTAGCAGCCATATAATTCAAATGAATGAATTCCTAAATCTGCGAAGTCATATACAAATGTAAACACTGAGTTGATCACAGCTTAATCACTCAAAGACTACTGAAGAGGAAAATGTAGCGATTTCCGAAACAGACTGTCTAGTCAGCTAAGTGATTGCCTCTATACATAGTTGTTGTTGTTGTTGCCTTCTTAAAAAAACTTACGTGATATAAAGCTCGCAAATTAATTCATTTTAATAAATGTTTTTATAAATGGTTTTTAAATTCTGGAAAAGTGAAAAACATGTTAAATATTAAGTTTGAGCTACCATTAGAAAAGGTAATTAAACGATGTTTAATCCAAAAAAGTTTTGGAATATTTTTTGGAATAGTTTTGGAATTCAAAGAAGGGGTACGAAAAACATATTTTAAAAATTAAAAATAATTTAATATTTACTTAATCTTAACGCTAGCAAAATTACCTTTTCAACAATATAAAAATTATGGTTGGACTCAATGGGTCCTTGAGATATGGACATTTTAACATCTAAACAAAAATGTATATTAAAAAATATATTGAACTTTAAAAAAAAAAAATTTGTAATGAAATATATTAAAAACAGCGGAGATATTGGCATTAAAAGTAAACACTTTGATTTTCATATAATTTTTTTCTCATTCTTAGCTATTAATGTTTTATGAAAAATGCGTTGTCCTAAAATTAATTGTACTAAAATATATATTAGCTGCGTTTTTTTTATGGGAGATCAGGATCATATCAACGCACTTGCAAGCAAAGTAAAAACAAAAAATGATCCAGCTAGTGAACTGGCCATTTAAATTTATCCAATTCAATGTTTTTAAGTGTTGAGGGCGCAATTGTAAAAGTAGACAACACTTAGCCGTTATTGATGGCTAGATGACGCTGCGACTGAAAAAACTGGCAGTACTGCACTATTTGGAATTTTAAAAGTTTGGTAGCAATAGCATTTTCACAAAAAATTTCGCAAAACTTATCTGCCAGCTACATAAAAACATCAGATATTCATCTGTAAGCAGAAAATAGTGCCATCTGTCTGTAAGTAGAAAACATAGCCAAAATTGATCTGAAGCGTTTTTCTCACAAATGATCTGATCTCCCAAGAAAATAACGCAGCTATTGAGCCAGCCAAACGTGTGAGGTTAAATTTGAAGAAACTTGTGGTAGACATCATTCGGCTATTCACCGCAAGGTGTATAGTTTGTACCCACAGTACTTACAAATGCGGCGCCATCTATCTGTGAATTTAAAGCACAGATCAAAACCAATGAAATAATTGTGCTAAGCAGATGCGCATATGTTTTATTATATCGCCCTATAGCTGAAACTGATTACATGAAAATATTTACTTTTACAGTATTCTATTCACTTTCATCTTTTCGATGAAATGATTATATAAATACAACAGTTAAAGTACCATTGATAAATAACTGAGTGACAACGGTGACACAATAGTGAAAAAATAGAGCCATCACAAGAAAACAAATTTATCATGAGTGGGGCGGGAGAGGGGGGGGGGAGGAAAAAACAAGTTAGATTACTATAAGGAAGATTAAGGAATATAAACAAAAATGTTTGTAATTACCCTAGACACACAACTACATTCTTAGATACAAATGGGGATGTTCAAAATGTATGGAGAATTTTAAAACATAGCTCAGTTTTATTAATAGTCTGGTATGAAAAAATAGATTTTTAGCCATAACTTTTAATTGGAAAAAGAACTTGGGGTAATTTTTTAATAAAAAGTATTTTTGAGACTTGTATTTTTTGTTAAAAATATAAAAAAAACATTTTGGAAAAACTAAATTTCGCGAAAAAAATCAAAGAAGTTGTTTTGATGACTAAAACTGCAAAATAATTTTTGCGCTTAGCTGGAAGAATTTTTGCAAATAAATGCTTTGTCATATGAAAGGTAGCCAAATGTGCAATTTTAAATTCATTTAATTTTTACAACAAAAACAATTTTTGAGTCATTTTGTGAGTAAAAAAATCAATATTTTGGACAGTTTTTGAAGAAATTAAAACATATATACACTGACTTAACGGTTCAGTTAAACCCATTTTTGTGAAGTGACTTTATTGAACTTTTGAACAAAAAAATTTGAATGAAATATATTAATGGACAGCGGAGATATTTGCATCGAAAGACCAAACTTTGATTTTCAAGTCGTTTTTTTCTCATTCTTAGGTAACGATGTTTTATGAAAAAGTCGTTGTACCGAAAATTGCTACAATTTTGAATATATGTAAGTGTTTTCGATGTCAAAATAACAAATTTTTTTTATTAAATACACAGAAAACTCCAATACTAAAAAGTATTACAATAACAAAATTACCGTTAGTTGTAAAGTTTTGAAAGGGGCGTGGCAAAAACTAAGTATTTAACATTTTAATCTAGAATGCACTGAATATGTATACCTAGTTTGCGTGAAATCCGTTGAGCCGTTTAGATTTGCATAAAGGCCAAACAAACAAACTTAAAAACAGAAAATGAGTTTTATTACTATAGATTACACCGTAATTTCGAAACGAGATATAAAATCATAATAAGCTTTCTTAATGTAAATTTGGTTGCTGATTCTGAAGAAATTGAAATTTTGCGAGAAAATAGATTTAACCAAATGTTTATTTTTAATTAAAATTAACACTACGTCATTTTTACACATTTCGTTCGATTTCTTCAAGTATTTTTAACTTACCTGACTGAAGTTATTAAATTTATTTCTCAGCAAGGAGCCAACAAAGATCTGCGTCAACAAAAGACGTCCAATTTTTTCGAATGCTTTGCTATTTTCCCCTTTTGATGTGATATACTAGTTAAGCAACAGAAGGGAAATGTGAAGTACCTTGTTTAATTTTAATAACTGGCGATTTGAAAGTTGTATCGATTGTAACCGGAATGCAATCTGGATGGAAAAAATTCGCTTATAATTTGTGCAAGTGGAAGTCTCATTTTGTCGGCAATCAATACATGAAAAAGGAGTGGCCGAGGCAAACTGATCGCAATAATGCTATTTATTATAAAACATAATGTTGTGCGGGAAGCGTTAGTCCCAATAGAAAAAATACTATTACCACCTCTCCACTTAAAGCCTAACGTAATGAAAGATTTCATTAAATCCATGCCATAAGATTCGGCAGGTGCCAGTACCTTTGTTATATGTTCCCCGCATTAGTGCAGAAAAACTTAAAGAAGGTAATCCATTTACTTAACGCTCTCTCTTCAACCTTAAGTTTTGCGATTATTAACCGTAGTCCTACGTTGGTGTAGAAAACCACATTTTTTAAAAATTTTTTTTATATTACCAAAACCGTTTAGTTTTGGGATCCAATCTTACATGATTTTTATTTAATGCTAAGTGTGAATAGAAACCATAATATAATTTATAACTATTAATTTTTAACTATTATTATAATAATTTTTCAAAATAGTTAAAAACTTCAATTCCTCATCTACACCTCAAAGTGGAATTATGGTGTTTTTCTCAACGTAGGACTACGGTTAATACATATATGTGACCTTCTCCGAGAAAAGGGACCTAGTATGTCAAAAAACGGGGTTGGCCTTAAGAGTGGATTCTGGTACCTAAAAGGGGTTAGAATAAGATGAAATGAGTTAGATTTCTGATAAAAACTCATTTACCCCATAAAAACGTACAAAACGAACTTGGGAAAACCGATAAAAATGAGTTATGAAACTTTAAATGCGTTTTTCTCAAAACTACATTTTCACACACTAAGTGCCTTTTCTCGGAGAAGGTCACATATAGAGATATTTTTGTAAATATATTTTTTTTTATCAAAGCATGCTCGCGATTCCAGACATTCGGAATCTTATACGAAACGAAAAACTCTATATTCAGCTTTTTGTCAAACAATTAGCAGCGTGAGATGCAACGAAAGCTGTCCTCTATGGTTTTCTCGGGAAAAAATTCATACACAGTAAAAAATTTGAGGGTAAATTTTATCTTTTTTATAACATTGGTGTAGTATAAACTTTTTTTATTCCAAATAATTTATAAATTTTATACCACTCAATATTATAAAAATAATAAAAGAAATATAATTTAAAATTTTATATGGATATCAAAATATATTCTGGTTCGCAAGTAAAAAATTCACCAAAATCGGGAAATTTGAAAATATAGTTGTTTCGATTGGTCTGTCGAGAAAAATGGTCTGGAAAAATTTATAAGATTTGATGAGGAGATAACTTTTAAAACATTTTTGGTTTGGATTTATATGTATACCAAATAGTATATATATGGACGAATTCAAGCGTCAAGTACCCACAAAATGGTACAAGCAACTCGAGCGTTTTCATAAGACTTGCAACACCATGGAAACTAGATACAAAGGTATAAATAGATGATCGCAAAGTTCAAATTTAAAAAAGTCTGCATCTTAGAACTCCGACGTGATCCAGAGGTTCCACTACCTGCATTGCACTCTTTGATCTTTTCTGTGCAGCTATGATCTTTTGGAAGTATTCTAGAAAAATTTCGGTGTTAACACTGTGTTATTGGACCAATTGAAGAATGAAATTGCAAGCAAACCCCATTGCAAGCCCCATTTATTGAAGAAAAAAAAAATCATATTTTTTCAAGACAATGCTCCAGCTCAAAAATCGACCGAAACCATAGCCAAATTGCACGAGTCATGCTTCGAACTGCTTCCTCATCCCCCATATTCTCCAGCTTTGGCCCCCACCAATTATTATCTGTTCCAAAACTTGAAAAAGTAGCTGCAGGAAAGGAGATTTGCTACGAATGAACAGGTCGAATTGGAAACAGAAGCGTATTTTGGAGATCTTGAGAAATCTTACTATTCAAAGGGCATCACAATGTTAGCAAATCGTTGGAATGAGTGTATCGTGCTAAAAGGGGACTATGTGAAAGAATTAACAATAATTTTGGCATAAATTGTGTATTTTTTTTGTTAGGCCCACAGCATCTGGAATGCCCTAGTAGTAGATATTCTCGTAATTTTTGTGAATGTATTGAGATTTTACCGTTTTCGATTCGATTTCGAATCTATTTTGACAAATTTCATATTCAGAGTATATATTTCAGGTTAGAACCTTATGTGGAACAATTATATTAAAAACATAAGCATAAAAAACTAAAGTAAGCTTAAAAAAGCAGCAACGAAAGAAGTATGAAAGGGAGAAAAACTGAGAAATTGACAATGAAATCTCATCGCCTCTGTGGTGCAGTGCGCTAATGCGCTGGCACGGCGTTCCATGCCCGGCATCACAAAGATTTCTGATGAAGCCTGCAGCAGGGCAGAAATTGCAATAAAATCAGCTAGTGGTGTTTTCCTTTTCATATTGAAAATGTTGTTGTTGTTGTTGCTTCTATGGAAAAAGTTCGTTAGAGCAATTAATTGTTCTAACCTGACCTAAAAGCTCAATAAACGATTTTTAACTATCAAACTACTAGAATTTGTCTCTAAGAATGATTTAAACTATCAAACACTTAGAATTTGTATTTAAATCATAGGAAATTAACATAATACTAAAGAACTAGTATCGCCTGTGGCCAAAATTAAACCAACTTTCTGAAATTTCAATGGTTTTTTCCCATTCTGACTCGTTGACCTTGCCTTAAGAAAATGTACTGTACTAAGAAAATCTTCAGTTTCAATACAAAAATATGCTTTACTGAGAAAAGTTACAGTTTTCAACATATCCTCATAACTTTGATGTCAAAATAATGGGAGTTTTTCAGAATTTACTATTTGTAAGAAATTTCACCATCACAATATATATTTACACATGTTACATAAAAAATGCTTATTGTAGGGTATCCTTAAGAGATAGCGAAAAAGGTTTTTTGAACATTGTATTAATGTCTTAAATTTCCTCTTACGTCATGTTTCTCCATTTCTCATAGTTTAGGTTTTACTTCAGAAATATTATTTCATATTCGCTCATATTTGAGGTCAAAGGTCATAAAAATATTAGGTGAATTCCTTCTCCCTACTCTTATTAATTTAAAAAAAGTTATCAAAATCGGTTCAGAAACACGGAAGAACTGTTTTTCCTACGTTCATTTCTATATACTAGTATCGCCTGTGGCCGAAATTCGACCAACTTTCTGAAATTTCAATAGTTTTTTCTCATTCTGAGGAGTTGACCTTGCCTTAAGAAAATGTACTGTACTAAGAAAATTTTAAGATCTTCAGAATAAGAAGATCTTCAGAAACACGGAAGAACTGTTTTTCCTACGTCTATTTCTATATATAACGAAATGACTTAAAACATAGATATGTGCATAAAACTTTTTAGTAGTTTGAAATATTTGAAAATTTTTTATTTTTTAACATACTTTTCGCGGAAAATATTACCAAGAAAGCTTTCGTATACCGTTATATTCCTCAACCAAATACGTTGTACTGAGAACATCTATAGTTTTCGAGGTATCGCTCTAATTTTTAAATCAAAATAAAGGAAATTTTTCAGACTTAACTATTTGTAAGAAATTTCACCCTCACAATATATATTCACTCTTGTTATATAAAAAATGCTTATTCGTAGGGGAATTGCATGTACCCTGGACCGCTTTGTGCTTAATCATTTCTCGGCTCTAAAAGGACCCCTAATTTCTTAATATAACAACTACACACTATTGTCTGATTCATTAGCTATTATGGTAAAGAAAGAAAAATTTGAAAATCCGATTTGAGTTTAAGTTATAAATATTTTTATTCAGAAAGCCAAAATGGTCCAAGGTACAATCAGGCATTGTACCTCGGGTCATGGTGTATTGTACCTTGAACCACAAAAAAAAATTTAATTAAAATAAGCAAAAAGTGGATATTCAAGGGAAGCGACGCTTAGATCCGCAGGCTCTAAATATTTCTTCTATCGAAAAGTCGCTTTCAGCACTAAAGTCAGAGTTTTCGCACTGAGCAAGTGCCACAGAGAGCTTGCAATCCGCCTTAGATTTCCGTAATAATTTCTTTCTCGGCTTCGGAGTAGAGTTCTCAATATCTCAGGATGCGCTTGAGTTATTATCTCGGAGTTTTCTTTTGACAGTCTTAATTTTTGCCCGTTCTGATTTGATTTTGGTTTTTGTCTGCCATATTTCTTCTTTTTCAGGAGTATCTGTCAATATTCTGGTCCTTCCTTTCTTTCTGCCAGCTTTTGAGCATTTCCGGGCTGCTGCTTTTGGAAATGGCCGCATTACATGTGGCGGTGTAACTCCAGATTGCAATATCACTGAAAAACGGTTGCTGCTGAGAATCTTATGTGAAACATAGTAATTATTACCTATCTTGATTTTCTGCGCAAGTTTCGATCGCTTCATCCTCTTGAAGTTATGTTGCAGATGCATAATTCGAGTCCTCCACTGTAAAAAGGCAATTACCTTGATTTTGCGAGGGACTTTCTGGTGCTGTTACATGTTGATTTGCAAAGGGACGATCTGTCACATAAGCAGATAAAAATTTGTCTTCTCCAAAAATATTTTCGTTCAATGGACAAATTCCAGATACTTCAAATCCTTTTACAATATTTTGCGTATTAAATGATAATGTGTATGATTTACCAATTAATTCAGCAATATCATAAATGGTAATAGGTTTTCCTGGATTATTGAACATCCAATCATTTGCCACACTGTTATAGAATTTTTTGTATGGTCCAAAAACAGATCTATCAAGCGGTTGGAGCTTATGTGATGTATGAGGTGGTAAAGTTAGAAGCATTACACTATTATTTTTAGCTGCATCAATAACTTGAAGTGAAATATGGCTGTCATGGTTGTCCATTATTAAAAGAACCATTTCTTCAGCGGACGGCTTTACATGTTTTACAAAATGATCAAAATATTTTGAAAACAACTCTTCGTTAACCTATCCCGATTGAGTTGCTGCGCCAATAGATCCAGAAGGTGCTCCTTTCATCATGTGTTCTTTGAAGTTCACTCGAGGAAAAATAAGCATCGGGGGTACATGGTTGCCAATTGCGTTAATTGCAGCGATCATCGTTACGTTGGAACCCCGCTCACCCGATGTCATGCTGCCTATTTGCCTTTCTCCCTTAGCAGCAAGTACCTTTGGTGGAACGTGAACGGTCAAATTTCCTGTTTCGTCGACATTATATATTTGGCTTGGGGAAAATTTATAGCGTCTTAGACACTCCTTGAGGTTTTCAAAAAAATCTCCAACATTTTTTTTTGTTAAAGCTTGTCGATCGCGACATGCTGGTGGCTTCTGGTTTCCTCAACGATGTGGTTGGGTTTCTTTTCAAAAATCCATTAAGCCATTCCTTACCAGCAGCAATATTTTCGACCCAGGTCTGAGGAAACTTCTTTTTGTTTTTTTCTGCAAACTGGTATGCAAGCTTCATGGACTCTTTTCTAGATAGCCCATAATGCAACTTTGCAGCAGTTTTAAGGTAGGTAACCAACATTCCCTCCTCTTCGCTGTTGAATACTTTTTTATGACCAATTTTGGTCGTGTATTTGAACGATTTGTTTTCTGAAGCACGGTATGCTGCAAAATGGCGCAATAAAGTTGATTTTGAGATTTTGTGCGATTTTGCAGCAGATGTAGCACTACAACCTCTTTGCACAACGTCGTCGACTGCTGCGGATAAGTCTGTTACCCTTATAGGACATCGATGGTGTCCAGTCTTACTTCTTGGCATGTTTCTATAATATATATAATAAAAGTTTCCTTTAAAATATTGTACCTTGGACCGGCCCAAGGTACATTCCAAACATTGGTCCAAGGTACACGTCAGGCACACAATTTACAAAATGTTCAAAACTTTATTTTGTTCGAATAAATCAAGTTTTCAAAGTAAAATAATTAAAGAATAAACCTTACCGATCTACTGTAATTGACTCTCAGCACTGAAAGATATCCGCGTTCGTATATATAAACTATGAAAAACTGCACAAAAATTTACGAACCACGTGCTAATTTCGTTGTTGATTAGCTGACGAGCGAATATGAACTAAAACGGCACAATAACAGCATTGCCAATGTCAAGAAAATAAACAGAACGAATGGTAGTGCAACACTTTTTTGCTAGAGATGGTAAATATGAAAAAGTAGCCTTTGGACCAAGGTACAATCGGCCCAAGGTACATGCACTTCCCCTATCCGTAAGAGATGGCGCAAAATGTCGGAAGTATTTTTTGCACACCTTATCAATGTCTAAAATTCCTTCTTCCATTATATTCTTCCATCTGTTACAGTTAAGCTTTTAATTAATAAATGTTTTTTTTAAGGTCAAAAAGGTCACCAATCTAAAATGTAATCATACTGTGCAGCAAGATCTTTCATTTGATCCCTCATTCACCATTCTACCTCTTTCTAGCACTGAGATTCCTTACTAAAAATAGTACAAACTTTCAATATTTCGGGTTAGAGGTCATAAACTTAAAATCTAAAATGATTCTGCTCATATAGGGTGCAGTACCTTTTGAATGATGTAAGTTTCATTGCCCTTATTCTAAAATTAATATCGAAAAAGTGTGCGACAATATTTGATGTTTGCCTATTAGTATATAAGATAGGGTCATAAAGAAAACTTTCAATTAAATTTATATTGAAAGTAAAATAAAAAAAAATATTCTTTGCAGAATTTTAAGAGATTTTAACTATTTGATAAAGTCACACAATGAAAGTTAGACATAGTTTTTATCCGATTTGTGTCATTTTAAGGCTTCAAACTGTATCAATTTCAAAACTGCACCGAACAGCTTGTCAGTACCACTTTTTTTAAATAAAAAATAACCAATAGCCTTTATATTGAATTGTCTAAAAAGGCTTTGTTTTTGCTTCTTTCGCGGAGTAATAAACAAATTTAGTTGAAATACAATAGCTAACATATGATTTTATTAATCGTAACTTGAACTTTAATGTCACATTTTGCAAAGCTCTTTAAGCTTATAGAATGTTATAATTTAAAAACTGTATTAAAAATATTTTGCTTTAAACGATTGACCTGATTTTTCAAAAGTGTTTAAATTGGACTCTCTGCCAGACTGTAACCAACTTTTGCCATTTTATCGTAAACTTTTGTTTCCTTTCAACATTTCATGTAATTTACTACCTTTGCTTACTTGTGTGTTTTTTTATTATTATTTAATGTTCTGTCATGATTGTTGTTCGAGCACTCCGAATCCGGAGCAGTCAAGTGTAATTAACAAGCTTGTTCGTAGAAGTATGGGTACGTGTTCGTCAAACCTATTTGTTTTGTTGTTGTTGTTGTGTTGAACTGTAATTTGAAATATGGTAAAAATGTAAGTTGTTGTATTTGCCACCCATCGCTGCTGTTATTTTAAGTATTATTAAAAACGATTAAATCGTGTTTACAAGAGCATTTGCAAAGACTCATTAATGTGGCAACACTGGCGCGGCAGGACTGCCTGCAGTGCATGTCCCTTTCAGTGCCTTAAATAAATGCACGTTTTGCGTGTATTTTTTCATAACTTTTCTTCATTGCTTTTCCTATTGCTTTTACATATTTTTTTTTCCTTAAATTAGTGTAGTGTGAAACCTTAAAAGAAATAAATACTTGGCCACAAAACACGTGCCATTGCAATCAATTATATTTCCTTAAGAATAAATTGGAAAATGAGCGAAACAAAAATTTTGCTTAATATTAACAATACCTACACGGTCAAAAATCTTGGACTAATTTTTAATCCAATCGTTGGAATCATGCATTTTTTAATACCCTTTCTATTACAATTCAAAATCTTCAAAATACTAGATATTTTTTAATAAAACCTGGAATAATATTTAATACAGGTTCGATTAGTCTTTAAAAACAGCGTACGGCTTGGTTCAGTTCCTATGCATGTTTATCATTTTTTTGTACATGTGGCTTCATAGAGCAGTTGATAGAGCCAAAAACTTATAACCTAAACGTAGTGGGTTCGAATCAGAGATCTGCATTGAATGCTTCGTCTTTGCTTTAGATTCGAAAATTCACTGTTCCTGCTATGCTTTCGTTCGTCAGCAAGAACTGTGTGTCATGTTGTGCAGTGTGCGCTCTTGCTAGCTGCATTGATATGCATTGTTATTGTAAAGGCAATATTGCCATTTTAATGACATAATTGTTTCGGGTTTATTTCGTTGAGTTCATTGAAAATTTGAGCACACGCTGTTTGCGCTGCTTTTCCTTTATCACTGAGGGTCAGTTCCTCATCAATTCAGTACGTATGCAGATTTCAAATTAGAAACGCACTGACACGCACTATGAATAACTGTGAAATTTTAGAAAAACTTAACAGCGGAATATTCCGTTTATATATATTTGGGACATTTGTTTTGTATATAAAGCTTTGTTTCGGAGTAGAGCAAATTTTAAAAAAAGCAGCTACTATAATTTTGTGTGTTATATTAATGTTCTTGTATTTTTTACTTTTATTTTACTTTATTTTTTTTTTAATTGTAATATTTTTAATGTTTTTTAGAAAAACTATGCAACAAAAATACGTGAAGAAAAGACTTATCATAACAGTCGAGTAAACGAAATTGATGAATGCCATTAAACTAATAAAAACTGGAAAAATGTAATTTAATTAAGTTTTCAAAATAATACATTTACTAAACATAAAAAGTTAAAATAAACATAAAAAATTAAAGTGTCTGGTCCTTAAACCCATGATTCAATTACTATAGGTTGTCCATTCATTTGACGTTTACTCACAAGAATGAAGATATACACCCGTAAAATTGAAGAGGAGAGCAAAAGAGTAATTTTGTAATGCCATCAAAGTAATCAGTTGCAGGAATATCATACTTTTTCGCAGTACTAAATACCCAATAATACAGTTCACTGCTGCTTTTTCAACTACTTTCTGTACTGCATGTTTGTTTTGATAGAAAATTTAAGTGAGTTTTTAAAAAACTAATTTCAATATTATGTTGTGAAAATGTTTTCCCACCGCTGACGGCTTATTGGATCCACTGGCACATTATATTTTCGAATTGCATCACTAAAATAAACTGTTTTGCCAAAACCGCACGTTGAAGGCATTATTATTTTAACAATTACAACTTAATAGTCGCGATTTATATTTTAATTGAAAAAAAAAAACCGCCTCGCAACAAAATTTGAAAACAATTTTCAATAATAATTAACAAAGCAATAATTATTATAAACGCAGTGCACACTATTTCTTTTTTTTTCCTGCTAACAGCAAAATATAGAATAACTACTTTTTTAAAAAAAAATACGCAACAAAACACTGAAATATAACTTTTTTCATAGAAGACCACAAAACCCTGGTTGTCAGTTATATTTGAGAGAGAATATAATTTTGTTTTCATATTTACGGGTGTTGTCAAACGAATGGACAACCTGTAATAATTGAATCATGCTTAAACCTACATTTTTTTTGGTGTTACATATCTCCCCACCGAATTGAAAAAGTTAAAAAAGTGATGTTTGACATTATTGTTCTACTTCATCCATTTCTTAAAGTATTCAACAGCCGTAAAAACACCAACTTCAAATCGGCAAGGAATAGTAATTTAAACCAATCCAAACTAAATGTTTAGCACTTTTATTGGAGAAAATAAAAACGTGTTACACGTCACCCTACTTTGCCCTATAAATATATCTGAAATACAAACATTAATTTAAAATTTAAATTAAAAATCTATGTGTCTTTACATTCTTCGTTCGTTTCTTTTATTGCATTGCAGTAATAAAGAAAAAAATCTCGGCCTACAAAAAATAAGAAAAACACGATCCTTTTTTATAGCTGCGCAGGCAGTCTCTGTAGTTAGATTTTTTTCATGGTTTGTTTGCTTTGCTTCCTTTAATATATTTTAAAGGATTGTGTTCGAAAAATATAATTTGCGTCACACTTTTAGCCTGAAGAGTGGTTTGGGGTTTCCCGTTTGTTGATCCTATATGTTTATTGTTTACTTATCTGCTGCAAATATCAATCACTGAATGATTGACAACGCTGCTGACAAGCAGCTCAAAATTAAGATTTTATGACTCAACTCAAGCCCACGCCAATTGCCTAAAAAACGAAAACGAAATATTTATAGCTTAAAATATAACTTAAAATAACTCCTTTATCGAACAGTGAAAACCACATCAAAATCCATCTATTATTATTTTATATGGAATTTTTTGCAGTTAACATATACAAATAAAAATTATATTCAGACAATTCTACTCCAGAATACCTTTCCTTCGATATAATTTTTATGTAAATGTGTTGCCGGTAAAGCAATTAAAAGTGTACGACAACTTAGCTTGCTCACGTATTTACGTTGTGGTTATAATTTTTATCATTGCATCAACTTCACTACCAATGTTTCGTTGCTTTTTTGATGACACTTACTGTTATTTACACACGACAAGCATCAACATCAACTGAGCGAAATGTGCATTCTTTCGTTTCGTCTGTTTGGTGCGTACTGTTATCTCATCACACGTTTTTATGTGAATGACAAATAACTGCAAATGAATGCGTTCATGCAGTTCTCTGGTTCGAATCCCACATGTTTCGTTAATTTTTTATTTTTGTAAAAAATATTTTAATACAAGAATGTATTAAAATTAAGTCCCATGAGAGAAAAAAAATCAATTGTTATATATACCGTTGATTAAATTTTAATACAGTTTCGGTGTCGTTATATATACAATACAGGATTTATTAGAATTTAGTCCAAGATTTTTGAGCGTGTAGAGAAAATAATGCGAGTTGTGGAGTAGATATTTTCTTCTGTAGATATTAATGGCGAAATAAATCAAAGAAATGTACTATATAAGTAAATCCTTGAACAATTTTTTTTCTATCAGGAAAATGGAATTTATGAATTGGAAAAACTTGAAGCGATAATCTTTCAAGTGCGCAAAATTGAAAGCCATACAAATGTTGTTTTTCATGGAATTGTAATATGAGCTTTTAAGCTTATTTGAGCGACTATCCTCTTTTACACTCAAATATTTTTTGGTCTTTCTACTAAATTTACAATTCCTTGAAATAAGCTAATCTAGAATCACCTCAAATAGCCTAGTTTTCATTTTTAGGTGTTCTTGATGAAAAAACTTTTAATAATAGGTAATTAAACTGTTCTAATATGAATATAACATATTTTCTCCGGCATCAAGAGCACTCAGAAAAGTAATTTAAATGCCATCTTAATTATTTTCATCTGTTGTTTTTAAAAAGTTGTCACGTGCTGCTTCTCGCCGTTTGCTAACCCTGCAAACCCTAAACTAAAAATTGAAAATTCCATTCACTTAAAACTAGAAGTTCTAAGAATTCTAGGAATGCGCTGTGATAAATTTCCATAATTTACACACTTCCTCCACCTCCCCCAACCATCCTGCACTTGGTGGTGGCAATAAAATAAAACACATTAAAAACACATGTCACCATGTAAGGTATATAATTGCAAATCCAATTAAAATCCAACCCAAGAACAACGCAGCAAGAATTTTGAGCACTACGTAATCCATAAATAGAACTAGCTTCTACTCACCAGAGAGTGACTGTTCGTCAGAGCGACATTGAGTAAGTTAGTGGTTATGGTGCATTGCTTAACGAGCTCCTCTTTAAAGCTATACAGCTTGTGCGTGTTTTTCGTGGTTTTTTTTTCTGTTCCCGATGGGAATTCTAAGGCAATCATTCCCGCATAAAAGCAGCACCTTCAGCTGAGAAATTTCCAAAATAGCTTTTAAATTCTTTGCAGTACCTAATTTTAAATGCTAACCAATTGGGCAGTGGGTATAGTTACAATGTAAAAGAGTTTCCACAGAAGGATAGAAGGATTTATTGTTGGAAACAGAAGTGGGGATGAGTTCTTGAGCGAGTAACTAAAGTGAAATGTTTAAAATAGAAACCAATTAGTGAATTGTGTTATTGATGTCATCAATTTAACATTAGAAAAATAAATGAAGCATATTTCCAACGCAATCAATAACACAATTTACTACATAACAGAGGAATAGAATTCAATAAATGGATTCTGGCAGAAGAGACAAAAAAAAAGAAAGAAAAACTACTCGCGTATTGACATTTAAAAAAACATTTCCTTTAAGTAATATTTAATACATCTTTTCTAAAATTAATATTTAGCTAAGGTTAAACAGCGTCAACAGTATCAACTTTGCACATAGTTTGTGCTCAGATTACACAGTGCAACACATATTTTCGGGCGTGAACCAAACCAAACTCAAACGATAGTATTTGACATCAATAACAAAAGTCCAAATCCCTTTTTGCTCCACTACGTCACAATTTTTTTTTACAGTGGTTTCAAATTTTAAATTTTCGGTCAAAAATGAAATTAAAAAATAGTAAAAATTATATGTAAAACTTAATTCAGGGTGCTTCTTGTCTTCAGAAGAATAAACTAAAATTTCACGGGGAATATTTTTTTGGAACACTTTAACCCTCTAGCTCCTACCAATATGGACCATTTTGACCCTTTTTTTGGAAAAGGTCCTAAAATTCAACTTTGGAGGGAGGTCAAGGGTTAAAACCTTCCATAAAAATATTTTCAAGAAAATTTCATTAGGGGTCACCCAAGACTTGTAACCTCTACGAGTTATAGGTTTCACATAAAAAACGAAATGAAAAAACCAATTTTTTTTTGTTTTGTTATTTTTAATGTTATTTTTATATAGTGTCCATATCGTTTTCACTGTCATGGCATGAAATATTTTGGAACACTTTAACCCTCTAGCTCCTACCAATATGCATAGTGCAGTATTGGGAAGGTTAATATCTTCGTATATTAATAAATTTTATTTATTATAACGGTACGGCGTAATGGTATTAAGCTATAATAATATATGTAATACTTTATAAGTTATTTTCCAAAATTTTGTTAGTTATATTAAGGTGGCTTAGCTTAGAAATTCAAATAAGTAAGAATTGAGTACTTTGATTAAAACAGTGAAAGTGTAAGTGTCGTGGTCTTTTTTTCGAAAAATTTATATTTTCAATGGAGTTCTGCGGAAACTTAAAGAAATTTTGTTATATCTGCGTTCAGTTCACACCATCAGGACGCGGTCGAGGTCGTTCCAGTCAGGAACTGATAATAGCATATGAAAAATACTTTGATCAAACATTTATTCCTGATGTCCCATGGGTGCCACAAACAGTTTGCAAGAGATGCTACAATTACTTGTTGGAATGGTTACATCACAAACGTGGATCGATGCCATTCGGTGTTCCTATGGTTTGGATTGACCCAATTGAACATGATCCCTTGAACTGTTATGCGTGCGTGAATTCTGTGTGGGGATTACAGAAAAAAAATATGTCGAAGTTTGAATATCAAAGTGTTCCCAGCGCTCAAGTTCCATTGCCGCATTCTGAAGAGATTCCTCCAAGACGCCCTAGCCCAAATGAATTTTTAAATAATGAAGCCCTGTCCATTGTAAGTGAAATGGATGTAGATTCTGTTTATAATCCTGTCCCATCAGAAGTTAGTGCACCTGTTTTGATTACACAGGCAAAATTGGATTTATTAGTAGACAAACTCCAATTAACATAACGAAAATCGGAGGAACTTGCTTCATTTTTAAATGCTCATAATTTGTTGGCATCAAATACTAAAGTTAGCGCATATCGCAAGCGTCAAGCGGACCTACAAAAGATGTTTTCAGTTAATGGTGCAAAAACATACTCGTATTGTGATGATGTAAATGCTTTAATGGCTTTAATGAACATTGAACACAAGCCAGAAGAGTGGAGATTATTTATCGACAGTTCCTCAACAAGTCTAAAGGCCGTGCTTCTTCATATATCGAATTTACTGCCTTCCATTCCAATAGCCTATTCCACCGAAACTAAAGAAACATATGACATTTTAAAAACTATTTTGAAGTCAATTGATTACGCAAAGCATAAATGGAAAATTTGCTGCGATTTAAAAGTAGTCACTCTGCTTTGTGGTATGCAAAGCGGATATACAAAAAATATGTGTTTCTTGTGCGACTGGGATACTAGGTTCAAAGGAAACCAGTATAATACTAAAAATTGGTGTATGAGAAATGAAAGCAGTATTGGAAATCAAAATGTTGTTCGTGAGGCACTTGTCCCGAGGGAAAAAATTTTGCTACCACCATTGCACGTCAAGCTTGGCATCGTTAAAAGCTTTATCAAAACGATAGCTAAAAGCGAAGAAATTATGGCGTTTCTTAAGGAAACATTTCCTCGTCTGAGTCCAGCTAAGCTTAATAATGGTATATATGCGTTAATCCAAAGTTAAACATTCTTTTTCTAATTCTTTTTCACATCTTCAGGTGTACTTAACGGTCCAGATATAAGAAAGCTAATGAAGTCCGAGTCGTTTGATGCAGAGCTAGTCGATGACAAGCTGATTGGATGGAATGCGATAAAAGGGGTTATAAGTGGTCTTCTTGGCAAAACACGCTCTCATACCTATAAAAAGGATGTAACTCAGATGCTAAATGCGTTCGAGAAACTTGGTGTCAATATGTCGTTAAAAATTCATTTTTTACACTTCCATCTGGACTATTTTGAAAGGCAACTCGGTACGGAATCGGATGAGCAAGGGGAACGATTTCATCAGGTATCCTTGCCATTTGAAATGCGGTAATTTAAAATTAAACTTTACTTACAATCAACTCTTTTATACCAGATAAGTATATTTTCATTTTTACAGATATAGAGGAAAGAAAACACCAGATGCAATACTGGCTGAAATTTGTTGGTGGTCTAAAACAACCTATAAAGAAAGTGACAAAAGCGGGATTGAAGATGAATTTCAAGAAATTGATATAGATCTCTCTGAAGTATCTAATATTTCATGCCATGACAGTGAAAACGATATGGACACTATATAAAAATAACATTAAAAATAACAAAACATAAAAAAAAATTGGTTTTTTCATTTCGTTTTTTATGTGAAACCTATAACTCGTAGAGGTTACAAGTCTTGGGTGACCCCTAATGAAATTTTCTTGAAAATATTTTTATGGAAGGTTTTAACCCTTGACCTCCCTCCAAAGTTGAATTTTAGGACCTTTTCCAAAAAAAGGGTCAAAATGGCCCATATTGGTAGGAGCTAGAGGGTTAAAGTGTTCCAAAAAAATATTCCCCGTGAAATTTTTTTTTTCCCCTGAAGACAAGAAGCACCCTGAATTAAGTTTTACATATAATTTTTACTATTTTTTAATTTCATTTTTGACCGAAAATTTAAAATTTGAAACCACTGTAAAAAAAAATTGTGACGTAGTGGAGCAAAAAGGGATTTGGACTTTTGTTATTGATGTCAAATACTATCGTTTCAGTTTGGTTTGGTTCACGCCCGAGACAATGACCTTCATTTTGTGTCACTGTGTTATTCATAAAACATGAGCTAATGGTATAAATTGAAGGCACGTTGCGCATAGATTATGAACAAAATGTTCATAGAGCATGCGCTAATGGTATCAATTGAAAATAAAGTGTGCATATATTATGATTAAAGTATTTATAGCTTTTATACCAAAATAATATAAATTTTTTTTTAAATATTTGGTTGATTTTATTAAAACTTAAAAATTTTAGATTTTATTTATATAAATTAGTTCTAATAAACTACGAGAAATAAAATAAATGATAAATTCAATTGGTAGAATATAAATACATAAAAAATTAGATAAAAAATTACATAAAAAATAATGCTATAAAACACGTTTCATGAAACACTTCGTTCCATTTAAAAATGGATTAAGTTGAAAGGGCTTTCTGTTTTCTATTTTTTCACTTTCCTTATATATTGTGCTGCTCATTTGTTGACCAATTATGTAAACAGAATATTGCGAGTTAAATGAATTTATTTCGTATTCAGTAAGCAACAAAAAGATATTTTTATTTAACAAAATAAAATTAGTAATCTTATAAATGCCTAATGGTTCTTCTTTATTAGATCCTGGAAATCCTAACAGAGTATTAAGTGCGAGATTGTCTCGAATAAAAAGACTGATTACAAAATGAACAACAAAAATACCCTCTTCTGTATGTATTTCAATGCATTTTTCTAAAGTTTTTTTAAAATCGATAAAGTTTGTCAAAATTTTGGAAAGTGAAAATGTTTTAACACTGTTGTGTTCATAAGCATTGCTAAGAAAATATTTTCAATTAAAGTGCAATTTTCAGGCAATGAAGGAAAATGATAATAAAATGCAGCTATTGACTGACTACCGGAATAACTGCCTAATGCATTTTCCATTTCTACATTATCGTAATGAAAGGTTATGGGAATAACATTTAGCGATTTAATAAAATGTGACTTTTTTTCTTGCCAAATTGTACCTTGAACAAAATGCTCAATGTTATCTCCTAAGCAAGAACCAACTAAATTTGTATATTGAAGTGTATCTTTTAAAATATTTCCTTGTTGAAAGAACGTCCTAATTTGATGTTCGATTGGCAATAACATTAGGGGTGTTCACAATTCAGTGCACTTGCCTGTGCAGTTGAGGACTTGTGAAGTTGTGCAGTTAGGTTTT
The DNA here is from genome assembly GCA_963920525.1 of Dichetophora obliterata. NCBI lineage: Eukaryota > Metazoa > Arthropoda > Insecta > Diptera > Sciomyzidae > Dichetophora > Dichetophora obliterata. The sequence goes on along the minus strand of OY986436.1, from coordinate 227,236,781 downwards.
CGTGAACACACCACCATCACCATGTCAAAGCTGTCAACATTTTTCAATGCACACAAGTGCACAACTGCTCAAGTCCTCAAGTTGAAGGTAATAGTAGAAAAGCACTTGTGCAGATTTTTGACGTACGTACATTTTGTTTTTGTAAAGTGCACAAGTCCTCCACTGCACAGGCAAGTGCACTGAATCGTGAATACCCATATTATTTCACTACATTTGATTTTTAAAACACTTTTTCCATTTTTATAACATTGCGAAACTGAGATGTCAATTTAAATTTTTTTTGGATGTTTGCAAAATCCCATCTCCGTAATTGTTTTCAGATATACAAACTCTGTATCAATCCCCTTAAATGGCTCAGAACAGCCTCTAAAAAGTTTTTCTACTAAACCTTTCTCCTCTTTAGGAACAATCGGGACAAGTATTTCTAATAAAGATTTAAATATCTTGTCTGTAATATTTTCGGTGAAATGTAAAAGTATACTCTGAATAGTTTTTGATGTTAAGTGATTTTCGATACAGAGTTTGCTTACGAGCAACTAAGAATATGCCTTTAATTTCCTTACAAAATTATCAACGTCATCATTAGTAATTTTTTTTTTCATTTTTATCGGATATTAAATTATCTTTTTCAAAAGGATTTATAAAACTTTTTTTTTGTTTTGGTGAATTAAAATTTTCATTTGCTAGTAAAGTCTCAGAATCATTTAATATAGAATATTGCTCAAAGTTTTCATTATGTTTACAAACAATTGATATATGTCTTTTATATAATGTAAAGTCATGAAATTTTGATTTACACTCAAAACAAACAGTTGTGGATGTCGTTTTAGCAAGTGAATTAATTTCAAATATTTTATTAAATTATCCTTTGGTTCAAATGACACATAACACATAAAAAATTTGAAAGGCATTATGATATCGTACATTAAATTTCACAAGAGAAAGGAAAAGAGATGTGGTCGAAAAATAACAAACAATTATTGATGAAAACAAATTTAATTTAAAAGATGAATAAATTCCGCAAACTCATTTGGTGTAGGTTTTTCTGTTGGTATTTTATAAAAAAAATGCCAAAATCGGGAGATCTAAAAAGGACACTTGGTTTAAAGAAAAAAAATATTTAAAGTAAATATCGAAAGTGTTTAAAAATATATCAAATAAGTATGTTATTCCATCAGACACCAAGGCAAATTGGAGGTTTTCGTTGTTGAGAATAATACTATGAAGAGTTGATATTTAATTTTCTTGTCTATACAGTACTGCTTACGTTTGTTTATTAATACCGGAATATCGGACGTAGTTTCAGCTTCAACGACAAATGACTTCCAGGCGTCACCCCTGCTAATTTTCCATAATACTTTATGCAAAAATTTGTGAGCAGAAGGTTTAAATATGGATTGCAGGTTTTTGAAAATCAAAATTTAAATAAAATTTAAGTCATAAGTGAATAATCTTATTGAGTAGATATGGAATTTACTTGCCAGAGTTTGATGACAGATTTTTTATTAAATTTTTTGCAGCCGGAAATTTAACTAGTTTCTTGCACGTATTAATAATGCCTTCCTCAAGCGATTCGCAATAATTTGGTAAGGCATTTGATTTCCTCGGATGAAAAATAAAGAACTTGAGCTTGGCTGAACCAAATCATCAGCAAAGGCAATTTAACTCATAATCTAACCTAAAAGAGTAGTAGTTAATACATTAAAACATGTTGCGATTTGCACAAAATAACTCAATTCCAAACAAAGTGGTGTTGAAGCGTCGTTGAAGGCAACGCTTTCAGCAGCAACAAACAACGTACAACTTTTCAATATATTAATACATTTTACTTACCTTGTTAAGCCTGCAGATTATGTTTTAAAATAAATTAAAATTATTTAACATTAAGCTCTTTTAAATAATGAAATAATAAATCCAATTAAACTTTCCAATACAATGCTGCATCACTCGCCGTAAAAATGCATCTTTTTTTTATTGAAAAGATTTTGATTTCTAAATACTTGATCATAATTTGTGATCAGTGCTTATAAATTGTACACGCTTTTATGAGCAATTTGTGCATAAGAAATGCAACTATGTTGATCAGAAAAATAATTAAATTTGATAAATTGCTCATAAAATATGATTAGTGTTTTTTTACAGAATTATAGCAAGAATTGTGAGCATGGCGCATAATAGGTGATCAAAACCTTTACATGATAAAAAAATAAATTTTTTGTATGTTATGAGCAGCTTGATCATAAATAGTGCACAAAAAATTTTCTCCGTGTAGGCTTTTTGGATTATTTTTAGGCCACAATCAACTATTGTATGGCCGTGCGGCCTATGTTCGACCGTTGTTCGACCGTTGTTCGATCGCTGTTCAACTGCTTATATTTTTACTCGGCTGCGTTACCACTATACTTAGCACTATAATTTGCAAACATAAAGAGGAAAAACTTTCAAATACGAGTATATGACTTGTACAAAGCTATTGTGTTCACATACCTCTGGTAAAATTTTATGGGAAAAAGGTTCACAGAATATCTAAAATCCCTAGCACCCATTTCATGGATTTTTTTTACCACTTTTACAAATAGCTTAAGGAAGGTTTTAGACAAATCATTTTTGAAACTATTCAAGAGTATGTCAATCCTGCAAGAGTATATCAATCCTGCTTATAATACAGATTCCACAGCGCTTAAAACCCAGTGCGCCAGAGTAACTTTTAACACGTTTTTCTCGAAACATACTTTTCCAACACGGGCTACTGCAAACAAACTAACCGACCAACTTTAATTTTTTTTTTTAATATGTCTTTTACCATAATAAGCGACTATGGGAAATTTGTCTGGTTTTTACACGCAACAATATGGTCAAACAAATATGGTCCAAATGGAACAAACACGAAATGATTGGTATGAAGACGATCGATGGATAAAATCATAGAGCCAACACGAAGCACAAGTTTTGATTGAAATAAACTCAACAGCGAATGTGTGCATTCGAGCAAATTTGATCGCTTGAACGCTGAGGCATGAATATAACAGTGCTGATTACGTATGAATATTTTTATGGGAGTTTTGCAGTTCTCTGGTCCATAAACTAAAGAACCACGGCTTAAGCCCCAGCTCAGACAGAAATTTTTTTCAATTGAATTAGTATTTCTGTTCGACCTCTCTGCAGACAATGGCAAACCGCAGAGAGTAAAAATTGCCATGTAAAGTTTCTTAATAACATAAGCCATTCGGAGTCGTCATAAAACTCGTAGGTCCAGTTCTCGATCACTTGTGTTCAAACATTAAGTAACACGCACAACACACTTGATCAATAAAAGCTCTGTTCAAGGGCTGAAATGGTCAGTTTATTTCTTTTTTCTTATAAATATTAATATTTTCAAAACACCTTGACATAAAATCTAGTTCCCTTTTTAATTAAAAATTTCCAAATTGTTCGGAAGCATCTTCGTTGATTTTCATTTAGAACTTGATGTTTTACTTCAATAGTCGGCAAGTCATGCTGCTTGGAATTGATGGCTTGATTTTAAGCCATTTCAATGCATAGAAAATTGCACACACACGCACGTGCACTCCGTACCGAAGAGTCCTTGTACCGAATTTACCCAAATATCTAGTTGAAAAATGTTTTGAATGCGTCGTTTTGAGAATGTAATCAAGGCAATATGAAGGCAACTTGAGTAATTTATATCCACTCATTAAAAGCGTCGCTTACGAAATCCTTTTTATGAGTGTGTGTGTGTGCGTACTTCATTCATGCTTTTCAAGCATAGGGTAAACGTTGCAACGTTTGTCGGCATGGTGGTTGGTTACCCAGCGTTGCATGGCAGCATGGTTGCAATGCCAACGATTTTTATGCAGCACTAAAATGTAAGTCGTTACTTTGAGCTGGACACGCATTAGGTGCGGATTTTGGAGAATTTCCATTTTCAATCGAGGGTTGGGTTGAGTTAACCGCTTTGCCTTTATTAGCGGATGAACAGGAAAGACTTTGCTGCTGCAACGGGGTTGTTTCGATGCCATTTTGATGCTTTGATGAGGATTTGAGAATATCAGCACTTTTCATGCTGCATTTGGGCGGATTTTGTAGTTAATGTGTTTTTATGGTAAGCGTCTTTGATGTGTTTTTTATTTTTTTGTTAATAATGAAACGTAGTAGAAACGTAAAAAACGATATAAATAGCCAAATGGTTACTGTTTTTTTTTTAATGCGTGGCATTTAAAGATTCCTCTGTCAAAGGTCATTTGTCACTTTTGACAGCTAAGCAATATGTTGAAATCTTTAGAAACAATTTTGAAATTAACTATTTAGCATTTTGGGCCCACAAGTTTTTTGATCATTTCAGCGTTAAGTGATGGAATGACTTTTTAAGTTGCATTTAGTGTCCTTCTTCTCGACACTAAACTTAATTTATTTTAACCCAACCAAAAACTAAAACAAAAACTCAAGTTGCTCAAAATCAGTCCAAAATTCAAAGCTGTGCCAAATTTAATGAAAAGTTTGAAAAGTTTTGAATATCAAAGCTGCTTCAATTATGTGCAGAATCCAAAAATCCTTTAACCACACATACAGCCGCATAAAGTAACCTCAACCAACACACACACACACACACACACTCAATTATTTATCTATACACTGATACAGCTACAAACATAAAACCGATAATAAAACGCAAAAACCTACCAATTCCTGTGTGGTTGTTTTACTGTGCTTGTTGTTGCTTTTGTTGCTGTACAGTGTGGCCACATTTCCTAAACATAATCCAAGCAATTTGCAATTTTTGGTAATTTAGTCCAAGTTTATTTTTTGGCTACGTTTTAAAGGACATTCATTCGTTTGTAAACGCAGGCATTTTTATCGTAAGCGCTTTTGTGTTGTTTTCATTTTTGTATACGTATTTGTTTGAGTTGGTTTTGTGGTTGTTTTTGTTGTTATTTGTGTTGGTGCTGCTGGAGTTGGTGTTGCCTTTGGTGTTGGTGGAGTTTTCACAAGATTGACTTCAGCATTAAAAAGCAACTGTTACAAATTATTTTGCATATTATGTATATGGAAAAATGTTTTTTTTCTTTTTGTTCTGTTATACAGCGGATGTTGTTGATGAGTGTCATTTATGTAATGCCCACTCCTTTCTGACCTTTATGACCAGTCATTTACACAAAAGCCATTAGCTTTTACTATTTAATTTGTATTCATTAAATGGCCAAGGCGTAGAAGATACAAATAAATCCATAACATTTCATGCCTTTTTTATGCTCTAATAAAGAGCTTTAACTGTGCTATTTTTTCGAGAAGTTTTATATAATTTTGCTAAATTAAAGTAATTATCATTACTTATTATAATTGTATAATATGACCTTTGATTAAAAAACATATTAAATTATTTTGTTATAAATTAGAGTATAAAATAACTGTTTTTTTTTCTTCTTTATTTCAGGTATGTTTTAAAAGTGAAGGAATCAAGTATCGCAGGTCTGGCTGATCAAATAAGTGAGCAAAAATTTAAGGATATTTTTAAAAGCCATAAAGTATGACACATACATATCTGTGGAGTTTTGACAAAACAACTTAAGTCTGTCTGAAATTCATAGACAAAACAACTTAAGTCTATATGAATTTCGTATCAACTTAAAGGGTTTTGTCAATGAATTTCAGATCGACTTAAGTTGTTTTGTCAAAACTCCAGAGATATTCTGATATTAAGTTTTTCCTCTTATTAAAAAGTTCCAACAAAATAATCGGACATCAATGTGACTTGATATTGTCATAGCTTTTGACCTACTTTATTTGAGTAGGTATGTCTAATAATATATAAGTTTAAAATGATAGTAATATATATAGGTGAGGTAAGGTTAGGTTAGTGTGGCTGTCTCAAACGAGACACACTTCGGCCAATGAGGCCCACTGTGATACCTAGGGTTAATATTTCCGATCTCTATTTAAACTAATTTGAGCTGTTTACTAACTAAGCCTAGGATTCGGTAAACTGAAGATTTCCAGAGTTTGTCAAGGTCATTGAAGAACCAGTTGCCTAAGTTTAGGAAGCGTTTTTGAGCCATCGCTGGGAAAGTGCAGAGGAAATGTACGGTAGATTATTTCTCCTCCTCGTCTCTACAGCTTCTTCAGAAGTCGTTGTGGGGTATGTTCAATAGGGCGGGTTGATTTTTTTATTTGTAAATTGTATAGCAAAAACGTAAACTACATAAAATTCTAAGAAAATTCTCCGAAGAAACCATGTATCTAAAATAAAATCCTAATCCGTGCCTCTTGACTTGAAAATTTATATGCCCTCTTTTCTACACTCAAAATTTTTTTACATTAAAAAATATTCACCCAAGTAAAAAAATTTGTAACTAATTTTATATTTAATATTTTTATAAGGAACATAGATAAAAAATTCTTATTTTATAATGCAAATAAAAACAAACAAAATAAGTGTTTTCACTCAAACAATATTTCAGTAATTTTTCAGTAATTTTTTTTACCATGAACAAATTTTGTGTCATTAAAACAACTGAGGTCTTTAATACATACAAAGAGCAATTATAGAATACAAAGAAAACTTTACTTATTTGTTATATGTTTATTTAGTTAAGTCTTTTTTACTCTCCATTCTAAGTTCTTTGGCATGACTTTCTATAGTTATTACTATTTGATCTATATTTCTATAGATAAAATAAACTGGATTAGAGGTCATGTTTTTTTCCTGTTTTAAGAAGTATGTTTTGCATATTTTATTACAAAACAAATATTTTTTTAATTATTCTTTGCTTTTTGCAAAACGCAGTTTAGGTAAAACGTGTTCTAACTATTTTTCATATAGAACGCAAATAAGAGGAGATGCAAATTGGGGTTCAACTGCTTTTTTGTTAATTGAATATTTTGATTAGCCTCAAAACAAAACCTGTATTGCATAAACTGTAATATAATAAAACATAATATATTTTTAAAAAAAAAATTTTTAGCAAAAGAAGAGGAAAAAAAAATTTCAAGTCGAGAGGCGCGCATTAGGGTTTGATTTTAGACCTATGGTTTCTTCGGAGAATTTTCTTAGAATTTTCTTAGAATTTTATGTAGATTACGTTTTTGCTATAAGTTTTAAAATTTTTTTTATCCATACAAAACAACCCGCCCTAATATTCAATCTTTGAGCGTGTCTTCGAAAGGATCCCTGTAAAGATGTCCTGTAAGGATCCCTACAATGGCTCTGATGTGTCTCTTCTGAGAAAAATGAGTTCTTTTAAATGCTTAGGGTTTAGTTTGGGCCAGATTTGCGGCGTTATATTACATGTGTTACCTGCTGACCATCTGTTGTTGGTTGTGATACCGGATAACTCATGTATAAGGAGTTTACATGTGGTGAGAGGAATACCAAGGCTTGCCTTATCTATAGATAGTTGTTTGATAGTCCTGTAAGAACGAGTTCATCTGCTTTGCAGTTACCTATAAAATCCTTGTGTCCAGGAATCCAGCTTAGAAGGATTTTGAGTTGCTCTGCCATCTCGTTTAGAGATCTGCGGCAGTTGAGAACTGTTTGAGATGTTATTTCAACAGTTCTTAGGGCTTTCAATGCGGCTTGACTGTCAGATAGTATGGAAATATCCATGGAAGATATCGCATTCACCTGAAGCCAATTTAAGGCTTCATATATAGCAGCGATTTCAGCTTGAAATACACTGCAATGGTCAGGAAGCATGAAGGCTAAATTAATGCTTAATGCTTCTGAGTAGACTCCTCCACCTACTTTGTAGTAGTAGTATATCTATTATGTAAGAATCTCCACAGAGTAGGAAATTGGCTTCGACCAAGAATTGATACAACAATTACAATATGCCAAAAAAGTACCGCTAACCGTTTAAGTAAATTTTAAGTGGGCTTTTTAAATAACCAATTAAACTGTTGGGACGTCAAAAAGACACACTAAAAACGAGGAAAATAAAAATAGCGAACAAAGAATTTCTCACAAATTACACTACTCCACAAAATAGAAAAAAAATGTTTACACTATTAAATTTGAAGACTATTTCTAATGTATGTTTTTTGCTTATTCCAAAAATGTTAACCATTTTTAAATCTACTGAGTCCTTTTCGAGATAATTATATTTTAAAACTAGCTGATATACCCGGTGTTACTCGAGAGTCATTTATATAAACATTTTAACATACACTTCTCGATTAAATGTTTTTTAAAATTTGGAACAATGAAAAGCATATTGAATTTTATTTGTAAGCTACCGTTAGAAAGGTAATTGAACGAACATTAATCCAAAAAAGTTTTGGAAAATTTTTGTTGTTGGTGGTTCCATCTCTTGCGGTGAGCTAATTGAATTCAAAGAAGGGTACGAAAAACATATTTTAAAAATTAAAAAGAATTTTTATATTTACTTAATCTTAAAGCAAGCACAATTACCTTTTCAACAAAATAAAAATTATGGTGGGACTCCTTGAGATATGGACATTTTAATGTCTAAACAAAGATTTATATTAAAAAACATATTGAACTTTCTAACAAAACAAATTTTAATGAAATATATTAAAAACAGCGGAGTTATTGGCATTAAAAGTTAAAACTTTGATTTTCATATAATTTTTTTCTCATTATTAGCTATCAATGTTTTATGAAAAAATCGTTGTACTAAAAATGATTGTACCTACTAAAATTTCTATTAGCTGCGTTTTTTCATTGGAGATCAGTATCATATAATCGCATTTGCAAGCAAAGCAAAAACAACAAAAAATCCAGCAAGTGAGCTGGACATTTAAATTGATCCTATTCTATGTTTTAAGTGTTGATGACACAAGATGACGCTGCGACTGAAAAAACTGGCAGTATTGCATTATTTTACATTTTAAAAGTTTGGTAGCAATAGCATTTTTGTAAAATATTTCGCAAAACTTATCTGCTAGCTGCATAAGAACATTAGATATTCATCTGTAAGCAGAAGATAGCGCCACCTGCCTGTAATCCCAAACTTGTGGGGTTAAATTTGAAGAAACTTTTGAAAAAACATTATTCAGCTATTCACCACAAGGTGTATGTATAGCTTGTATCCACAGTTCTTACAAATGTGGCGCCATCTATCTGTGAATTTAACGCACAGATCAAAACTAATAAAACAATTTTGCTGACCAGATGCGCATATGTTTTATTATATCGCCATATAGCTGAAACTGATTACATGAAAATATTAACTTTTACAGCATTCTTATTCACAGTCATCTTTTCGATAAATTGTTATATATATACAACATTTAAAGTACCATTGATAAGGAACTAAGTGACAACGGTGACACAATAGTGAGAAAAAATAGAGCCATCACAACAAAACAAATTTAACAGGAGGGGGGCGAGGAGGCAAAAAACAAGTAGATTACTATAAGAAAGATTTTATACAAAACAAAATGTTTGTAATTACTCTAGACACACAACTGCATTCTGAGATAAATGGGGACGTTCAAACTATATAGAGAATTTTAACATAAAACTAAGTTTTATTAATAGTCTGGTATGAAAAAATATATTTTTAGCCATAACTTTTGATTGGAAAGAGATATTGGGGTAATTTTTTCACATAAATTATTTTTGAGACTAGACTTTTTTGTAAAAAATATAAAAACAACATTTTGGAAAAAATAAATTTCGCGATATTTGTTGTATTGATGACAAAAACAGTAAAATAATTTTTGCGCTTAGCTTGAAGAATTTTTGCAAATAAATGCTATATCATTTGAAAGCCAGATGTGCAATTTTTAATAATTGATTTCATTTTTACAACAACAACAATTTTTGAGTCATTTTTTGAGTAAAAAGTCAATATTTTGGAACTTTTTTGGCATACTCATAAAACATATATACACTGACCTAACGGTACAGTTCAACCTATTTTCGTGAAGTGATTTTGTTGATCTTTTGAACAAAAAAAATTTGAATGAAATATATTAATGGACAGCGGAGATACTTGCATCGAAAGACCAAACTTTGATTTTCATGTCATTTTTTTTCATTCTGGTACGAAGTTTTATGAAAAAGTCGTTGTACTGAAAATTTCTCCAATTTTGAAGATATGTGAGTGTTTTTGATGTCAAAATAACAAAAAATTTTTAAAATTAAATATACAAAAATCTCCGATGGTAAAAAGTTTTACAATAACAAAAGTTAGTTAGTTGAAAAATTACAGAGGGGGCGTGGCAAAAACTAAGTATGTAACATTTTAAGTTGGAATAAACCTAATATGTGTATGTAGTTTGAGCGAAATCCGTTGATCCGTTTAGATTTGTATAAAGGCCAAACAAACAATCAAACAAACAAACAAACAGAAAATGAGTTTTATTGCTATAGATCAGAGTTGGGCGTAGTGCACTAAATGTTGAGTGCACTCAGCCTTTCACTAGCACTAAAATATATTCAAAGAAAATCTATTTTTCACTATTTTTTTACCAGCTTAGTGATAGTGAAGCATCTCTTGACTATCACTAGGGATTTCAGTGGTAGTGTTATATTGTTGCACTATAACTAAATTGAGTGGTAGTTACTAAATCTCCACTACACTCAAATAGTGCAAAATTTAAACAGCCACTAAATGAAAGCTGTAATTGAAAGTTTTTCCACTCAACTTTCAAATATGACTGGTTTTAAAACTATTTCAGTTAGACTCGAATTAAAAAAAATCTATAATTAAGAAAAACTATTTTTCGAGCTTCTGGTCATATATGTTTACGAAGAAAACAACAACAACAGCTCCGAATGAGCATCACCAAGCTAGGATCAGATAGACAGTTTATATAAAATTGGTAATATTTAAAATAATAGTTTCATGAAAGTTAAATTGCTTACAGTAAATAATTGTTAGCATAGCTTATTTTTCCTGTTTAACTTAATATTTGTTTATTTTATTAAGAATAGCATAGAAACATACAAATTTCTGTGGAATATTTAAATACTCAATACTACAAGTAAACTGTTCCTGTTTTCTTTCAATTGAGTGATAACTTTCTGTGCTGTACCACTATTAGTGCAAGTATTTTGTTTGCACTATTTATTTAGTGCAAAAAAAAATTTTTTCCTCTAAGCTGTAAACATTTCTTTTTTCACTATTCTTACATGAATTTGAGTGAGAAATTTTTCACTATCTCTATCACTCATGTATAGTGAGGCTTTTATTTTTCAATTCAGCAGTCAAAAATAATAGAAGATAGAGAATAATTTTACACTATCAGTACATGTAAGCTGAAACTGCAAATTTAGTGCACTACGCCCAACTCTGCTATAGATGCTTCAAAAATGTTTCAAATTCGCTTCTTGCGAAGAGTAAAAAAAAGAAAATATTTACATATAAAATTAATTAATACTAAAACTGTCTGTAAAGTAACCAAATTCAAGTTTTTGTAAGTAATTAGTGTTCGTCCATATAATTCACAACACGTTTTTGTTACCCCAATCTAGACCCCCTCCCCCATGTCACACATTGTCACAGTCTTGACTCCCCATCCATCAAGGTCAAGTCACAGTTTTGGCTTTTAAAATTTTATCAATTGGATATGAAAAAATTATAGTTTACCTAATATTTATTATAGCTTTTGTCATATCACATATTATTGTAAAACGATAAAGGATTTTAAACGTCAAAATTCAAACCACCAGAAAAAATGTTAAGTAAAAGAGAATTCACGGCGAGAGTTCAAAGTTGATTCCAGAAAATTTGATTAAAAAATGTTTTATTCGTTGACATAAGAGTATTATTTCGGCCTGCTTGGACGGTACAAAAAATTTGGATTTATAATAAAAATTTTGTGGTTTCCCAGTACATTTTTGACAGAATGTGCTTCGTTTCTGTCGAATGTTTAACTTGACGCACCATTTTCTTACATCTTTCTTTGAAGCTTGATCGACTCAGTTAGTTTATCGGTTATCTATTTCTCATAATGTAAATCTTTTCCATATTTTTGATATCTAAAAGAACTCTTAAATTGAAAAAGTATGCAATCTTATATAAAAACTAAAAGTAGCATTTAGTTTTCTGACAACTTTAGTGATACCATTCGACAAAACTTTAAGTGGGTAGACGAAAAACTAAAATTGACAGAATTTACTTAAACGATTCCCCGAATGATGACAGCGTTGTGCTTATGTCAATGCAACCCAAGGCAAATGTCAGTCACTAATGATAACAAATGTGACTGCCATACTGACAAGTCAAACAAGCTAGAGTTCGTCGTTCTGTAGTAAGTGTAAAAAATGGATAGTTTTCTAGCGCTGTCAATTTGCAACAACCACTGAGGAGGTGCGACATCGAAAAGTATGTCGGAATGCATGCAATGAATATGAAGGATATAACAAATGATGCACAGCAAATAATACGGTGACCCAACAACAAAAATGTAAAAGACATTTGGTAACAGCGCCCACAACAGTAGAAGGAAAGGAATCTAGTTTCTCAACTGCTGGTGATGGTGATGATGATGGTGGGTAGAGATAGATATTTGAATCTGTGATATTCGTTTATTTTGTAATTTCCGACAATATAAGCAAAAAAAAAAATCGAACAAATGTAAGTTTTGCAGAGTAGAGAATAGAGACAAATGATTTTGCAAGAAGACAAAAAAACAAACAAAAACTTGCAAGAACTTCCAACAAAACAAGTCGTAAAGGGTATGGTTTTGGCTAGAGTTGAGGTGTTACCATTGCAAGTTCCAAATTGCAAACTTAGATGAGCTGATGACGGCTCTGCTACATGCCGACAGACATACAAGCAGACATACGTACGGTGTGATTTTGCTGCATATATGTACGTGTGTAGCACTTACAGTTAAATGCAAGAAAAACGACATTTTGATGGGAAATTGATGATGATTGAGTGTATATCACAGATGATGCCGGCTGAAAATACCACGCAACATAGCTCAAGTGATGCACACTGCAATACTGCATTTTCTCTTGAGTTTTGTTGTTATATCATTTTTTTCACAACGATTCTTGTAATAATGAAACTATAGAAATCAGCAGAAATGGTAGAGAAAATGTAAAAAAGGTGTACAAAAGCAGTCAGATCAATGTATGTGTCACTGGGTGTATGTGTGTACGTGTGTGTGCATAAATGATAAACATCTCTCATGCAAGTGTTGGCAATGACAGATGTCAGAGCAGCAACGCTACCGAGTGATAAATTTTCAAAAATGCCAAAAGAGGGGCAAAAGAACGAAAGAGCTCACTTTGGCTAGACTTCAATTAAGGCGAATTGTAGAAAATTTTTAAAGAGCAAAAAATTGTAGTCGATTAAAATTTAATTGGTGGTAAAAAAATTTTAAGATATCTTTGATTGTCATTTTTGTAACTTATGCAAAACATAACATAACATAACATAACATAACATAACATAACATAACATAACATAACATAACATAACATAACATAACATAACATAACATAACATAACATAACATAACATAACATAACATAACATAACATAACATAACATAACATAACATAACATAACATAACATAACATAACATAACATAACATAACATAACATAACATAACATAACATAACATAACATAACATAACATAACATAACATAACATAACATAACATAACATAACATAACATAACATAACATAACATAACATAACATAACATAACATAACATAACATAACATAACATAACATAACATAACATAACATAACATAACATAACATAACATAACATAACATAACATAACATAACATAACATAACATAACATAACATAACATAACATAACATAACATAACATAACATAACATAACATAACATAACATAACATAACATAACATAACATAACATAACATAACATAACATAACATAACATAACATAACATAACATAACATAACATAACATAACATAACATAACATAACATAACATAACATAACATAACATAACATAACATAACATAACATAACATAACATAACATAACATAACATAACATAACATAACATAACATAACATAACATAACATAACATAACATAACATAACATAACATAACATAACATAACATAACATAACATAACATAACATAACATAACATAACATAACATAACATAACATAACATAACATAACATAACATAACATAACATAACATAACATAACATAACATAACATAACATAACATAACATAACATAACATAACATAACATAACATAACATAACATAACATAACATAACATAACATAACATAACATAACATAACATAACATAACATAACATAACATAACATAACATAACATAACATAACATAACATAACATAACATAACATAACATAACATAACATAACATAACATAACATAACATAACATAACATAACATAACATAACATAACATAACATAACATAACATAACATAACATAACATAACATAACATAACATAACATAACAATGGACATATCAATTGAAATAGTTTTAAGCTAAATCCAATATTGGCCCCTCTTACATACCATATTACGTGAATTGATTTGACGCTTTTTAAGTTTTGATGTCATAGTAGAAGACAAAATTGTCTTCATAAACATATCCTATACTCTATATCGGAACTTCCATATCGGAGTTCCATTACGAAGAGTTTTAAATTGCTCCTTTTTTCTTAATCCAAATATTTTTCGCTGTTGTGGATTTGGTGTTTAGTACTGGCAAAAATTTTAAAGATATAATAATATAAAAAAGCCGTCACTGAGTCCGTAGTAGTACGATTCGTTCGACTAGCTACATCGAAAATTCGAAAATCGACGATTGCCATAACTGAGTTCATTCGTAGCGCCATTTCGTAGCTTTTTTAAAGTAATTTTTGCGACGTATTTTGGTTGTCGAAAAAAATTTTGGAGTAAAATTTAAAAGGAATAACCATTTTTACTATATGAATTTTGATCAAAATATGGTAAGTTAGTAAATCTAGAGTAAGAAACTAAAAGAGTAAGGTAAAATCAACCAAGTCCACTGACATCACCTCTTCCAGGTCTTAATCCGGCGTTCAGCATGGGGTTTCAGCGACTTCGGTTACAGACTGATTTAACTGTGCTTCAGTTGTAGGGCCCCTGTACTGTTTGTCCTTGCTATACACCTTCAAATAGACTTGGAGAAGTAGTACAATAGGACTCTCCTCCTTTCTTCTATCGACAGTAGCGAATTCGCATTTAACGGCAGTAGTACCTGCCTTAAGGAGGACCTGCTCTGGGGAACGAGTAGATATCACATCTCTCTTGATGGCCTGCAGCTTGCCCTCAGGCCAAACCTCGCCTACTATGCTAATGGCCGCGAACTATTGAAAACGTAGGGACAAAGCAATAAAATAGAATTGTGGTGGGTTCCAGGTCACGAGGGATTCGAGAGCAGCGAAAGGGCGGATTGCCTTGCCAACCGGAGCATCTCAAACTCTTACTAGACCGAACCATTCTGTAATCTACATTTTCGAAAAGGTCAGAATATAAGAAACCCAAAAGTTTCAGAGACACTGTAACGACACTATAGATAAGCAAATAAGAGACAAGCTTAGCAATTGTTAACTATCAGTACAACTAAATCGAAAGATTTACTGAAAGTAACTAAAGCAGACCTTAGAATTCTAACTAACTATTTCACAGGTTACTTTTTCACTCAGATACCATTTTAAAAATATGAGTCTATCTGAATCGGATGCCTGCAGATTATGCGAGTAGGAGGAAGAAACTTCAGATCACATTCTATGTAAATGTCGGGCAATCTGCAGTCTAAGGCGTCTCCACTTTGGAGGGGCAGCAGTACCTCCATAAATTTTGAATACCAAGCAAGAAACAGTGCTAACATTTATTTAAAGCCTAAGTCTGGAGTGTTCATCAAGAGCATGCACAAAAGATCCTATGGGTTACAGTGCACATGGGCCCATTACATTCTAAATAACTACGCTGATGGTCGCCTTGTAGAGCAAAGCAGACCTATCGTCGTCGCAAGCAATAACATTTACGTAGCCGGAGTTGTGCCACCCAGCATCATGACAGCGGGGGGGGGGAGGACCAGGGTTCTCCTCCAGAACATGGAAAAAGGTGCAGCTATTGCGGCCTCCACTCATCACCATTTTTCCCGGGGAAGTGCTCCGTCCACCCTCTGTGTGTCGATGATACCTAGCACTCTGCCTTGTCCCTTTACCATTTCACTAAACGAACTGACTCTTCAGCAATTTTGCCTTGACACATTTCTTGAACTAGGCCAGCTTCGATGGATGGATCCGCTTGCTGTTACTGAGCGAACCTGTATGCCGATCAGCAATCTTACTGGGACCGGTTTCAGTAAGGGCCTTCAAATCCAACGAGCCAGAGCCTGAATTAAATATGGCCATTGCTCTTGCCGAAGTGCTCGGACAAAGATCGTCACCCAGCACTGCAGAAGCTGCCTTTGTTTCTTTGACCTTGGTGTGCTGGTTTGTTATGTTAGAGGATTGAAGACCACCTAGGTAACGCCGCAGCTTTGCGCTTTTGCTTGAGCCACTAATCTAGCGAAAGTGAAGATTCCTTCCGGTTTTACAAGAGTTTCGGACTTACTAGATTTTTATTTGTTTTTTTTTTGTCAATGTGTTCCACGTAGTTTCCACGAGTGTGAGAGAATGAAAGTTCGACCATCACTGAGGTCTCTGTGTGCGAGTAAGTCTAAATAGTATCGGAGATCGACAGGTATCCGATACGCTCCGTTCGCGACTGGAACATTTTAAATGGGCCTCCAGCCTAGTAATTGTTTGGATCGGATCGCATGCTATCTGATTTTAGCCGATAGGAAGTGGCTGGGAAGGGGATAGGAAAAGGGGTAGTAAAAGCGGCATGTACAGGGGAAGGCAGTGAATAGCTCTTAGTGCGTTGCTCCACAATAGCCTGTATGACATGGGTGACCCTACCAAGAGCTGGCGCTCCCTTCATCTTTGCCCATTGGTTCTTAGCAACCTAAGCCACTACACCTTCAATTTCAAAGGTATGCATTTAATCGTGTTTTATTTTTAGAGCGTACAAATTGTTAATAAAGTTTTTGTTGGTCTACTCTCTATAGTGAATATTTTTTAACTGTTTGATTGTCTGCGAAAGATTCTTAGCTAAAACTTTCGGGTATATAGGGTGGGTCATCTAGTGGTTTCTTTTTAAATCATAGGTTATTTTGACACTGACAGCTGTTTCCCGCTTGAAAACTTGACATAAAGTCAGTATCATAACTCCGCGGAAAGAAATGAGATGCTTTACGCTTGAACAACGTTAGAAAGTACACGCTCAAAAATCTTGGACTAAATTCTAATAAATCCTGTATTGTATATATGACGACACCGAAACTGTATTAAAATTTAATCAACGGTATATATTACATTTGATTTTTATTCTCTCATGGGACTTAATTTTAATACATGGTTGTATTAAAATATTTTTGACAAAAATAAAAAATTAACGAAACATGTGGGATTCGAACCCACTACGTTTAGGTTATAAGTTTTTGGCTCTACCAACTGCTCTATGAAGCCACATGTATAAAGAAATGATAAACATGCATAAGAACCGAACCAAGCCGAACGCTGTTTTTAAAGATTAATCCAACCTGTATTAAATATTATTCCAGGTTTTATTAAAAAATGTCTAGCATTTTGAAAAAGTTGAATTCTAATAGAAAGGGTATTAAAAAATGCATGATTCCAACGATTGGATTAAAATAATTCCAAGATTTTGGGCGAAAAATCATCTTTCTGACGAGGCGCATTTTTATTTCGGTGGCTACGTAAACCTGGAATCCGTGGAATATAAGGGTATTCGGCGGAGGCCTAGCTGCAAGCCACCGGAGGGGTCACAGGTTGCGGATAGTGAACGGCCTTCAGATATGGAGGTTAGTCGCGAATAATTTTCTTAACAAATAAGCGGCCCCGGACAATGTAGCGGGTGACCAGCTAGGGTGTGGAAGGGCGTAGTGCTGGGCAGCGCTGCGTCTTGAACAAAAACCCCACAGAGCCCGCAACTGGCACTGACAAGGCGAGTCGGTGTCGCCTTAAAAGCACCTTGCCCAAACCCCCCTTGTCTTTCTCTAGACTTAAAACTTGAGGGGTCTCTCATAGACCTTAATCCTGGAATGTGCACAGGGTTTGGGTCCCGTCACATTATCAAATTTCCCAATGAAAATCGAACCAGCCTCGGATGATAACCCCAAACACGTTGACGACCACCGCAAACGAAAAACGGACCATGATTTACGGATTGGCACCTGGAATGTCCGGACTCTCTACAGAGAAGGTGCATCTATCCAACTGGCGGAAGCCCTCGCAAAAATAAAGGCTGACATCACCGCCATCCAGGAGATGCGATGGAAAGGGCAAGGCTGCTCTAAGCGAGCAGACGGCGATATTTACTACAGCTGCCATGCGGAGAAGCGCGAATTCGGATGCGGCTTCGTCGTAAGACGAAAACTACGCCACCTTGTTTCTCGGTTCACACCAGTGAACGAAAGGTTGGCGACGATACGCATCAAGGCGAAATTTTTTAATGTAACCTTAATTTGCGCGCACGCCCCGACGGAGGAAAAGGACGATGCCGCCAAGGATGCTTTCTACGCGAGCCTAGAGGACGTGTACGATCGCTGTCCGGCCCACGACGTAAAAATAGTCCTCGGCGATTTTAACGCAAAGGTCGGAAAAGAAGGCGTCTTTGGCCCCACTGTCGGTCAGTTCAGTCTTCACGAAGCCACTACGAAGAACGGTCTAAGACTGATCGACTTCGCCGCGGCACGAAACATGGTAGTAAGTAGCACCAGATTCCAACACCTCGACATCCATAAGGCCACCTGGCTGTCCCCTGATCAAAAAACACGAAACCAAATTGATCATTTTGTGATCGACGGAAGGCACGCTTCTAGCGTTCTGGATGTGCGTACATTTCGGGGAGTGAACATCGACTCCGACCACTTTCTTGTTGCAGCCAAGATCCGCATGTGGTTATGCAATGCAAAGAACATACGTACAGGAATGCAACGAAAGCTAGACGTCGCTAAGCTGCAATCACAAAGGACAGCTGAGGCCTACTCCGCTCAACTCTCGGTTAAGCTCAACCAACCAACCTCACAACACGATGATGCCGATGGACTTTGGGCGCACATCTCCCACTCCATGCGCGCTGCCGCTGAAGAAGTGATTGGTTTCCGGCGCCCGCAACCTCGGAACCAATGATATGACCAGGAGTGTTGCGACGCGATGGCAGCAAAAAACGCCGCATACAGAAAGACGCTGCAGTCAGCTGCAACGCGAACCGTGCGAGAAAAATATCGTGAAAAGAGGAAGGAAGAGAGACGCCTTTTCAGACGCAAAAAAGGGAGTAAGAAAAGCGTGAGCGTGAAGAAATTGAGGTGTACAAAGGCAAGAAGGATGCACGAAAATTTTACCAACAGGTTAAGCGTCTAACCCAAGGTTTCAAGCCCGGAGCATCCACTTGTAGAGAAGGGAATGGAAATCTGGTTACAGATACGCAGTGCGCACTGAGATTGTGGAGACAGCATTTTTCCAATCTGCTTACGGGCGATGATCCCACCAACTCCGCCCATGGAGAATGCAGTTCGCCACAACCAATCGACGATGACGAAGTAGAATTTCTACCACCTAGCCATGACGAGGTTCGAGTTGCTATCCAGCGGCTCAAAAACAACAAAGCAGCGGGTGCTGACGGCCTGCTAGCTGAACTGTTTAAAGCCGGCGGCGATGAATTGATAGGGTGCATGCATCAACTCATCAGCAAAATATGGCTAGCGGAATGCATGCCCGACGATTGGAATCTCAGCGTGCTTTGTCCCTTACTTAAGAAAGGAGACCAGACAATTTGCGCCAACTACCGAGGTATCAGTCTTATTTCCATCGCATATAAGGTCCTCTCGAGCGTACTATGTGAAAGACTTAAGCCGTATACAAAAACACTGATTGGACCTTATCAGTGTGGCTTTCGACCTGGTAAATCCACCATAGACCAGATTTTTACACTGCGCCAAATTCTGGAGAAAATCAACGAAAAGCAAATCGACACGCATCATCTCTTTGTCGATTATAAAGCTGCGTTCGATAGCCCGAGGCGGGATTGCCTATACGCAACAATGTCAGTTCGGTATACCTGCAAAGTTGATAAGACTCTGCAGGATGACGTTGAGCAATACTTGCAGCTCCGTCAAGGTAGGAAATGACCTCTCCGAAACCTTCCATACTGAACGAGGTTTCAGACAAGGCGACCCGCTATCTTGCGATCTCTTCAACATCATCATGGAGGGGATCCTACGAAAGGCCGGTGTGCATCGCAATGGCACCATTTTTTACAAAGGTGTTCAGCTCCTTGCGTATGCTGATGATATTGATATCATCGGTAGAACCAAGAGAGATGTCACTGCTGCTTTCACCGCTATCGAAAAAGAATCAGCCAAGGTGGGTTTGACGGTAAACGAGGGTAAAACGAAGTATATGCTGCCTGCTGGCAGGGGAGCGGGGCGGCTAGGCTCTCACGTTTCAACAGGCAACTATAACTTTGAAGTGGTCAAGGAATTTACCTACCTTGGCACCGCCATTAACAGCAATAATGATGTCAGCCTGGAGATAAAGCGAAGAATAACAATTGCTAATAGGTGCTACTACGGGCTTAGTAAGCAATTACGTTGCAGAGCCCTCTCTCGATCGACAAAACTGACACTCTACAAGACGCTCATTATACCTGTGCTGAGGCATGGGTTGTCTCGCAAGCAGACGCAGCCGCTCTTGGGGTGTTTGAGAGAAAAGTTCTTCGCAAAATCTTCGGCCCTATTCGAATTGGCGACGACTATCGCATACGAATGAACCACGAGCTGTATGAGCTATACGACGACATTGAAGTAGTTCAGCGTATCGCAATCCAGCGATTACGCTGGCTAGGTCATGTCCATCGTATGAATGACGATGCTCCAGCGAAAAAGGTGTTCGAGGCGAAGGCCGAAGGCCGACGACGAAGAGGGAGACCATGCCTCCGATGGATTGACCAGGTCGAGGAAGCCCTAACCGCGCTTGGTGAAACCAATTGGAGAAGGCGCGCGCGAAGCAGAGGCGCCTGGCGAGAGCTGATGAGATCGGCCGAAACCCGACGACGGGTTGCTATGGCCACCTAAGTAAGTAAGTAAGGCTACGTAAACCAACGAAACTGCCGCGTCTGGGCCTCGAAAAACTCGTACGTTATTGTCGAAAAGCCGATGCATTCACAGAGAGTGACAATTTGGTGCGGATTGCGATTTTTCTTCGAAAATGAGGCTGGGAACAACGTTTCGGTCAACGGTGGTCGTTGCTGAGCCATGTTAACCGACTTTTTTACTGAAATTGCTGACATGAATTTGGATGCTGTGCAAATAATCGCCCAATTTTCAATCGCCCAAAAGAACGAAAATTAATAATCGCCCAAAAAAAACGGTTCGAATTTTTGGGCGATTGATTTTGGGTTTGGGCGATTGTTCGTTTTTTTGGAGCGATTGTTCACAAATTTCGAAGAATGAATAATTGCCCAAAAATATTTTTTTGGCGATTGTTCATCGCAGTTTTGGGCGATTGTACATTATGAACAAACGCCCAAATTTTTTTAGCGAATATTCATTTCATGATTTTGGCGGAAGTTTGCAGTTTTGGGCGATTGTTCATTTTGGGCTTGGGCGATTGTTCGTTTTGTTTTTTTCAGGCGATTGTTCATAATAAACAAACGCCTAAATTTAAAATATTTTTTGAGCGATTGTTCATTGCATTTTTGGGTTATTGTGCATTATGAACAAACTCCCAAATTTTATAGGCGATTATTCATTTCACGGTTTGGGCGAATGTTCGCAGTTTTGGGCGATTGTTCATCTTTTTTTTTTTGGGCGATAGTACATTATGAACAAAAGCCCAATTTTTTTCGAGTGATTGTTCATTTTTGGGATTGGGCGATTGTAACTTGGGCGATTATTCGCACAGCCGAACTTGGACGACCTTCTGGTTCATACAGCCATGCCACACAGCCCATGCCACACAGCCCATGCCACAACTGATCTGTTATGTTCACCAAATTCCCAAATCGTGTTATCAGCTGTCTTGGCGATGTCAATTTGCAGCCTCGGACCAGCGATTTTACTCCTTTGGACTTTTTTTTTGTAGGGAACCGTGAAGGACCGATGTTATGCTGACAATCCGGAAACGATTCAAGCACTTAAGGCCAATATCTTCCAAGCAATCCTTGAGCTACAGCCCAAAAACCATCAACACGGTATTGGGGGCAATTGGAGTGACAGAATGCGCTACTGCAAAGCCAGCCGAGGCAGCCACTTGCAAGACATTGTGTTCCATAATTAATGGCAATGTTTGCTCTTACTAATAAAGCTATAATACATGGAAAAAATTTAATTTTGTGAATCTTATTGCTTTTTTTTTAAAAAAAACTTGTATTTGACCCACCCATGTTTACAGTTTCTGTGTAAGAAATGAGAAAACACTTCTTTAGTTAAATTTTTGTGGCACTTAAGAGATAGTTTCGATAAAAGCTAACCCTTTTATGGGCTTCAACTGTTTGCCTCTGACGCTCCACCAAAACAATTTTGTTAAAAATGATCGGGAACATTTTTATGTTGTCATAAAATTAACACTCTCGCAGGCTCTTTGCCATAACGTGTTTTCAACATCGCCCATTTTAGTTTTCCCTTACATTTCAATCATTTGAAAATGACGCATTCAACACTTTATAGCAGCTTCTGCTGCGCTATAAAAAATGCAGTTAAACCCAACGCACACTTCTTTATCGACTCAAAACACTCAACATTTGTTCGAGCTGCTGCTGCTTCATCATCATCCGTCAACGTCTTCGTCTTAATATTTTTCGTATTCCACCATTTCGCACCAACGCTTACATACTTGCATTCGGCGTCTATAAAATTTATTTGCGCAGCCATAAGAATTACATTTTATCGTTTTGCGAAATTGATATCCTAGGCCGCAGTTACAAGACATAGTCGGCGCTGCTGATGAGGTCTTTTTTTTTGCTGATGCTGCTCAACAAGCTGGGCGCCAATTGCGGGCATTACATGACTATAAAAGCAACAACAACAACAACAGCAACAGCCACCGGTATAGAAACCATTTAAGTGTAGCGCTACTATAAGTTACCCGAGTGGCGTTCAATAAATCTTTTCATTTAAACGATGACAATCTGTGTTTAGCAGAAGAGAGCTCGTTTGGTTTTAGTTGTTGTTGTGGTTTTAGTTTTGCTCTGTTGTTGCTTGTCGTTTGGACATTCAAATGGTCAACGACTGAATTTTTCGCACAATCTTTAAGTGAATTATTTTACACCTCATCACTTCTTTTTATAATTCACTAAATTTGCTCCTTCAAAAGTTTTTGACTTGCGTTTTATGAGTTGCTACGTAACGGCAAAAATATTATATTTGGTTCGTTTGAAGCTTAAATGGCCTCAAATTATGCTATTAAGTTCTTATACCTCGTGTAGTCTGGTCACAACATTAACTTAACAGATAGTGTACATCTGTGCGCTTCAAATTCGTTCAACTTTTCAAACATGTTTTTGTTTCTATTTCTCAAAGCATAAGTCCCAAAAGTCATATAATAATAGTCTTTTGAACATAGTTGTGGAAGTACAAATTATTTAAGTTTATTAGAGTTTTCTGCTTTAGAATCAATTCCATATATAGCCCGTAGTATAAAAATTATGTAGATAGTGAAATCTAGTGTTAACAAATACTCTAGCGTTACGTTTTCCTACTCAACAACATGTGTTGAAAACAACGAGAAAATACCAACGAAATGCACACAGCAGCAATAACAACAAAGAAAAACAATGCTATGCATATTTTCTTTCTTGCTGTCGCAACGCTATGCGCCAACGAAGTCAATTCTTCGAATAACCACACAAGACAAAGCATAACATTTTAGAACAATAGCTAACGAAAAATTACCAAAGTAGCAACAAATTTATTTAAAATCTGTTAAATGAACCATTTATGTTGTTTAGTTAAAGTTTTTGTAAAAAAAAAGGAACGCATTTCTCGTCCATTAAAAAACATTTGGATTTTGTTCAGCGTAAATAAAACGACCTAGTTTTATTTAGCTTTAAGGTTACTTTCGAGATAAAAATCTTTAAGTTAATGTAAATTAAAACAATTTTAAAAAGAATTGTTCGACAAAAAACCTTATCCGAGAGCAGCGAGCCAATCATAAAAAGCAGCTTAAAATGCATATTTTATGCATAACAATAAAAGTCAGAATATTTATGTGCTGCAGAGAGCCGAAGAAACAGAAGCAGGTTCACTTGAGATTCTACCACCTTAGCAAAGTTATGTTAAGACAATGCAAATTTTTCTCTACTCTTCCATTCATTCATTCATGCCCACTCCACTTTCTGTAATATTTTTTAAGCTTCAACTACTTGCTAAACGTTGAAAAGGTCCTGCAAACTATAAAATGACCCAATTTTCATTTAATTTTTTTCTGTTTGGTTAACTTTTGTGAAGAGTGAAATCTTGTTGGTTTTGTTTTACGTTTTTCTTTTTTGCCTTCACAATTACTTTGCTATTTTATCCTTTTTTTGATTTGAGTCCCTTTGAATTTTGTTTAACAAATTTGCATATTGTTCTACATAGTTTGCTGCTGCATCTTCATCTCCCACTTTTTGATTTTCTTCATCTTGTGTTTGTCTTCAACGTTTGCATACATAATTGCATAAATTGTTAATAACTCGAATGACTTTTCTGCTTTGAATTGATTGAGGAATAAGCTTTACTTTGCCTTTTATTCATTCATTTTGATAAAAATGTTCTTTCATCTGCTTTCAAATCTTGTAGAAAATTCAAAATCCTGTTTTATTTTAACAAAAATTTCTGCCTCAAAAGTCATTAATTCAAACGCCACAGGCTGCTAATCCTTTTAAGTTTGCACACAGCAAAAAATGTCAATCGTACATTTTGCACCCCACAAGGGCACACACACACACACACACACACACACACACACACACACACATACCATTTTATCCTTTCAGTCCATGAAAAAAGTGTAGAAGTAACTCAATAGATTGAAATCGAAGCAAATCAAAGCCGAACAAAGCGAATAAAATACAATAAAAACGTGCTAATAAAAAGAAATAAAATCAATAACAATGAAAGCCTTCCGCTATTTTTAGTTGACAAAAGTTTGAACAAATCTATGTTAAGCAATATACAGTTAGCTATTTGGCAACATAATAAAGGCGAAAGCGACTTGAGCTTGTCGCTTTAAATCTGTCCCACGCTGTGCGACAATCTTTTGTGTTGTTTGTGTCGAGCGCGTGCAAAAAAGTCGCAGCAGCAACGACTTGTAATGACATTAAAAGCAAAAATATTTTAAATTTTGAAATGAAATTAATTTTTTGCACGTTATAATTTAATTTGGCATGACTCTGTGACATAATTCAATTATTTTCTAAGTGTAATATTGTGCAAATACATTGAAAATACTTTAATTATATAAGTCGCTATTCGATTTTATTAACACAAATGTCACTTTTTTCTAAATAAACACACATCTTTTTCTGTTAGAAAAAAATGTGACAGATTTTTACAATATACGCCCTTTATCGTGTTATCCTTGCTCTTGTCCCAAGGGCAAAATGATATACATTTTCTTGAAGGAAAATAATGAAGCAGATTTGTGCCAATAGCAAGTTTTTTTTTATTACACTGAAGAATTAATTTTTTAGCAAAAAGCGACACAAAGTGGGGGTGACCTCTAAAAATTTTTAGATATGTTCAACTTTTTGTTAACTAGAATTTTCTTTATATAGTACATAGATATTTGTACGTACAGCTGTTTCACTTTTCCCTCTAAAGCTGCATCACACTGTTAATTTTTATTATTCCAACTTTGGAATATTTTGAAGCCTTGATAATTCAGTTGAGTTGCAGCAATTTATGGTCTTTGTCGGCCTTTGTAGTCTAGTGGAGAGTGCGCTAGACTATCAACCCAAAGGTCCCTGGTTCGAATCCGGGTGGCGCATGGTTCTTTTTAGTTCCTTCGTTCTTTCCTGCATTTAAGAATTATGGAAAACTAAAAATCCACAACTAAATTGTGTAAACTGTGGAATTAAAGGACAGGAACAACTAAAGACTAGAAATGTTGGTCGAGTTTAAGGCAAAAGCAATTCAAATTTTCTTTCACGGTTGTTTCGCCTAATCAATAATTCACGTATGGTTTCAATCAATTCCTCTAAAAATCTATCCCTTTCCTTTCAGGTCAAAGACCAAACCTTGTTTGTATAAGGTGCATGCCTTGGTTCTTTGATATTTTTGAAAAATATAAAAAAGGTACGTTAAGGTAAGTCTTTTATGTAGACTTTCGTAACCTTTTTAACAAATCTCTCCAAATTTGAAGTTTATGTTTTCCTTATTTAATTTTCTTTCTTATACTTTTGTTTAAATTTTTTATTACAAATGTCGAACGAATTTCAGTCCTCGAAAGGACTTTGATCGCGCTTTGTATACTTTTTTGTCTAAATTTTGCTTCTTCAGCCATACTGCAGTGTTAGCGCAAAGTTGCCTCTACAAGTCCTTCACTTCTAGACAGGCTAGCAGACGGTTAAAATAATGAACACCCGACGCTACACCCTACTTTGCAATAACTTACAACTTCATGCTCATTACACAAATGTCAGATGTTAGAATGCAGGCAACTTCATTGAACTAAACTTCAATGTAATTGCCATCAAGGGAGCTGAATATATTTGACTCCTTCAAGCTCAGAGCTCAAACAAAGTCTAGTGCAAAAATCTATTGAGCTGCCAAAAAGCTTATTGAAACTTTTATTATTGGCATATCGACAGCGCTATTGACAGCTACAACAACAACAACAACATTGGCCAGAAAAACCACAACTCAATTTAAAGTGTCAAATAGCCAAATTATAATATTTGCGCCAATAGCTGCTGGCGCATTTTGCACTATTAATTGGCCACCGCCTCTGTTGCTGTCTAGCTTAAAGTAGCTCAGTTTGCAGCGAGAAGCTAGAAAATAGAGAGTAGTATGATAGCTACCCAGTGGTAAATGGACACATGACTTAATCAATTATTTCTTAAATATAATGTTGTTGCGGGGCCTCCGAAGTCTGTTCAGAAATCTCAATTACATTTGTTCGGACATGGCCGCTGAAACACTGATAACACGGTGTGACCGCCAAATAGTTTCAGCCTAAATTCTTAGAAATTCCGAGAGAGTAACATCTTATCATTATATTGCAATCAGTCCGATGTCTCGATTCCAATTTTTTTTAAAAACATTTTTAAGTAAAGAATTCTGGTATTCCAATTTTTAAAATTTTTTTACATATGCTTAGGTTGTGAGAAATTACAAACGAAATGCACTTTTGTTCAATGAAATTAAACGCTTAATGCTATTGTACCAAAAAATTTTTGAAAAATAAAATACAAAGCGAGTTTATCACAGTGAGAAGTCAATTTGTAATAAGTATTGCTTAAATGTTAGCATTGATTTATTTTTTAAAAATAGTAACCAACCAAAATCCTTGACAGTTTTTCCAGAATTCATTAACACTATACAAAATCTTTCTACAAAATCTAAGATAACTGAAATCAATTGAAAATTGGAAATATGGCAGCAGTTTTAGGGTGTTTTTCAAATTGACAATTACCGATTTTTCTTATATGCGTTCGCAGCATACAAACTGCTGCAGTTTAACCAAATGATAACGGATTTTGGTCATCAATGGCTTGTTAGAATGCACAAACTAAAGTAGAGAATTAAAAATTCGATAAAAAAGACTGCTAATAATAAAAGCTGCATTATTTTTTGGTATAAATGCCGACATTTTTTTAAAGTGTGTGTTTGTGTGTGCTATGAATTGTCTTTATGTTGGAGCTCTTCACAATGCCTCATCCGGTTCCAAAAACTAACACAAATCAGCAATAAAAGATTGAAAATTTTTATTCTTTTACCCCTCTTTCATTGTTTTTGTCGTTTGATGGAAGCACTCGCCTTGTCCATCGGACTCGGTTCGAATATGCTATTCAAATTCATCCATATGATGCATATGAAGGTGCAAAAAAGGTATTTTAAGCGATATTCAAACATTTAGTTGGTAAAGCGCTTTCATCAAATCGGCGACAATACTTCGGTAATTCTGAACGCGGTGCTTCCCCAAGAATCATTCGAACGTTGCCTTTACCATATCCAAAGCAACCAATTCAGACAGCCAGGCAGACAGGTGCAGGTACTAACCTTCGAAGAAAGGGGATAGAAATGATGCCAAGTTGGTTTTTATTTCGCTTGTTCACAGAATTGAAGAAAGGAGCAGTTTTAAAGATTAGAAAATTGCAATGCGAAGGGGTTTCAAAAGTTGCTTTCTTTGCAACTGGTACACACGCTATGGTAGCAACCAATACACTAAAACTGACTTGAAGCTGAGCCAGCATTCTGTATTAATGAAAAAAATATGATCTTTGATGCGCTCGTTCCATGTAAAAAAAAAATCCTGCTGCCTGCACTCAACATCAAGCTTGGCGTAATGAAAAATTTCATAATGTCTTCACAATTAGATTCGACTGGTTTTCACGCTTGGTTCTCATACTTGCATTTAACAAGATGCTCAGAACATAGAATAAATTCGTTGTTTTTATGTGTGTAGGAGTGCTCGTTGGCCCTGATATTTAAAAGCTTATGGATATAAGGATTATGATTTGGTCAAGGCAACGTTCAACTGATTTTTGGGGAAGCACCGCGTTCAGAATTACCGAAGTCTTGTCCGAAGGGGAGCGCTTCCATCAAACGACAAAAACAATGGAGGAGCGGCACAAAAATAAAAATTGCAATCTTTACTGCTGATTTGTGTTTGTTTTTGACAACGAATGAGGCGTTGTGAAGAGCACCAACATAAACACAATTCACAACAAACTCACGAACATATATTCAAACAATATTTGAACATTTAACCCAAAAAACTAATATAACTTTAATTATTCGCAGTCATTATATAACGCCTTTTTCATTTTATACGAAAATTAAAATGATTAAATTGTGTCATTTAGTTTGTGCATTCTAACAAGCCATAGATGACCAAAATACGTTATCATTTGATTAAATTGCGGCAGTTTGAATGCTGCATTGTACGTTTAATTTCATTGAACAAAAGTGCATTTTGTTTGTAAAACCTCACAACCTAAGATCGAATCGGTCACACAGTGTAACATCTACCTTACACAGTAAGCGACGATGGGAGTAGGTAATCACAATATAGGAGAGAATAGAAAATTGACGCACAAAACTAGAGAGCATACAAATAAATTGAACGAAAATACTCTCTACGCCAAAAACACAACGAAAACGAAGAACACACCGAAAAGACAAAGGCAAATGACGTCACAAATCATCTTTACAATTTCTACAATATAATGAACGAATTTATTACCTTTTTTAGAGCATTTCAGAATTAGTGTTTAATAACACTTAGTTATTTTATACATAAAACTTTGTTCTGGTTTAACCATAGCGATTGCTAATTTTCACAAACACACTTCACTGCAAAACTTTCTGTTAGAAAACACGATGTTGCTACACAGACGAATAAGGTCAAACTGTTGTTCGAACAACGAAAAATGTGAAAATAGTGTGAGCACAAACAAGAAGTGAGCACAAACCAAATTTTGTCTCCGCTTACAGTTCTGCATTACAATGCCATCACCGACAAATTTTTACAAGCGAGTACCTGTCCGTTGGTAAAAAGTTCTCTGTGATGACATCGTAATGCATAACTGTAGACGGGATTTAACAATATTTGATTTGTGTTGTTAAGGTTCAATCATCTGTGTAGCTTCGTCGTGTTTTTTTACATTAAGTTTTGAAGTGAGGTGTATTTGTGTAAATTGTTATTGTTAAATATGATATGATCTAAGCCAACTATTAAATGAACCTCTGAATCCATAAAGAAATTGTTTATCTAACAAAATCTTATAATCAACTGTGTCATATCAAGTGTAATATGCTTTTGTAATATCAACAAAAAGAGCCGCAGTTACCTTTTAATCATTTTGGGCAGAAACACATTAGTGCAGAAATTCATGAACGCATATTTTGTAGATAGTACAGACCTAAATGCAAATTGCAATTTACTCAGAAGCATATTTCTTTCTAAAAGGTCTGCAATTCTAGTCTTCATTGCTTTTTCAAAAATCTTGGAAAACGACGGTAGCGTAATAGAGCGATCACCTTTTGTATACAGATATATTACATTTGCTGTCTTCATGTTTTAAGGAAATATACCATTTTTCTTTACTTTTGTTATATCACAGTCACTTAAAACATCAAAAATGTTTAAAGCTATTTTTTTTTTAAATGACTTGAACAACTATTTGATGTAGAAAAATTCGAGTTTTTTAACATTAAAACTTTGTATAACACAGTGAAACAAATTTACAAAAAAGTCAAAATTCTTATATACCACTTTATAGAGGTGAAAGTACTACCCCATAGAAACATAATACTTGCGGGGGTTTGCAAAGTTAGGACCGGAACATATTTTTAATTTGAGTGAAGAGTGTATTTAGCTGCAATTCAAAGAGTCAGTTTTTGGTCTCTAATTTGCCCAGTGTTGTTGTAAGTATGTTATTGTCTTTGAAAATGTTGATGTTAAAAAGTTAAATAATAAATTTCCAAATATTTCCTACCAAAACTTCACATCAGTTCCGAGTTAAGGGATAAAACACTCAAAAAAGTATCAACATTTTCCTATTATGAACGACAGCTTGCACAGTGTTAAATTTTTCGTGTCCTCTTCTGCAAAATTTTAGCCAAACCAATTATTGACCAATTCTTGAAAATATATTAATGGGACAGTACACACATGGATTATTCAAATATGAAATTTTTTAAAATGCAAATTTTTTTAAGAAGGGAACAAGATATCTTATTGAAGCTTTGCATATTTATTTTTATGTAAAAGTAGTTTACAAAAAAAAATTTTTTGGATTTTTCCAGCGTGTTTTTTGGCTACTACAGGTTTTTGAAAATAACATAAAAAAGTCACGGCGGGCGTGATTTTGGGTCACTGGAACGTCTGAAAAAAAAGAATAAAGACGGTGTTTTAATCAGCACCAAAGCCGCTAATTTATTTGAACTAAAATAATTTGTTGGCAAAAATTGACAAAATGGGGGCGTTTTTTCGAAATTAGACGATTTGCCTTTTAGCCGATTTTGGGATTGGACCTAAAAATCCCTTGAAAACCAAAAATACTTTACCGATCTTTCTTTCCGTAGTTCAATCTAAAGTCTTATATGTGTACAATAACATTAAAATTTCAAAACAATCAGTGTAATAGTTTTTTTTGTGATCACGCCCGCCAATTAATAAAATGTGATTTCTAGAAAAAGCGCTTTATGGTTTTTAACACCAACTATACGGCCTTGACGCTCTGCGTTGAAAATCTTCCCCTTTTAACATAGACATTAATTTCTAATTTTATATCATTCAAAATAGATTCTTTGAGGTCTTTTGAACAAAAATCAATCATAAAAAATTTGATTTTTTGAAAATTCAGGTGTAATGACTTAAGTAATGACAACTAATGAAAAAAATAACGTTTCACTTCAAAAATCTTATAAATTGCTTAAATAAAAAGAGATAAGTTTTAATATTTTAACGCAATTTAATCAATGCGAGGTTTGTAAGAGCGGAGCGTCGGGAGTGACCCTTCTGTATTCATTAAAGTGGCACTGGCAACTCGTCTGGGTTCATCATCAGGATCTTCATTGTCAGACTCCTTCATTCAGGATCTAGACTCCTTTCGAGCTGTCTATAAACAGTCTCCAATCCAAGTCGTTGCAAAAAGCAAGGTTTTTTCCTAGTTACAAGTGAAATGCTGCTGGAATACTGATTGACGATTCATATAAGCTGCAATTTTGGTCCCGGTGCCAAAAGATTTTTGTAATTGAGAAATAAACTGAGTAGTTCGGATTTCCGTTGAGACAATTCCAGTTTTGAAACAGTGACGTCGAGTTCATGTTGTGTTATCACACTTGGTGCATTTGAGTACGAAAGTCCAAGAACGTAGTTGGAACAACTGTCTGCTCCATCAGCCGTTGGGACAGTGTCAGTGATTGTAATTGAATCAAAATCTTGATTTATAAACACTTTCGCTGGAATTTGCTCTGCGTGAGGCAATGGCAACTGAACGCCTTTCGAACGTCAATGTAAACTTTTGATATTGCTTTTTTATGTTCATTCCACGAACTGTATTTAAACATGAATAACAATTTGCTGCATCATGCACTCCCGGATCAGTCCATATTATTGGGGTTCCAAAAGACATAGATACATGCTTATTTTGTTTCCAGTTCATTAGACCATTGTAGCATGTTACATAAACTGAGTCTGGTGCCCAATTCACACCCCAAATCACAGACTGCAGAAAATGTGCTTCATATGCTACTTTAAAATATTCAGTATCCTTTAAATTTTTTTTTTTGGTGATTTCCGCAAGAAATGACCGCAAACGTTATAATAATTATTTACATTTTCTTTACACGATTCCATTTGACTTTAACTCACAGTATAATAAAAATTGTTCGCTTTTATCACTAATTTCATTAAAACAATTAAACGTCAAAGTTCACATATACAAAGTTGCCACCTTGATAAAAAAAAGGAGAAAGCACACACTTTATGCACAAGAATAAGTGTATAAATATAGGAAGCATTGTTTAAAAAACAAAAATGGTGATACTTTTTTTTTGTGTTTCGTCCTTGAACTAGGAACTGGTCTGAATTTTTGGTGGAAAATGTTTGGAAGATAATTATGTAACATCTTAACATAAACTTTTTCAAAGACAAATACATGCTAAGCCTAATACTGGACACGATAGAGACCAAAAACTGATGCGGTGAATTGCAGAGAAATCCACTGTTCACCCAAATTAAATGTGTAAAAAAAATATGTTCCGCTCCTAACATTGCAAAATCCCGCTAGGGTTTTGCTTTTATGGGATAGTACTTTCACTTCTATATAGTGGTATTTAAGAATTATGATCTGTGTTTCACTGTGTAATTCAAAGAAAGAAATTGGTGGGTAAAAAACTGTCAGATAAACCAGATTTAAAGGACAAACAATTACACTGATTAGAATTCAATACGTTCTAAGCAACTACTTCCGATCCTATAGTAGCAAAGTATTTGTTAAAAAGTTCTGCTAAAATTTTAATCCTTTGACCCTTTCAGACCTAAAGCTAAACTACTAAGAATTTTTTTATGATTTTTTAGGTTAATGGTATTTTTATGCTACGAAAACATATGCAATACCTAAATTTTGATATATTTATATTCTTCAAGAATTTTAAAGAACCAAAAGATAGTACTAAAACACTTTCTTTTTGCAATAAATGACTTTAAATCATTTGAGATTGTAAAATATATTTTTTTTGTAGAAATTTGTCCACTTCACTAAAATTGTGCTATTAGTATTTTAGTAAATGAAAAAACTAAAAATAACTAACTAAAGACTCATTAAAAAAAAAAATTAAATGTAACGTGAGAGTTCTGTGAAAATTTAATAAAGGACAAAACGAACAGCAAAACAATTTAAAAGGCGAACATAAGCCATAATCAAATTGATCGATATTCGTAAAATAGATAACATTCGTAAAAGATATAGAGACTGTTCCCTGCACATTCGATGCATCCCGGTCTAAAAGGTGAGTTCTCATTTCGTTTGGCTTTTGGAATTGAGAAAGCCCACTTTTTCGAACAGCGGTCGAACACGTGCTGAACAGTGGCTGTTTTGAAATAATATTGTGCTTTTTTCATACTTTGAAATTCATTGCATTCAACCTAACCATTAGCTGTGTCTGATTCTTTTTTTGCATTGATGTATTGAATATCCATAAATAAATCTTGTTATTTCAATAGCACACCAAAAATCAGTTAGTGCGTGGACTGTATGGTTAAAGTATGTGTTAAACCCGGGCTTAAATCCCACCTCAGACAGAATGTTGTTTCAATTGAATTAGCATTTCTATTCGGCCGTCACTTCTCTGCAGATAATAGTAAACTATATATGAATAATTACATATAAGTCATCCCTTGTTCGGGCAGTGTTCGGCCCTAATTCGGTCGTTGTTTGGCCAAAAGTCCTGCCAAAAGTTCGTTGCATGACCGCTGCTGGCCCTGAGGTATAACCAAGATTACTTCAGAACGGCTGCAATGTGACACTTAGTACAGCTGCTCTTCGGCCCTTGTTCAGCCGCTGTTAGTTAAAACATTTTATTTTTACTCGGGTTGCTTACAGACTTTAAAGTTCTCGTAGTTACATGGTACAGAAGGAGTATTCAGTTGTTTAAGCTTTTATTTACCACTGGGTATCATATACTCTCTATTATAGTGTGGTGAGTTGTTTTTTTTTACTGAGCATAGCTTTCACTAAACGGAGCTAGCGCTGCTTGTCAGTTTTGCCAATTAACTCGTTAGACATGCATTTGTTGCCTGTTTGGCAAAAATATGGGCGGGCTAACTTAACGCTTGTTGTGCTAGCAATCAGTGCAAGTAGGCGTGTGAATGTCACATTGGACACTACTGCACTAATGGCAATATCAAAGGAGTTGGAATTAAATTGCATTCAAATTGATTGAGTGACTTTGACACGCGCCACTTTGCGGCTTTGCACATTTTTACATGCATGTACAAATTTTAAGTATTCTAATAATTTACTTTTTGTTCCCCACTTTGTTATCCATCAATTAATCAACACTATCGTGATTGTTCTTATTTTCAACCCCCAACAAATTCTTAAAAATTTAAATTAAAAAAAATAAGCTTTATGTTGATATGTTTTTCAATACCCCGAATCAGAAGGTACCACTACGAATGCAATCCTTGTACATATTTGCACGCAAACACGAACCACATGTTTGGCGCATTTCTATCCATTTATATTTTCTATTTCCTGCATTTCCGTTTCTAGTTTTACTTTTATTATTATTAAATTTCGTATTCAACTGATTGGAAAAATAATAATAATATTTTGCAGACTGTCAGCGGTTTCCATACACCAAAGCCCGATGCCATGACTTGAGTGTGAAATGTTGGCAAGATAGACCAAAACTGTTTGATGCACATGTCATGCTCGGATTAAAATTTGGTTTGGTGTCCGTATGGAAAAAAGCCATAGAAAACCTAATACACGAAATTGAGTATTATTGGATTTTCCCCAGCTGTTTAGCTAACCGCACTGATTGCAGCACTAGTGGCTAAACAGTGTGAAAGCTTCTTTGAATTTGTATACGAATTTAGTGAAATTGCGTTCATCAAAAATGTTTCAACCATAATAAATTTATTTAGTCATTTTAATATCACTAATAAAAATGTTGTTTAATGCTAAAGCATATGTAGGAACAGAGTTTTACTTTTATTTAGAAATAACCCGAAAAAAAGACGATGACATGATGGGCAGGTCCGTAGACAGAATTTTCCAAAGGATGATTTTGATAACAAAAATTTTTTGATGCCAACACGATATTTAAAGTAAGGTTTTTGTACTATATTTTTGTAAATTGGGGAAAGAACAAGTTTTAAGGAAATTAAATATAAAATATATCAAAATATGCATAAAAGACTGCATTATCTTTAATCCGATTGCAAAAATTTAAAATATTTTGATGCAGATTGGAAGAGCCTTTTCCAGCCCTCAATTTCTGACAGTTTATTTTGTTACACGTATTGCATCATCCAATTCATTTACGAAAAACGTGATTTTTGCATGAGGTTTTTGCAAAATAGCTTAGTTCACTGGCGGTTATCATAACTGCCAAAATATTTTCAAAAGACCAAGGTTCATTTTTTGGAGGGGGTAAAAATGGAACTTTTTTCAAGGCACCTTAATAAACGTAGATCTTTTTGAAGAGCTTGAAAAATTATGTTATATCTCAATTATGATAAATTTTTAATGCTTGACACTTGCGATCTCGATTCATACACGCAGAGAAAATACATGGTTGAGACATGATTACTGCAATAATAACTTTTTTACTAAAATTATTGCATTATTTATAAACACAAATTTTTGCCTTAATAAAGTCATTATTTACTAATGGTGGTACCAAAAATAACATTATAGTTGAAATCATAACATCATTGAAATGGTCAACATACTATGATTGCCTCAACTATTAGTTGCAACAAAAATGTTATAGTTCTGTCCATCATGTTAAATGTGAATATTATTATAGAGACAAACATATTAGAATTTTGAATGTTTGTCTGAACTATTCCTTGCTTGTTGGCAAACGAAGCAGAACATAACCATAAATCGAAAGAAATTATTGGTAATTAACAGTTTGCAGGAAAAACTTTCACTTCATTCAGACACAATAAGTTTTATCGATTCCTGGCTATGTGCCGTTTCGTTTGTCAACTGTTCAATTATTGTGTTTGTTTTAAATCGCCTTATCCTAAAAACACCACGCAGAAAAGTGACATTTTTGACTTTAATTGTAGCAAACATGTTTCTATTTACCGTAAACATATTTCGCAATTCTGACCATATTTTGTTTATCACAAATATGGCTATTTTTGTGACAATGCACTTAATGTATCATGTTTATGAATGGTATTAGTCAGGCGAGCGGTAGTAGCGGCTGTGGATTACTGGTAGTGTGCTTGGCTCGTAAGCGAAAAAGCCGCGGTTCAAACCCCAGCTCGGACAGAAAATTTTATCAAAAATATTTTTCAATTGAATTAATATTTCTGTTCAGCCTAGTCAATGGCAATCCCTTGGAGATATCTTAATTAATAGCTGTGGAAATTGGAGTGCATGAAAATAAATAATATTTAATAACATTCTGGATCCTAAAAATAAATTCATAATATAGTTGTTGCAATCATTCTATTTTTGACCCAATAAGAGAATAATGATTGTTTCAATAATATTTTGGTTTCTACAAAAAAGTTCCTTTTCTCAATATGGTTGTTGTAATCATTTTATCATGATCAAAGAAAATATTATATGTTTAAGAACATGTTAGCAACAATCATAATCCGAATCATACTATGATCCTCTTAAAACATGGTTGTTGCAACTATGTTTTTTCTCTGCGTGTACCTACATATAAATGAAGTGTCCTATAGATCAGGTGTCAAATTATCTGTCTCTCAAATTATCGTGTAAAGTTTAGGGTGTTTGGAAAGCGGGAGTCCCTTGTTATGCCTGCGGTCATGGGATCGTCACGGACATGCATTGTTGTTGTTTCAATGTAAATTTGAAATTTGAGAGCGAGAGAGTAAATTTTGACAACCACGGTCACCAAAGAACTCGACAAAAATATGAAATCATGAGTTCAAAACAGTGTTGCGTTGTGGAATTATTCACAACGTTTGTGTTTAAGCATGAAAATAGTACACTTTCAGTACGAAATGTATGAAAGAAGTAAAGAAAATCCGCTTAATAGCAACACTCATTGGTTGAAAAAGGACTTAAAGTAGCAAAAAGTGTACTGGTGTTCAGGGATCTCAAACGACAGAGCTCACCAAACGACAATTGAGTGTAAAAAGTGACGTTACCAGGGATCATATGACGACCAGCATAACAAGGACCGAACGAAATATTGTGAGAGAATTAAGAACGTAGCTTTATTGAAAGCGTGAGAGCCAGAACATGATGTTATGAAAAGCAAGTGTTGCTTATTCTGCATATTAAAAGGATTGTGCCTTAAAAGGGTTTTTTTATTTGAAATCAGGCATGTCAACTGGTGGGGAATTCTCCGATTTGCGGGGAGTTTCATGTCGGTCGGGGAATGAGCTCAAATATGCGGTGAAATTAATAATTCATCTAACTTTTAAAGGTTTTTTGCATTTAATTTAACATTTTATCTAATATTTGCTGGGAGTTTGATTTTACATTAAATTCTTTGATACGTTTTTCTTACAACATTAGATAAATATAATTAATATTAGCAAAAAAAATCCGTGTTTAATTTTTGCCAAATTAATTTTTTAATAATACATTTTTGTTTTATTTTTAATGCATTTTCATTTTTAACTTTGGAAGAAATTTGACACTTCGATTTGCATTTCAATAACATCATAAATGTGCGAAGTTGACTTAAGAAAGATTTTAGCTAAAAGCGGTTAAAAATAAGGCATATTTTAGAAGAAGTTTTCTAAACAAGTTTATTTTACATAAAAAAAATTTCATTTGCATGTTAATTTAACAGCATCAGTAATAGTAAAATTTTTTTTTTAACATATATTGCTTAGATATAAAGATTGCGCTGAAGTTAGTGTGCTTAAAAAGAAATGAAAATCGGGAAAAACCATAGCTTGGCTCCAGGTCGTCTGAAATAAAAATATAAATAAAAAAACAGAGTCTTGAATGCACATCTTGTACCAAAATGGCATAAAAACATATAAATAAAGAAAATTTTAAAGCTTGGAAAAAAATTTGCAAAACATACGATATTTTTGACCATATTGTTGCGTGTAAAAGCTAGGCAATTTTTCCAAAAACGCTTATTTTGGTTAAAGATGTGTAGAATTACAATACAAATATATTTAAAAAAAAAAATTAAATCGGTCGCTTAGTTTGCTTGCAGTGAAACAACTAACACACACACATTGAAAACGCGTTTAAAGTTACTCTGGCTAGTTAAAGGTACTCTGGCGCATCGGGTTTTAAACGCTAGAGAATCTGTATTAAAAGCAGAATTGATTTATACATTTTTTTTTAAATTTAATTTTAAATTTAAAAATATTAGATTTTCAAAAAATTGTTTACCTAAAACCACCCCTAACATACTTTGGAAACGGGCCACCAACATATTGTAGCTTCAAAGTTTGAAATCATTTTACTTTTTTAAAGTTTTTTTATTTATTTTATAGTGTGTTTTTTTTCAAAATTAATTGTTTTCATAAACTTTATAAAATCCCTACATTATTTATTGTAATATTCAATTAAAGAAGGTAAATTGTTTCGCTGCGTTACTGCGTTATTCTAAGGTTATGTTACCACAAACCCTGTCCAATACACCCAGTCGAAAATTTGTTGTCTTGAAATTTTGTGGGACCTTGTTTATTTTTAAAATTATGTATATGAATGAGGCAGCTAAGGACAAAAATTTGGTTGCAAATATGTTAGAAGACAGATTGCACAAGACGACATTTATAAAAGTTCATTGGTATTTAGTGATATAATAAAGATTTTTCGTACCAAAAATTGTTTACTAGTTTTTTACACTTCTGCAACTAAAACCGACGTTTTTATTAACAAAATTCTCAAACCCTAAGTTTAAGCGC
This sequence comes from Dichetophora obliterata, assembly GCA_963920525.1. Lineage (NCBI taxonomy): Eukaryota > Metazoa > Arthropoda > Insecta > Diptera > Sciomyzidae > Dichetophora > Dichetophora obliterata. The sequence goes on along the minus strand of OY986436.1, from coordinate 227,197,481 downwards.
AACTTACAATTTAGAAAGTCTTTTGCCTCTCTCTTAAAATTTTTTTATATAAAGTTACGGTTTTTTTTATTTAATATGAAGATATATATATACTGCCGAGGAGAGCAAGTTCCCCCCTTTTGCTCCTGCGGACGCCCATGAGCCCTTGCAATTTTTTGTTAGAATTTAAGGCGATTTTACTGCTAAATTTAATGTCATTATATTAATTTTTGTGGAATTTGAGAGTTTTTATAGTTTTGACAAAGTCACTTTATATGGGAGGTCAACGTGGTTTTTATCCGCTTATGCTCATTTTCGAACTTGATCTTTATTTTTGAATAAAAAGCTTATATATTGAATTTCTTTACGATAGCTTTAAAATTATGGCTGCTTTCGTGATCACAGACAGACAGATGCATAGACGGAAAGACAGACATATGGACATATCTATCAGAGAACTACACAAGCCTACTTGAAGTTCAAGCCTTTTCAAGTACTTGAATTCAAGTATGTATCCAATCTTGAAAAAGCAAGCTTTAGCCAGCTTGCAAAAATACCAAACAGATACAAGCCATATTCATGCTTGCTCGTTGGCTTGGCATGTTTCTGCTTACTTTGTCGGGCAGAAAGTTGAAAAGCTTAAAACGATCGGCAAAAGCTTGTAAGCTCGCAAGTATCCAAATTACTGAATTACAGCAAGTATCCAAAAAATTCAATGAGATTTTTTAGAGAGAGCTTAAGCGTAATAGGTCTTTTAAGGATTCTGTGGATTCCGTGGTTGGAAACTTTAAAATTTAAGATGGCGGATAGAGTTGCCACCTAGATTTTTTTTATTTTTGCGAATTCTTGTAATTTTGAAATTCTGACAACGGATTTGATTTCGAATACATTGTCACAGTTTTAAAATTTAAGATGGAGGTTAGGGTTGCCACCTAAATTTTTACCACAGTATTGCCACCTAATAATATGTATTTTTAAAAGTTTTAAACATAATTTATCAGTGTTAAGGGGTCGCTGATTTCGAATCTAAAGTCAGAATTATAAAACTCAAGATGGTGGATAGGGTTGCCACCTTAATATTTTATAGTTTTATGAATTCGGGGCTGGCAATAAAATGGTACACCAGAAATGGGTCGCTAAATCCGAATCCGTCGTCAGAATTTCAAAATTATTAAATTTGGAAATAATAGGGCTGCCACCTAATAATATATCTTTTCAAGAGTTTTAAACGTCATTTATTAGTGCTAAGGGGTCGCTGATTTCGAATCTAAAGTCAGAATTTAAAATTCAAGATGGTGGATAGGGTTGCCACCTTAATTTTTTGTAGTTTTATGAATTCGGGGCTGGAAAAAATGGTACACCAAAAATGGATCGTTAAATCCGAATCCGTCGTCAGAATTTAAAAACTATAAAATTTGGAAATAATAGGGTTGCCACCTAATTATATATCTTTTCAAGAGTTTTAAACGTCATTTATTAGTGCTAAGGGTTCGATGATTTCGAATCTAAAGTCAGAATTTAAAATTCAAGATGGTGGATAGGGTTGCCACCTTAATTTTTTGTAGTTTTATGAATTCGGAGCTGGCAAAAAAATGGTACACCAAAAATGGGTCGCTAAATCCGAATCCGTTGTCAGAATTTCAAAATTATAAAATTTGGAAATAATAGGGTTGCCACCTAATAATATATCTTTTCAAGAGTTTTAAACGTCATTTATTAGTGCTAAGGGGTCGCTGATTTCGAATCTAAAGTCAGAATTTAAAATTCAAGATGATAGATAGGGTTGCCACCTTAATTTTTTGTAGTTTTTTGTAGTCTTTTCAAGAGTTTTAAACGTCATTTTAGCACTAATAAATGGGGGGGTCGCTGATTTCGAATCTAAAGTCAGAATTCGAAATTCAAGATGGTGGATAGGGTTGCCACCTTAATTTTTTGTAGTTTTATAAATTCGGGGCTGTCAAAAAAATGGTACACCAAAAATGGGTCCCTGAATCCAAATCTGTCGTCGTATTGCAACTTAAATACATATTATTTCTTAAAAATACATATTATTAGGTGGCAATACTGGGGTAAAAATTTAGGTGGCAGCCCTAACCTCCATCTTAAATTTTAAAACTGTGACATTAAATTCGAAATCAAATCCGTTGTCAGAATTTCAAAATTACAAGAATTCTCGAAAATAAAAAAGAATCTAGAAGGCAACTCTATCCGCCATCTTAAATTTTAAAGTTTGACATCGTCTTCGAAATAAGGCACCCCTAAAACTTCTAATCACGGAGTCCACAGAATCCTTAAAATCCTTAAAGTCCACAGAATCCTCCTATTACGCTTAAGCTCTCTCTAAGCAAGCTCATTGAATTTTTTGGATACTTGCTTTAATTGGATACTTGCCTTCAATTTCAAGCTATTCAAGCTTTGTGCCGAAGGCATCAAGCTTTCCTTTACTTGAAACTTCGTGCCGTTCGCTTGTAAGCTTGAATACTTGCAAGCTGTCGTGGGCTTATTTCAATTATAAGCTATACTTGATTCAAAATTATCAAGCTCAAGCTAGCTTGAACTTGTATTTTAAGCAAGCGCTTGAAATAGACTTCAAGTAGGCTTGTGCAGTTCTCTGATATCTATATTAAAATATTTACCTTGTTTTGATCATTATTTGTATTCATTCTTTTATCTTGACTTTTATAGTACTGTGTTTTTTAGTGAAGCCAGATATTGAAAAAATATTTATATATATATCATATTTGACATATGTTCTTTTGTTTTTCAATATAGTTTTGGTATCATCCGATTTATTTAAGGACACTATTTTTATTGTTTTATTTTTCTTCTTTTTGATTTTGATTGGTATAAAGTATGTTGTAATAAGCACGTAATTTTATGATATTAAAAACACTTTATAATATAACAGATGCTTATTGGAGGCTCTCAAGTTGGTTGGTTTTTTTACCACTTATATCCTAACTCTGATGAATTTCTTATATGTTCCAATTACAAATAGTTTAAATTTTCTTTAAATTCGCTCTTATCAATATATAAAATAGGCACTTTTAGACTTCAGACTGTCTTCAAAAAAGAAAAGTACTTAACCAATTATGCACAGTAAACAATTTGAGGGTAAATTTTATCTTTTTTATTACATTTGTGGGGTATAAACTTTTTTATTCGAAATAATTTATAAATTTTATACCACTCAATATAATAAAAGTAATTAAATAAATATAATTTAAAAATTTTTTATTTATATCATGTGTAAACCAATATGTATTCTGGTTCGAAAGAAAAAAATTCACCGAAATTGGGAAATTTTAAAATATAGTGGTTTCGATTGGGTCTGCCGAGAAAAATGGTCTGGAAAAATTTATAAGATTTGATGGTATAACTTTTAACTGATTTTTGGTTTGGATTTATATGTATACAAAATAGTATTAAATTTAAGCTCATATTTTTTACTGTGTGGACAATTGTACAGTGCGAGCTTAAACTCTAGTCAAATTAAACTGAGGTTAACTCACTAGGGGCCAGTTTTTCAGTGCGAGTTTAAACTTTAGTCAAATTAAACCTAACTAAGCTCACCAAAATTGTACGTTTAAACTCGGTTTAACTAGATATTTTTCCATTCGTTGAAGTTAAATTGACTTAAATTATCATATAATGTGTTTCTTTTTTGCCTGAACCGAGTTTAAACGTCCAATTTTGGTGAGTTAACCTCAGTTTAATTTGACTAGAGTCTAAGCCCGCACTGGAAAATTGACCTTAAGACTGAACGTTTGTTCGGTCAAACGGCTAAGTCTTAAAAGAAACATATAATATAAAAATTTAAGTGATTTGAAAATATATCACCAACGAATGGTAAAATATCTAGTTAAACCTAATCTTAATGTCCAATTTTAGTGAGTTGACCTCAGTATAATTTGACTAGAGTTTAAAAAATTGTTTCTATTTCCTTTTAAAGTCTTTTTTTTTTGTGAAGTAGCATAACATACAACTATAAAGTAATCTTTTGCATGCACAAATTATGTAAATGCTAATTTCAGATAACCTGCCTCAACTAGTAGTTTTTCAACTCGACTGGAAACTTTGCATTAGGGTATTCTGCAGGATTTGAAAAACTGTGCACTTTTCAAAAAGGACGTTTTATTTGACAAGCACAAATATTGAAGTTATGTTCATATATATTTTTTACAAACATAAAATTTCTTTACTGAGTTTGACATGTGTTGTAACACTGTCGTTTTTTTTTTCTTTTTAGATTTTTCTTCTATGTTTGTCCTTCCTTTTAAGCTGCTGCTGCTGCTGTTGCTGCTCATGCATCATTCTTTAAATTGACAAATTGAATTGCATTCAATTCACACAATTCACAATCGCACAGTTGGTTGCACTTGACTTTGTAATATTTCAAAATGTTGAACAATAGTTTTCTCCAATGCACCCACGCATACATGAACACAAACGAATATGTACTTAAACATTGTTGCATACATTGATGAATACAGTTTTGCCAACATATTTCTTATATTATTTACTGTCATTTTGTTCGCTTACTCTACTTTTGTGCAAATCTTTCTCTACTTATGTGTGTGTGTGTTTGTGTTTGTGTTTGAGTGAGTTGACAAACTTGTCCTTTACTTGTCCTTACTAACTGACATTTATGCAATTTGTTTGAACAAAAATTTAATTTTCTTTGCTGCTACATTTTCTTACCATTTTTACTATGTAACGCTTGTTTTTTTGGTTGATTTTTCCCTACCTTTTTTTTAAAAAAAAATTTCCCTATGAACACACCGAAAATGTCACAAATTGCAACACTTTGCATACATTTCCGTTTCCTGTTTGCAACGGCAACAACTTGACATGTTGTTGTTATACTGGTTGTTGTTGTTAATTTTAAATGTAACCAGCAGTTGCAAGAACAAAAAAAAAAAAAACATTAAAAATTTGCATAAATGTTGCCAACCAGTGTATTTGTTGATTTTTATCCCTTTGCGCGAAAGTTAAAATAAGGGTGGGCAGAATGTTGTCAGGCAGTGACGTAGGGTAAGTTTGATCAAATATGCCCAATTTATGCATGCTCAGTCATTGTTGTTGGTGTAAGTGTTAGTGACAAACTCGCGCTTAATTCCCATTTGTTTCATAAATCGTTACTTTTTTCCCGTTTGCTCACCTCATCCCCTAACATCAGCAGCACCACCGCCCCCTACTTTTAATAGTAGGAAAATATTTTAAATGCAATTTCGGCAAAACTCTGACTGTTGTTACCATATTGGCGCATGTGTTTTTGTTTTTGTTGTTGTTGTTGTTGCTGCTTTTCTATTTTGAGTAACCACAAGCAGCAAGTGTTAACTTATTAATTTCCACTTGCTGTGGATTTTAATGCCTTTGTTTTTTGTTGCTACTCCTCTTTTTTTTATTTTTCCCTGATGTTGGCGTTTTGCACACAAAATTAAATTTCAATGAAAGTGCAATGTGTGTGATAGTGTATGTGTATGTGTCAGAGCAAGTGACAATCTAGCGCTCCACGTACATCGAGAGCGTTGCCATATTGGTGGCTAATTTATGTGGTGACAAGAGCACAACAAACGCCATAAATTTTAACGTATGTAAGTACAAAGCAAAACGAGCCCAATACTTACGAAAAAAAAGAGAAGAAAAAACTCATTACATATTCATGACTTTCATTATAATTTGTAAGAGGGTCATAAAAATCAAATTTATCGTTAGATTGCAAAGTTAAGATAAGCCAGCAGATATTACCGTCGCGACGACTGGCTGTCAGAGGGTGATCGAGTATAATTTTACAAAATTAGCTTTGATGCAATCATGCTTTAATTACCTTCAAGTCCTTGAAGCTTAAGTGAAGTTGATGGTGTTTTTCCTTAGTGCACTTAACTAAGCAGAGTGAGAATCTGAAGCTCTTTAAAAATGTGACACCTTTAGTGTTGTCATTCAACTAAATGTAAAAATTGATTTCCCGAGTAATTCGAACAGAAAGATTTCTTTAAAAATAGGGTTTTCCGAATCGTTGCAAATAAAAAACTGGTTAAAACCGATAAAAAGTTTTTCATTGACATCAGTTTTTTTTTTGCAATGATTCGGAAAACCCTATTTTTAAAGAAAGTTTCCTTTTCGAATTACTCGGGAAATCAATTTTTACATTTTGTTGAATATCTACATGGCTACATTTTCATAGTTTCAATAATTTTTTTGTATTTTCAATAGAAAAAATTGTAAAAGGAACACTTTTATGTAAAAACACAGAAATAAGATTTTGTTCATGCCTTTATTGCATTGTATTTAACCTTTAACGCATATATCAACTGTCAGTTAACAAATTTTACATTTTCCTTTCCATATGTCAAAACTATCAATATGATTATGTGGGACGCTTGAAGCACTTGTTAGCTGATGTGAAATAGAAAAATAAATTAATTTATATATAATGTTAAATCAACAGGCTTAAATAAATTGTTTTTAATTTTAGGAATAAATCAAATTAAGATTTGATTTCACAAGAAAATACTTGGAACTTTTAAAAATAATAACTCCAATCGAAGTTTTAGCATACAATGCCAATTAAATTTTGGAACTAATTTTGTATTTTGAAGACATATGTAATGTTGATTGTGATAATATCGTTTATTTAAATTAAATAAACAACTTAAAATGTGATATTGATATCGATTCCTTATTGGAAAAAGTATTTTTCATTAAAAATGGACAAGCCGAGCAAATGTTCTTAGATCTTACAAGTTTCGTATTTAATTTACTATATTTGCCTCATTGTTCTGCAGTCGCAGAAAGACAGTTTTTATCCTTTCGACAATTAGAGAAAAAACGAATACAAGAAATAAATTGGAAGAAATGAATCATGACTTGTAAGGAATTAGTTAAAAAAAAAATTGTATGGACGCCCAAGAAAGAATTTATGTAAAAAGATCTGAAATTTAAATTTTTGTTGTTAAATATTTTTATGTTGCAGGCTGTAGTTCCACTGTCGTATTTTCGTAACTTCATTAGGGCATTGAAATACTCAATGAGATATAACTATATTTTATTTTATGAATTAACTTTTTGATAAAAACAAATTCTGTTTAATAGCTGCTTTCAAATACATAGTGCGACAAAATTTACTAAAAGCATGCATTTTTCAAATAACCTAGTGTAAGTTGCAGGTCTGGTCGAGTTTAATACGAAACGGTGTATAAAAATTGTCTAGCATCCTCAAAATTTTGACTTACCGTCAAAAAACTGCGTTTGCACTCCTTCAAGATAATACAGATCTTTCAAATGAAATATAATACTTTGTGGTATTTGTATAGTTTCTAAGTACATTTATCAAGTAATTGTTAATTTCTTGATATATTTTCCAACTTATTTACCTTTGCCGATGTTTTTTCGACACAATTTCTTCAAAAAGCATAGCAATCGTATAAATGTTAGAAAATAACATACATTTATTTTACGAGTAAATTGATTGTTCGTATTCAAAATGGACCAAAAGTTGACAAAGTTATGGAATTTTATTTAAAAGCGTTTTTTTTTTAAATTTTCATTTAACATGTTGAATTTATTTGTTTCCAATAAATTGTAAAGTTAAATAAATTAAAATGAAAAAGTATATATTATCTTTACGAAACTGGCATAAAATCTTGAAGCAGTTGATAACTGATTGAGTAAATTTGTAGAAAGTGAATGAATGATCGCAAAACTGGCTTTTTGATAGTAAGTCAAAATTTTCAGGGTGCTAGACAACTTTTATGCGCTGTTTTGTGTTGTACTCGACCATACCTACAACCAACACTAGGTCATTTCAAAAGTGCAACATGACTGTTACATCGTGTTAAGCTAGGCTTAAAATTTTTTGGTTACATTGCAGCAAGACTTGATACATTTTTTGCTGCGAAGAAAATGCAGTGAGTGGCAACACTGGACAAAAATAGATTATTTTAGAAGAGAATTTTTACAAGAGCGCGAAAAAGATAATAGTAGGTGAGAGGATTCACACATTTTTAACTCATTTTCCGTTTGTTTGTTTGGTCTTAGTACAAATCTAAACGGCTAGACAGATTTCGCTTAAAATTGGTATATATATTACGTGCCACCTAGATTAAAGTGTTACGTACTAAGTTTTAATAACGCCCCTTCCGCCCCTTTTCCAATAACGTTACTTTTGTTATTGTAGTACTTTTTCGTGTAGGAGTTTTTTTGCCTATTTAATTGTTTTGACTTTAGATGCAAATATCTCCGCTGCCTCAAGAAGCATTTTATTTAAATTTTTCTTCAGTTTTGCGCAAAAATTATTTTACTATTTTTGTCATCAAACTAACAAGGTTGTGTTATGTTTTGGTTTTCGGCGAAATTTATTTTTTTTCGAAACGTTGTTTTTCTATTTTTTACAAAAAAAAATCAAGTCTCAAAAGTAATTTATGTGAAAAAATTGCCCCAATATCGTTTACAAATCAAAATTTATGGCTAAAACTATCGTTTTATGGCCTCGGAATTCAGTATTCGACCTCTATTAACACATGCAGTTTGACTGATAACATTTTATGGATGTAGCTCAAAGGCCAGGGTTGCCACTCAAATAAAATTTTAGCGACCAATCTCTTCTAAACAATCTACCAAATTAAACAAAAAACTACCAAAGCAAAATAAAGCTTTAATCTCTTTTCGGAATACTTTAAAAATAAGGGCATTCCGGGCTGTTGCGAAATGCTAGTGTGTGAAAATGCAAGATATTTTGCGCACTAACGCGTGACCATCAATATTGCAACTTAATTATGCAATAAAAATGATGTGTCAAATTAACTCAAATCAAATTAACAATAAATTAAATATATTGCTACCTCATTTAAAATTCAGTTAAAATCAACGTACAAACATAAGCTTTTTAAAGTTTTACCTAGGTGGCAACTAAAGGTGCCCCCAGACTATATGTTTCATACATATGACATGTCAAATAAAATTACATACCGAATTTCATCTGTGTGTCAGAATTAAGTTTTTGTCAGACAGCTTTTTTTCTATTGTCTCCACACTAACACGTCATTTGAAAATAAGAAACAGCTTTTGAAATTTTTGTAAACTTTAAAGCTCTTAAGTGTCCTCCTGTAGCCATTCAAACTAAGAATAAATTCATTTTAAATCATATTATTGAATAAATATCTTAAAATTTGCCTTTTTTCCAATTTCAAATAAAAAATTTATCCAACTGACATTTTGTACAGATGGAAAAACATACGAAATTAGAGACGGTTCTAATTCAAAAATTTACAGACGCAAATACAAACGACATTTCAAAACCACATTTTCATATGTTCCACACTATCTGTAGCTAAAAACCATTTTTAATTTTTTGACGTGTCATATGTATGAAACATATAGTGTAGAGGCACTTTAAGTTTGAGAACAACCAAAACATGAATCAGCTGTTTAGCATCACTGCTTGCGCGATCTCGCAATAGCTTTGGGCACTGCCTAATTCAAGAAGAGTTACAAAATTGCTTCTAATATGTTTGTTGTTGGAGTGATGCAAAAGTTCGCAATCTTGCATTTTCGCATCGTCGCAACTGCGTTTCACATCAACCCGTGAATACCCCTAATGTCTGTTAAACAGTCATAAATAAAAATACACATTTTATTATAACCCCGAAAATTTATACATATTAATCTCATTTAAAAAGCAAAAATTCTTATGCATAATATAAAAATTATTTCTATAAAATAAAATCAGAGTCTTTTAATTCATTTGACTAAAACAACATAGTAAAGCTACACAAACTTTTAAAAGGACATAACAAAAAAAATGGTTTTCCATATCAAATTTAAAATCGGATTTAACTGGCCGAACATAGTAAATATCAGTATTATTTTTGGCCAATTCCTTAGCCAGCATTATATTATTAATTGTTCTATGCTCTAACTTGTTCTCAATTTTATTCATCAATGTCAAGTCAGAAAACTTTCTTTCTGCTGCTGCAGAGCTATGGGTTAATAAAACGAAACATGGCGGGCAATTTTGACAGTCGAACAAAAAAACTAAATTTGAAAACGTCCAAAAACATAATACTTAGGAAGATCTACAAAATGTTCAGTATTTTAACGAGGCGAACCAAGTGCCATAATTTCTATTTTTATTTAATTTTAAGAGTTTTTTTGGAAAAAATTTTCAATGTGTACAAAACTAAAAAATCTACCAAAATCTAACGAATTAAACAAAAAATGACCAAATAACCAAAAATCGATGTAAAGAAAAAAACTACCACATTTGGTATTCTACCAAAGCGGGAACGCTGGTTTCAGCTAGTTCTTTATAAATACTTCGAGTGTTCGATTTTTGATTTTATATGTTTTTTTATCGCAAAGTAACATCTTTTTGTAATGATTATCTTAACAAACAGTGAGTGTTTATACAGATTTGACAGAACGTCAGCAAGCTTTTGTTTACCTTATCTTAGCCACGAACCAATTTTTTTGTTTCGCATAAACTAATTTTTGCAAGGCCTGTTCATTGTTTCCAGATTGTTCGCATTTTCGAAATTGCAATTTCTTTCAAAATTCAATCTCGACAACAAGTATTTTTCTCACTTTCAAACAAGTATTTTTTCAAAAAAATTGCTTGCTTTGCTTTAATCTTAAAATTTTTTTTTTACTTTTTGCTTCTTTTCCTTGGACATGTCAGTTACTAAAATGTTCACTATTTTGAGCTGTTCACTATTCTGGATGTTCGTTATATTGAAACTTGACTGTATTTTTAAAAAATATATCTTTTTTTTTAATTTATTACACAATCTAGCAAGTCTCCCCTAGTTTAAAAAAAAATAAAAATGTAATCCTCAAAAAAAAATTTGCACAAAGTCAAGTCCAGAATAATATCAGGTATATCAGCTAGTCTAAATCTATATTTATACTATTATATAAAATTGAAGTGAACATATTTTGTTACTGGTTAGTTCCAAAAGTACTGGGCCGATTTTTGTCATATTTCATATATGTATTTCTACTAAAACATCTGCTAGGGGTATTTTCTTTCGAAGTTTTAATAATAAGTAATTTTAATTAAAAAGTTAGATTATTAATGAATTCATACCAGCTGGCAAGCATTGCTTATTTCTTTTCTTTTCAATCGTTTGTGTTGCGAGAGTTTTAATAAATTCCATCTTGCTCTCTTGTACTCTCTTTTTTGCTCACTCTTGGTTTTCACTCGTCAAGACTTGATGGTCAATTTTTATCTTTATGGATGAAATATGCGAACAGCAACGTGAGAGAGGTGGAAGTTCAAAAGAGAATAACTAAGACCAGGTTGATTAATGTCAAGAATGATAGAATAAGAGATTACGCTTTGCGCAGGTCCGTTACTTCCGCTAATCGAGTTTGACAACCAGCTGTTCAGTTGATTACGTCACAATATTTTATTTCGTTGAGAAACGTACTGCGATCGGTTGTGTTTTATTTAATTGTGTATATATCGAAGTATATTTGCGAGTTTTTAACTTAAAATTTAAAAAGGGAAGTGTGCAGCTGCTAATTGTGGTAACAGTAGCAAGCAAATATTTTTCAGAAACCAGATGTTTGCAATAAAAACAAAAATTAAATTAAGAAATTGTAGAAAACGCACACAAACGAAACCAAAAATACAAAAATATATAAACTTAACAAAATTTGTTTCATTATTTAAAAACTTGGAACTATCATTTATTTGTCCTTTCAATTCACAGGTAAATTAATGGAAATAAAATATCTGGTAATGTTTAAACTACATCAATTAAACTCTTAATAAACATTTTTATAAAATCCAAGTCGAAAAATAATGCTCACTGAAGTTGGTTCCTCAGACAAATTTTTTTTTTTGACTAAGCTGCTTACTGGCTGTAATAAAATAATAGTAAAAATAATGTTTGCAAAGGACTGCTTAATTAATTTACCTTCTTCTCATTCTTCTTCTTTTATTCGCTTCTTCTTTTATTTTAATTATACAAACTAAAATGTATTCAATTTTCATTTCTGTGTAGAATTCGCATGCAAAGTGAACGCTCTCCAAAACAGCATTGATATTATGACGTACATGCGCAGAACGACAATTTTGTTGTACTCATTTTCTTGTCTTCAGCGCAATCTTTGTAATCTATCATTCTTGGATTAATGTAGGTTAAGTCACTTGAGAGAAAAGCTTTCTCTTTTTTCGCCTTTGTTCGAACTGTCAAAGTAGCTGCTAGCTAAAAATTGTACAAATCATGGTATAAGGATAGAGGTAGCTGCAGCGCTGACTGTGCTCTCTTTCCGTACTGCCATGTCTGTCAAATTTAACTGTGTGGCGAATGGAAACAAAAGAAAATAAATAAAAATTTTGCTTCGTTTTGACATTTCCGGCAGTATGCTCTCATCTGGTGCATCTACCTGTATTCTTCTACCATGGCACAAATTTAGTTTTTTTTTCTTGATTTCCTTTCATCCATTCTGACAGTTCGACGGAGCTTCTCTCAGGCAAAGCTCATTTATAAGGTTGTGGCACTTGAGAAGCAAGCTCGGTCGAGCTGTCAAAATGGATGAAAAGAAATCAAGAAAATGAATGCATAGAAGAAAGAAAAGCACAGTGACAGTTTAAGCAAAGGCGGAAAAAGGGTGCATTTCTCTGAAGTGACACAACCTTATAAATAAGCCTTGCTCTCAAGAGACTAAACCTATATTAATCAACCTTGAACTAAGAATTGAAGTCAAGTCTTGACGAGTGTAAACCAGGAGTCAGTTAGCACAGCGCAACAAAAAAAAACAGATAAGCCTCAAGCAAGGCACAAAGTGAGATACATATAAATGCAGTGAGGGGCTGAAAAACAAAATAAAACAAAAGAAGAAATAATTTTTTTTGGCATGTATTGTCTTATGGAGATTGATAATAAAACGTCTGTGGCGAAGCCGCGGACAACTACGACCTGCTGGTATGACATAAAATGGTTTCAACAAATTGAAAAATTACCAAAAACTGATTGTTTTTTATAAATGGTTTTACTTCGGGGAGTAAGCTACTTACCCTCAACATTGTTAGTAGTTCAATGGTTAGTTGGACATAAAGTTTTGTCTGTAGCTTTATAATTTTGACTATGATTATATTTTTGCACAAATATTTTTTAAAGCTTTTTTCAACTAAAATTCTGTTTGCGATGCATAAAATGCAAAACAAAGTTTTTATTTACATTTGCCGTATTTATGTATATAAACTTTATGTTATTAAACTTTAAAAGCCACAACAATGTTGGTCCACACATATTTTTTTAATATTCGAAATGTCAATAAAAATATTGACCACTTAAGTAAATGTATTACATATTGTAGTTGTATTAAAAAAAATAAACTTAATATTTACAAGCTTGAGTGATTTCATTAAATTAATTGCCAAACACAATCAAGTAATACAACAAAAAACAAATAAAAAACTTTATGGCGTACTGTAGGGCGCAATGGCAACATCAACATCAACACAAGCAAAAACTAGTTGATATAAATTATTATTGTAGCGCCAATATAAATAAAAATGGCGGTAGCCTATAAAAAAGCGTCCTCTAGCGTGAGTAAATCAAACATTTTACGTTAAACAACAATTTTTTTTTTGTGAGATCTTGGCAAATATTTTTGTTGTTTTGCTAAAATACAATGCATTGCAATGTAGCATATGTGGGTTAAGCGCTCGTAAAAGTATGTTTCAATCTAGCAATGTTATATTTTTACTTAGTTTATAACAACAAATAAAATTTTGATGTTTTGTGTATAGATATTTTTTACTGCATAAATATAAAATTTGGCTTTTCGTGTGTGCAATTAACAACAGCTGCTGCTGTGCAGTGCATATGAAAATAATATTGCAATATATTTGAGTTTTTTTTTTTTGTTTTGGTTGAAAAAGTGCAGTAGACAATTTATTTGAATTGCTTGAAATTTGTCTGGAAAATATTTTGAAAAATATAAATTAGAACTGGAATGAAAATTATTGCAAAAAAAGAGCGAGCTGACTGTTGACATTTTCGCCAGCAGCTGACACGTGATTGATAATCAACACAGGATGCTGCACTTAAACACAAACACATACATATAAACGCTAGGCAACACGAAATAAACCCAACGCGCCAAAGTCAGGTTTGAAAAATGGACTCGACAACAGCGTGCCGCAAAATGTTGACAGTAATTAAATTGAATGTGAAAAATGTTTTTCTGCGCGTTTATGAAGAAGAATGCGAAGTTTATATTGTTATTTTTATATGTGTACGTTGGCAGTGTGTCTGAGTACTTGGTAAAGTTGCAAGTGATGGCCAAAACTAAAGAACATAAAGCTTAGACTAAATAAAAAGTTGCGACCCAAAAATGCAGAGTTTATAAAGAACTGATGATACACTGAAAAAAAAAAAATACATAGTAAGATCGTATATCATGGGCCTTTGCGTAGAAAAACTAACTTTAGAACTTAAGTGTAATCACAAGAGTTGTAAGGGATTGTATTCATGCAAAGTTAGCACTGAATGCCAAAGAAATATGTTTATGTCACTCAATCATTTTTTGATTTCATGATTTCAAGTTTTGAGATCAGCAATCATGTTAAAGTCATGACTTTGAAATCAATTGGTAAAAAGTTCTGTCGAAGTATTTTGATTCATTCGGCATGATTAAAGTCGTGCGCCTTAGAGACATTGATTGCATTCAATTGCAATCAATGTGAAGTCAATGAAATTATGTTTTAACTAAATGAATGCCAACGAATGACAATAAATTAATTTGAATGAGAATGTTTGACAACGTTTACATTAAATGATATAAAAATCATGAGTGAAAATTAATGATAATAAAAGATTATGCAAAATAGTGAAAGACAATTCATAAAAATGAATGATAGTGATTGACACCGATTGACAATGATTGACAATGGATGAAAATAAATGAATATGAATGAGAAAGTATGACAACGTATACATAATTGAATGAAATGAAAAACCATGAATGATAATAAATGGAAATGTAAAATAATGAATGACAATTAATAATAATAAATGAAAATGATTGACAACAAACAACAATAATTGACCATCAATGACAGTTATTGATATTAGCTAGAATGAACGAAAAATGAATTCAAAAGCAAAATGGAAAATGAATTGAATTTTATAAATATACCAGCAGGAATAAGTTGTCCGCGGACATTTTTTTGTTATCAATCTCCATCAGACAATACATGTCGAACGAAATAAAAAATTTCGTCTTTTCTTCTTCTGTTTTGCTTTGTTCTGCAGCGCATCACTGCATTAATATGTATCTCACTTTTCATCATATTCGAGGCTCATCTGATTTTTTTGTTGAGCTGGGCTAGCAGTGCAAAAAAAGAGAGCAGTAGAGAGCAAAATAGAGTTTATTGAAACTTTCGCAACACAAACGCGTGAAAAGAAAACGATTAAGCAATGCGTGCCAGCTAGGATAATTTCTTTAATAACTAAGTACATATATAAAATACTTTTTATTAAAATTTCGAAAGAAAACTATGCCTTAAAAGAGCTTTAGCACCTATGACGTGCTCGGAGCAAAAAGGAAACAAGTGTTGTACTCGTACGTTTTCTTTTTGCTTTGAGAGCGTCATATATGTTATTTAAAAACGTTTTTCATAAAAATCGGACACATAATTTTAGAGTTTACCTGGAACAAAAAATTTTTACTTCATTTTTATATAATAGTATACACTCTAACAAAAATCCACGGGAATTTACAGCAATTATTGCTGGTAGCAGATTTCCTACATTTAATATAGTTTTATTTCAGAGAGTTAAATTCAAAATATTTCATGCTTACTTACTTACTTACTTAGTTGGCGCTACAACCGTATGTCGATCTTGGCCTCATCTAAGAATTTGCGCCAGCCATTTCTGTCTTTCGCTTGCTGGCGCCAGTTGGAAATTCCAAGCTTCGTCAGGTTGTCCTCTACTTGGTCTTTCCAACGAAGATGCGGTCATCCTCTTCTGCGTTGACCGCCGCTGGGTACCGAATCGAATGTTTTCTTCACTGGAGCATCGTCTTTCATGCGCTGAACATGACCAAGCCAGCGAAGCCGCTCGATTTTAATGCGCTTGACTATGTCGATGTCAGCGTACAGCTCATACAGTTCATCATTCAACCGTATTCGGTACTCGCCATTGACGCAGATTGGTCCGTAGATCTTACGAAGAATCTTTCTCTCGAATGCTCCTAAAGTCTTTTCATCTAAACTGCTCAGCGTCCAGGTTTGTGATGCGTAAAGTAGGACGGGCATGATGAGCAATTTATAGAGCGTGATTTTCGTACGTCGAGAGAGAGCTCTGCTTCTCAATTGCCTACTGAGCCCAAAGTAACACCTGTTGGCAAGAGTTATTCTTCGTTTGATCTCAATGCTGATGTCGTTGGTTGAATTAATGCTGGATCCCAGATAGACGAAGTTCTTCACAACCTCGAAGGAGGTATTGTCAACGGTAACGTGGGTTCCAAGACGCTGGGACTGTTTGTTTGTTGACACTAAGTATTTCGTCTTATCTGCATTCACTGACAGACCCATTCGACTTGACTCTCTTTCTAATCTGGAAAATGCTGCACTGACTTCGCGCGTATTATGGCCAATGATATCTATGTCATCAGCATACGCAAGCAGCATAACACTCTTGTAGAATATTGTGCCACTACGTCTCAGATCAGCAGCTCGGATGATCTTTTCCATCATTAGGTTGAAAAAGTCGCACGATGAGGAATCACCTTGTCTGAAACCTCGTTTGGTAATAAATGGTGGGGAGAGGTCCTTCCCGATTTTAACTGCGCTGCTGGTGTTGCTCAGTGTCATCCTGCAAAGTCGTATTAGTTTTGCAGGAATACCAAATTCAGACATGGTGGAGTACAGGTGCTTCCTTATGAGGCTGTCGAAGGCGGCTTTGTAGTCGACAAAAAGATGGTGGGTGTCGAGCTGTTTTTCTTGAGTCTTCTCCAAGATTTGTCGTAGCGTGAAAATCTGGTCGATGGTGGACTTTCCAGGTCTGAAGCCACACTGATAAGGTCCGATCAGTTCGTTTACAATGGGCTTCAATCTTTCACATAAAACGCTCGACAGGACCTTATATGCGATATTAAGAAGGCTTATCCCACGGTAATTGGCACAGATAGTGGGATCGCCTTTCTTGTGGATTGGGGCACACTGAGATTCCAATCGTTCGGAATGCATTCTTCCGACCATATTCTGCATAGAAGCTCGTGAATGCATTTAAGTAGAGCTTCTCCGTTCTTAAACAGCTCAGCAAGTAAGCCATCAGCTCCCGCGGTTTTGTTATTTTTAAGCCAAGCTATAGCTGTCAGAACTTCATCATAGTCGGGCAGCGAAACCTCAACGCTGTCATCCAAAATTGGGGTTTCCGGAATATCATCTCTATTGGCGGGATTGTTGTCAGTGT
Source organism: Dichetophora obliterata (assembly GCA_963920525.1). NCBI lineage: Eukaryota > Metazoa > Arthropoda > Insecta > Diptera > Sciomyzidae > Dichetophora > Dichetophora obliterata. The sequence continues at coordinate 227,180,067 of OY986436.1, read as the reverse complement.
CGCCATTAAGAAGCTTAGAGAAGTGTTCCCTCCATAGCGTCAGTGTACTCTGGACATCTGTCACTAGATTCCCGTTTTCATCCTTGCAGGAAGAGGCCCCGGTTTTAAAACCATCGGCAAGGCGTCTTATTTTTTCAAAAAATTTTCGGGCCTCATTCCTGTCACCAAACATCTCAATCTTTTCTTGCTCGCACTTTTCTGCCTCTCTTTTTTTCCGCTTGAAAATATATCTCTATTCCCTCCTCTTTTCTTTGTATCGCTCCTTAGCAGCGCGCGTTACAACCGACTGCAGGGTGGCTTTGTAGGCGGCGTCTTTCTCTGCAGTGGCGTCGCGACACTCCTGGTCGTACCACTGGTTTCGGCGAGGGCGTTGGTAGCCAATCACCTCTTCAGCAGCCGCACGCATGGAGTTGGAAATGTGTGTCCACTGCGCGCATATATCATCGATTGGAGGAGTGCTTTGAAGCAGGAGTGAGAGTCGAGTGGCGAAAGCATCGGCTGTCTGTTTCGATTGCAGCTTGTCAACGTCTAGCTTTCTCTGTGTAGGGTTGCGTGTATTCTTAGCTGCACACAGACGTGCACGGATCTTGGCTGCTATTTCATTTTAGAAAAGTATAAAAACTTTATCCTACATTTATTGCTCTCGAACTCTTATCAAAAACTCTCTTCTAAATTTATCTCTATCAATCCTGTCTTTCCTTATAAAAAACGCTAGAAATGCGCGAAGTCTCTCAATTTAGTTTTGAACAAAGCAACAACACCAACAACAACTCTTTAGAGTCAACCACACACCAGACAGCGCTACTCTTTTCAACTTCAGTGGGTTTGAATAAATAAGCTGTAACCAATATACTGTTTAAGTTTTATATATTGTGGCACTTGTTCGAATAAACTCTTCGAAATCATATGACGCTAAAGAAAAGGTTTTTATTTTAGGTCAAGCGTTGCCAGCGCTGCCAGAAAAGGGGATTTTTACCATTTTGCGGGAATTTTCAACGAACGGGAAAACGGGAATCACACTTTTAAAAACAGGGATAATTAAGTTGAAAAAGAGTCATTTCGTCACAAAATCAACAAATTATGCTATGAATTTTTTAACATCTTGTATATAAATACATTTTAAAATTATCTGAGTCATCTTGAGTTTAAATTTAATTTTATTACTATTTGAATTAGCCTGTTTGTTTAATTTAAATTTATTTAGATTATCAGCAGCTGTAAGCTCAAACGTAATTTTTTCTCTGTTCAGCTTATTTGATTTATTTGCTTGGCAAACTATGGAAAATGGGTAAATACAACTGAAAACTTTTACAAGATTAAATTTATGGGACAAAGGCGGAGTATTTAGAATTTTCACATTTGTGTATCCTATCGTTTGGTAAAACAAAACGTATCCTTCATTAATTCCGTTGTGTTCCTATTTATTTAAAAAATCTAAACATAGATCGACTTAGAATGTATGTCACTAAGAAATATTGATTAATTACATTTACTTACACAAGATGTACAGAATTTTTTGGCATAATTTCTTAAGCTTAAAGCTACAAACCCATTTTTATTAACTGTAAACTAAACACCGGGGTAAATATTTACCCCACGGCTTTCTTCTTCTTGTTTCTGTAAGCGGTAATCTGACCCTTAAGTGAGTGAATCTGACCAAAGAGAATGATAAGAAAACAAATTTAATTTTATTAAAGTTTACATCGTGAAAAATCGATTTAAGAAGCTAAAAGTACTGAAAAACGGTCAAACCGGCATTTAGCAAACAAAAATTTTTAACTTTATATCTGAACAACCAATTTTATAATCTTAAACGGGATTTTAAAGAGGAAATATAAGGCTTTTAGAAAAAAAAATACCAACATGATGTTTCGCTAAAAGAGTCTGTTTATTAGATTAGAGAAGTTAAGACTCTGTAAATTTACTCTGTAATTTGGAAAAGTCAAATAAAAATCCTTGCAATATTGCTTTTCAAGAATATATTTCGGTTTCTGTTGCAGTTTGTGTTCAGAGTGTCGTTTAGACTCTAAACTTTAGAGTGTAAGTGTCGTTCATAGTGTATAGTTGTAGGGTTTAATAAGAAATTTGCAAATACAAGTGAAATGTTTTCAAAAATGTACAAAACAATTATATCTATCGTTCATTTTTCTCTTCCGCATAGCTGTGCATGCCCTGAAAGAGCTTTTTCTGGCATACATTTTAATAAAACTAATATAAGAAAGCCGTTAGACAACTGTACCGTAAATGTTATTTTACACACCAAAATACATATGAAAAATTAAAACTGCATAGGATTAAAAATCAAAAGAAAGTGATTGCAGTTAGACTCAAGTAGTATCTGTGATATATTTCTTAAGACATATTTTTAATTATATTAGTAAGGTTTGTATTGTTATGGTTTTTATTTAATATAAAACACAGAACTTAAGAAAAGGGGGAAAAAACGTGAAAAACTTATTGAAATAAAGAACAAAAAGGGAATGATCTCGATCAGTTGATCTCGTCTTTTAGCCGGTGATAGTCGTTTATTTTGTGTTGTTTTTTCTTATTGTAATTTGTGTTTTACCAGTGTGTATTTAATTTCGGTATGTGCTGTATTTTTATTTATTTATGATTGGAAATTGTTTTGAAGGTGACGTATAGTATTTTCATGCTGTGTAGTTGAATTTTTTAAATGTTTTGTTGTAGTACATACATATATCGTTTTGATTATCGTTTATAGTTTGATAGCTGAGCTGCTGCTTCTATACTTTTTTCTATCTCTTTTTTGCGTTCCTCTTTGTGCGTTATTTGTTTATTTGCATAAACTAAGCACAGGGAACTGTTGCAGTTGCTTTTAAACTGTTACATATTATATTAACCCATTAACACTTAGTGGACATTATTTTTGCTCACATAAAATTATTTAACTTTGTTTATTCGCTATGGAATATTTTTCCGTAGAAAATTTTGCTGCTTGTTCTTTAGACGAGCTATGCAAAAGTCAAAACATTCTGAACCGTATGTTCAGTTGTTCTGGCCCATGTGGGCGTTTGTTCCATACTTCATGTGCTGGGATCTCTAAATCGTGTCTTGATGATTTAATCTCACCACGATCAGGTCTTCGCTGGTATTGTGCTTCGTGTTGGGTTCTTTCACCAGATGAGTTTTTCTCAAAAATTAAGCTTTTCGGTGATAGTCTTAACGCTTTAAATAACAATTTTAAGGAAATTGTTACATTTTTTAATGAAGTAAGCACCTCACCCAGTACTAGCATTTATGATGAAAAGTCTTCATCGGTAAATATTTCGACCGCATTGTCTCAGACTCTTCCAGCCTCTTCTTCTGAGACTCAAATAATTTTATCTAAAAAAGACCTAAATATTTCGAAGAAAAAGATAAATAATTCCAAAAATAAAAGTAATAATATGCGCATGACGCTTCCAGCCACTTTAGAAACGAAGCAGATCTTGGCTTAACCAGTGTTTACGCCAGTGAGAATAGATAATATAGTTATTACTCCATCTTCTCCATCTGTTTCTCCCCCGGCTAGAAATGACATAACTAATGAGCGCAATAGTTCATTAAATTTAAGAGCTGTGTCGAGAAAAAAAATTTTTATTTCACGCCTTCAGTCCGACACAACAAGTGAAAATGTATTGACGTTTGTTAAACACAACCAATTAGTAAGTCAGGCTGCTTTCTGCTCATGCAAGAAAATTGGCAATAAACTGTCCCACGCATCATTTATTCTCACAGTAGCTGCTGAAGAGTTTGCAACTGTTCTGAGCTCTAATCTGTGGGCTGATAATATCTTTGTTTCTGAGTTTAAGCCTAAGCACAGGTCTAGAAGGACAAATAATATTGCCAGTCAGACTCAAAAAAACTAAATAGGCTTTCGCTTTACTATCAAAATGTAAGGGGATTGCGTTCAAAGACGCGAGACATTTTTTTGTCAACTCAGAATTTTTATGAAGATATTATCGCGTTAACTGAAACTTGGTTGAACGGAGGAATTACTGACTTAGAACTGTTTGACAATAGTTTTCAAGTATATAGGAAGGACAGAGACGCTGGCAATAATTCTACAGTTGGTGGTGGTGTCCTATTAGCTGCAAGGAACTCCTGTGTTAGTTCCTTTATTGATATTCCCTGCTCTGCTAATATCGAACTTATATGCGTTAAGGTTGTACATTGCAATTCTAATGTATATGTTATTAATGCATATGTTCCTCCCAAGAGCAGTGTAGAGGTTTATGCAAGCCTTGCGCATTGCATTGAATTTATCTTAAATTTACTTGACGTTAATGACGACATTTTATTGTTGGGCGATTTTAATTTGCCTGACTTAAAATGGCATTCTTCTGACGATGAAACACATTTTTGTGCATCTAATTCGAAGACACGCCAAGAACATATATTTGTTGACAATATATGTTCTGACTTCCAACAGGTTACTTGTATTTATAATAGTCTGGAAAGGCTGCTTGACCTAGTCTTAACTACAGAGAGTAACAATGTCATTGTTCAGAAGGCACTTCATGCTTTGACAACTATTGATAATTACCATCCACCTTTGAGTATTTGGTATAAATCCGATAGGGAGAATATGGTAAATTCAAGCTCTGTTGACACAGTTTATGAATTCAATTTCAAAAAAGCTGACTTTTTGGGGTTGAATTATTTGTTTTATAGTAAATTAAATATAATTACAGAATACATAAATAATAATAATCTTAATAGTTCACGGAGCTCTTTGTCATGTTTTCTCAGTCTGTACCATATAGTCTCAAATTTGCGAAAAATTCTGCGTACCCTTAGTACACAAAGGATTTAAAGACTCTTCGCAACAATAGGAATAGCGCATGGAAGAAATATGTTTGTAGTTTTGACTCAAATTACTTAGAAACACACAAACGTTTGTTTCTGGAATTTGAGAATTGCTGAGCTGTATTGTATAATGAGTATTTGGATAATATGAAGCTGAGTATTTTGTCTAATCCAAGAAAGTTTTGGGGATTTATGAATGATAAGAAAAAGACTGATGGATTTCCTTCTTCTTTCAAACTTCAGGATGGATTTACTGACGATTCCACAATTATTTGTGGCTTATTTGCCAATCTCTTTAAAGAATCATTTTGTTCAGATTCTTTTTAACCCGATTTAGCGTATTTTGATTATATGAACAACGCATCCGGAGTTTCGTTGGGGCATATATCTTTTACCTCAGAGGCTATTTTTAAGTATATTGAATGAATCGATGAGGATTTTAGCGCTGGACCAGATGGAATTCCTGCCGCAGTGTTAAAACAATGCGGCTCCATTTTGTGTCAGCCACTCTCGTTACTTTTTAATAAATCAATTAATGAAAGTAATTTTCCTCTTTTTTGGAAAAAATCTTATATCAGTCCTATTTACAAAAAAGGTTGCAGGAATGACGTCACTAATTATAGGCCTATCGCTAAATTGTCTTCGATTCCTAAAATTTTTGAGCAAATAGTGTATGATCGAGTGAAAATTACGCAAGTCAAGTATGGTCCCCGCATTACAATGTGCATGTTGATCGTATGGAAAGAATTCAAAAACGTTTTGTTCGGCTCTGAGAGACTTGAGTGGAACTGACACATTTAATCTTCCTCCATATGAGGATCGTTTAAAATTATTAAAGATGCAATCTTCTAGTGAGAGAAGGAAATCTGCTGATATCGTATACTTACACCAACTTATAACTGGTGCATTCGATTCTCCAGAACTTCTTTCTCTTATAAATTTTAACACTAACCGTAGAAGCAGTAGAAACTCTAACAACTTGATTTATTTACCATTTAGTAGAACAAATTATATGTTAACTGCTCCATTAAATCGCATGAGTACCTTTGTTAACAACTGTAGCGTGTTTGATGTTAACTTGTCGAAAGGTCAACTCAAAAGTAGATTGAAAACTAATATATGATTAGATCTATGTAAACGCATGGTTTGTTGTTATGTCTTGTGTTGTCTCTGAGCCCAACCCATATTATGGTGGGTAAATTTTTCTCCCTTTTGGTTTTTTATTGGACCACTTTTATCGATATCTTTGAGTTATTTCAATAATATTGGGTTGGTCCATAATATCATTTTAAAGATCAATTGCGGAGAAAGTGTGCAAAAGCTGTAGTAGCTGAACTCTATTGTTATTGCAAGTGAAATCTCTCCCAAAATCTGGCAACACTGAGCGTAACACCCGCTTCAATAGCGTAAAATATCACTGCTGGAGAGTTTTTAGGATTCTCAGAGCGACAAAACGCTGAAATTGAGTGAAATATAGAGAAAATGTACATATTTAAGGGCTCTCTGAGCAACAGTTTTGTCTTTCACTACAAAATTCACGCTGAAATAGCGTGAAAAGCAGAGAAAATATACGCACTTTAAAAAAACCCGACGCGTAGTGTGATATTTTTACAAAATCACCAATAAATGTCGTGAAATTTCACATTTATTGTATTGATTTTTCAATCAGTTTTTAGAGTGTAGTATATAATGATTTAAAAAGTAGAAATTTTTAAATATATTGAAAGATTTTTTATGAAGCTCTGCTTAAAGTCCCTTAAATTAAAGTAAACACAAGGCATAGACATGCACAGGCAAAACATGGTGTTAACAACACCACAACAACAAATATTTTTCAAGCATAACAAAACCAACTTAATTCCGTATTAGCACTTGGCCAAGCGGTCGGGCCAAGTTATCAACTTAACAGACATAACAAGCGGTTCTTTTCACATGAGACCAATAAAGCGCGCCTGACACTCAATACCACCAAAACCATCCAGACCACTACCGCCTCTTCCCGTCAATACAATCAAAATAATGAAACTTTTAGGGGAAACAAGAGCACGTAGTTTCATCTGTGTATAGTCTCGGTGGTACTTCGTTGCAGCACCCTGCCAACAATATTGAGTTCAGTCAATTGTCATTTTGGGGCCATTATTATTTTATTTCCTTCCATTCGCCCCGCCCCTTTCCCCCCAACCATGCTTAATATGTTCATGACTCCATACAGAATATGAAGTTGTCGCCTTTTTCTCTCTCCCACTTAATCCGCACGTTCCACAGTCTGCAAAATATTCGGTTGTCACGATACCAACGTGCTGTAGAAACTTTTATTTTTCCGTTCCGTTCCGACACAAGCGACAAATTCAATGGTGTTGTAGTGGAAATGTTGTATAGGATATGTGAAAAAAATTGTACTCATGTATTGGCTAGCTTTTGTTTTAGCTTTTTTTATATATTTTATTATTTCTCCCCAGTACCATTTGTTGTGATGTGATGAAGTTGTTGCTGGTAGATCTTCACATTAATCGCAGCTGTTGAAGCACGTTAAGAGTTAGTGTCACCAGTGTTGAGCACTTTTTTTTTGATGTAGTCGTTTTTTTCGCAGTCACCAACATGTACGAGGGGCTATATTGGGAGGCGAACGTTATGTGGCTTACCGTTAGTGGCAAATAACCCACATAAGTACCAGAACAAAGCTTCATTCTAAAATACCGATGTTTAAATTATATTGAAGTTGTAAAGTAAAACTGACTTTAAGTTATATTTTTATAAGTAATTTTCGGTTTTCTGGAAAAACTTTTTATCCTATATGGGTATAATCTTCTTTATCCTCTAATTGTATTAAAGGTGATTGCCTATTTTTTTTAATTTCTCAAATTTTTTTACATTTCTTCATTATATCACTGAGAAATTTTGGTAATCTTTCATGCGTCAATATTATCACAGTAGAAAAAGATTAAACAATTAATCAAAAAAATTAAGAGTAAACAATTTTAATTAAATTTAGTTTTTAAAAACATTTGCATAGAATTAGAGAGACTTAAGAGATATGCAATACTTTTTATACTTAGGCCTTTTCCACACTTGGTCAACGCAATTCCAACGCAACTTCAACGCAAAAAAGTTGAAAAGCAATGCAACTATAAACCGAATGCTTTCAGACTTGCTTCAAAAGTCATGCAACATATAAAAACTGTAATTATATAATAACTCATGTTTTTCGACTTCTTGCACTAATGCAATATTTAACACTTGCTCATTCATCCTTCAAACTATTTCTTCCTCTTTTAGATTCTATTAATGAAAAAAGGAACTAATTAATTAACTTATTCACCTTGCTTAATATATAGCGTACTGCACTATAAATAATTAAATTTACAAAACAAACAAACTGATGCAACAAGTCTCCGATGAAAATTGCCGCGTTGCGTTGAACTGGTTGAGAAGGTGTCGAGAACTTATTGCGTGCAAGTTGCTTAATCTGAAGGTTCCGGTATAAATACACAGACTAGCAACTTGAGTTGGAGTTGCGTTGACTAAGTATGAAAAAGGCCTAAAAGGCAGTGTGTTCCACAATCTAATGGCCTTCACAAAAAAAGTCCGTTAGAGTTTAAAAAATTATAAGCAGGGTTTACAAGATTCAGATGTCTAGTTGACCTACAAAGGTAAAGAATGGTTCAGTTATAATTTGGCCGCATGTTACTGTCGATTGCAGCGCCCTCAGTGGACCAAATAAAAAGTTTTTAATGACGTATTGTTTGTAAACAATGCACCGTTATTCCCAGCAAAATTCATTTCAGTAAGTTTATATTTGTGATTACAGGCGAAGATGGAAAAAGAAATTAGGAAAATGATTGTGCACAAATCATTGGATAATCCGAACTGGTCGGGAAGAAAAATCGCTAAGATCTTAAATATTCCAAAATCTACCGTCAACAATGTTCTTAAACGATATAAACAAACGTTGTCCGTTGAACGAAAAACAAGAGCGGCTAAAAAAAAGGGAAGCGGAGACCCAGCTTTGCGGGTGAAGGTATTAAGGTCCATACGTTTAAATCCTGGCCTCTCCGACAATGATCGAGCAAAAAGATACGGAACAAGTAAAAGTACGGTACGAAGAATTCGCATAAATGCAAAGCTGGTATCATATAGAACTATAAAATTTCCAAACCGTTCGGAAAAACAGCAATCTGTAGCAAAAAGGAGAGCACGCATTCTGTATGAACAGGTTTTGACAAAATTTAACGGGTGCATTATAATGGATGACGAAACATACGTCAAAATGGATGTCAAACAGCTACCAGGTCGGAATTTTTATGTTGCAAAAATAAGAGGAGGAGTGACCGAAAGGTATAAATACGATAAGTTGGATAAATTTGGAAAAAAGGTATTGGTTTGGCAGGCAATCTGCAGCTGTGGACTGAAAAGTCGCCCATTTGTGACGCATTCCACGATGTCTGGTGAATTATATCGACAGGAATGTCTGGAAAAGCGTCTACTGCCTTTTATTCGATGCCACCAAGCTCCTGTGAAATTTTGGCCAGATTTGGCATCCTGTCATTATTCCAAGGATACAATGGATTGGTACTGTTTACACGCTGTTGACATTATACCGAAACACATGAACCCACCAAACTGTCCCGAACTTCGACCAATTGAGAGATTTTGGGCAATAACCAAACAAAAGTTTAAAAAACATGGCAAAACTTCAAATTCAAAAGAAAATTTGGGAATAAAGTGGAATAAGGTATGCGGTGAAGTATCACGACAAGTTGTGCAAAACCTAATGCAAGGCATTAAAAAGAAAGTTCGAAATTTTTACCGAAACATTGTAATTTAGTATCCATAATTTGTTATCTGAAACATGAAATAATATAATTTAATTTGGTATAAAAAATTTAATAATCGGAGTTTTATTTCAAGAGATATACCTATTTTTATGTGGCCAAATTATAAGTGAACCATTCTTTAGTTTTATTTTTTGATATCTTGGACTTTTATTCACATTCATATGGTTCACATAAATATGAATACGTTAGAGGAAAACGTAGAGAATTTAAAGAAATTTAAAATTTGCTAAATAAAGAGATACTAACATGACACTTTACCAATGATGTATTGAGAAGCTCTCAAAGTTATGTTTAGTTTGGTTTAGTTTGTTGAGGGACCATGTGCACTGCGACGCATAGGATCTATTCTGCATGCCCTTATTTAACTATCCATATCTAGACTTTTAATACATTTTAGCACTGTTTCTTGCTTGGTGTTCCAAATTGTTGATGGGGGCACTACTACCCCTCCAAAATGGAGGTGTCTTAGACTATAGATTGCTGAACATTCACATACAATGTCACCAGCTTTGGTTTCAGATCTTGCAAAAAACAAAAACATGATTTTTATACACCTTTTGTTTTTTATTTAGTAAAGGCTTGGATTAAAATCATAAAAAAATGTGGGACTCGAACACACATTATTCAGTTTTTAAGTTCACTACTCTTACCACTGGGCTATTGTGCCATACGAAACAAAAGCGAAAAAAGAGGATATGAACCAAATGCTGCCTTCTTAAAGTCAAAATCCAAACTAAGCATCCAAACCAAGGTTGCCAGTCAAAATTCGGAACAATTCCCACGAAAATTACCTTTTTCCCACAGTAGCATAAATTAAATACCACCAAAATTCCCATAATAAAGATAAACAAAAAAATTCCCACCGCAATTAAAAAATACCAAAAAAAAACCAACGATCCTACCACGAAAATACCACTCATTTTAAAAATAAAACCAAAAATCCCATAAGCATTAAAAAATACCACAATAAATCCCATATGGGCATTTCCGTTGCTACGCACGTGACGGTCGTACGACTTTAATGAGTAGAAAAACAGAAAAATTAAAGTTACAGTTTTCTTATTATGATTTTTCAATAGTTTACTAACCGCACTATACAAGGTGTAAAAGCTAAGAGTTGTCAAAAGTTCGGCTCTCAGATAGAAATCACCAAAAATGATACGTTACGTGACATAAAATAAAAATGGTTTTTACCTACATCAATATAAATAAAAAAATCTGCGAAGTGTGTACGAGTTTTTTAAGAAAGTTTTTTAATATTATCTGAAATAATATTGCTACATATTCATTATTGTTTCGTTTAAAAACCTTTTTAAATTATTTTTATATTAACCATTGTTGTGTGTACAACCCAAAAACAAATAAAAGCAAACAAATAATAATAACAAACAGACCATCTAGTAAGCAAGGTCATCAACGTAAACAAACCTTGAAACACTGAGCACATGTGAGTGCAAGATGATCAAGCTGAGTAGTGCAACATAAGTTAAAACAATAAAACGGCATGAACGTAAACAATAAAAGAAATAGTGATTATTAATGAATCACGCATGTTGGCTAAGCGCAAGCAGACACTTCTAGTATTAACAAAGAGCCGATCTTATTGCAACGTGCACATGTGGGTCATTGCATGTGACCAAATATTTAGTATTGCATTTTCGCGGAAGACACAAAATGCAAGTCTGCATATTTGGTTACATTAATTAATGATTGGTCTAATTAAATATGTTGGAAATGTGACTGGGAAAATGGGTGTGCTTTGGAATAAGAAAAATTGTAACAAAATGTTATAAAAGAAAATTTAATTTAAAATAAATTATGATTATACACATGAAAGTCATACCGGCAGCATTGCCTTCTTTTTATATTCACAAATCGGCCTTGTGGCCTTTATACACAGCGCGGCTCGCTTAAAAGTCAAAACCTTTGTTTCGAATATTTAGTTAGGATTCTTAAATATTTTTAAATACAGTTCCAAACGTAACACCATAGTATGATACGTTATGTGAAAAATTTTTGCTTCAAAAAAGTGCTAATATTTTATAGTTTTATTAATTAAATTCAACTAGAAAAGCGTGTGAGGTGAAATTCAGGACCGTTTCAATCAAAAACTGAAAAAATTTAATTAAACTTTGTATTGTACGAGTTTTTATTATACTTATAAAATTTCAATTTTTGTTAAAATTTTTCAACTTTTGTCACCATTTTTTAACTTTTGTTGCCATTCATCATGTTTGCTGCCATTTTTTTAATTTTAAGTTGCGATCAGCTCTCAGTACCCTCACAATATAAATTTAAACATTTTTTCTCTTTTATGCACCCAAAAAAAAAGCGGAGTAAATAAAGCCATACTTGGAGTCAATTTAACTCTTTTCGTGCATGGTATTTTGGCAAAGCTGTAAAAACTATATTTAACTCCGTTTGTGTGTTCAATTTACTTCAAAAATTGGATTTGTTTGAAAAGTCGTACTGACTCCGTTTGGTGTTGTTTCAAAAAAAAAAACTAGAATCAACTCATTTAAATGTAGCATGAAGCTTTAAAATAAACAAACTCACCCACAAAAGAGTCAAATAAAGAACCCGTCATTTCTTTTGTGTTTAATTATTTTTATTTATTTCTTATTCCAATTGAATACAAAGGAAATTAAAGTCATATTTAACGCCGAAAACAGAATCTCTTTTCCATACTCACAGAGCAGCTTGCTTATCCGCGATTTGCCAATTTTGAATCTCCATAATTTCTTATACAGCAAAACTTTTTTTTTACTTTTGAGCTTAAATTGCACTCAACTTTCAAAATTTGTTTCAAAGGTGTTTCATTTATTTGATTTTAAGGGAAATTTTTTAAAAAAGGGATTTTTGTTTATAACATATTTGAAAAAAGAGATAAATATTTGCATTGACTTTACAATTGATTGCTGTTTTGTTCGTTGAATGAGGGAAAAGATATTTTTTAAGCATTTATCAAAGTGAAGTATATAAATTGATGCTAGAATAATTAAATTTGGTACAAAGATAGGTAGAATATTCTCAAGGCGAGTTGTGTTAAGTGAGCATGGTTGCCTATATGTCGTGATACATACATTAAAAATTTGTTTATTATTGTTTAATGCAGTTTCGTTAATAAAATATGGTAATATGTGACTTTAGTGTGTTCCAAAAACTCATAAATTCCTTTTAAAAAAATGTATGTTTCTTGACTTTTATTAAAACAACAGTTGTATACCAAATTTAATGAAATTGTTTAGTTTCCAAAAATTTTTTATAAAAAATACATCGCAGGTTAAAAAAAATTACGGTATAGTGTGTATACAGTACAGAAGGTAAGCTTCTTAATATAAAGAATAAAATAGATTCTTGTAAAAAAACAGAGAGTAAGAAAGATATAGCATCTCAAACGAAATACAATACAAAATTTTCATAAAAGATATTCTGTTTATTTAATATTTTCATGTCATTGGTTTGTGCTTCATTTAGTAATACTGGTCTTAATGGTTTGCGATGTATGCGGAATATGTCCGTGATTTGATATTTACGAGATGACGCGAAAAATTCACCTATGGGGATCTATTGTGGGAGTCCCCATAAAAAAAACAAAAAATTAAAAAAATGGCTCTTATAATTCATATCAAAACATATACAAACCCTAATATACGAGCTGGTCCTGTTAATTTTTCCCCCTTAACATTTCTTTTGAACTCACCTTTTCTCTATCTGCCAACCTTTTGGAGGTCCCGATACAAAAGACACAAAAAATAGAAAAAACTGTCTATTATAGTTCATATCAAAAAATCAATAACCCCTAGGGAGGTCAAATGTATGAGCTGGTCCTATTGTTTTTTTTTATTTAGCATTTCTTCTATACACACATACACTCTATCTGCCACCCTTCTAGGGGTCCCCATACAAAAAATATATCAAGCTTGTGTACACAATTTTTCATGACGAGGTTAAAAAAAAAACTTTCGTGACGAGACTCGAAAAATTTTACCCTCTATACCAAATAACCGCATAAGAAGTTTCACTTCCATAAAGATATACGAAAACATATAACTCGCAACAGTAAAAACGGCCCTTTTTTATCATTATGCAACATTTAATTCTTACAGCTCACTTGATTTGCTTGTTAAAATATTTGAGTATTTTCTCTTCATTCAAAGTAAAACGAACAAACGAAAATATTTGCTCGAGCAGACTCTGTTTCGTGCTAAAAATAACTCCGTTTCAGCTTTAAAATACAAAGACGTTCTTCATAGATGGTTGCAATAAGTTTTAATGGAGTTAAAATGAGAAATGTTTGGAGAAGATGCAGAGTTAATTTGAAACTGCTTTTAATTTACTCCAAGCTTTGAAAATGAGTTGTATCAAGCAAAAAAAGTTTTATATTAACAAAAAAAATATTGATTGAATTCATTTTGTGTTTTACGACGACAAAACGTTTTTAGCTTCTTAAAAACTCTTTTGACTCATGAAAAAACTTGGGTTAACTCTGTAAATTTTTTTCGGTGTGGAGGTTAAAATGAATTTTAAGTAACATTTAATTTTTCAGTCGTGGTAGACCTTAGGGCGGAAATGCCCGTATGCATAAAAAATTAAAAAAAAAATTAGAAATACCACAACGATAATAATAGTATTGGAAAAGTGATTTAACATACGCAGCATACGAATGTGATTTCATTTGCATTTTAAAAGATAATTGAAAATCTATGGATTCGATAAGTAGACTTGCAAAAATTTTTCAATATTGTTTTGGTAGTAATTATATTTTTCTTATTTTTGACATTTAAACATAATTTTAGTAAGCTTTACGCTTGAAAAAAAAAATCAATAATTCAGGATAGTATTACCATATGTGAAAAAATGTCTACTTAGTTTTCATGATGGCAACTTGTTCTTAAAAAAAATATGCAATTTAATGGTTTTTATAAAGGGTTAGTTTGAGAAAATGTACAGCGTAAACTTATAGCTTATATACGTCGTTCATCGAATACCATTATTAAATTATTGCTTAATAAGAGAAAAAAATAAAATTTTAAGAAGAAAATTCCCGAATTTACATGCAATTAAAAAACACCACGCTGCACACACGGCAAAAGTGGCAATTTAGGAGGACAAAAATATCTAACTAGTGAAGTTAATTTTTTTAAGAAGGGCTTTAACATAACATGATAGTTAGTAACTACTTAAGCAAGAATAACGACTTTAGCATTATGTACTCGTCCTTCGGGAAGGATATAATGGCTTAATTCACAATATTGAAATCTGTATATATAGCTTCAAACTTCACAGGGTTATATGTCATGAACTATCAGAGGCATGAAGATGCAATTTGGTGGAAGTGGGCGTTGCCAATCGCTCTGGCGTCCCCTTTTTCAAGACCAGACCAAAAAATATGAATTTAGGAAGGGAAAAAAAGTAAACATATTTCACAATACATAATACAATATTTTATTAATGGTACTTAAGAAGGTATACATAGGTTACAATAATTGCTTTATCAGGATGCTTCATTCTCATCTTCATGTTTATGGTCATCATCTTCGTTGTCGTCCCCATCATTGCTATTGATGACGTTTTCTATTGAAGGATTCTCCATCATTTCTAAAACCTCTTTAGCAAATGGTTTCCTTTTTTTATTGTGGCTCCTCCTCTTTGACGCAATTATAGGATCGGAAGCTATAAGCATCCAGTGGGCAATGTCAGTGTTGGTGTGGATCCTGGAGGTCTTTCTGGCATGGAAAAGCCGTACACTTTTAAATTCCTTTTGACTGGTTTCCAGCACATCTTCAGAAAATAAACCAACAGGGAGTGGCAGCTCCTTAACAATGTCTGCTTCATGTATCAGGAGTTTGTGGACAGACGCACTCATTTTGTACCAGCTATACATATTGATGCATATTTTAGCAGTTTCAATACAGTAATTTTTGAAACTGTCGTGGTTGATCTCGAATCCGCATGATAGTGCGCTTAGGATGTTGGCGAATCTTTTGATGATTTCCATATCTATACCTGTGATATCAGCCGATTTTGTGGGCTCCGCAAAGAATTTCCTGGCCGTGTTTCCATCATTGGAATTCCCCCCTCCTTGTTTCGGTTGATCCACCACCAATCCCATTTCTTTATAAAATTTTTCAGTTATCTTGTTTTTTCTTTGTTTAACATTTTCTTTGGCTTCTGTGCGCCTGGCTTGCCATTGTTTTAGCTCAATTTTATATGAGATGTGAAGAAGATACTCGTAACACCTTTAGTACGAATGGAGCACAGATATACCAAACTTGAATGAAGCCTTGGAGTATTGTTTCCTCAAAAGCAAATCTATGTTGTTTAACTCCTTGGGTGTTGCTTTACATATGTTGCAAGCTTGCGTTGATGATGTGTCGGTTAAAACGTTACAAGTCTTGCCATCCATCATTGTACATACAGCATGATGTTTGAAGGTGTATGTTTAGTCGCCAAAAGTTACTTTCGTGACCTGTAACTTTGATATTTGCTCTTCAATTTCATTGTAATGCAGCTTCACAGATTCCTTCGTCTCCCTTTCGATCTGCAGACGAATGAGGCGGCTATATCTTGAAGAGGAAGGACTAGGGTTTTGCCATATTATCTTTTTTCCATTCGTTGTTGTGTTCTCTGACATTTGTAATGGCACTATAGTGCACAAAATAATGTTAGTATCACCATACAATGAGTTGTTTGCAAAACATTGTTTATATATGGAATGACCGCCACTCCCGTCAAGACCCCATTTGTACACTACTTGAATCGGTATGTTCTCTTCGTGATCGTGGTGTATAAGAAGTACGTCCTGCAGTACATCTGCAAGTCTGTGTATCGTGTGGTCAATAATTTCTTGGACAGGGATTTGGACTTCCGTTTCTGATATTTTTATATTGTCAGGGTAGCACAGCATCTTTGTTTGCGCTATAACATTGTATGGAGGATATATATTGGCGCCCCGAGATTTCGCCCCTCTTTGCATGTGAATGTAGTCTTCTTTGCCCATGTCAGAGTCAATGATGAAGGCTAAAGCCTCCTCAGGGGAGTAAGGTGTGACACCAGAAGTCTTTGGTTCACTATGAATTTTTTGTATGTGTTTGTATCTGCGTGGACTGGTGGTCATTGCCAGTTTAACCATTTGTGAAGCTGTCCTTTTCCCACATTTTGTTAGGCTAGCTTGAGCAGCAGCGCACAATACCTCTGGATTTGTTGTGGCAACAATTGTTTGAACTCGTCTTCTTTTTGTTCGTACAGAGGCGTCTTCGAACGATTTTGATGGTCTGCCTTTAACAATTAATTTTGAAACGTTGCTCACAGGTTTCACCGCTGGCAACACCAAGTCGTTTTTTAACCATACTGCATTATACTGGGTGAATCTCTCAATCTTCCAATTCGAGTTCTTCCACTTTTTAAACAGTTTGGAAACGAACACATTGAGAACACATTTTAGTTGTAAAGCACTATGTTTTGATTGTTTATAAGCAGTATGATTGTCCAATATGTTGCTAGTTAATCGTTCCACACACTTAGACGATGATAATTTATAAAAGTTTTCATTTTGTAGCACTAAAATCAGATCCATTTTTCTAATATGTAATTTCGAGTGACTTACATCACTCCGACTACCTGTAAATAAATTAAGATAGTGTCACAATGAGTTGGTTTGAGTTCTCAAAATTCACAATAATAACGACCAACTAACTACTAAATGCAAATATCAAAGACAGAAAGCGGTACCTAGCGGAACTTTTTTTGTACGTCTAAGTAAACATCAATTTTAAAGAGAAATTAGTCTAGAACCGCAATATTATTATATTTTAATACTTACGATCACATTATTTTTCATTCAACTGTATTTATAAAATGTACAGACCTGTAGATTCCATATTCTTGACCACTGTTTATATTTAAGCGCGAGACGGAAGAAATTATTGCTGCTAAAATTGTTACTTTCAACGCAAAAAAATATTTTAAATAGTTTTTCAATTAACAACAAGCAACTTTGACAGCGTGTAGAAAACGAATGTAAGCCAAAAAGGAATGAAAAAATGACTGAAACTAATCAAGCATTCTCTTCTCTTTACCCTACAATCGGTAATTTCTAAAAAATTTACTTTTGAAAAATCGAATTTTGGCCTCCTAAATTGCCACTTTTGCCGTGTGTGCGCTGGATTAAAAAATACCATGGGAACTCCCAAAAAAAAAAAATTCCCTAGACCAATTTAAAATGACCACGAATGAGATTTTACCCTCATTACTGGCAACCTTGATCCAAATGTACTATAATTCAGTCTCAATTATTAAAAACTAAAAGCAATACATAATTGTACTTAAATTTAAACAAAAAAACTAAAAAAAAAGCTGTAATATTTCTTTTGTATTTAATTTTAAAACAGTAAAATCTTAATTATGGGATAGTAATTGCCAAGGTTTTAATTTTAAACAGCAAGGTTAAACAAAAATTAAGTAATATTTTAGCTGTACTAACAATTAGTCCAAGATTTTTAACTTTGTACAAACCTTTACCATGATAAAAATTAAAGCATTATTACGATTATGACAAATAAATTATAATTATAACTAAAATAATTAAATTTAGTCTCTAAACTTATTTCCCAAATTCTCAGTGAGCTATTTTCTTTTTCTAAATAATCTTTGTCAGAAGACAAGTGCTTCCAGTACAAAATTTCATATTTTTAATGCAAATATAACTTTAATTTTTTTTTAACCATTTACATAAAATATAAAACCCTCTATAAAAATTATTTATTCCTTTTCAATGCTTCTCAAAGAAAAAAATGCAACTTCAGTTTGAAAACTCGAGCACACTTCAAACTAAATATCAATATTTTGATTATTTTCCTAACCCACTCAAAACATTTGCTCGCTACTCCGTTCATCAACATCAAATGCAATACAAATGTTTTCATAACAAAACCACTTGAGTGGATTTGCCAAGAAAAAGAAGAAGAAGAAGAAGCCGAAGACAGAAGGGAAAAATGTTGCCGCCTGACACACAAACACGTTGACACAACTCTAAATGTCAAAATTGTACAAGTACTCGAAGAAGTACTGAAACCCGAACAAAAAGTAGCAGATACTTAAGAGCAACAAATTTGTTGCAATGAAAACCGTAGATAAGTGCAACAAAGATGATGACGATGTGCAAGTGCACAAAAGGGTGAAAATGCAAGGAACTTGTCAATGGATAACGAGGAGTTGACGAGTTGATGCGATAAAGAGCTGATGATGATGATGGGATCAACGAGATTAGATGATAATAAATGAAAAATAAGGATAACAGTGCAAAGTTGTTGCTACTGTTTAAAAGCAGTGTTCAAGTGTAATAAAAGTTAAAGAACAATAGCACGAGAAAAAAGAGGATTATAGCCAACAGATATAAGAAAAAGTGTGAGGGATCGAAGGCAATAAGTTCAACAATTATGTATTGAATGTACGAAACGTGCGAAATATCAAAAGTCAAAACTTTTACAATACGTAGGTATAAGAAAAATATAAATGATATACTCCCCCTAAAATAGGCAAAAACACGGCACCATCAATAATGCTAGGAAAACTGAAATCATTCCGACAGATAAACTGAATTCTTACACTATAATAAAATATGTTTTATAGCTAGAACAAACAACGAAAATTCACATTAAAGCGGCAGTTAAATGAAACTACAAACTGGGTTAGAAATTAAGGATCAACTCAATAGCGAAACGCCACATAAACTGGCTCTAACAAATACAGCAACAGAATTTGCCACGCATACTCTAAACATCTCTAAAACAACACACGACATCGAAAATATTTTGCTAGTGGGAGGGAGGATGAGGTTTGGTATCGGGGTGCTGTCATTATATCAAAGATGTGGGCGTAGTAATGTAGGTAAAAGCAGTTGCTTGATGTCGATAAAAATCAATATCTTGGTCAAAAGTCTGCACTTAATGGAATAAGTCAGCTTCTGAAACTCAAGATGGCAGCATTGCGTGAATGCCATTTCATGATAGTATACGTATTAGTGGTGCTTATGTGTATGTGTATGTGTCTTTCCGAACATTTGCAGAGGAGCATAAAATATTTAATAGCAGCAGTGAGAGTATCGAAAAATTTAATAAGTAACGAAATAGAGTGCATGAAAGAGAAATAAAACACTAACCAACTGCGAAGAATCAGCGATCCGAAAGTCTCAAATTGAACATTATTTCCGGTGTTGAAAGCATGATGTTGAAACTGTCGGATTATATGAGGTGCACATAAAAACAACTTGGGTGTTTCGTAAAAAGTTACTCTAAAGACGATTATGGGTAGTAGATGGGCAATGAAATAAGAATAAAACATGAAGAAGGAAATGGCCCAAAGAGAATTTAGTTTAGTTTAGTTTCTTTATTCAGTCTTTGGACAATTATTCCTTACAGACTAGTAATAACAATTATAAGTACATAAATTTAAAGTAAAAATAATTTATTAACATTATTCTTAAATGCCTCCTTGGAAACAGAAAAATCAAAACGAGAATTTATAGATTACACCAGACAACAATTTTTTGCAAATGAAATTTAAACACACTTTTTGCATGGATTTTGACCTTCTAAACACAAAAATGAATTTAAAAAAATTTAGAATGGTGCCGTTTTTGAAATAAAAATCTTTGAAATTTTTTTTTTAATTTTTGGAGGTGCACTTACTATTTTGGGTATATTTTGGGTCTCCCTTATCTGATCTTCATATATGATGACTCAAATTAAAGATAATAAAACTCTCTACAACTGAATCCTTGAAAGTTTTCAAATAAGTAATGTCGTGTCGATACTACTGATTTAAATAACTGGAAAAACGGACATTTTTCTGTAAAACTTGGGGTGAAAATTTTATTTATTGTCGTTGAAACAATAGAAAACGTAATGCAAACCAATATTTTGCATTTTTTACAAATAGTTCACCCTTTTCCAAAGAAAACAAGATCCCAGCCGTAAAAATCCATGGACAATTTAAAGAGTTATTAATTTTTTGGTGAAAGACTAAAAATTAGGTTTTTAACGATTTTAATTTTTTTGTATATTATATATACAAATATGTTTTGTTTAAAATCACTAAATATCGTGTCACCCTAATATTACTCTATTCTATTTCTCGGTCCGATAAATATACATACATACATAGAATACTATAGGCTATATTTATTTGAAAAATTGGACTCGTGGGCGAAGGGGGCGTATATATGTAAATGTCAGAACTGTAAACAATATTTATTCGGTTGACATCTGTATTTCAAGCGAGTGATACGCATTTTTTTAAAATAGTCATAAATTAAAAATTAAAGAAACAAACCCCCAGCCAGTAGTACCCACAAACATACCCACATACCCACAACATACCCACAGCCGGTAACAAGTATTAATTTCACAAAAGTTGTGAGAATGAGTAAGAGAAGTCGTGTGTTCGAGTGCTCAAATAATCCAAACGATTTCTGAAATGTTTGTGGGAATCATATGAAGAAAGATCAAGGCCGCAAATTTGTGAAAACACTGCAACAGCACTATTTCGATTATTTCGGTGCTCTACCAAATCTCACTGAGTCATGGACACCTAACATGCTATGTGCCCTGTGCTATTCAAATTTGATGAATTGGGCTGCTGGAATAAGGTAAGAATGTTTGTTTCTATCCCTACGCATCGAACATAGTAAATGCAGTTAAGCACTTTAACCATAGCCGGCATATGAATTTTGACAAACCGATGATTTGGAGGAAGCCGTTGTGCCATGCGATTGATTGTTTTTTCTGCCTTAGCAAAAAAAGTGGCATTGGAAAAAGTTCGAAATGGACTTACCCCAATGTGGCATCCGTTACTTTCCCATTGCCACATTCGAATAATGTGCCTTATCCAGCATATCCAAATTCCGCTCTTCAAACTGCGGAAATGTTGGATGACTCTTTGGATTCAGGTGGAAGTGAGTTTGAGCCTTGTATAAAGCAACAGGAATTGACGCAGGCCGAATTAAATGATTGGGTGCGTGACTTTGGTATGACAAAAGAAAAGGCAGAACTTTTTGCGTCCCGCATGAAACAACGAGGATTTTTAGCTGCAGGCGTTAAAACATCAATATACAGAAATCGCCACAAGAAGTTTGCCAAAACAGACAAAATATGTTTTTGTACAGATACATTGGGCTTATTTGAAGAGCTTCATGAAACCCACGATCCAAAGGAGTGGAGGTTGTTCATTGACAGCAACAAAGAAAGCTTAAAGGCCGTTCTGTTACATAACGGGAATGAAAAACCGTCTATTCCTGTTGCTCATGTAGTCAACTCAAACAGCTATAGTTTGCCAAGATCAAGGAGGGAGTCTTTGCTGGTCCCGAAATAAAAAAGCTGTTAAAGGACGAAAGATTTCCTACACTATTATCACCCATCGAATCAGCAGCTTGGAACTCATTCAAACTTGTTGTACAAAATTTTTTGGGGAACCATAAAAGCTCTAATTTTAAGCAAATAGTTGAGGACCTAATCAAAAATTACGAAGCTATGGGTATGTTTTATAAATTATACATATGGTACTACAATATATATGTATTAGAGTTCGATTTTTTAACTTTTTGCTTTATATTTATGGATAGGAATACACATGTCATTGAAAATCCATTTTCTCGACTCTCATTTGGATTTTTTCCCTGAGAACTTAGGAGATGTAAGCGACGAACATGGCGAGCGTTTCCACCAGAAATTAAAGGAAATGGAACGACGCTATCATGGCTTCTATAACACCGCAATGATGGGTGACTACGTTTGGTCACTTATACGGCTCACCAACAATGATGTCTACCAAAAACAAAGGAGGAGCCATCAGTTTTTTCAGTTGCCGTAAAATGAACAAAAAAAAACAATCTGTTTTAGGGGGAGCACACTACCTACTGAAACAGTGACGGCGCGCCGTGGCGCAGAAAAAGGTCCAGCAAAATATTTATTATAATTATAATTTAGTAGTTGGCGAAGACAATATTCAACGGAATGCGCTCGTAAGGAAAGAAAATATTATTCTTCCTCCGCTGCACATCAAATTGGGTTTAATTAAAAACTTTGCGAAAAAATTGAACAAAGATGGAGAGGCTTTCGCGCACTTACGCTTGATTTTCCCACAGCTATAGTTTGCCAAGATCAAGGAGGGAGTCTTTGCTGGTCCCGAAAATCTACATATAGAAATATTTCATCATGAAATCGAATCTACCACAAATAAAATTAAAATCGTTAAAAACCTAATTTTTAGTCTTTCACCAAAAAATTAATAAATCTTTAAATTGTCCATGGATTTTTACGGCTGGGGTCTTGTTTTCTTTGAAAAAGGGTGAACTATTTGTAAAAAATGCAAAATATTGGTTTGCATTACGTTTTCTATTGTTCCAACGACAATAAATAAAATTTTCACCCCAAGTTTTACAGAAAAATGTCCGTTTTTCCAGTTATTTAAATCAGTAGTATCGACACGACATTACTTATTTGAAAACTTTCAAAAAATGAGTTGTAGAAAGTTTTATTATCTTTAATTTGAGTCATCATATATGAAGATCGGATAAGGGAGACCCAAAATATTCCCAAAATAGTAAGTGCACCTCCAAAAATTAAAAAAAAAAATTTCAAAGATTTTTATCTCAAAAACGGCACCATTCTAAATTTTTTAAAATTTATTTTCGTTTTTAGGAGGTCAAAATCTATGGAAAAAGTGTTCTTAAATTTAATTTGCAGAGAAAAAAGTAATTTTTGTTGGCTGGTGTTATTCATTAAATAAAGATAAAGCCCTGGTTGTTGACTCAATTTTAGTATAATTAGTTCTATGATGTTTTATTTAGTTTTATGGGGAAAAATATAAAATGAAGGTCTTTCCCCAAGGCATCTCATTGGTGCATACAAAGGTATAAGTTTTAACAGTTCAGGACTGTGAATTTTACCACCTAAAATGTCTTAAACAAATAATATAGAAAAACTTTTTCTTCTTTGTTCCAACGATAGAAGTCCAAGTAGCTTACAGCGGATATCATATGAAGGCATTTCTTGAAATGTATACATATAACGTAAAGCGAATCGAGAAAACCTTTTTTGAACTCTTTCTACCCTATAAATATCTACAGCATAAGTGGGGCTCCAAATAGTACAGGAATATTCCAAAATGGATCTGACCGAGCTCGAAAAAATAGATTTTACTTTATAAGGATCAAAAAATTCCATGGAGTTTCTTTTGAGAAAACCTAACTGTGAGTTTGCCTTAGAAATTACATAATCCTTATGAGTTTTGAAAGACAAATTTTGATCAAAGTAAATGCCAAGATCCTTTACAGCGGTTGCTCTTTGAAAGAAACTTTTTCTTTCATATGAATGAATATTCGTTCATAATGAAAACATTTCTGCGACAAAAAGTTAAAATATGACATTTGCAGAAATTTAGCTTATAAATTTAGGTAATATCTACTTGAAAATTCGAGCAATCCAAAGTATTTTTAACAATAGAAAACATTTTCAAGTCATCAGCATACAGTAAACGTTTACAGAATTTAAAACTTCTAGGTATGTATAAAATGAACAAAAGCGGTCCTAAGTGGCTACCCTGCGGACTACCTGAAGTAACTTCAACCATACTACAGTAACAAGTATCAATTTTTACGAATAATTTTCTATAAGGCAAGAGTCCATCCATTTTATATTTTATGTAACAATTTGTAAATTTATTTTTCACTGCACAATATAAGTAAACAAAAAATGTAAATTTGACATTTGCTTGTTCTTCTTGATGCTTGCTCTTCTTGATATTTGTTCTTATAATGCTGGAAGAAATTTTTCTAGCACACTTCGAGCAACTTTCGAGTTCGAGAGTGATTTTATGCTTGTTCTTCTTCTCTCTTTTGAGCTAGAAAAAGTACGAAAACACGTTGTAGCACATTGCATGTTACTACAATCGAGTACGCAAACAGACCTAATAAAAAGTTAAAAAAAAAATTAATTTTATACATGTATATAATAATGCCTTAAACTTTTTTGTATTTGATTTTATTATTTTTTGTTCTTATAATTTGGTAAATTTAAAAATTTTTTTTTCTTTTGTTTGTTTTATGTGTCCTTTATAGTTTCTAGAATAAACATACATGTTTTTAAATCGATATTCAGAAAAAAAGAGAAGTTATATCGATTTTCGTTGTCTATGTCTAAACTCCCTAAACTCCCTAAACTATGTCTTAACTCCCTACAACAAAAAAAAATTTTAATGGGATTACCTCGAAACTAGTTTTTTTAAAATGGTTCGATAGATAAATCGAAATCTATTGCTTCAATTTCAATGAATCTTATTGCATTCTGTTCGTAATCTTGTCCTTGAAGCATCCCTCCTAAATTCAAGTACAAAAAGATCGCAAAAATCTATCTCTTTTTTAAACTTTTTACTTCAACTTTCACCATAATTGAAAAAACCCCCGGGGTCATGCCTAAAGGATGGCGAATTAATGACCTATCTTAACTTTAAAATTGCATTTGATTTGTATGTTTCAGATTCATGGAAAAGGCCCTATCATCGAACCGCTTTTGTGTGTCTTTTTTGTAATGTCATTTTTAGCACCCTTTATAAAAAAGCCTGACAATTTTGGGAACTTTTGACAAAACAACCTAAGTCAATGTGAAATTCATAGACAAAACCCTTAAAGTTGATATGAAATTCATATAGACTAAAGTTGTTTTGTCTACGTTGGACCAAATGACTCATTTGAAATGAGTTTTTGAATGACTCAAAGTCGACTTTAAAGTCGAAAGTTGAGTTATTAAACCAGGGATGCTATGATTAGGGCGTTTGCGTGATGCTACAACAGTAAACACTTTTGAATGACTCATTTCAAATGTATATTTATTTTTTTACCCAATTATGGAAAAACATAAGTTTTTTAACAAAAATTGCCTTAAGAAATGTCTTAAAAGTATGGGTCAGTTCGGAAATGCATAACGATTTGCAGTATGCGCACAACTGGCATTTTTTAAGAGTCCAAATTGCAGCGTGAATTTTTTTGATGCGATGATGAGTGACGTATGATAAAAAAATGACATTTTAGAATGTTTGACGTTCGCAGTGCTGCAAAATTGGTTTTTAAGAAAATATTCATGGTCTTAAAAATGAGTTTGCTCATCATGATGCATTTGCGAACTGACCTTATGTTTACTAACATTTATTTCAGGAGTCCAGCCTATGAGTTTCTGTCCGAATGTCTTAAAACATGTAAACTTTTTGACTTCAGACGCAAAAAAAAATAGCTCTAACATTTCTTAATCCGACTCTATAGTTTGAAAACTTAGCAGCTATTTCGATATTTTTTAAGTTTTTTCACACATACAATTACCTTTCCGGCTTTCTGACACATAAAATTTATTTGTTTTTTTTGTTTCTTTTTCATTGCAGGTACGTTTTTCTCTGATAAAATGCAACAAAAAAAAAAAAAAAAACAAGCAGCAAACAAAAAAAAAACAACTCTCTAACAGTAAGTATTAAACTCAAAACGTTACCACATTCAAGGGATTTTGAAGGGTCTGCCACGGTAACGATAACTAAACCGTTATTTCATGCTTATCTCAAGGATAGAACAACTTCACTCAGACCGAGAGCGAGTGGCTTGGCTGACGTCTCGAGCATTCATTATGTTCGCAATGCACGCAAACTCCTTCGGTGGCTGACTTCGTGCCTGCCAGGCTCGCTAGGGTTTGCCAGGATTGTCGACTGACTGCATCACGTGACGCTGTACGTGACGCTTATCAAACGTAAACATATGCTGAGAGTTGCAGTTGGCGCTTGAAGCTTTTTTATTCGTTTTGTCTCCCCAGTAACGGTAAAAATCAAAAGCTCAGACTGCAGTAAAAATATCCGCAAGTATTGCGCTTTAGCTACTTTTTTACTCGCTACTGCTTTTTCAGTCATACATACATACATGTATGATGTTTTTGTGTTGTTGTTTTTTCTTTTTACGATGTCATTTAAGCTTGTTTCTGTTGTGATGTTTTCATTGTGCATTGAAATTAAGTTGTTTTCTGTAAAAGAAAATGCTACTTTTTAACGGTAATTCGAATGTAAACAAGATGGCGCAAACGTGCACTACAAACACCATTGAGCTGTGTTGAGTGCAAGGAAGTGGAAGAATGTTCGAAATTTTTATATATATTTTACCTGGTGAACAGTCAGATTTCAAAATGAAGTTGCAGATTGAACAATTCGTTTTTATAGAGAGCACTTTTTGCCTAGACAAGTGATAGTAGAAGCAAAACAAAAAGTAAACGCTTTTGAAATCAATTCGACGCAAAAACGAATTTATTCGGGTAGAATCTTTAAGCATTTATTTTTTCAGTTCATAGACATTTGAAGCTGTAGAACACATTAGAAATGAGAATGTCTTGGACTGCACTGCTGTAAATGTTCTGTAAAATATAGAGAAAATGCAAAAAGTTAAAAAGTTAGCACTGCCTTTTATTTTCTTAAACACATTCACTTGTTGTGCTGTGATGTGCTCAAGTTGTGCTACAGTGTGCTGTAGAGAAACTAAAAAAAATTCTCAACTTTATGCTTTTTTAAGCCATAGGAAAAATTAATTTTGTAATGGAATTTATACATTTCCTAGCTCTGCCCTAAATGAGAAAAAAATTTATTATTTTATTTGTATCTTGAACATCACTTCAGGCATATTTATTTTGGTTAAAAACATCAGAGAAAACAACAACTATGATAATTGCAACAACTTCGAAAACGTAACAAAGCTTCTAATAATTACAATTACAGCAAAGCCAATTCAACAACATAAACAGCAGTTACCGCAACAGCTTAAGCGGCAGAGGAAGAAGAAAGGCACTCAGCAGCAACAATTGCTACTTTTCAATTTGCATAATTATACTGCCCTGTGTTGAACAACAGTTGCAACAACAACAACAAGCAGTTGCAGAGATGCAAGGATTCATAAATATAATTGCATCACGCTTCAATGACTTCCGACCGCAATTAAAGAGCATAGAGTAGAATTAAATGCATGTCTGTCTGTTTGTCTGTCTATCCGTCCGTCCGTCTGTCCGTGCGTTTGTCTATCTACCTCTATTGCTGAAGACAGTGTCTTAATACTCATTTAATGCAACAACATAGGAAACAACGGCATTACAGGGCATTAGTACAGAGAACCAACCCACTTTTAAGCCCCTCCCCCAATCTGACTTTTACAAAGCACTCAACCGAAATTAAAACTGTTTGTGCTAAATTATAACTGAATGTTGCAACAAAACTTTTGCAACCACAAGAAGGAAGCGCACTGCTTCTATCCCACTCCCCTCCCCACAAGCAATAAAATTGCCAACGCATCTGTTGGCGGTCGCACGAACGCATAGGCAAACATTTCACTAGCCCCCGATTTTTCCTTGCGTCTGCTACAAACACGTAAATCTTACAAAAAGACATTTCGGAGGACTTTCGAATTTAGACTCTATTTTGAGACTGCTTTTACAGAAGCTAACAAATTGAGCTGTAAAAAAGCTAATATATTTGAATATTTAATTGTCATAAACTGTGAGCACCTTAAATTATCTTAAAAAAAAACCAAACCTCATATTTATGAGCATGAAGTTAGCTACGCCATTTTTTAATTTCTTATAAATAAAAATATGTGCTGAAATGTGTCCTATGTGTGCTTTTATGTGCTGCATTAGAAAGCAATCTAATTACTTTGGTAACATTTTTAATAGATTGAACCTTTGTTTTTTATCAAATTAGCTGCGTCACTAATTCTTTCCAGAAACTATTCTGTATTATGCTATAATTGTGCTTTCGAGAGCTTTTGAATGAAGTTGTTTTTAAAAGTGAAAAATAATTTTTTAATTTTTTATGTATGTAAGCTCCGCTACTAAATTTTCTTATTATTAATTTTTAAATTTGCTGTAATGTACTATAACGAAAGACTTTGAAAATTGTTCAAAAGAAAGCTTTAAAAATTATGTATAAAAAAACGAAAATGTTTTTATGTTATTTTAATTTAAGAAAATGTATGATGTAATTTTTAATTATAATTTTATTTTGAAATTAAAATAAAACTTATATATTTTCGTTTTTATTTTTGAGCATTATTTATATTTTTGGAAATATTTTTAAAGAAATATTTGATTACAAAATGATTAAAATGTGTTGCATTAAAAAAATATATAATTACATACAAAAAAGTCTAAAAAAAATGTATAAACTTTGCAAAAAAAGTATTTTTTTTTTGTGAAGTAAGTCAGGCCCGTAGTCAGGATTTATAGGGTTTCAATTAATAATATTTAAGATGTTAAACTTAAATACATTTTATTTGTATTTTTTTAAAGAACCTTTACTCCTCTTTCAAGTTAATATTCTTTACAAAAAATTAAGAAGATTTTCTTTTAAATAAAATTCATTCAGAATTCTTTGAATTATTAACAGATTTACTTTTTAATTTAATTCACATAAAATATAAAATATTTCTATCTTAGATACATTTATTTTCTAAAAAAATATTCTCAAAAAAAAGTAAATATATTAATAAATATTTCTATCATGATTTACTAGCATTTCCCCTCCCCCAAATTGCTTTGCACGGTCTGCACATGCGATTGGACAGGCACTGGTTGTGACTAGAAAAGCAAACAAAATCATAGTAACTTTTTTTTTTAATTAAGTTATATAGAAGAAAATTTTAGGACCAACTAAAAACACAGTATCTCAGCTTTTCCTAGAAAATCTAATTTTTCCCAAATAAAACTAGAATCCACCAAACAACAGTCGAATAAGGTCCGAACAGTCGAACAATGATCTAATATGGTCTTATAAATAATCAAAAAATAGCCTTTTGTTCGAACTGCGTCCGAACATAGGTCGAACAGCTCTATTCTATAATCAATTCTGTCTTCAAGCTTATGTTTAAACAAAAACTTATAAGCAACACAAATAGCACTCGATGTCAATAACAAACGCATGCTCAACAACAAAAGCAATCACATTCATACCTCATCAAATTTGCCGAAGCTTTTGTACGAAAACATATGCATGCGCAAAATAAAAAAGTTTCACTTGACGTTGCTTCAGTGTTTTTGCAAAGAAGTGTTTTTGCGCATGTACACCAAAGTAGACGATGTGAACAAAGAAGATTTCCACATAAATTCTTTATTAAAAAAAAAAAATTAATTCTTAATTGAATTGACTTTTTCGCAATTCTGACCTGATTTTGTTCTGAAGTCACCCTAATCGCTTATTTTTTTTTTAAACTGATACCAAAAACGAGTTTCTCGGCTTAAAAAACCTTGCCATGCAAATTTAAAACAAAACTATTTGGTCGAAAACGTAGTTTTAAGGACATAAAAACGAAAAATATTGCAATTTTACTTTGTTCTAAAAAAACCAATTCGTGTAAAAACTCAATTTCATCGAATCGACTCACTCTACTTCCTGTGAGCGCCTTAAATTATCTTAAAAAAAATCAAACCTCATATTTATGAGCATGAAGTTAGCTACTCCATTTTTAATTTTTTATAAATAAAAATATGTGCTGAAATGTGTCTTATGTGTGCTTTTATGTGCTACTTTAGAAAGCAATCTAATTACTTTGGTTACATTTTTAATAGATTGAACCTTTGTTATTTATCAAATTAGCTGCGTCACTAATTCTTTTCAGAAACTATTCTGTATTATGCTATAATTGTGCTTTCGAGAGCTTTTGGATGTAGTTGCATTTTAAAGTGAAAATTAATATTTTTATTTTTTAAATAAGTTAGCTCCGCTACTAAATTTTCTTATTGTTAATTTTAAAATTTGCTGCAATGTACGATATCGAAAGATGACAACAGAAAGCTTAAAAAATTATGATTATAAAAAAACAGAAGATGCTTTTGATTACATATAAGTTTTGTTCTGTTTTGGTCAATTTGTGGTAAATGCTGAAAGATAAAAAGTAAAAATAATATTATTTTACCCATCGTTTCGTAGGTCACTTTCTTACATCATCAGGGAATTTCTTTATTGTTAAACTAAAAAAACAAACAAATGAAACAAATTTTTAAAAACAAGTTGCTATCTTAAGAATTACAAAATCTTACGTATAATTTTGTAGCATTTTAAATAAAAAAAAGGTTTTTTTTTTAAAAAATATGACAGCACAGATTACTCAAAGCATTCTCAGAAAATAGTTTTTATTTTATTTTAATTTAGAAATAATTATGATGGTATTTTCAATTGTAATTTTATTTAAAATTGTAAAAAAACTTATATATTTTTTAAATTATAATTAAGCATTAATTATATTTTGAAAAATATTTTTAATGAAAAATTTTGAAAATAAATTTTGAAACGTGTTGCATTAAAAATAAATATAGTTACACATGCAAAAGTCTAAAATATATATTTAAACTTTGCAAAAAAGTATTTTTTTTATCTAAATCAGGTCCGTAGCCAATATTTATGTGGTTTTAATTGCCAAAACTTAAAATGCTTAACTTAAATACATTTTTTTTAAGAATCTTTCTCCTTATTTCTAGATGATTTTCTTTAAAAACAATCAATCAGAATTCTTTGAATTATAACAAGACTTACTTCTTGATTAAATTCACTCAAAATATAAAAATATTTCTATGTTAAATACATTTATTTTCTGAAAAAAATTGTCAAAAAAAAATGAAAAGTTTTCCTCTTTTTGGAAGGTGATTCTATTGTTAATAAATCTGAAATGGGTAATATGTTAACTTACTCTATAATTAA
This sequence comes from Dichetophora obliterata, assembly GCA_963920525.1. Taxonomy (NCBI): domain Eukaryota; kingdom Metazoa; phylum Arthropoda; class Insecta; order Diptera; family Sciomyzidae; genus Dichetophora; species Dichetophora obliterata. Next base: position 227,148,661 of record OY986436.1, on the reverse strand, counting down.
GATATAAAATATTAAGAAAAACACAAAAAATAAATTCGAAGATATGCAAGATCTATCCTCTTATTTTAAATCGTATTAAACTGATTCGATTTTGTCAACTATACTCGATTATTTCACAAAATTTAATCAGCACCTCTATTTTAAACTCTTCTGAAAGTAGTGTTTCGTCATAACTTTTCATTTAGCAAAGATTAAAAAAAATTGATGTCCATTACTTAAAGCTCGACGTTTTGAAAAAACAGAATTTTTTTTTTTTAGTTTTTCATACGATTTTCTGGCAAATGATATTCTTATATTGAGAAGAATAATTTGTAATTGCTATTTTATTCGAACTAAATAAAACCACCCTTTCAAAGTAATTTAACGAAATTTAAAATATTCTAAAAGCAGTTTGCCATACAAATTTATACAAGAGTAGTAAATCTTTAAAGAAATACATTTTCTTTTCAAATAAATTTAAAGTTAAAATGAAATGTAACAATTTTTAGGCGTCTCCAACCAACCATTTTAAAAATAACTGAAAATAAAATTTCGTTGATATTTCAAATATAGAAATTAAAACGATTCAAATTTTAATTCCATTGCTTGGGTAAATTGGATTTGTTTTTAAATCAACGTTAATTCACTAGGAAGAATTAAAATTGCTTTAAGTTTAACGTTAATTAACTGTAAAAAATTTTTTTTTTTTTTGTATTCTGAAAACACATTTTGTTCAAGCGGTTATAAAAACGTTATTTTTTATAGACAAATTAAAAAAAAAAAAACGTTTGTCGCTGAAAGCGTTTAATATTTTTGTAGTGAAACATGGTCAATTCTGTTTTTTTTTAATAAAACATAAAAATTAAATAACCAATATGTTGTTATCAGCGAACAAAGGGTGCGCCTGTCCAAGGGCCTTAAGCGCGCCCGTTCGTGTTCAATCATACGCCTTTAAAATTGTAATACCCATAATTTTATTAAAAAAAACCCAATTTCTATACAAAATTAAAATTTCGTATGTTAATCAGTCAGTAGTGTAGTGAGGTATGACATACCCCTTAGACATTATTTCATTCAATTTGTACGCGGTTTAAAATTTTGGACTATTTTTTAATCCAATCTTTGGTTTAAATAAATTTTTAATCAGAAAAGTACTATTTTTTAAACCCTACTTTATTTTAATTTAGCTGGGTCTCAAACCCACGTTCCTGAAAAGAACTTACTTGCATTCGTAATGATGCAAAATAAACGAAACTTTGTTAACAACAAAGTTGGAAGAGCGGAAAAGGTGTTGAACCAGTAAGTACATCACAGGACGTGTGATCGAATCTCGTACTGGTCAGACAATTTTTTATTTTAGATAGGTTAGCTGGGTCTCGAACCCACGTTTTTGCTCGCTTGATTGCTTGCTTACTAACCGCAAGCCTACTTGCTTTCGTACTGATGCAAAACAAGCGTAACTTTCTTAACAACTGAGATGGACGAAAGGATAAGGTGTTGGACCAGCGTGTTCAGAGAACGTGTGTTCAAATCATGAACTGGTCAGAAAAGTTTTTTATTTTAAGTTGATATTTATATTGCTTTTTTAAAACTTTTTGGGTATAATTAATAATCTAATCTTTTTTGGATTAATAAATTTAAAATTTTTCCTTGCATTAAAAAGTAATCTTTTTTAAATTTAAGCGTTTTGAACTTTTTCGATAATTTTTTTTTTGTTGTATAAACTACTTTTACTTTTGGGTATATCATACCCTACAACACTAGTGGCGTTACTTTTTTCCACCACACTAACGTCGGGCTCTGATTTTTTTGTGTTTTATTTGATGAAGAATATGGGTATGTTATCCCGAGTAAACATAACAACTTTTTAGCTAAGTTCAAACAGCGGACCAAAAAAGCCTTATTTTTTATCGACCTTACAAGGGCCGTTTCCAGGACTTTTTGGCCAAAAAGTGGCCCTACAAGGGTCGTAAAGTGATTATTCTACAGCAAAAATAGTCAGGTTGTTTTTAACGAACTTCATACACAAAAAATGTTCTTTAGCGCCACACACAAATGGCGGTAGTATCAACATCGGCATCGCCGAGAAAGGCTGTTTTTGTTGCGTATACGTTTGCTGTTGAATAAGAGCTTTAAAAAATTTGGTGTTTGTCATACAACGGGGGTCTGTACAACTTAGCAGTACAACTTAGTTTAGGACTTGTGTGGCTGTTGTTAGACACAACTTTCGACCACTAGGCTTTTTGGATTATTTTTAGATCATGTTTGCCCCTTGTACGGCTGTTCGGCCCATGTTCGACTGCTGTTCGCCCGCTAGTATTTGTACTCGGGATGTTCTAAATGTTGCAATATCGACCTTATAAGGGTCGTTTTCAGGACTTTTGGCCAAACAGCAGCCGTACAAGGGTCGGACAGTGATTATTCTACAATAAAAATAGGCAGGTTTTTTTAACTAACTTCATACACAAAAAAATATTCTTTTGCGCCACACACTAGTGGCGATACTATCAACATCGGCATCGCCGAAAAAGGCTTTTGTTGTTGCGCATTCGTTTGCTGTTTAATATATAGCTCTTATTAGAGCTTTAAAAAAATTTGGTAAAACAACGGGAGTACAGAAGCAGCACAACTTAATTTAGGCCTTGTGTGGCTGTTTTTAGACACAACTTTCGACCGCTAGGCTTTTTGGATTATTTTTAAGATCATGTTTGCCCCCTTGTACGGCCGTTCGGCCCATGTTCGACCGCCGTATACGGGATGTTCCAAATGTTGCAATATCGACCTTACAAGGGTCGTTTGCAGGACTTTTTGGATAAAAAGCTGCCGTACAAGGGCCGTACAGTGATTATTCTACAATAAAAATAGTCAGGTTTTTTTAACTAGCTTCATACACAAAAAATATTCTTTTGCGCCACACACAAGTACCGATATTATCAAGATCAGCATCGCCGAGAAAGGCTTTTGCTATTGCGCATACGTTTGCTGTTGAATAAGAGCTTTGAAAATTTTGGTGTCATAAACCTGGGATACAGCAGCAGTACAACTTAATTTAGGCCTTGTGAGGTTCTTGTTTGACCCAACTTTCGAGCAATAGGCTTTTTGGGTTATTTAAAGACCATGTTTGACCCTTGTACGATCGTTCGAGCCATGTTCGACCGCTATTCGCCCGCTTATATTTGTACTCGGGATGTTTTAAATGTTGCAATATTTGAAATTTTTCAGTATTGTTCTATGATATTATCATATTGAATTGAATTTGCAATGCCATATTCAACCGATATTGTGGCTAAGCCATTTAATTGCTCTTGTTTTATCGAACTTCGAAGATAAATTTTAATTATCATTAATTAAGAAAAACTTATTTCAGCTGATGCAACCGATACACAACTTGTTAATACAATTTTATATGCAATAACAGCATGCCTTTAAAAACATCGCCGACTCAAACAATATTACGACTTTTTACCAAATTTTCTTTGAAGAACAAACCATGCCGCGCTGTGCATGACAATGTTATTTTTTTTCTTTAAAATATTTGGATTTATTAAAAAAATTAATCATATACATGTTGGAAATGCTCGCCGAGGTTAAGGCATAACACTAACCTCGGTTAAAAGGAATTCACGGTTGTTTCGCCTAATCAATAATTTACGTATGGTTCCAATCAATTAATCTAAATAATCTATTACTTTCCTTTCAGATCAAAGACCAAACCTTGTTTGTATAAGGCGCATGCCTTTGTTCTTTGATTTAAAAAAAAAAAGTGAGATGAGTCTATTTATTGTTCAGGATTTGGGCGCGCCTTTAAATTTATAATGAAAAAAACACTTGTGAATATTTCTTCATTCAAGCTTTTTTTAATTTTTTAACCCTTTGAGGACGACAAACAAACCGCTATAAATTTTATATTTTTTTTTTGTGCGATTGTCATCACTGATATCACATTTATATACAAAAGTGGTTAACATTTTTTTACTGTAAGCTTAGAAAAAAATCCGGAAAAACGCATCCGAAAAACTTATTTTTTACTATGTTGGAGTAGCTGATGGAGTAGCATAATGGTTTCGACATAATTCGGATGAAAAACTATATATCCGCTCGTATTTGAAAATCGTTTGTGGTACCTACATCTGTAGCCTCTGAGAAATCGGGATTAATATATGGAAAAAAAATATTTTTTGACTTCCTAGTTTTTTCTTTCTCTTAAAATTAAAACAAGTTCAAAAGTTGGGGAACACGTTAAAAGCCACATTGAGTTCTAATCTTTTAATTCCAACTTTATGAAAATATCTGGAAAATTGTGCTCACACGACTGAAAAATGTAAATAGGTTATTTTTCATTCATTCGTCGCCGAAGGTTTAATATTAATAAAAAAAATTTCACAGTTTTTGAGCGCTTTTTCAGTTGAATAGAAAATTTATTTAATAACTGTTTGCGCCTTATGAAAAATTCTTACAACTTTCTATGCATGACTTCGAATTATAAGTTCTTACACGCTTTCAATATTTTGTAAATATTTTTTAAATATCCGCAAATAACTTTAGTGTTTATCTAATATGGTCTTAAAAATAATTAAAAAATACTCGAACTGCATCCAAACAAAGGTCGAACAGTGGTCGTTTTGAAACAATATTCTATTATGAATTCTCTCTTCAAGCTTATGTACAGATAAAAACTTATAAACAACACAAACAGCACTCGAGGTCAATACCAAACGCATGCGCAAAAACAAAAGTAATCACATTCAAACCTCATCAAATTTGCCGAAGCTCTTGATTCTAGTCAAGATATCGCTCTCAATATTTTGTAAATATTTATTAAATGTCCGCAAATAACTCTAGTATTTTTAATTAAAATTTACTATAGCGTCCTTGGGTAGTTCGAGTCACCGTTCCTTGCACGGTCTGCACATGCGGTTGAATAGGCACTGGATGTGACCAGGAAAATAAACAAAATCATTGAAACCATTTCTTTTTTAAATTAAGTTATATGAAAGATAACTTTTAGGACCAACTTTAAAAAAGTATATCAGCTTTTCCTGGAAAATCTAATTTTGCCAAATAAAACTATAATCCACCGAACAACAGTCAAGCAACGCCCGTACAGTCAAGCAAAGATCTAATATAGACTCAAAAATAATCAAAAAATATTCGAACTGCGTCCGAACACAGGTCGAACAGTGGTCGTTTTGAAACAATATTCTATTTCCAATTCAGTCTTCAAGCTTATGTACGGACTAAAACTTATAAACAACACAAACAGCACTCGATGTCAATACCAAACGCATGCGCAAAAACAAAAGCAATCACATTCATACCTCATCAAATTTTCCGAAGCTTTTATACGACAACATATACATGCGCAAATAAAAAAATTTCACTTGACGTCGCTGACGCAACGTTCCTTCTGAAAGAAGTGCTTTTGCGAATATACATTAAAGAAGGCGATTTGAACAAAGAAGATTTTCACATTAATTTTTTATTAAAAAAGAAAACATAAATTAATTCTGAATTGCATTGAGTTTTTAGCAATTCTGGCCAAATTTTGTTCTGGAGTTACCCCAATCACTTGTTTTTTTTTAACTGATACCAAAAATGGAATCCTCGGCCCAAAAAATCTTGCCATGTAAATTTTGAACAAAATTAATTGGTCGAAAACGTAGTTTAAAGCACATAAAAACGCGTAAAAAAAACAAATTCGTGTCTACTTCCTATACTTTAATAATTTTTCTTAATTATCAACAATAAACTTTAAAAACCTCTATCAATGAGAACAAAAAGGATTCTATCAAATTCTGCCAATATCTCTGCAAAAACACTCTCAAGTAAGTCTAACATTGCATCTAATTTGCATGAACTTAAAATATTTAATAATTTCATTATCAAAGCAAGATTTCACCACCCACCAATCTATAGCACACGCCTATAATCGAACCATAACAATAATAACAGCGACAACCATGCAACCAACCAACCAACCAACCAACCAACAACAGCAGCAACAAGACTCTAATTCCCTGACATCCTTAGCATCAATGCATCCTACCAACCTACATCAATTGCATGCATGGCAATACATAAGATACAATGTACGCTTATTTATCCTATGGATACAAAGATATGCAACAACAGCGCAGACAATAAAAACAACTCAGATACAAGCAGAAAAGTTCATCTGTGGCAACAGCAGAAGTAGCAGCAGCAACACATGCGAATTTGAACAAATCGTCGCTGCAGCCGCATGATGCTGTTTCCTGATTTCCGTACACACGGAATTCCGCCGCACAAAACCAAGCTTACGACCTCCGACAATCTTGAGCTTAATACGCACAAATAAAATAAAATAAAAGCAACACCAGCAAAGCAGAGAATAACAAAAACAGCTTAACACAAAACAATGTCTTGATGTGTCCGTCTGCTCCTCCTGCCTGATGCGCTGCTTCTGACACTGCACACGGAGGAGTTCATGGACCGTGAAATGAGGTTATGTTGAAGCATGCTTTTGGGTGATTTATGAAGAGCAATTTTAATGACATTTCAAGCATTTCACTCGCATGCGAATCACTTTGAAAGCGTCTGCCGCCTGCGTTCGCCCCTCAAAATCGCCAACACATGCAGAATATATCACTGCATCTTCGGATCAACTTCACGTATCTACATAAACGAACAACGACTCTGTTATTGGAAATACATTCCATGTGTGTCGACGTTGGTTGCCACCGTTAAGGTAGGTGCCGGTTGACTGCGTTCTACCCTAGAATTTGCTCATGTCGTCGCACAACATCTCGGAAGTTGATGCAACTTTTCGTTACGCATAAAGATATCGGTGTTGGTGGGTGAAGGCGTAGATGGAGTAAACAATGGAGGGCGCAGTGTACTTTGTAACACACATTCATACGGACAGACGAGTGCTACTAGAACGACAGTCAGACAGACGGACAGATAGACAAAGACAATGTGTTGTGATTAGGCTCGGAAAGGAATGAATAGACGGATGGATGGATGGATGGATAGATGGATAGATGCATGCTCAATATATAATAGAATCACTGAGTTATTTGAAATTGCTTTTGAATATAAAACACTTTGGGAAATTGCTTGGATTATGGAAAATTATTACATATTTTGTTCTATATAAGATATGTGGATCGCAGTAGGAATTTCTTTATTGTTTGTAACCATGATTTTTAAAGAAACATTTATGATAGAATTATGGTTTCATTTGTAGTTTAATGTTGCCAAGAATTTGAAGCCAAAAGATAGCAATTCACAAAATAAAATGCGTGATTTTTACAAAATCCTTAAAGATTTTATTCCGATATTATGATTTGTATATGCTTCATGCTTAAAGCGGGGTACACATTAACACTCCTGAGTGACATTCAAAAATTCAACCACAAAAATTTCTGTGGTTGACCGTTGAATGACGAAGATACACACACGCGAACCTGCGTAAAAAGAGAGCATTTGAGCAAGAGTGTCACTGATAATCGCTAATGTGTACCCCGCTTAAAAGGTATGCTTGTACACATGGTGTAAGAAATAGAGGTGTAAGAGAATTTGACACTTCTCTCTCAAAATGATAAAATTATGTTTTCTCGCTCTTGTCAAAAACAGCTGCTGGTGAATCGCAATGAAAACAATTTTTGTTAAATTCGTGTCTTTCTGCAAGTTTATATGATTTTTAGTGAGATTAAAGTGAGAATATGTTCTTCGATATGTTCTTAAAGCAGACGATGTGAATACAAGACAATTTGCATGCTGGCCAAAGCTTCACGTCGGCGGCACCTTCCAGCGTACGTTTCTGATAAAATGGCCAAAACATTCAATGACAAACTTCGCAAATCGGCGAAGACAACTGCAATAACTTTTTGTCAACACAACACGGCACAATTAATTGCATTAAATATTTATTTATACTTAATTCGCACAATAAAAACTATAGCACATCATCTAGCAACTCAAACAAATAACACAATTTAGCAACTATCAACAGCTCCGCTCTTCCACTCACAATTTTTTGACAGAAGCAAAGAAATTCATGGTGTTGTCAAAAACTCAGTAACACCTGGTATTCTTACACCATGCTTGTTCATAAAAAAAATACTATTCTTAAAGTTTTTTGATCCTTCATCTATACCAGCGATGCCCACGAAAATTATTTGAAGAGTGCAAAAACAACAACAACAAAAAGCAACAACATCAAAAAAATTTAATTCTGGATGCAATGACGAATTACCAATATGCGAATACTGGCAGAGTCCGCGACAGCTAACTTATGTGAAAAAAAATGTGAAAATAATGAATCAAGTTTTTCCAAATGTTTCAGTTTTTTGCTAGTCAGATTACATTCTGATTTACCCAGATTTAACAGCGTGGAGGTTAATCCTTTTTTTATTTTTTGTGTTATATAGTTTTTAATTTTATGTTTTTAATTTTTTTACTTTCTTTTTTATGTCTTTTTTTTTGTTTATTTTCTATTATTATACATTTTTTATTTTTTAATCCTATAATTTTTATTTGCTTTAGCCTTAATTTTTAAATTTTTTATTATCTTACTGTTTTATTATTAACAAAACTGTAATATTATTAAGATTTAAAAATTTTATTATTTTTAATGAAAAAATAGGCAAACTGCAAGTTTCCCTCAAATTCTTTTCTTGCCGTTTTTCAAGGGTATAATAAGCCCTATGAAAATATTTTATTCTGAAGCAATATAAAAAAATACCTACCTGTAAATATTCATTAACTTTTTCTCAATGTGTATTCGCACAACGATTAATATAAAGAATACGACGCATGCTATTAACGTCTATAATGCGAATGCCAAAAAAAGTGCAAAATAGCGGCGATCGATGGTGCCAAAGAATAAAAACAACAACATGCAACCACATAACAGCTATCGATGGTTCGAAAGAACAAAAACAATAACATTAAGAAGCGAGGCTGAAATTGCAAACTGAATTCGCCGAATTACAACAATCATGAAAATATTGAAGTTGTTGTATTGAAGAGTGGAAAGAGTTAGGCGCTGGGCATCGCTGATCTATACAATAGCATACATATAAAATTTTTTATTTTATGATTTTATACCAACAAATTGTTGATTAATTTTTGATAAAGAAGTAAACAAGGAGCATAACAACAAAACAGTAGAAAAACATTGCTTTGAAAAGCACTAAGCACTATAATTCCGCTTTGGTTGAGCAACAGTTACGCTTATTAGCTTGTCAGAGTAAGTGGACTGCATAAGCCACATAAAAATGCTGAAGAGTTAATGGCCGCATTCAGCACAGACAACTGTTGTGAACTATAATGGTAGCGCTACCTTAGTTCACGATGTTTTTCTCTGAATGTGTTGCTAATCTACACGGCAGAAGTTAGATTCAATTTAATTTTTATGTAAATTTAATTCAATTGCAAAGGTTTCTCACTTAAATTTGCTGCGTTCTTTCTACGTTTATTAATTTAACAGCGTCAGTAACAGCATCTGACAGTTAAGCAAACAGTTGTGTTCATGTAGCATAGAATTTGTTCGCTCGATTAAAAGGCGTTCGCTACTTTATCAGTTTTAGTTAGCGCTACCAAATTTGTACCATTCAGCGAATTTTTACACAACAGTTGCCAACTGTTGTCTGCGCTGAATGCCGCCAATGTAGCGACCAACGAAACAGCTGTTTAGTACGCTTGGTACTTTGTTCTGTGACGAACTTGTTGTTGTTGCTATCTGTTGCTTCATGAACTTATAAAGCTCAAATAAAGGTTAAAAAAATTTAATAAATTTATTATATATGAAAAAAAACAGTTATCAATAAATAATAGAAATTTTTCAAATTTCGAAATATATTTTTAAAAATCTTATTAAGAATTTAAAATTTTTACTGTGTGGAATAAGAAGATAAAAAAAATTAAAGCCAAGCGTGGGACATTTTACAGAACGGATTTCGACTTATTTTTTAAAAGTGATTTATATGGAAAAATCGATAAAAATATTATTTATTTATTTTGATAAAAAAGAGCACTAAACCGTCTTTAAAGCATTTTTTTAAAAAGTTGTGCACTGCAACATTGTAGAACCTAGTCGCTATAAAATTTGTTGCTATGAGTGCAACTTTTGGAAAGTTACATTTCTGGTACTTTTACAAAAAAAAAAAAAAAAAAAAAAAAAATATATCCGAAATTAAAATAAGTTAAAAAATTAGGGAATATTTTGGTAGATAACTTTAGCAACGTATTGAGCTGTATTGTGTCAAAGAAAGAAAAAAAACAAAAAGTCAGATCTTAAAAAGTCTGGCCTATCGAACACATGAAATTCGTTAAAAATCGAAAAACATATATTTTTTATTACAAAATGACTAGAATAAAGAAAACGAATACAGAATTTTTGATGTCCGCGCGAAAAAAAAAGTTGTGTAAATCCAAAGTTTCCAAGATACCTGGTTGTGGTAAGTTAAAAATAATTAAAAAAGTCATGTTTAAACACCTTTGTTTCTGGCAACTGATTTTTTTTTTTACTTTAACTTTTACATAAAATTAAATGCTTAAAATATTTGGCAAAACAGTTTTTCATATTTTCGAAAAAATACCTCCCGACCTTTCCGAAAAAAACTGCCAGCAAAACTTTTATACCGATATGGTTCTTGAGGAAATCGCACAATTTTTATGCTAATATTACCTGTATTACCAATAATTTTCTAAAACATTTTCACAACATATCATTCGAATATTTTTATAGGGATTTTTGATATTTATTTTAAACAACAATTAAATTATACATTCTTTTTTTATGTACAAGACCACAATAAAAATTTAAATTTTACTCTAATTTTCGTATTTTATAGCTTATTTTAAAGAATATACAAAAAAAATTAAATGCATTTTTTTTAAACTATAGCCTTAAAAATGTTGAGGGGTTCCATGCAAAAAGAGCACTTTTTCCCATAAAAATCACTTTTTGATATATCAGTTGAAATCGGTTCTACCGAATGTTATCCAATCGGTTCAAAATTTTCTATCTACTTTCCTTAGACATAAAGGAATAGGAACTGTGATATCAAAATTTATTGATGAAAAATAAGCTACAGGTTAATTTATTGTTAATTAATTCCAATTTTATTTCTGATATTTTGTTTTTCGTTGAAAAAACTTTGCAAGGGGAATAAAAATTAAACATAAAATAAATAACACTTGATACCGGACTTTAAGGACATCAGCTCATTTTCATCATTAATTTAATATTAAAAGGGTCAAAACTTTCAGAAACGAAAATTGATAAAAAAATTTATTTACTGAGAGTACTTTTACAATGGCCCATAGAAAGGATTTTGGGGGGTTGATTACAAAAATGTATTTTCACCACTACGTTATTTAAAGACAGAATACGAAACTTTTTCATCCAAAATTGATTACATTATTATTATAACTAGTATCGCCTGTGGCTGAAATTCGAACAACCTGTTGAAATTTCAATAGTTTTTTCTAGTTCTAAGGCATGACCTTGCTTTAAGAAAATGTGCTGCACTAAGAACATCTTAAGTTTCAAATTATCGCAATAATTTTGGTATAAAAATAGTCGAACATTTTTAAAAAATATCTGTCATATCTGTATTACCCATAAAAACTTTCGTACACCGTTATTTGTCACAACCAGGGCTTTTTATATAAAAATTCGTTGTACTGAGAGAAGCTATAGTTTTCAAGATATCGCCACAACTTTGACGTCAAAATAAAGCGAATTTTTCAGAATTTATTATATATAATAAATTTTACCATCACAATATACATTCACACATGTTACATACAAAAATTATTGTAGGGTAATCGTAAGAAATAGCGAAAAATGTTTTTCTTACATTGCACAATGGGCTCGCAGATCACTATTGCTGGCCAAAACCTACTTTTATCACTCTCTGTTATTGTTTTTTTGTTGTTGTTATCTAATAGAGAATGCTTCAAAACAAACAAAAATGCATTTTGTTGTTGTAAATACTAATTTACCGTTCCACAGCAAACCATCAAAGTTGAGCTTTCTAAGTAAAATTGTAAGTGCAAATGCGTGCGGGCATTTTTAAGTTTATTAAAATATTATTCCACATTATAAAAAAATTAAAATAAAAAAAAGTAAAACATGGAAAATAACAGTGGTAGTAAGTACTTCAAATTATGTATATAAAAGTTAAAAAAAAGTTCTGGTGCGGTGAAGAAAATTAGTTTTTGAATGCAACCTATAAAATTATTGTGTTTTTTTAATTCTTATGTTTGTGTAGGCTTGCAAAGTTTTGCCCAAGTTTGCCCAGCCTAAAATAAAAAACAAATAATAATTTGGGATGTAATAATTCTGTTTTATCATGTTTTGTATTGCGATTTTTTGCGATTTTTAAGAAAAACACTTTTTTCCAGACAACTTCTGCTTCAAAAATAACGATATTTTTCAAGTTTGGCAAAACGATCAAAAAAAGGCCTCTGTTACCAACTATCTGCTACAAAAAATTGGTGATGAAAACATTTCTGATGATGGTTTAAAATATTTTTTAGAAAAAGTGCGTAAACTTTGTCAAAAATTATCGGTAAAATGGGAAAAGTGTCATAGAAAGATGGATGTTTTTCAAGCGCAAAATGCTGCTTGGCTTACCACCACAACAGTGTTTACATTTGAAAAGGAAGAAAACGCGGTAAAAGCAAGTCCAGAAGAACCAAGTACGTCAGGAGGTGGGCGTCCAAGACTGTCATATCCAGAAAAGTCAGATCGGGGTAAGAGAAGGGAAGCAGCGGAACTTTCGGCATCTAAAGGAAACGAGACGAGTCTACTGGTTCAAGCAGCAGCAACATCAGCTCGTAAACAAGGAAGAGTTCATTTGGCCGCCGTTCTTAAAGAAACGATGGAAAGCCCAACAAGACCGTCTAAAATCCGAAAAATATGTTTCCAAGATGTAAAAAAGCCTATTGTCGCTTCAGAAGATGAGGCGTTAGCATTTCTTCTGGAAAACAATTTTACAAAGCAGCAGTATTGTAATATACGTTTTGAGAGCAAGCTAAGAAATTCCGACATTTTTCCATCTTACATGAAAGTAAGTGCTGCGAAAGGTAAGTGCAGACCTGAGGGTATAACTGTAAGTGAAACAATTGCAAAGGTTCCATTAAAAATGCTTTTAAAGCACACAGCAACAAGGATAATTGAGATGCAAAATGAAGTTATTGTACAAGTTATGAATTCTGATCAAAGCAACTGCATATCAACTGAATTGATTTTAAGTTATGGATTCGATAGCAGCTCAGGTCAAGCTCAATTTAAACAAACTTTTCTTGAGCCAAGCACATCTCATAATGCGGACTCGTCACTTCTGGCAACAACTGTAATTCCCTTGAGACTTTTACATTCCTCAGGAAAGCCCCTTTGGAATAATCAAACTCCGCAATCGACAAGGTTTTGTCGGCCGTTAAAATTAGAATTCGTTAAAGAAACAATTGAAGTTATTAAAAATGAAGAAGCTGACTTAAAAAAACAAATTGAAGGGCTTGAAAAATTGCAGATAAAACTCGCAGGAGATAAGACTGTTGAAATAACTTTTAAATTGTTCCTAACAGCAATCGATGGAAAAGTATTGAATGCTCTGACCGGAACTAAATCGTATCAAGCTTGTCCTATATGTGGTGCTACTCCAAAGGATTTCTTGAATATTACAAATTATAACTCTGAAAAATTTGAGCCTATCGAGGGTAGCTTAAAATATGGTATTAGTCCCTTGCACTGCTGGATAAGGTTTTTTGAATTTATTCTACACTTAGGCTACAAATGTGATATAAAAAAATGGCAGATAAGGTCTGAAGAAGATAAAAAAGCAGTTTCAATAAAAAAAGAAGAAATTCAAAAAGCATTTTGGACCGAGCTTGGCTTACGCGTGGATCTTCCAAAAATTGGTGGTTTCGGTACCACGAACGACGGCAATATTTCTCGTCGTGCATTTACAAAATATGATGTGTTTTCAAAAATTACTGGAGTTGGCCAAGAATTAATATTTCGTCTTAAAACTATATTAGTATGTTTGTCATGTCAGTTTCCTTTGAATTTAGAGAAGTTTGAAATATATTGCTTCCAAACGGCTGATCTTATTCAAAATAAATACTCTTGGCTACCCATGACAGCTACTGTTCACAAAGTGCTTATTCACTCTAAACAAATAATGCAAAATACAATACTTCCAGTTGGCTGCTTTGGTGAGGACGCTGCTGAATCCCGACATAAATTTTATAAAGCTGATAGATTACATCACGCCCGCAAAACGAGCCGCACTGATTACATGTTCGATGTTTTTAATAGGGCTATGGATTCTTCAGATCCACTTATATCATCTCTGCGTTTAAGTACACGCGTACACAAACGAAAACGTGCAACGCTTCCACCAGAAGTTATCGATTTACTAAGTTGTGAGGGTCCTAATGAAGCATATGTGCTTGAACAGCACGAAGACTCAAATGATAGTACATATGACGACGATGAAGAAGATTTTGAAAAGGAAAACTTGATTTTAGAAAATGAATTAGATAATCTATTTTAATTTTTAATCAAAATACTTTAATTTTAAATCTTAAATAAATTAAAAAAAAAGCATTAAATTAATTTATTTTTTTATATCAAAAGGGATGAATTCCATCTTAATTTTAGCAAATATAGTCTCTCATTCGAAAGCAAAATGCCTTGCAAGTCTAAAAAACTTTGTGTAAGGGGGAAGTCGCTGATTTAAATTTTAATATCAAATTTCGCAATCTTAAAGTAGTTAATCAAATATGACTCAAAATGCCGTATACCACACTGAAGTCATTATTTAAAATTTTTAAATTTTGACAATAAATTCAAAGCCAACGACCCCCAAAATCCCTTTACACAACGTTTCATACGGATACAATGAAATTTTGAAATTTTGACCGCCATATTGGATCCGCCATTTTGAATTTTTAATTTTTGACATCGAATTCGAAATCAGCGACCTCGAAAACCCCCTTATAGAACTTTTCAGAGTTTTGGCCAGAAAAAGTGTTCAGCGCGCCCATTGTGCATTGTATTAATATCTAAAATTTCCTCTTACACCATGTTCTTCCACTTTTTGTAGTTTATGTTTTACTTAAGAAATATTCTTTAAACGCTAATATTTCAGGTCAAAGGTCACATAAATATTCAGTGAAGTCCTTCTCCCTACTCTAATTTCTTTTAAAAAAAATATCAAAATCGGTTCAGAAACACGGAAGAACTGTTTCTCCCACGCATATTTCTATAAATACCGAAATGGCTTAAAACATAGATTGGTGTATATAACTATGAAGTGGTTTGAAATATTTGAAAATTTTTTCACAGAAATTATTTCTTGAGCTTCAAAACTTTGTAAAAAATGTAAAAATAACATTTTGTAAAAATAAATTTTCATCAAAAAATCATAGGGAGTAGCTCCAGAATTTCGATGATAGAAACTGTTTATTGAATTATGTGTCAAAATGAGGCAATTTTTGCAAATAAATGTTGTGTCATATGAAAGAGTGTGAAAAAAGAAAATGTAATAAGAAAAAAAATTACAACAAAAAAAAGTTTGTCTTATTTTTTGAGCAAAATCTAAATATTTTATAGTTTTTTTTTTTCAAACAATATGAAACATTGAATTGATGGGATAACGGTTAACCTTTTCTTAATTCTCCAAAGTCAATTAACAGTTCTTTCAGACAAAGAAAATTTGTTGAAAATCGATTAAAAAATGGCTGAGATATTTGCTTGAAAACTTGAAATTTAAAAAGTTTTTTTTTTCATTCTGAGGCGATGGCCTTGCTTCAAGGAAATACGTTTTACTGAGAAAATATAAATTTTTCGAGATATCTAAATAATTTTGGTTGCATTTTATGAGGATTGTTTTTAACATACAATCCATGGAAAATATTACCAAGAAACCCTTCGTATGCCGTTATATTCCTCAATCAACGACTTTTCGTACCAAAAAATACGTTGCACTGAGAACATCTATAGTTATCGAGATATCGCCATAATTTTATGTCAAAATAGCGGAAATTTTCCAGACTTTACTATTTGTAAGAAATTTCATCATTACAATGTATATTCACTCTTGTTGTATAAAAAAATGCTTTTTGTAGAGTATCCGTAAGAGATGGCGCAAAATGTCGGAAGTATTTTTGCACACCTTATCAATGTCTTAAATTCCCTCTTTTATTATATTCTTACATCTGTTACAGTTTAGCTTTTATTTAATACATGCTCTTTTAAGCTCATATTTCAGGTCGAAGGTCACCAATCTAAAATGTTATCACACTGTGCGACTAGATCTTTCATTTGATACCTCATTTACCATTCTACATCTTTTACTAGCCCTTACTAAAAATAAAAAAACCTTCAACATTAATATTTCGGGTCAGAGGTCATAAATTTAAAATCTATTATAATTCTGCACATATAGGGCGCAGTTCCTTTCGAATGATATCGAAAAAGTGTACGACAACTTTTGATGTTTGCCTATTAATATAAAAGATAATTCTTGAATGCAGATTTTTTTTTAATGGCTAATTATATGTTTTAAAGTTAACTTTGAGAAATAGGTTATACTATTTTGCTTCTTACTCCATGTCAATTGATCCAAATTGAGAAGTCTTTAGTTGCCTTTGGAAAAGCGTAATGTAAAAAACTAACTTAAGGTTATTATTTTAGATTTTTTATTTTACGGGACGTCATTTCAAGCTCCTTTTTGCGCTTCAGCATTCCTGAATAGATAACTAAACAATATCCTAATAAAAACTACGTATTTTGCTATTTTGGGGTGTAGTTTTTCAATTTTCGGTGTCAAAATGGCATCACTTAAAATTACTAAATATCACTTAAAAATTACATCATATATTGTAAGTACTGAAAAATAAAAATTTATTTAATATGTTTTTGGTCTGAAAATTTCAGGTTTACAACCTAAACCAAGGATAAAGCTGAATATAATTTTCCTTAGAGTTTAAAAAAAAACCTTTAAGAACTTTATTCAGAAACTGACAAAATGGAACTTAATTCCTTTTCAACGACCTGAGTAAACATATAAGTGGGCAAATAGCGGTCGAACATGGGCCGAACATGGGCCGAACAAGGGTCGAACAAGGTCTAAAAATAATCAATAATGCCTAGCGGCAGCAAATGAGCTCCAAAAATGGCCATTCAAAGCCTAAATTAAGTTGTACGGCCGCTGTAAGTCTGTTGTATAGTCGGTATACGCCCGTTGTATGCCACCAAATTTTCAAATTTTTTATATAATAGCAAACGTATGAGCAACAGCAAAAACAAGCCTCACTCGGCGATGCTGATGTTGATAGTATCGCCATTTGTGTGTAGCGCAAAACAATTGTTTTTGTATCTGAAGTTAGTTGTTGGAATACAATGCTCCAGTGAATTTTCAACTAAAAGAGTATAATGTTGTTTGTATGATATTTTTTAATTGTATTCAATATTAATATCTGGTTTTCCAATATAAACCTATTTCTGAACTGTAATTAAATAACACAAACTAATAATTACATATTTCTTTATAATATAAATAAATTAATCTAAAACATTTACTTCTGTTTGTCATTTCATCACATTTTCATTGTAGAAAAACCACTGTTCGGACAATGTACGGCCGTTGTACGCACGTTGTACGCCCGTTGTACGGCCATTGTACGCCCGTTGTATATCCAAAATTACTTAAACACGGCTTTTGTAGCCGCTGTTTGTCAAAAAAGTCCTGCAGACGACCCTTGTACGGCCAAAAAAATATTTAAAATTAGCGGCTTGTTCGGCCGCTGTTTGGCCTTAGCTTTAAAGGTTTTATTTTTATTTGGAGAGCACTACTTGACGTTAATTTAATATAAGGAGCACTTTTACAGCAGTTTTAAGAAAATAAATTTTTAATAATACCAAAAATATATGAATGTTTCGTATATGGGCATTTCCGTGGTTGCGCACGTAACGTTCGTACGCCTGTTTTGTATTTAGAAATTAAAAAAAGCAAAGAAAAATTGAATCTTTTTGTCCTGTTTTAAATTTTCGGATATCACTCTAGAAGTCTTAGCTTTAATGTAAAAAATGAAAGCGATCAAAAGTTTTCTCCAAAGATATAAGCATATAAGCAAACAAAAAAGGACGCGTTACGATACAAAAATTAGAAGTGGTTTTTGTCTGCATCAATATAAACGAAAATATCTGCACGAGTTTTTTTATGAAAGTTGTTTTAATATAATTTGAAATATTGTTGCTGTATGTATATTCATAATTTTTTCGTTGAAAAATCTTTTTTAATTATTTTTATACAAACTATTATATGATATGTTACAATAAAGATTTCCAACTTTCGTTAAAATTTTTAAACTCTTGTCACCATTTTTTAACTTTTGTTGAATTTAAACATTTATTCTCAATTATGGTGATTAAAAAAATTTTCAGTAACATTTAATTTTTAAGTCGCGGTGGACCCATTGAGTGGAACCTTTTTTCGGAGCCCATTTGCAAAAAAGAGTTATAATAAAACATAATAATACATTTTTTATGGCAAATAAAATGCATTATTTGTGAGTAAAAATTACAAATTTTATAGCAAATGTACCTTCGAAAGAATCAGAAAAAGTACCTGAAATGTTTCGAAATTTTGAATATTGAAAATGAACATTCACAGTTCAACTAACTAAAGTGTGATCCAATAAAAGTTTCCTTCTTTGTTTTCTAAATAAAATACATCAAAATCAATGTATTGATGCAAATATTTATTTGAAAAGAAAATTCGCTTCCTACAGCTCAATGTTTAAAAATTATTTAGTTCAAATGTTGCCCACGACTATTTTTGTCCATTCTGTGGGTCCAACTTTCACATTTTGACAATCGAGATCTGCGACGAATCGATTGTTCACAGTTTTCACGAACACTCTCACGAAAATTCTCAAAATTACGGGCTCTATGCACTCTAGTAGAGTGATGAATGTCCAATAGTGTAAAATTTGTTTGAAATTTGGTGATGGTTTGATGACTTGGACGCTCATAACGACCAAAATGATGTTGAAGAACTGTATAACATTCTCTAACTGATGACTGATTTCGGTAGTAAGTTTCCACAATTAATAAACGTTGTTCAGGAGAAAATCTATTCATGATTGAGTCGTATTGAATACTGAACACAAATGTCATATGGACAAGCCATTTGACATATAACATCTGTCAAAACAACCCAGTTTAAAAAGAGACCTCGTATTGGTTCACTCTTTACTTAGATCCAGAAATGTGGAAAGGAAATTTCAATTGTCTTTAATATAGTCCTAAGAATGTGCACCTTCGTTTGAACACCTGATGCAAATAATAAAGTAGACATAAAATTTGCAATAAAATCCAATAAGTGAAAACAAATCTCGGCAGCTACACACAGAATACTACTTTATAATATTTATGTGCAACATAGATATTAACTAATAAATACTTCAAAATTTTAGATAAGAATTTGAACAAAAACTGAACATAAATCAAATTTAAGGATGACATTGAAGAAGTTATTGGCAACAAGTAAAAACGTGAAATTTTTTTGCTTTTTATAAAAAGATACAATGAAAAATTTATAAATTCCATTAAAACGTCCTGCAGAAAGGCAAGCAACGCAGGATGGCAGCACAAATCCTCAGCAAGCAACAAAATTGCGGATTACTGTTAAAAAGCCAACAGTATGACAACAACAACAATAAAAAAAATATAAAAAAAGAAGAAAATATAAAGGACCCGGTAACATTGCTTTTCCGTTGCTATTCTGTTGCTTGCTGTTATATTATTTATGAGCTTCAATATTATCAATATTTTTTACAGCTAGCTCAAGCAAAAGCTATGCAAACTCGACTAAGCCGGAAACGGAAGGCGGAAAATCAATGGCGCAACGCCATCATTGCCGGGCCAGGAAACAAGGTAGCAAAAGCGAGCAAATCACGCACGCTCTTTTATATAATAAACAAAAACAACAATAACAGCAAGTAAAAAAGAAACCAAAAACATTAAGAAAGCTCCAAGAAATGGAGCAGGCGGAGAAGTGAAAATTATGAAGGCAAAGTTAAAAGAAAATCCGAGCAGCAGCTAATGGAATAGCAAGCTTAATAAATCATTTTTACATTCAAAATGCAGACATTTTTTTTTTCAAAATGGACAAAATGAGGCTGAGTGGTGCGCGCTAGGTCAAAGCAAGCCAATTATATGTCCTAAAAAAGGAAAAAAAAAATTGAAAAATAGCAACAACAAAATTGGATCAAATCGGTGCGCAATAAAGCTAGAGAAACGATTGAAAAATTAATGACTATTCGCATTGAGCGTGGCTTTCAGCTAAAGTCCTTTCATTGCAAAAAAAATGTTTAAGAATAATGTAACGCTTTTAAGTTAAGTAAATATTGTAAAACACAAATACATACACACACTGTATAGGTGCTTCTAAAGCAAAAAAAAAATTAACTGAAAATATGAAAGCAGCAAAGTAGCTGAAGCAGAGCAGCGCAGCAGCAGAAAGTTAAATAGAAATGAAATTGCAATCAAAACATAATCTTATTACTTGCTTATAAACGCATACTCTCTCACCCGTGCTTATATCCTTGCTTGCATCAGTCAGCAGGACTTTCTTCTTGTGCAAATTTTCCTTATTTAGTTTTCTTTATTTTTTATAGTATCTTTTTTTTCTTTTGGTTTTCCTACTCTGGTTCTCTTATCTTTATTCATTATTTGACTTTCATTGCTTTACGATTTGAAGCTTTAGTTGTTTGCTTTTCCAACTCAAGCTCATCAAGACTCCAACTGAAGTTGTTCAGTCAGGAGCTAGAAGACAAAAAGTAGTTGCTGAATAAGTTAAGCAAGCATCTGCTGTGCTTGCTTGATAAATGAATTTGTGCTTCAAATAAAAGGATTCTTTAGACGCTGCTTACGTTTTTGATTAGATAGAAATTGTGTAAAATTCTCAAATATTGCTAGAGAATACTAACCCAAAGGAGCAATATTGCTGTAAAGTTATGTTTAGCCAAGTGGGCAAACTATTCTGAATTTTTAAGTTGGTTCAGTTAATCTTAAGAAATTAGAGAAAAGTATTGAAATGATAATGACAAAAAATAGTGCAGCTTGTAGAGGTCAAGAGTAGTGGCAACTCTGGTAAATTGTCTTATCGGCCTAGCCAGCTAAGCAATCTTGAATGTAAACTTCGAGCAGAAATCAAGTATCTCGTAATTCAGAGTGCAAGGACCCTATTTGATAGTAAGTTCAATTTAAAGCTCTGTTGCATTAGCGTAGTTAGAGAGGTATGTAAGGGTCCGTCGCCCTAGGCCCAGGGTCTTGGGACGGTCCTCAGTATTCATGACATTTTCCAAATACACTCACAATCGAAAAGAAAGCCGACTTAATAACACAGTGCAACACATTTTTTCGGGGGTGAACCAAAACAATCTCAAACGATAGTATTTGACATCAGTAACAAAAGCCCAAGGCGCTTTTTGCTCTACTACGTCACAAATTTTTTTACAGTGGTTTTAAATTTAAATTTTTTTGGTCAAAATGAAATTAAAAAATATGAAAAAATCATATGTTAAACTTAACATAGGGTGGTTCTTGTCTTCGGAAGCCTAAATTAGAATTTTCCGGGAATATTTTTGCGCAACACTTTACCCCTCTAGCTCCTGCCAGTATGGGTCAATTTGACCCTTTTTTTGGAAAATAACCTATAAGTCAACTTTGGAGGGAGGTCAATAGTTAAAACCTTCCAAAAAAAATATTCTCCAAAAATTTCACTAGTGGTCACCTAAGACAAGCAACCTCTACGAGTTCAAGGTTACACATAAAATACGAACCGAAAAGATAATACATTTATTTTCATGTTAGGTAATTTTAATGTTTTTTTTTAAATAGTATCCATATCATTATCACTGTTTTGGCATGAAATATCACATACTTTAGTGAGGTTTACATCTATTTCCTAATATCTAATATCCTATTATGTTTGAGGGACATCAGATATAAATTTTTGATCATAGTATTTTTCACACGCTATAATCAGTTCCTGACTGGAATGACCTTGACTGCTTCGAGATCGTGTGAAATGACCGCAGATATAACAAAATTTCTTTAAGTTTCCGCAGAACTCCATTGAAAATAAAATTTTTCGAAAAAAGACCACGACACTTTCACTTTCACAATTTAATTAAATTACTCAATTCCCACTTCATTGAATTTTTAAGCTAAGCCACCTTAAAACAACTAACGTCATTTTTTACTATAACTTATTTTCGTTTATAGTATTAAGAATATAATTATAGCTTTATAATTAAGCTTTGACTTAACGGACGACGGACCGTTATAATATAACAAATTTATTACTACTACCCCAACAACAATCAGTTCGTACGCCTGAATATTTATTAATATTAGCACTTTCAACTTTTATTTATATTAAGAAATCAATGTTTTTGATTCAACAAAGTTTGTTATAATCTTTAAGCTTGAAATGTCATTTCTAAGGCCGCGTTCATAGAAAACGCTTTTTGCTGAGCTTTTTCCATCTCGCTTGCTCGCACAAGCAGAAAGCGCACACTATAGACACCTATAAGCTCAAGAAGCTTCTTTGTGAAACGATGAATAAGCGTTCAGTATGACCATAAAAAGCTCGACATAGCTGCTTTATGAATCAGCTTCAGCCAAAGCGTCCACTATGAACGCGGCCTTAGAAATGATATTTCAATCTTTAAAAATACAACAAACTTTGTTGTATCACAAACATTGATTTTAAAATATAAATAAAAATTTAAAGTGTTAATATTAAAAAAAATATTCAGGCGTACGAACTGATTGTTGTTGGGGTAGTAAATGAAGATATTATTATCGCACGATACAATAGTTGCTTAAAAATAAATGTATTATCTTTTTGGTCCGTTTTTTATGTGAAACCTTTAACTCGTAGAGGTTACCTGTCTAGGTTGAGTCCTAGTGAAATTTTCTGGAGAATATTTTTTGGAAGGTTTTAACATTTGACCTTCTACAAAGTTGACTTATGGGGTCTTTTACAAAAAAGTGTCAAATTGACCCATACTGGAAGGGGCTAGGGGTTAAAGTGTTAAATTTTAATTAAGGCTTTCAAAGACAAAAACAACCCTGAATTAAGTTTAACGTAAAATTTTTATTTTTTAATTTCATTTTCGACCAAAAAAGTTAAATATAAAGCCAAAAAAAGTCACTACTAAACCAAAAGAGATCTGAAAAAACGGCAAATGCAGAAATATGGGCGATATATACCTAGCTAGCACAAAAAGGTTTTAAAAGTGTCGCAAAAGAGTCGCCAATACAGATATATATCGTAACTGTAACGTAATTACAACTGAAAAAGCAGATATTTTACGCTTATTTTGTAACAACTTAGGTTGCAATCAGGCGAAAAATGTGTTGTAATAATGTTATAAATGTGTTGTTGGTACAAATTAAAGTTGCACGCCACAAGATGAAACATACTTCAAACATCCAAAAAAGTTTTTATTGTGTTATTCTTAGGTTACAATTCAGGTAAAATAACGTGAATGTAACAAATATTTTGTTTTATTGAAGTTATTTTTTGTTATGATGACAGATTTTTTAACAAGAAAGGAGTACTGATGACATTAATATTCCTGATTGAAAAAAAAATAAGTTCTTAAAAAGTTTTAAAATGTTTTGCATACAAAATTAATTAATATAATTTTCTTTAATTTAATTATTAATTTTTTGGATGAACTTTAAAAGTCAAAGACAAATTGGAATGCAGTAAAAAGATATGAAATTAAATTGAAAATATGAAGAGTTATAAATTAAAATTTTACAACAAAAGCCATTTTGTCGATTAATGTTTGTGTTTTACCTCTAGAAAACTCACGCGCCACCCAAAAACTAAATATTTTCAAAATACTTTGGAAATAAGAAATATTTCGAGTTTTTAATTTCGGCGTAATAATGTTTAATATAAAGCTAAATTATTTTTTTAAGTTCCTAGTGTAATATTGCACTAAAAATACTAAATTTATTCCAATCAAAATTCATAGTAAGGACAAAAAATCAGAAATGACCAGTATGAAGTTATTAGACACTTTTTCCCGAAGTTCTTGCAACTGAATAATAACCTCAATACATATTTCTTGCCACTAATGAAATATCAAAAGTTACAAAGATTTTTTAAACTTGTTGCAACTGAATAAGAACTCAAATGCAGCATTTACTTGCAACAATTTTATTCATAACTTCTTGCAACTGAATTATAACTCCAATACAACGTTCATGTAATTAAATTATGTAAGTTGCAATGATTTTTTCTAAAGTTTTTGCAACAGAATAAAAACCTCAATACATCGTTATTATATCAAGCAAAATTTGATAAATTACACAATTATGTTTTTTAAACTTCCATCAACTGAATAATAACCTTGATACAGCACAAGTTTGCAATGATTATTTTCAATGTTTACGCAACTTAATAAAAACCTCAATTCAACTTTATTTTTCCTAAGTACATTTTTTGAGTTATAGTAATGTTTCCTAAAGTTGTAGCAACTTAATAATAACCTCAATACAGCATAAGGTTGCAATGACTGTTTCCAATGGTCTTGTAACTGAATAAAAACTTCATTTCAACCTTATTGCAACAAAACAAATTCTCATAATTTCACAATGATTCATTGCCATTCAACGAAAAATTTGTTCAATTTGGTAGTCTCATTGAACGCTAAAATAAAAAAAAATGGATTACATGGTAGTAGAAGCCTACACAAAGAAATCGACAAGCAACACAGAATTTTTGTGAACAATAACATTTATATTTTGCTTATGGCATTTTTAGTTGTAGTGACTTTCCTAGAACTTAATAAAAACATCTTCAAACCGAAGTTCTGAACATTTTGTTGCTGTGACATTGATATAACTTAACATAAACATAAAGCAACTTAGTTGCATCTAGGTTGCTAACTTGTTGCTGTATTTGTTAAAATTACAATACACAAACATTTTTTATAGGTGCTACAATAATGTTGTAATAATGCTCATTTAACGTAAAAATTACTTATTTTTTTCAAAACTTTATGAAACATTTTTGCAACAAATGCATTTATTCGTAACATAATTAACACCGTAGTTTTACTTATTTGCAACAAAACATATGATTTGTTACAAATTACTTATTTGAAACTTTAATACAACTTTAATACAACCCATTTGTGACTTAATTTGTTTAATAAAAACTGAAATACCACCGAATTATAACATATTTTTGTTACAAATCGAAATCTGTGCTAGCTGGGACAGTGTTAATAAAATATCCAATAAAAAAATTTAAAAAAATTACATAACCATTTTTGTTATGCGGATTTTTGGACGAAATCGACCAAAAAAAAAGCACAACCAAACTTTATTAAAATTCTGAAAGAGGAATATGTTGAGAGTCTATCGCATTTAATTTGACCTCTCAGTGTCGTCATAACTTTTTTTTTTTAATTTATTGTTAAAGTTGAAGTGTTCGAATTTATTTGTGCCGACAATCGTTGAATTTTTACAGCCATTGGCCTTTTTTGAAAATGAGAAAAACAAAATTCAAAACAGAATTACAGTCGGTGTTTCTCAACCGATTTTGATTCTTAAATTTTTAAGAAATACATATGTTTTTGACAATAATTTTGTATCAAATCAACAGGTAATGAATGCGAAAAGGATCGAATTTCGACCATTGGCGAACTCTAAAAATTCATCCCGCTATTGATTTTAAAGCAATTAAGCTCCAATAAATGATGTGTGCAATATTCTATTGTAAAAACAATGTTTCGACTTTTAGTAATCGTGTGGTTTGGTTATCTTTAAATAATTCGGGTGAGTTTTGAGAGAGTAACACAAAAATTTACACATGTGCATGTATATTTGTGGTTCTTTTGACCACAACTAGCGATTTTGAGGGTATGTTGGAAAAATAAAAGTATGCAAAAATATTAACTTCTGACTGACCTTCAATCTCTTTTATGATTCGTTCAAAGATTTTCCTTTTATTTTTATTTTGTTAAAGCATTTCATAACAAAAAAAAAACCTCAAGAAATGGGTTTACAAAAAAACGCACTAACGACTTTTTTCGATACTTACAAATACAAAAAAATATTGTATTTAAAAGTTGCATTAAAATTTCTTTCAGGCACGCCTTGTGCTTCGGGTGCTTGGTTTTTTCTCTCAGTGTATTTAACGAAATAGAGAAACTTTTTGCTGATATCGCATTTTAATCTTAAATAAAAATGCTTTGCCAAAATCCAATTACTGCGACACTTTTTAATTCAGACTGTCATCCCAAATAACAAGTTTTTAAGGAGTTTTCCCCCCTCAGATTTCACCATTCACCTTATCAGCACATAACTGATTGTTGTATCTTATTACAAAGTGACAGAACAACATCATGAATAAATAAATGCGAATTCATTCGCACCTCTGCTGAAAATCTGCTCACCCAAACATATCGGCGTTTTGTATATGCTTTAACATCCCTATCAACAAACCCCCATCTGGCACATATATAACGATGACAACAACAAAAGCAGCAAAAACAACAGCAACAAAAAACTTGCAACAGCAAAGAGCTAATAAATCAACAGCAAAGCGTAATGAATAAATGATAAGCATGAAAAATGGAAACATTTTTCCGATAACGCACAGAATAGCAATAAATCCAACAAAAACAGTAGCAACAGCAACAACTACAATCACAACAACAAGAACAACAACCACCAGTTTGGGCGCAAGGAGTTAGAATACTTTCCCATCAATGGACCATGTTGAATATTGACTTTGCTGCTGCTGCTACGAAAAAACTATTCATTAATGAAGCCTACTTTTAGGTGGTCGCACCAAGTTCTGTTCTTTGCGTACCTATTCGATTTTTTTTTGCGCTACAATTAAATTTAATAGGTTTTTGAAGGGTCATAAATCGCGTTCGAGCAGCAACTGCAACCAATAAAAAACAACTACTACAACAAAAACGACTGCTGCTCTGCGCTGATGATAAGCATCTGCAACGAATTGCAGCAATGATCGATTGATTAATGGGTTAAATGGCAGCAGCAGTAGCACCAGCAATAAATGATGTCCAATGTTGTTGGTTTTGAAGAGGGTCGTCGGTTGGCACCCTACTTCAGCATATATAAAAAAAAGCAAATTCAAATCAAACACAAATAATTCTATTTCCAATACCCTGCCATAGACTAAAAGTGTATCTGCATATTGTTTGTTGTGTAGATATCTTGCAACTCGTAATTGTGTCAATGAACAATTAGCAGTGGATGGTGGTGGAGCATGAGCGGAGAGGAGAGCGGAGAAAAGAGACAGCAGAAGTGTTCGTGCTCGCGGTTAATGAAAAACGATTTTTCAATTTTAATCGCTTGGCTCTCGCCACGTTGCTGTTAATTTATTTATTGATTTTTTTTAATTTAAACGATTTTTCAAAAAATTAATATGGAAAATTATAGCAGAATGTGCTCTGAATGTGAAGTTATCAGCCGCGTCAGGCTACGCAAGGGTTAAGTGCCTGCCACTCAATTTAGATTTAGTTTTAAGCGCAAGGGATTTATATCAATAAACAGCAGCAAGTAGCTCAGTTGGATCAATTGACTGGATTGGAGTAAATTTTGAAAACATGTTGCTGCCACTCACGCACCGAGAACACAACTATGTAAGACCAAAGAAAACGCACTTTGCCGCAGAGACTTTTGTTTGTTAAATTGTACCCAAAGACAAAACTTCTTTGTGACAAAAACGAAATGTTATTGAATTAACAAAGGCGTACTTAAAAACAGGGAATGCAAAATACCAAAATAACAATCGGTGATGCGGGATACATTTGCTACTGTTTTTGTTTACCGCCACATGCAAAAACCATAACAAAGAAAATAATGTTTTGTGCTCGTTTAACACAACGCCACCACTCTGTTTGGCTTTCTTTTTTTTCGTGTTAGGGATAGTGTTAGTGATTGAAAAGAAGAGTGATATACAAATAAAGCGGAACAAAATTTGCGCTCTTTAAAATACAGAACAGATCAAAACTGAACCGTTCGTTAAGGTTTAGTTTCATTCCCTGGTTAAAAATAGAGACGATATTCTTTTTTATGCGAATAAAGATTTTTTTTTTGGTATGCTTAAGTAGTATGTTAAAGTACTTTCAAGAAAAGAGCATACTTTGATATTAAAATTTGTGCTTGTTTGTGTACATTATCTTACAAAACTCAAAAAATACAAGTTTCAATTAATTTACAAAAAATTATGTACGAAAAAAATGCACAAAATAAAAGCAACGAAAACCTAAGTTAAATTAAAGTTTGTCGGTGAAGACAAAGTCTTAAATAAAGCAAAGTCTTTATGGGGTTTCGGACTATCCTACATGTAGGACGGCAGAGTAACGGGGAGGTCTGTTAGATCTTTCGGGCTATCCTACATTTCGGATGGACTTCATTATTTTTCAGCGTTCAAGAATATTGCATCGTGCAATGGCAAGACAATTTCTTGCTGTTTTATAATTTATGAAGTTTACTTCTATAAAGTTAAATTAATTCCTTTATAAAAACAGTATGCTAACCACCTGCCATTTTTATAAATTCAACTTTGCTCTCTGTCTACGTTTTTTTTATATGTTCACTTCACGACATTTTTTTTAGAATGAGAAAATTTATGAAGGCGGATGAGCGTGCGTTCGCAAATACTACATGAAGAATGGACCAGGACAAAAATCCAAAAGTTTTTGATTTTCATCCAAAATATAGGACGGGCCGGAGTATTTGCTTTCGAACATCCTACATATCCATAATA
This sequence comes from Dichetophora obliterata, assembly GCA_963920525.1. Classification (NCBI taxonomy): domain Eukaryota; kingdom Metazoa; phylum Arthropoda; class Insecta; order Diptera; family Sciomyzidae; genus Dichetophora; species Dichetophora obliterata. The sequence continues at coordinate 227,119,835 of OY986436.1, read as the reverse complement.
GAACATATCTTACATATCTTACACATTACCCTATTCTTGAAGCATGAATATTTTATAAATTGGAATATCTTTAGGAGTGAGATAGGTCAACCAAATTTTAATCATTAACCGAGGGACCTAATGCCCACATATCTGCAAACCAAATTATCAATAAATAACATATCTCAACATCAATACTACACTACTCTATTTTTTTAAGCATGAAATTTGTATAAATTGGAATTTTTCTGCATGCCAAAGCAATGAATGTGTTTTAAAATCAATTTGGAAAGTAGGTTCGCCAAATTTTAAACTATTGTTATGTCACTAAATACTTACCATTCGGTAAATAAAAATTTTGAAAAATTTTACTTCCCTAATTTTCAGAAGCGTTCAAACCTTCAAACTCGTTTTCCCAAAAACTATAAAAAAGCACATTCATGGTTTTGGCATGCAGGTGACGATATAACATTGAATAAAACTACATTATGACATTGATGTTGAAATGTGTACATATGTGCAAATTTTTTATAATAAAAAAAACAAAATGGCGGCGCAACAGCTTTCTGCTGGGAGTTCCCAGCCTTTTGTTGTCAACTGAAATCAGCCAAACAAAATTTTTTTATTAAAATTAGTTATTTCATTTTATATTTCGTATTTTCGTATTTATTTATTTGACACTTGTTGGTACAATAAGATAAAGTAACATCTTTTTTAAAGAGCATACTTAAAAAACCCAGTGGTAAATGGACACATGACGTAACCAATTATTTATTAAATACAATGTAGCTGCGAGGCCTCCAACACCTGTACACAATTCTGAATTACATTTGTTCGGGCATGGCCGCTAAGCAACTCATGACATCTACGTTACACAGTTAACAGCTTGTTGCAGAAATCTTATAAAACTTCGGTGATTTGTTTTGTGCTCTGACTTATATTCCAAAATTAAAAAAAAGTTTAGTGGACGGACTGTCAAAAACACACACGTGGACAGACGGTTAATGTGGAATACATGTAAATAGACGGACATTGAAAAATTCCGGCGAATAGTTAAAAAAAAAACAAATATTTTTAAGCTGGAACAGAAACTGACATATGAATTTACAGTAAGGTGGAGCAAAAACTATTTTTTTTTTGAAAAATTTATTTTGCGCGGCTGCGGTAAAGTTGAGAATGAATGCAAAACTTATTATAAAGTGTGTGCGCATTAGTTACACTCATAGATGTGGTGTCAGAAAATTCATTAGTAAAATCTTTAATCTAAAATTATTGAAACAAAACTACTTATTTTAAAATATGATTTTAGAAAATGATAAATCTTTCAAAAACTTTTTATTCTTGTTAAATAAAACAAAATGAAAATTTGGTTTATTATATGAAACGAAATTAGATTCCTAAGGAAAAATATCGGGATATAGTATATCTATACTAATATATAAAGCAGACTCACGAAATTTTAAGCCAGACAAGCTCGGTAACAGCTGAATCGATTATTTTTTGATAATTTTTTTTATTAATTCTTAATTACAATTTTATAATTTTGATAATTCTTTGATTATTCCATTCCTATGATAGTTTCCAGTGCAAAATCTTACTAAGTTTTTCAGAAAGCCTATTTTTTAATTATTACAAAATGTACGTATTTTATTTGACATTAATCAAGCAGTACAATACAACAGCAAACAAAAGTTTTCTCTCTTTTTAGCGAGAGATTTTCACAATATAACACGACAGCTATGTTGTGTAGTTTCTTTTAGGGAGATTGTTGCTGTCATACAGTGTTGATTAATATTCTTTGCAATTGTTTTGAGGGTAGTTGCCAAAATTCAGTTATAAGCACAAATTATGTTTTGCAGCCTTGCCAGAAAGCTTTTCCCTATTTTATACTATTTTAAGCGTTGTGACTAGTATCCGACCGAATATTCGGTTTCGGTTTCGGTTACGGCCAGTTTCGGCCCTTTTTTTGACTAGCTAATTTTATTACAATTTCGGCCCTGCTACAGGCTTCATCAGAAATTTTTTTGATGCCGGCGGAAATCTAACCTGACCGAAAGCTCAATAAACGATTTTAAACTATGAAACAGCTAGAATTTGTATGTAAATCATACAAAAATTATAATTTCGTATATAATTTGATTTTTGGTGTTAACGCAAAATATTTTGGTTAATTTTATGCATTTGATACTATAATTTTGATTCTTTCATCTCTATTGCAATTAATATTGAAGTTTTATAGGTACTGAAGCCAAAAAATGATAATTAAACTTCCGAACGAATTCTGTGTTTGTGGAATAAAGGAAAAGCAAACGAAATATTTATATTTTTGAAGTGAAAACTTCGTTAGGCGCGTTGAACGATTTTGGGTAAATCATTCGTTTGCATCATCGTATTTTTCCAAGGAATTCGTCATTCGGCCGAAAGAAATCACTTGGCAACTCCTGAAATTAATGCATATAATCTGTTTGTTATTATATAAATACTTAAGTTAGATTGCAATAAGATGTTTGCACTCAAAACTTATTATTAATTCGGTTTATATTTATATATATATGCCTTTAAAGTTTGGCAATTTCTTCAGTTGTTGTATTTGTCAACATTTTTGAAAAATTTGCTTTTACTCAAACAGCTGCTATTCATGGTGAGATTTAAAAATGGATCCATCTTCTTCTTTTTCTTCTTTTTTCTGCTGGAACTTCGTTTGCAAACAAGAAAAATAATGTATGGATTGAGTGTTTTAACATTTTAATCTTTAAGTTGTGATAAAAGCATATGTTGAAAATTCAAATAATTACATGCATGCTATTATTTTATTACATATCGTCAAACAAAGTTTGACAATTTTCACACTTGTTGTATTTGTCAGTGGCTTTTTATTTTCACCACTCCGGCATTTTATATTCAGAGTTGTCAACTATGGCTGTGTGTCAATCAGTCGTGGTAGGATAGAAAATATCAAGTTGAATAAAATTTTTGTGTGTTGAAATAAATTTGTCTTTTTTGCTGTGTCAAATGGACGACGAAATTTTAACAATTACAAATGTTGACATTTCGGTCGTGTTTTAGCGCAAATATTTTACTTTATTTGCATTTTATCAATTTGCGACATATTTAATTCGAGAGCTTGTACTTGCAACATATTTCGTAAACTTGTAATATTGTAAACTTAAAAAACTGTTAAAAAATTAAAAAAAATTAACGAAACAGCAGGCATATATTTACATATTTACATATATATAGTTCATATATATCAACAATTTAGCTCATTGAGGAAATTTAAAGAATATTTATGTTTATTTATATAATAACAATTACGTATTAAACCTGCAAAATAATTAATATTTCAGTAGTAATTGAATAACTAAGGTCTGCTTATCCTAAGTATTCTATTTATTAAAACTGTTTAGCTTAATTTCTTATATGGATTATACATAATTTATAAGCTATAGATATTTCTTAATCTTAGAATATTCTATTTTTAATACACAACGAAATACAAATATGATGAACATGTATATTGTGTTAGTGTTATGATATAAATTGATATAAATAAGCTTAAATTTTTTATATTAATCAATAATGAAATAATTTAAATAAATTACTTTAATTATATGTTTTTTTGAAATGGTAACACTTTTGCTTAAAAGAAATAGTTTCAGTAATATATAAAAAATTTAATAAATTGTTATAAGCTCTTAACAAAAATAATTCTAATTTCATATGCCAACTGTAGCTACACGATTAGAATTCACAACACCTACAAAAAATTTCCGGCTAACTGCGCCAACAACAATTACCAAGGAAATCTACAAACAAGGACGTACAGAGAAGAACAAAATCAGAGCGGAACTTTAAAAACTTTTTGATTTCATCCTTCATGTAGGACGGGCTGCAGTATGAGCTTTCGCTCATCCTACATGTCCGTCCGACCTGTCAAATCCATCCTACATGTAGCATAGTCCGAAACCCCCTATTAGCATGAAAATTCTTATATAGCAGTAAGGCGGTCCGTGGCAGGACAATGTCTTTAAAAAAAACAAAATTTTTTTTTGTTTTAATTAGTTTTTATGATCTATTGAATAATTACATGAATTAAGATTGTGAGCTTTAGATCAAGTAAGTTTTCAAAAAGGCAACAACAACAACAACAACTCTGTATAGAGTCAATCACTTATCTGACAAGACAGTCTGTTTCGTAAATCGCTACATATTCCTCATCAGTAGTCTTTGAGTGATTAAGCTGTGATCAACTCACTGTTTAAACTAGCATATGAATGTGCAGATTCTGGAATTCATTCTTATGAATTTTATGGCTGCTAATCATATGACATTTCAAAGCAGTAGGCTATTTATAGATCACCGCCATCAACTCTGTCAAGGGTTGTCATCTGTTCTAGTTGCTTCTTCATTTATTTCAATATTCATTGGTGTTCGATATTCATTCGATAATTATCGATAATTATAATTGACTGTCTAGTTTCTTTTTGGTCGTACAAGACTTAAATTTGGTAATTATATTTGTATGGTTACTTTCGACAGCTGTAATAAAAATGGGTTTCACCGTCGTCTTTAACCTCCCAAAAATCAATGAAAATGCTATATTTTACACGGTTTTGGTCGTATAATACTACGTTTAAATTGGGCCAAATGACTCATTTGGAATCAGTCATTCAAAAGTGCTTACATTGGTTTTTTTTTTGCTAGAGTATCTCATTTCATTTGACAATTGGATATTTGTTTTGTTTTTACTGGTTGATACTGATGATGATACATGTGTAAAAAATTATTTGTTGTTTTACGTTTTTCTTTGTTTTTAGTGTGATCGTTGTTTTTTATAAACATTCTCCATTGAATGTGTTCGAAATAGTTTGTAATAAGTTTTAAGAACGTATCCAATCTCAATAATTTGTTTTAAATGAGTTGAATTGCAACTGAGAATTTGTATGGGATATTAAATAACTTAATTTCTTATTTAGCTGAATGGCCTGAAATGAGTCATTTGACCCAGTGTTAACGTAGTATAAGACTAAAATTTGATAAAGTACTTTGAAGTATTTGAAATTTTTTTCACAGAAATTAATTTTTAAGCTGTAGGACATTGTAAAAAATATAATAATATTTTGAAAAAATAAAATTGTATTCAAAAAATAATAAGAGGTGGTAGCTCATAATTTTTAACAATAGAAATGGTTTATTGAATTGTGTGGCAAAACTAAGAAATTTTTTTCAGATAAATGATATGTACCATGAAAGAGAAGGGAAAAGAGAAATGGAAAGAAAAATTGGATCAAAAATAACTTTTGGTCTGTTTTTATTTTTTGAATATTTTAAAAGTTTTGTGAAAACAATATAAAACATTGAATTGGTGCAGTAACGGTTAGTCGTTTCTGATTTCTTCAAATTCACTTAATTGACCTTTCTTTATTTTTTAATTAGATGAACATCGATTTGAAAATGGCCGAGATTTTTGCTTGCAAATTGAAAAATTTAAATTTCAATCGGTTTTTTCTCATTCTAATTCGAAAGAAAATGTGTTATAGTGAGAATAGCTGTAGTTTTCTAGATATTGCATTAATTTTGACGTTATAATAAAGGAAATTTTCAATATATTAGATAAACGTACAAGTATTTTTGAAAAATCTTTCGTTTACCGTTATTTTTTTTATTAACGAATTTTCATAAAAAAACGCGTTGTACTGGGAAAATCTATAGTTTTTGAGATAAAGCCAAAGGTTTAATGCCATAATAATGGAAGTTTTTCAAAACTTAAGAAGAATAATCAATATTCAGAATCTAAGGGTGTTTTTTATGGAGTGATACAAGTTTATACCATAATAAAAATTGTAATATATTTTTAATATCAATGAAGCGGGCTTTATCGGATAGTAAATTTTATGATATTAATGTTTAAATATAACTTCGGCCATGTGGCCGCCTCGGCTGGCGCGTTCAAGGCGCAATCTGGAACACCAATTTTCACAAACTTTTCGCAGCATTTGCGGCCGTATCTCGCCGATAACTCTTCAAATGTTGATTTCCAGGTGTTAAATTGCTTGTGGTTTATCGACGTAGACAAGTGACTTTACATAACCCCAAAGAAAATAATCCAATGGGGTTAAATCACACACGATCTTGGGGGGCCAATTAATTGGGATATTTCGTGAAATTATTTTTTCGTCAAAATTTACCTTGAGTAAATCAATTGTAGAGCCCGCTGTGTGACATGTGGCTCCGTCCTGTTGGAACCACATATCAGCAAGATTAATGCCAGCTAATTGAGGTACGAAAAAACTTCGAATCATGTTTCTATACCGTTCACCATTGACAGTAACATTCTGACCATCATCGTTTTTGAAGACATATGGGCCAATGACTCCGCCAGCCCATAAAGCGCACCAAACAGTAATTTTCTGTGGATGTAATGGTGTTTCGACAAAAGCTTGGTGATTCTCCTCACTCCAAATACGATAATTCTGTTTATTTACGTACCCATTCAACCAAAAATGGGCTTCATCGGAAAATAAAATTTTCCATGGAAATTCAAAATCAATATCAATTTGTGCTTCAGCCCATTCGCCGAATTGGCAGCGCATACGATGGTCGTTTGGCTTTATTTCCTGCACAAGTTGAATCTTGAAAGGTTTTAAGCAAAGATCTTTTCGTAAAATTTTCCGTAAAGTGGAAGGACACAACCCCAGTTGCTGAGAACGGCGACGAATTGATTGATAAGGATCATCATCAATGCTTTCCTGTACAGCGGCTACAGATTCTTCAGTGCGCACTGTTCGGCGTCTCACGGGATGCACATTATCAGTAACAGTAAATGTGGTCCGAAAACGATCTATTGTTCTTCGAACGAGCAGCTCTGTAGGACGATTATGTACGCCATAAAATGAACGAAGTGCACGATAAGTTTGACGAACAGAACCATTATTTTGATTAAAAATATTCAGAATTTGCACGCGTTACTCTGGTGTAAGACGATCCATAATAAAATGTCGAAGCAAACTTAACAAAAAGCAGCTATCAGCTGTTAAATGGGTGGTCATAGAAAGCAGTGATGCCAACTCAAAGTTGTATCACTCTATAAAAAATACCCCTTACAACTGTTTTATTATTTAAAAAAAAACACAAATATTTTTATGTTTTGCATTTGAAGATTAAACAAAATACTTTTGTTTTAAGAATTAACACTTTTACATGGTATTAAATATTTTTATCGCAGGCGAAGCAGCGGTTATTTGCTAGTATAAAATAAAATTTGCTAGTATAAATGAGACCTATGTATTTTTTTAATATATTTTTAGATATTTTAGTGCTTTTTTGGTTGATGTTAAAATTATTCATAAGTACACTTTATATTGCCTTTATTTACTCTCTTATCTTTCCTGAGCTATCGAATGTAAGTTATTTCCAATCCATAGTATCATTCTATCTTAATTTAGACTATGAGATGCCAATCAAAAGTTGAAAGATCATAATTTAATTTACACAAACTTCCGCTAATTTGTATTTCATCAGTCGCTACACATCTCTTTCTTACTTCTTAGTAAATCTCAGACCACCAGCAGCTGCCACAGATTTACAGCATATACATACGAGTATCAATGGTCAACAGCAGCAGCAGCAGCATGGCGTCAAAACCACTAAAATTCAATCAAAGCTGGTATAAACAACAAAAACAACAATAACAGCAACAACCACAACCTAAAATATGTATTATAATTGGCTGCGATTTTTAGGATGGGAGCCAGTGGGGGAGGTTTTGTAGTTATGCATGGTATTAATGAATAGAATTATGCTTAGCATAATATATTTCACAAACCACAACAGATGGAAAAATAATTTTTCAACATGCACCATAGAAATTTCTTCGGAAATTCGGAAACTTTCATAAGATAAGAAACACTTAAAATGCTGTAGAAAATAAAAAAACAGTCTTTATTTCCCCCATAAATGTTGCCAACGAGCAGCTTTAAGCTGTCAAACTGACACCAAATAAGAACAAGTAAAGAGCGCAAGCACTCAGTAAACAAGATCTTATTTGAATGGAACCCTCATGCATCGTGGCCATATCATGTAGTAGGAGCGGCACGCATTGACAGACGCACCGCTCAAATTGAGCGTAATCGACTGCAATTAGTCTGCATCATAAACGTTCCGCTTGCGCTCCTTTGCGCGTCCACCGAAATCGTACAGGCAGCGAGGGTAGCGGCGACTTGAGTTGAATTTTGAAAAATTGTTTTCTACACATTTATCGAGATAACATATTTTTGGTCGCTATTACGAGCGAATAACATGTGAAAACTTCACTACGGCAACTAAAGCTGTCACAACTAAATCTAAAGCGTTATTTTACTGCATTTAAAGATGATTAATATTTAATTTAAATATATTCAGATTAATTCAAGTTGATAGGAGTTGCCATGTTGACTGAGCTTTAAAGAGCTTCTACGGTGCCGTACGTAACATGGGTGCGGCTAGCCGCCAGTCTAGGACCTTTTAATCTAAATTGAGTTTTGAAAAATGAGCTAGTTACTATGTAGCTAAAATGATCATAATTCATTGTTGTTGTGATTTATAGAGTCATTGAAGGAGATGTGTTTCTCAACAGCGGTTGAGGGTAGTCTTTCGCATAAATTCATGTTTGATTTTAGGAATTGGGCCTCAACATAGACAAATTATATAACACTTTACTGATTTTCAAACCAAATTTTAAATTGAATTTGTTATGTAATGCAAAAATAACGAAAAACAACTCTTTAAGACACTTCATTTAGAGCCTTAGAACAAGTGAATCGATTTTGAGAAAATAAAACTCTTTTGCTGCGCTGTTTGAGTTTTTCAAACAGGTCTTAATCAGGAGCGTACCGAGGCCATTTTGATTGGGGGGTATCAATGTATTTCGGCCGACTGGATACCCCTAAGTCCCGACTAATTTTTTTAAATACAACATAGTTGAATTATATAAAGTTACTCATCCGTTCGATTAATATAAATAAATCTTAAGGGGTTTTTTTCATTTGAACGGCTAAGAAAAACACTTTGTAATTATTTTTACTAAAAACTTTTTTTATGATGAAAAAAAAAAACTTGTGTACATCAAAATACATATGATTAAGTATGTTTTGAATTTTTTTTTTTTTGGTTTAGGCTTTTATCTGCTCTCTTAAGCTTTTCGCAATTTGGACATCATTTTTTGAATCCAAAAGGTGGCAACAATTTCTCAGCTAACTGAAAATTTGTTAGTTCATCTAAACGATAATGCTTGAAACAATAAGATTACGTATAACCAGCCAACTAAACCTCATACCTGTTTTTGGCGCCATTTTTAAAACAAAAATTTAAAAATTATCCCATTTTTTTACATTTCTAACACTCTTAAAATTCGAGTTTTAGGTTTTAATAGATGATTTTAGATAATAATCTTAGAGATTTTACAATAATATATATAATGCAAAACAGTTTCAGCTCAAACGGACTTTTTCGTTAATCTTTGGTACCTTTTTAAGATATCCTGAAATTTTTAGCCCACATATAGAAACACTTTTCAATCTTTCGATCTTTTTCAAGTGAAGAAGATCCCTTAAAGGTAGTTTTCATATCGTTCCCTCTATCAAAGAAAATAAAATAAAAGTAGATCAAGTAAGTTTTCAAGAAGGTAACAACAACAACAACAACAACAACAACAACAACAACAACTCTGTATAGAGTCAATCACTTAGCTGACTAGACAGTCTGTTTCGGAAATCGCTACATATTCCTCTTCAGTAGTCTTTGAGTGATTAAGCTGTGATCAACTCACTGTTTAAACTAGCATATGAATGTGCAGATTCTGGAATTCATTCTTATGAATTGTATGGCTGCTAATCATATGACATTTCAAAGCAGTAGGCTATTTATAGATCACCGCCATCAACTCTATCAAGGGTTGCCATCTGTTCTAGTTGCTTCTTCATTTATTTCAATACTAGCTGAACCCGGTGTGCTTCGCTACCCCCCTCGTACCAGGATTGCATTTCAAAATTGTGGCAATACCAAAATCACTTTTTACGCCATTGAATTTTCGAAATAAGTCCACCCCAGCGCCACCTACCGTGTCCATTTATACACAAATTATTTTCTTATGATTAAACAAACATACATTCTGAATTTCAGTTAAATTGGTCCATAAATTCAAATTTTCGATATAAGTCCACCCCAGCGCCACCTATCGGGTCCATTTATACACAAATTATTTTCTTATGATTAAACAAACATACATTCTGAATTTCAGTTAAATTGGTCCATAAATTCAAATTTTCGATATAAGTCCACCCCAACGCCACCTATCGGACTTTCCCGGAGGGTTTTTCCAAAATTTTCCTTCGTAAAAACCTTCTCCTGGCAATTATAAACAACTGAAAAAAAATTTTAGACAAATCGGCCCAGCCATTCTCAATTGATGTTTTACTATACATTTTTTACACCATTTTTATATATATAGATTCATTGGTGTTCGATTGTTTGTCGAAATGCAAAATAGAAATGAAACGAGTTTTTGCTTCGCCAGAAGCTAGTGTTCTAACTGAAAGGTGGCTATTTTCACAACCAAATGTTCAATTACACATGACTTTGACCGAAAAATCGATCAATTATTAGATTATTTAATTAATTTGACATTAATTAAACTTATTTGGCCGTGCTCTGCCATAGTTAAGTTAATTAGTTTTTATGATCTATTGAATAATTACATGAATTAAGATATGTAGCGATTTCCGAAACAGACTGTCTAGTCAGCTAAGTGATTGACTCCATACAGAGTTGTTGTTGTTGTTGTTGCCTTCTTGAAGACTTACTTGATCTAAAGCTCACAATCTTAATTCATGTAATTATTCAATAGATCATAAAAACTAATTAAAATAAAAGTATTTCAACATTACCGAATCAGCATTTAAAAATTTATTTTCGTTTTTGTTTTAAAATCTCATAGTTTATATGTGTTAAAAAATAAACAGGGCTTTCAATTTCTTTAACATTTTTTCTTTTAATTTTTTAAATTAATTAAAAAATAGTGTTGTAAATAAAAAATACAAACTTAATTTTTAAGTATAACATTTAAATATTAATTCTTCTTTTTTAAGGTAGCCCATTGCTGCGCAATATTATCTAAGTTAATGAGATCAACTATGTCCTTTTCCGATGAAAGTATTAATAAGTCATTAAGACGTGAGTCACTTTGCGTGGTTCTTAAATATTTTTTAACAAATTTTAATTTGATGAAAATTCTCTCATTTCCTGAAACATTAACAGGCACTATGCACAGCAAACGCGACATTTTGCTAACTGCAGGAATATCGCTTCGTTTCATCCCGATAGAGTTTCTACGCCTTCGCATAGATCATAGAATACTTCAAATTCCGCTTTCAATTAAAGTGAATCCAACAAGCAATTTTTTGGTAAAAATTTTATGGATTCTAAAATTCGCATTTGGGTCAAGTTATTAGAAGATAGAATTGGATTAAAGAGTTCATACAGAGGCTGTATTGTTTGTAAGCAACTGCTTAATTTAGGGGTTATCTTATCCAATACAAGTTTAAATTATCTTCTATAAAAACAGTTCTTTGAAAAATAAGCAGCGTTGGTATTGTTATTATCCAAACGTTTCGCCGTAAGACGATGGCGATGGCGAATTGAGAATTCCTTTTCAGCATCTGCTGATGCTGAATTGATTTTAACAATGCAACAGCTCTTCTAATTAGGTTATCCGTAACTTCAGAGTCCGAATTTATTTTTTCTAATGATTTAAGGGTACAAGAAATAAATTGCATAGCATTTAAAATATTCAGTTCAACGGCTTCAAGAGATTCAGCCAGGAGTTTCATATTTACTTGCACATTTTTCATACAAGCAAGACTTACAATAAAGTCCACAGAAATGAGTTGATTTAATAGCGAATATGCAGCATTGACCACTTGTCAATTTTCTGAGAGCTTTGGGAAATTTCGTTTAGAACATCAACATTGACATAAAGCGATGCTTTTATAATAAATGAATTTTGAATGCAGATTTAAAAATGGTATTCTTTTTGCCATCATCTCGAGTTTAAAAGTTAAAACGGACCTTTTTTCAATAGTTTGACTAAATCCTTTAAATCCTTTAAATTCATTATTTATTTATTTATTATAATTGTATTTAAATTAAAATATTAAGTCTATGAAATTAAAGATTTTACATCAGATTTCTTGAGCTAAGAAAATATCTTTAAATATGTTGGCCGATTTCGATCATTAAATTTTTTATTACAAATGTTGGGTATTTCTAGATAAGAATTTCAATCTCAGAAATTTCTACAAAACTGTATAAATTAGGTTTTAAAAAGGGGAATATGTGTGGCGACTGAGTAAGCCTTTGTTCGTTTGGTTTTGTTTTATTCCACTTATTTTTTCAACTTTTTGACAAGGTATTTGTATCAGGGACTGTTATCATTAAGCTATATCCAAAAATTTTAGCATCAATCATTATTTTATGATTTTCAAGTTTTTGCTCAGATATAAAAATAGTAATCTGATTTTATCTTTTAAATCTTAAATAAAAATCATGACTATTTTTTTGGTCAAACAAAAATATCATTTTCGGTTTTTATTTTTGGTCAAGGACACGGCTGCACACTTGGACTAAAAATGATCCATTTTTTCACTTGATCCGCTGCTCTCTTTTACATTACTATGCATTACTATTTCCGTACTTTTTTAACAAAATTGATACTACTTTTCTGAACTTTTTCTGCATTTTGTCACAAAGAGAACACTGGACTCGTTTACAACAATTCAACGCTGATACGACTTAAAATGAGTTGGCCGAGTGAAGGTTGTTTAAGTTACGACTAAAAGTGAATTGGCTGACTGAAGATAGTTTTGGGTATGAATTAAAATGAAATAGCCAACTAAAGTTGATTTTTGTTATGAAAAAGGCAATAAAAGGTACGACTGGCTTTAATGCGTTCATAATTATTGTTTATAAAAATCAATATCGAGGGCGATTTTTCAAAACGTGCTATTTGCATAATCACAATTTTTCAGGAGAGCAAAAAACTGTTTCTTTAGTTAATGTAAAGAGTAAGAACTAATCTTTCTTCTACAATATTATTTAAAAATGACACCGAAGTTATATATATGTTTTTTTAATTCCTATTATTTGCGCAGATATAGCAGATAGCACTTTTTACAATTTAAATTTGATAAAATTATATTTTCAAATAAGCAAATAGCACTTTTTGTACAAAAATACAAAAATGCTATATTGTATACTATTGAATGATTTTTATTTAAATTTCATGCTTTTTATTCAAGTTAATGGGTTTTTAATGTAAAACATTATTGGAAAGTAATATAATAACAATATTAATACATATAAAAATTTTAGAAGTCATAGAATTTAAACTAAAAGGTAACTAAAAGGTTAAAAATAATGATATTCTCGCGGAATAACAAGTTTTAATGCTTGCAAATGCTTCCATTTGCTTGGCTGGATAAGGACGTGGAGCAGATAGTAAGGGTTTTGGTTCGTTATAACCTTCGTATGTTTTGATTGTGGTTGGAAGGTTCATATATTCTTCATCGAAACTGAGTTTATATATAATGTCGCCACTTGGTAGATATATAAGAGATTTTATTTGTGATACGGTGGGATCATTCTTATTTCGCCCGGGTCTAATAGTTGTAAAACGAATAAGTTTTACATCGGTATAGTTTTTAAAGAAATTATAGTCCAGATATAGAGCATCAAAGGGCATATTTATTATTTTGTTATCTATTTTTACGGTCTTTCTAGCTTCTTTTGTTATTCTTACATAGTCATTTAGCAAGTATATTGTCTGCTTTTTTAACTTCACCTCAATCTTAGCGTGTGCACTGTCGCACTCCATTTGAGTGTGCCCCTTCTCTAAGTACTTCTGTTCAATTATCTTACTATTTTCGATAGCAAAAATGGACAATGCGTTTGATAAATAGTGGTTACGATTCTGATAGCCACAACCATCGGAATATATTATGATCGGTAAGGTGTCTAATAAACAATGGGTTTTTAAGTGATATATTATACATGAAATAAACGTCGACGCGGATAGATCTCCATTAGTTTCGTTCCACCAGTAATTTGTACATTGGTGTGTTGCGAGATTATAAATTGTGAAGTTGTGTACTTGAAGACGCTGTTTATAATAAATAGCGGATGCGTTTATATCGGGACAAAGTTTTCCAGCTTGTGCATCCATCGTAAACACGTAACATCGTCCTTCTTGAGCTGCGAGTTTGTCCCGTTGCTTTTCTAATTGAGCACGTTCTCTTTTAAATATATGGGTGTTATATTCATCCGCTGCAACTTGTTTGGCTTTAAATCCAACACACGTATCACATTCATCTTTACAAGGCATATATAGATCCAAATTTTGTTCTGCAAAAACATGTTTAAACGTAGAAATTGACACCGGACGAACTTGATTATCCAAACATTAAGATTTATAATCCTTATATATATCGGATTTAGTTTTGAATGCTGTTGCGATATATATTTTATTACTGTCCTTGCGGCAATAATGACTTTCCATTTTATCTAGGTTTTCGAAATATTCTCCTAAGTATCTTCTACAACCAGCATTTTTAGAATGAACTGTGTGCCGTTCATTTTGTTTGACATTAGGAGAAGAAACTGGTTTGTCATTGACCAACCAACGTCGTAGTATTCCTCTATTTATAGAAAGTGTGAAAGAAACATAGATCTACACACTTGAAGCGATTCATGATTGTAAGGAAGTTTATATACAAAGGTTTTCTGTTTTTTAGAATTTTCCACTGTCCTTTTAGTAGGTATCTGTGATATGTAGGCCTTTAAAAACACTCGCTTAGCTTCCCAAGACATGTTCCAAAACATTTTGAAACTATTGTTTCTGGTCAATTCATCAAATTTTTGGCAGTACATTACCTTCCTTTTTATACAAATTGCCGATAAACACGTTGGTCCAATTTGTCTTGCCGCTTTTGGTACATTTTGTTTGACAACTTTATCTACCGTCGAAAATCCCAAATATTGTTGACCCTTCATCCGCTTTATCTTATTTTCCTTTCGAATTTCTGCAAAGTAATGGGCTCGTTTTTTTCTACGGCAAGCGACTACATTGTTGTTGATTTGTTCATTCTCGGAATCTGGATAAAATTATTGTTTACAATTATAATTGTCACGAATTTTAAACAACAAACCTGATATGAGATCGTGCCCAACATCGTCTTCGTCGGATGAATCATAATCAATTGCAATACGTTCTAGGGAATTACAATACACGGCTTTATGCTGCTCACTTTTTGAATAAATATTCATTTCAATCATAATAAATTTCAGTATAATAATAACAAAAAATTATTTTTTTATGCAAATAGCACTTTTTGTATGCACAAATTAATGTATTGCAGATAGCACAATCACAAATTTTACAATAAAATGATTGTAAAAATAATTTTTCACTTTAAAATACATATAATACATGACAACTAAATCAGCGAACACATTGCCATCAAAAACTCATTTTCGACAAAAGTGCAAATAGCACGTTTTGAAAAATCGATATTTTAAAAAATTTTAGTAAAAAAAAAACAATAAGGCCGACTCTAAAACAGCTAGGAGGGTAGTCTACCCCTTACCCCCGCTTCTTACGCCCCTGGCCACTGAAGGAGTTTTTGAGGGTAGACTGCGTTTGAGGGTAGACTTTCGCATAAATTCCTGTTTGGTTTAAGGAATTGGGTCTCAACATAGACAAATTATAACACTTCATGGATTTTCAAATCATCTGCAAACCAAATTTTAAATTTAATTTGTTATGTAATGCAAAAATAACGAAAAAAAACCTCTTTAAAACACTTCATTTAGAGCCTTAGCACAAGTGAATCGATTTTGAGAAAATGAAATTATTTTGCTGCTCTGTTTGAGTTTTTCAAACAGGTCTTAATTAATACTTAATAATTTTAACTTTATACATCTTAGTATACATTTTATACTTCATACTTTTTAGTTTGAACTTTATACTTTATTTATTTAACAACAAAAATTTAAGTTTGAAGGATTGCTTTTCAATAGCATGCTATGTCTATGTCTGTTTTGCTCTCACGGTACGTCTCGCTGTCGAATAAACTGTCTGTGTTTTTGTTAAATTTTCTATGTTGAAGCGAAGCAGATGTCACCACAAATGATTTGTTATTTTTGTCCTTATAGTTGTTGTTGTTAATAAAGCAACTATTGCCAGAATAAATGGCAAAAATGTCAGTGAACATGTTCGCCATGTTGAAATAAATGACAGGACATTTATATGTATAATAACATACATATAAAAAAAAACATTAGAATATTCGTTACAACAGTTGCACATCAAAGCCAATATATAGGAAATACAAAAATGGCGGCATTTAGAATGCAGATACGTATTAATCAAAAAGACAGTGAAGTCAAAAAGATTACAATATAAAGTTTTAGCGAATATTAAGGATATTTTTTATTAAACAACAAGGAATGAAACCAAAGGAAGGCAATATGTGTGTGAGCCTGGTAAAGGATATGCTTGCATATCCACCAATGTGTCTAAGGATATCTTAAAAGCCAAGTCAATAAAATATTGCTGCCATAAACAAAGCGCACCAGCAACCGAAACTACGTTGGAGAATTTTGAGTTCTTTTTCCGCTTCTTCGTTTCTGCTGCAACTGTTTGAAACTGATGAATGAAAGTCTTTAGCAAGCATGAAAACTAGCTGGAACCTAAAGGAAATAATATGGCAAACAACGTCATGATCGCAAAAAAAGTTTAATGGCAATGGTACAAAAAAATTGGTTTCATGTCAGCAGCTTATGGCTGTGCACAGTGTGCGATTTGGCCCATCTAGCATAGTAAATTCTAAATTTTTTTGTATGATTACTCATACAATTCATTCTTTCATTCTTTAAAAAATCTAGTTCGAGAGTTGGTTGTATCTGACACATCTTCTTTTATTGCATATGCTTCATGAAAGAAAGAAAGAAAATGCAGAGAGAAAATGCAGTCTTAAATTTGTAAACATTCCAGCAATATTACGATTTAAAAGATTCTTTGAAGACTCATACATATAAAAGAGTTGTTATCGTCGTAATGCTCTCAAAAAATACTCTGTTATGAGTACCAACATTTTTGGAGGTTGTGAACTCTAAAATACCGGTGTGAAGTTAGCCCAAAATCTTCATCCCAAATTTTTTAACTCAGCCCAACTTTTGAATTCGCCGTAAAACTCGACTGAAACATTTTAATTCGCGGCAGCTTCTTTAACGTGGCAAAAATAGCTAAATCATTTTTTTAAAGGGAAAAATTTAAGAAATTAAATATAATAATGCAAGACTACAACTTTTATAGTAAAATTTGGGCTGAAGTGTAAAAATGATATATTTTTGTGTGAAAGTCGGAATTCAAAATTTTTTTAAATGAAAAAAGTAAAGAAGTAGAAAAGGTTCCATTCTAAATTTTTGTTCGAAAATATATTTTAATGTGGCACCATAACTGGCACTATGCTCAAGTCCCGCTCTATCGTCCTTGCTACCGTAAATTGGTCTTGAAGTAAAATAATAAGTTTAGAAAAAAAAAATTTTATTTTGAAAACGAATAAAACTATAGAAGTCAAAAAGGTTCTACTCTACATTTTTATTCAAAAATGTATTTTTATGTGTTTAATCTAACGGCACTATGCTCAAGTCCCGCTCTGTTGTCCTTGGTACCTAAATTTGGGCTGATACGCAAAAAAATCGTAATTTTTTATGAAAGTAAGAATTCCACAACCCAAAACTTGCCCAAAACAAAAAGTTCCATTCTGGATTTTTGACCTGTAATAGAAAACTGATTATTTTAGTCCTTAATTCCAAAATGGCTATCTATCATCCTTCATATAATGATATTGAAAACAAATAATTAGTTAAAAAAAAATGTATTTTTAAAACGAAAAAAACTATAAAAAGTGAAAAGTTTCCACTCTTTTTTTTATGATAGATAGCAATTTCAGGATTAAGGACTAAAATCATCAGTTTGTCCTCAGCTATCATATATCTCAAATCCAAAATGTTTTGGGGCAAGTTTTGGTGTGTGCAATTTTTACTTTCATACAAAAATGAGGATTTTTGCACCTAAGCCCAAATTTATTTACCAAGGACGATAGAGAGGGACTTGAGCATAGTGCCATTCAATTTGGCACATCAAAATACATTTTTGCCTTAAAATGCAGGATGGAACCTTTTAATTTTCCATAGCTTTTTCGTTTTTAGAAAAAAAAAATTTACCTAAACTAAGTTTTTTAGTTTGAAGCTGTACATTAGACCGTATCGCAAAAAAAAAGTTCGCCGTACACCTTCTATTCTGAAGCATTTATGCAAGTTAATTTCGAAAAATTTTTTTTTTTTTTTTGACCGAACGTAGGGGTCGCGCATTTACATTTTTGTTTATAACTTCGTCATTTAACATCAGATTTTAAAGTATGTTATATCAAAGTTTTTGTCTCGAGGAGACCAATATTATTGTTTCAAAGGTCATTGACCTCAGACCCCCCGTTCTAGTACTTACTCACCAGATCTCAGTTCCTACCATGCTAACATGCCACCCTGATTTCAGAAAAAAAGCTCGCAAAAAATGTGTAAACTTTTGTGAAGGAAGTATATCGATTGTTTCAGTGCAAATATTTTTAAAAATTTTTTTAATTTTCTTTAACGAAATTAGGTTATTTTTACACTAGAGTATATCTTAAAGGGCTTAGAGCTACCTTGAATTGCAATTTAAAAACACTCCTAGCCACAACAACTTTTTGTACAGCTTATCCATGCCATTCTCAAAACACCGAGCGTTTTGTCCATGTAGTACATGAATCTGCTATGGCCGTCACCGATGAACAACGTATGGGCCACATTTTAGCTAAACTCGAGAGTCGTCAGAAATACAGCCAACTTGAATCACGTCGAAATTTGATGGATTGAAATTTTATGGATTAAATGGATCCAATGGTTTCTGAATTCAATAAAGTTTTATTTCATTTGTTAATTTTTGATTATGAATAGCCTTTTGTCTTAAAATTGCAATTCAAGGTAGCTCTAAGCCCTTTATGATATACTCTAGTGTAAAAATAACCTAATTTCGTCAAAGAAAATTAAAAAAATTTTTAAAAATATTTGCACTGAAACAATCGATATACTTCCTTCACAAAAGTTTACACATTTTTTGCAAGCTTTTTTTTTCTGAAATCAGGGTGGCATGTTAGCATGGTAGGAACTGAGATCTGGTGAGTAAGTACTAGAACGGGGGGTCTGAGGTCAATGACCTTTGAAACAATAATATTGGTCTCCTCGAGACAAAAACTTTGATATAACATACTTTAAAATCTGACGTCAAATGACGAAGTTATAAACAAAAATGTAAATGCGCGACCCCTACGTTCGGTCAAAAAAAAAAAAATTTTTTTTTCGAAAACAACAGACAAAAATGCTTCATATTCGAAGGTTTACGGCGAACTTTTTTTTTCCCCCCTATAACGTGATACGCTCTACTGTACATATAAAGGACAATTGATAGCAATTTGGAGTAAGGTGACAAATGTATCAAATAAATGTGCATATTTGCTAAAAAATGTATGTTTAACTCAATTTTGTAACTGCGGCGAATTCAATATTTAGATATGATTTGCTGCGAATTCGGAAAAAACTTGGGCTGAAGATTTTGAGCTATTTATTTTTATTTATTTATTTCATATAGCATTAGTACAAATAAGAACTAAGTTATTTTACAGTACAACATATAAGTATAAAATAACAACATTATTTATATATGTATATATTTGGATATAACAACAAGTTAATTAACATTAGAATTAAACAAAATTAAATAATTGTTTAAAAAAAAACAAATTTATCATATTAATTAGTTGTTAAAAAATCTTAAAATATTAAAACTTAAACATAAAAAAGGAAATATTGAGTTATTTCTCTTATGCTACGTGGTAGAGCATTCCATAGTCTTACGGCATTAATGAAGAACAGATTGGAGGTATTAAGAGAGCTATGCCTAGGAACTATAAGAACGTTACATCTTCTAGAAAGGCTGAATTGCAATTTTTCATAGAGATAATGTGGTGTTTTTTATGTATAATTTTATGAAGAAAAATGCAGTTTCTAGCATTAAGATAGTCAATCAAGTTGCACCCAAGTATTGCACTTCTGAAAGTTGAGAGGCGGTCAAATTTTTTTAAGCCAAATACAAAACGCGTGGCATAGTTATAAGCAATATTTAGTTTTAGTTGCGAAGACGAGTCGAGTCTACTGTAAACTACTTCCGAATAAGTAATAACTGGTAAAACTAGTTGCTTCACTAGCATTCGCTTAAGATCAATAGTACAAAGATTTGCAGACATTCTTACGGACAACACAGACAACTTTACGGACAACACTATTTATATGATCAATACATGATAGGGACGAATTCATACAAAAATCAAGATTTACGATTTTCGATACGACACTAAGCTTATTTGTACCAATGTAGAGGTCAGGAATTTTATCTAGGTAATGTTTGTTTTTACAAATAGGTAGTACATATGACTTGGCAGAATTTAATTGTAGTCCATTACTAATAGCCCATTGATGAATGCTTCTAAAATCCTCATTAAGTCTGTGGCAGAGGTTATCTAGAAGGTCAGTACTACTTGATAGATGGATTTGAATATCATCCGCATACGCATGCACAGAAGAATGTTTGCAAACATCAAATACGTCATTTATAAAAATAGAAAATAAAAGAGGGCCAAGAATTGAACCTTGTGGAACACCACTTAACACAGATTTATGGTTAGAGAACGCAAGTCCAACTTGAGTTCTTTGCAATCTATTTGACAAGTACCTTGCTATTAAATTCACTGCACTTTCACTAAACCCGAACAAAGTCCTGAGTTTCTGGCATAAGTATTGGTGACTAACCTTGTCAAATGCTTTCGAAAAATCTAATAAGCAGAGTAATGACACATAACCAGTATCAAATGCAGGCCGTAGGTCATCCATAACTTTAACTACCGCTGAAGCACACCCATCTTCACAGAAGTCTCTAAAAAGATTGTTCTATAATTTTTGTTTTTATAATTTTTTTAAACTCATAATAACGACTTCTTTAAGATTTACGTAAATAACTCTATAAAACAATATTATATGCAAGGGTCGCTAGATATATTTCGGAAAAAAATATTAAGACCGAATTTTTTCATACTCAATGGCATTGGCAAAATTCCAAATATTGTCCATTTCAAATTGGAGTTACAATAAGGGGAAGGGGGGTATGGCTTTGAAACAAGCGCGTCGGAAGCGAATTTCATCTGGGGGGCAGTACAAATGGTGGTGCAAAAAAAGTTCACCAAAATTTCTTCACATGAAACATTAAGAAGAGGAAAATATATAATACAAAAATATTATCGTTGTAAAAAAACTGATATTTTGAATAACTTTTCCTTTTAAATTGTTTATCTAGCCAAAAAAAGTGCGGGGGCTACTGCCCCCCTTTCCCCCCGCTTCCGACGCCAATGCTTTGAAACTGTTTTTTGTTTAATTTTTTCTCAATGTACGACATGTCGAGAGTATTGTGACAAAATTTCAAGTAAATCCGAGCAAAACTAACGAAGATACAGCGTTTCAAGCGACCGACCCAAGTACTGGAATGTTCTAGTATAAAAAACTTTAAATCGATTTTCCTACAAATCGTCTTTTCAAAGTCGGTGAACTCTAGCCAAACGGCTAGATCGATCATTTTGAAAATCGGTTTACTCATTCACAATTCAATTCATGAGGTAACGCTGTCTAGTTTTTATTTTTTCTTTGCTTATTTTTCATTTTATAGTAAGAAATAAGTCTTTTTTTTTTTGGTAAAAAATCGATTTTTTGACTTTCTAGTGCTGCCAAAAATCTAAAAAAAATTAAAAAAAGCTCCACAGCGTTACCTCAAGAATCTTATTAGCTCTTCAAAATATATGCATTTTTTTATTTCAGTTGATCTTCTGATGAGCTATGCTGTTCACCGCAAAACCACTTTTATTAAAGGTGCTTCCAGAAAATAGCCGCCATTTTGTTATATCTTGACATTTTTCAATATAATTTTTACTAGATATTTTTCAAAGTTTGCTTAATTATAAATACATCAATTTAGGTTAATTCCACTAACAGTAGTGCGTCAAAAAATTCGTAAAAATGGGTTATTTTTAGGCCGAATTAACCTTACCCCGGCCCTTAAAAGATAAAAAAGTTACAGAGTTGCAAATATACATACAGAGTACAATTTTGAAAATTTTTTAATTTTGAAGGCTAGTATTTTCAAAACTACAATTCCTTTAAGTAAACAAAAATGGTTATGTCTAAATTAATTATTCAAACACTTTAAAAGCGTTAATGAGATATGGTGCATTTTACAGAAAAATAACCTTTTTTCAGCAAGCGAAAATACATACAGAACTTCTTTTGTCGTCTCTGGCCCGAAACAGTGTAAAACTGTGTTAAAAGCGTCCGTTAAATTTTCAAAAAGGGTAATCCTTTCATGAACTTTATTGTTCAGTCATATTTTGATAATTTTCGGATTCTTTTTTATGAAAAACTACAATACCAGCCTTTTTGGGACTTTTTTAATTAGTCCTTTATGTGAGAAGTCTCAAAGCAGGCATTATAATGACTTTTAATGGAGCCTTATTTTTTCAAATCATTTGACAATCAAACTAAATACCCTTTTATGAGTCCTTAAAATTGTTCTTAAAATAAGGATGAGTCTTAAAACAATTCCTTTGGGACTTTTTTAATTAGTCCTTAGCATGAGTAGTCTGAATATTTTTGAACAATCATTTAACAATCAAGCTAAAGACTCTTTTATGAGTCCTTTCTATATTTAGTCATACAAAACAAAAAAGAATGGCACTTTAAGGAGTCTTATTTTTGAGCAATTGCTTAAAACTTATATCCCAGTGGTAAATGGACACATGACGTCACCAATGCATACAATTATGATTTACATTTGTTCGGGAATGGCAGCTAAAACACTAATGACATCTACCTTACACAGTAAGCAACAATGTGAGTAGATATGCACAAGATAGGAGAGAACAATAAAATGACGCACAGAATTGGAGAGAACACAAATATATTGAACGAAAATCCGAAAAAGAGAAAACACCGAAAAGAAGCAAACAAAAGCAAATGACGCCACATATTATTTCCACAATAATTTTTACAATTTTATGAACGAATTCATTACCTTTTATCAAGCACTTCAGAGTTAATGTTTAATAATTCTTTGTTTTATATATAAAACTTTGTTCTGGTTTAAACATTAAGATTAATAAACACACTTCACTGCAAAACTTTCTGTAAGAAAACATGATGTTGCTACACAGACGAATAAAGTCAAACTGTTGTTTTGACAATGAAAAAGAAATTATGTGAGCATAAACAAGATTTCGTTTCCGCTTACATTTCTGCATTACAGTGTCAGCAGCGACAAATTTTTACAAGCGGGATTAAACGTAAATCCTCTCTACGCCAAAAATAAAATGAAAACGAAAGAGAAACACATCAAAAATAAGCAAATAAAAGCAAGTGGGGTCACAAATTATTTTGATAATCATTTTTATAATTATTAGGCTTATTACGGTTCACAGCAATACACTGCTGTGTCTTATTTTAAGTAATAGGAATGTACATAGTAAAACAGAAATTACTGTTGTGTTGTGAACCGTAATAGGCCTATATATGAATGAATTTATTACCTTTTTTAAAGCATTTTAGAATTAATATTTAATAACACTTAGTTATTTAATGCATAAAACTTTGTTCTGGTTTGAAGATTCAAAATGTAAAGGTTCTAAACACTTACCTGAAGCTTCGAAACTTCATTGCATTTTAGAAAAAATTGGCAATATTATATGCCTATTAACATCCAAAAATAAAAACTTCCTGCTCCAAACTACGCTCCAAAACTTCATGTTAGAAAAAACGATGTTGCTACACAGCCGAATAAAGTCAAACTGTTGTTTGAACAATGAAAAGAAAATAATGTGAGCACTATTAAGAAGCAAGCACAAAAAAAATAATTTTTCCGCTTACAGTTCTGCATTACAATGTAATCAGCGACAAATTTTTACAAGCGGGATTAAACGTAAATGCTCTCTAAACACACCGAAAAAAAAGAAAATAAGAGCAAATGTCGCCACAAATTATTTTGATAATAATTTTTACAATTTAATGAATGAATTTATTACCTTTTATAGAGCATTTTAGAATTAATATTTAATAACACATAGTTATTTTATGCATAAAACTTTGTTCTGGTTTGAAGATTATAAGGTGCTAAACCTTTACCTAAAGCCTTACAGCTTCATTGTATTTAAGAAAAAAAAAAATGATAACGTCATGCGCCTATAAAGCATAAACATAAAAATTCATCAGTTTCACAAACACACTTTCCAGCAAAACGTTAGAAAGCACGATGTTGCTACACCGAATAAAGTCAAACTGTTGTTTGAACATTGAACAGAAAGTAATTTGAGAACAATTACGAAGTAAGACCAAACAAAATTTTGTTTCTGCTTACAGTTCTGCATTACAATGTAATCACCGACAAATTTTTACAAGCGGGATTGTACACTCTTTTATGAGTCTTTTTAATGAGTACTCATAGAACATGCATAAGTCTCATGGAAGACCTGGTATGCAGGCTTAATGAGGATCTAGGGAATGAGCTCTAGGAATAGGTCAATGAGCTCTTAGTAATGGCCTTCAACTTAATGCGCCAAAGTCATTTGTGCTACCCATCAGTAAAGCAAATATTTTTCTTTAAGGTATACCGGACCTTATTTTACAAGACCAAAATCTAAGCCTTGTTAGCAAAATTAAAAAAAAATCTTGGTTTTCATGTTTATTCTACACTAACCTTCACTCAACAGCGTGGTTCGAAAACTATGTTATCTAAGAAATGAAGCTGAATTTACTTCTGTTGAAACCAAACGTAAACTTGTTCTTCAATTTATAAATACTATCAATGATTACTGATGCAGAATGAGTTTACAGCAATTTTGACTCCCGATCTCAATTAAAACTAAACTTAACATTAAATCCAACTACACGATATACATACGAGGTCGGATTGATATTGAAGCTACCTAGCGCTAGATGGCAGCACAAACACAAAAACTTTTTTTTAGAAATTACAATCTGTCAAACAAAAGCTGTTAAAATTTCACCCAAATTCATCGATTAGTTTATTTGTTGTAGTCGTTTGAAGTAAGCAACTTTTGTGTTTCTTGAAAAATGGGAAAAAAACGAATTTCGTGCAGTGATTAAACACTATTATTTGAAAGGCAAAATGGCGAAAGAGACAAAAGAAAAGCTCGAAGGCCAAAAGAGGTGGTTACTGAAGAAAATATCAAGAAAATCCTCGATATCGTTATGAATGATCGCCGAGTCAAGTTGCGTGAGATTGTTGAAATGGTAAACATATCATATGAACGTGTGTTCAACATTTTGCATGAACATTTGCATATGAAAAAGCTATCGGCAAGATGGGTGCCGCGTTTGCTCAGTGTTCGACAAAAACGAGTTCGACAGACCACTTCACAGCGGTGTTTGGACATGATAAAGCGTAATCCTGTTGATTTTTGGCGTCGATTAATAACTGTTGATGAAACGTGGGTCCATCACTACACACCTGAAACCAAAAATCAATCAAAACAATAGGTGGAAGCTGGTGGAAGTGCTCCGAAGAAGGCGAAGGCAGTAAAATCGGCTGGCAAGGTTATGGCCACTGTATTTTGGGATGCACACGGAATATTGCTCAACGATTATCTTAAAAAAAGATCCACAATCACAAGAAAGTATTATCGTACATTATTGGATCAATTGACTGATGCAATCAAGGAAAAACGACCACATTTAAAGAAGAAAAAAGTGCTCTTTCTTCAAGACAACGCACCGGTTCACACAGCATTAGATACGATGCTAAAATTACGTGAAATATACTTCGAATTGGTTGATCATCCACCTTATAGTCCAGATTTATCTCCTAGTGACTTTTTCCTGTTTCCAAACTTGAAAAAATGGCTCGCAGGAAAAAGATTCATCTCAAACGAAGAAGTGATTACCGAAACTAACGCGTATTTTTAGGGGTTGCCGAAATCGTATTATTCAGATGGTATAAAAAAGTTGGAATATCGTCTTACTAAGTGTATCGAAGTAAAAGGAGACTATGTTGAGAAATAAAGGGTTTTTGAAAAAAAAATGTTTTTTCCTACTTAGGTAGCTTCAATATCAATCCGCCCTCGTATATTTCATAGATACATATCTCAGTCTTAAAAATGTATGTTTAATGTTATTATTTATGTATGTGATGTTATTAACTACCTCTATAAACTGTATCTTTTTGCAAAAAATTAAATTGTTTAAAATGACTCCTTATTTGCTTGAAAACAATTCAATTTGGTCACTCAACGCAAAGTTACATGTTGACTCCATTAAGTTTTAACTACCTCAATTCCACGAAAATATTTTTTATTATTGCCACTCGTCTGTGGAATTCTTTACCGAGTCATGTAAGATCTTTAAGGGAAATAACAAGATTAAGACGTGTCATTTTTCAGCACTTCGCTTCTAATTAAATATATCCTATTAAGTTTTCTTTATATCTGCACCTTTTTTTCTCATTGACATATGTTTTAAATATTTTTTCGATTTCTCTATTTCTACTTAATATTAATATTAACTTCATCATAAGCAATATGGTTTCAATAAGGCTTTTTTTATTTTTTAAATATTTAAAAACTTTTAATTTGTATAATCCTCAAAATTTTATTCCATTCTTGTACAAAACTAAGTTTTTATCGAACTATAAAAAAATAAAAAAATTGTTCATTTTAGAGTAATTATTTTTAAGGGCCTCTTGGGAAATTGTATAATACCCACAGAAAGTCGTAGATCCTTCATCTATCATGTAACAATAAATATTAATAAAAAAAAAATTAAAGACGCGCTTTTCGGTGTTTTAAATTTTGTTATAACCATGATACCAAAAATGGAAATATTTGAAAAGTTGCAAAAAGTTGCAGCTAAATTTTTGAATTATTTATCTACGAGTCTCAAATTTTTTAAAAAATGAAAGGATATGCAATAATTATTTTGGAAGTCTAACAAAATGCAAGATCAATTTTTTTAATTTTTTTATCGATATGTTTTTACGTTTTTAAATTGTGCCTTTCTAGGCACATGCGAAAAGGCAACATTTAAGTGAGAAAAAAATGTTTTTCAAGTATTTTTTTTTTGTATCCTTGCCCCAGTAGATTGTAAAATTTCACACTGTGCATTGGTTGGTTAGTTGGAAGGTTAGAAACAAGCCAAGTTGTCTGCTGCTGCAAATATTTTGCTTGTTTCCATTTTCTTCTTGCTAAGCAAATAAAAAATCCAATAAGCATAGAATTTACTGAGCTGATGTTGTTTAAATTTGAAGAAGAAAAATTAACTCAGCTGCTGTGAAGTGTATAAACATGTTTTACGTACATTAAAAAAAAAATTCAGATGTACTTTTTAAATTTTTTAAGTTCCAATATGAATTGTTTTAAAAAAAAAATAAGAAACATGTTTAAAAGAATAAGAGCCGGTTTCACAATCAAAACATAAGTTTTTAGCCATACTTAAGCTTAAGATATGTCTAGAATTTTTGCGACTTAGGTTCGACTTAAGTCTTCGAATCAATTTAACCCTCCGATGAGTGAGAAGGTCCCTAGGGACCTTTTTGCCTTTTCAAACTGAAATTACTCCTACTTCGGCCACTACAACCCCCCCAAAGTTACTCAAATACCAAGAGTTATTGAGGTTTTAGTGAGAATAGTACGCGGACGTGTGAATAGGTCCGTATGGACCTTGTACTGAATTTCACTAATAAATTTCATTATAATTTTTTTATTTTTTATTGTTTCAACACATAATTTACTTGTTCTGAACACAAAGACCTAAACTCAAAGACATTAGGGATGATGATAAAAACAAAAAATTCTAAGAAAAATTCGAAGACATGAACTTTATTGTTTTCAAGGAAAGGAACAATATTCTAATTTTATACTACTTGCAATAAACCAGTTCTTAGAATTTTTCGTTCTTAGTATTTTGTTCTTAGTATTTTTTGTTCTTATTATTTTTGTTCTTAGAATTTTTTCTTAGAATTTTTTGTTTTTATCATCATCCCTAAGAGCCCGAACAGAACCAAGGCGGATGTCGGTTGTCGGATTCGCCGTGCTACAAATTACATGAAAATATATGCAGCCGCCAAAAATGAAATCGCCGTAGAAATGCATGACGAGAAAACGCCAGAATAGAATCTATTCTAATTTCTCTCTGACGGGTGTCGGAACTCTCTCTGAGTGACTTAAATGTTGCCATATTTTTGCTAAAGATTGGGTACGTTCAGTGTTATTTTCTTAGTTTTTACTATGATCTGACATTCTGTTTTTGTGCCTGTGTTGCATTCATGTGAATTCAAAGCATAATATAAAATAATTTGTATCATTCCCAATATAAAATGCAACCGTGATCCGACAACCGACAACCGCTCATATTCTGGACGTGTTCTCAGCGGATTTCGCAGAGAGAGGCCCGCCATCCGACATCCGCCTTGGTTCTGTTTGGGCTCTAATGTCTTTGAGTTTAGGTAGACGTACGAAAGAGTATAAAAGAAGTTGTAGTTTCGTAAACCAAATCAGTCAAAGTTTAGACAGCGAAGAGTAAAATCGCGTGTGATAGAAACAAAAATATAAATATGGCAGATGCAAGTAATTTGGATGTTGCTGAAATTGTTGTACGCCGTAGTACACGTTACCAGCAAATGACTGCGGATGAAAGGCGTGCAGCTGATAGTAGATTTGCTGATTGTAAAGACGAAGACATGGATGAAGAAATTGATATTGCTGCAATTGATAATTATGAAGTTGAGGATGATGAAGATCGCACATACCAACCTGCTGAAGAGTCAGATGCCGAAACTGAGCTGATACGTCGAGCTAAATGAAGATACTGATGACGACGATGATGAAGAGGAAGAAAATGATGGACAGCAAACGAATGAAAGTTACTATATTGGTAAAGATGTCACCCAATGGAGTAAAAAAGCACCACCAACATCACGCACTCGTAATCATAACGTGGTCGACTTCACAAGAAAGAAACCAGGACCAACAGGAAATATACACGACCCCTATACAATAATGCGTTCAATCATGACAGAGGAAATAATACACTAAGTGCTACGTGAAACAAATCGTAAAGGCAGGGAGGTTACAGCTGCATGGAATTTGGCGAATCCCACGAAGAAAAAGGAGTGGAAGCCAGTGACAGTGAAAGAGTTTGACGCCTTTGTAGCTATTCTTTTGTATGCTGGACTCACAAGATCAAACCATGAACCAGCTATGGAATTATGGGGCGCGACGCGTTGCCCAATATACAAAGCTGCGTTGTCGTACGATCGCTTCATGTGTATAAAGCAATTTATTCGATTCGACAATGGAAATACTCGACAACAGCGACTCATCAACAGCAAAAGTGCGGCTATTGACGATATTTGGCAAATGCTGCAACATAACTTGGCAGCAGCTTACACTCCTCATGAAGCACTAACAGTTGATGAGCAGTTGTTCCCTTACAGAGGCCGCACCCGCTTCACACAATATATTCCGTCAAAGCCAGCTAAGTATGGTTTGAAAGTATGGTGGTTATGCGACTCACAGAGTTATTATCCTGTGAAGGGAATGATATATTCTGGAAAACTGCCAAACCAACAATGGGAGATAAACCAAGGGCAGAACGTAGTGCTGGATCTTGTGGAAAAATATTTAGATGCTGGCCGTACTATATACGCGGATAATTTCTTTACCACTCTTGACTTGGCGCGTATTTTGTTGAGGAGGAAGACCGCATATGTTGGTACAGTGCGCTACAACAAAACATTTATTCCACAGGAGTTCAAGAAGAACCCGAAGCGCACCATCAATAGTACATTATTTGGGTTCAACGAAGGGGATATAGCGTTATGCTCATACGTGCCGAAAAAAAATAAAGTGGTGAACGTGCTCTCCACAATGCACTACACCTGCCTCGTTGACGAGCAAACCGAGAAGCGGAAGCCCTATGCCATATTAGATTACAACGCCAACAAATGCGGCGTTGATACCATGGATCAAATACTAGGCACTTATAGCTGCAAAAGAGCAACACAACGATGGCCATTGGCCATGTTTTATAATATGCTGGACGTCGCTGCATTGGCTGCTTTTACGATTTACAACGAAATGAAGCCTATAAAAAGGAATGACAGACGGCGGTCATTCTTGTTACTGCTAACGAAACAATTGGCCACACCAAATATCGAAGAACGTGCCCTGAACAACCATATAACCTCATATCCAAGGATACGCAATGCAATGGAAGCATTCGATGTCAGGGTAAGAAAAAAATCTTAAAATTCAAGAATAGAATATATAGTTATTTGTTTTTTATTTTTCTTTTCATTTCAGGTATTATCCAGACCGATGGAAGGCAATGCACCGTCGTTTGCGGCTAGGTCAAGTAGACCGTCATGTTGCCTTTGCCGTTCTGAGTACGGGCGGCAGCGGAAAACGCGGGCGTACTGCTTCGGCTGCGGCAACGCTGTTTGCGGAGAACATAGCACACTTTTACATCGCTGCAACACCTGCGCACAGGGCGGGGGACAAGAAGTACAAGCTCAACAACAATAATTTTTAAACTTTTTTATAATAGTCTTAAGAAAATTCAAGCAAAAAAAAAATTAAAAAAATTGAAAAAAATATTTTTATGTATGTAACTGCATACTTATGTAACTAAATTAGTTATAAACAATAAAAACAAAAAAAAAAAAACAATCAAAAAAAATTTTTATATGAAAAAAACATGATTTACAAAAAAGGTCCGTAGGGACCTTTTCACACGGCCGTGAAGTTCAGAACTGTCACTCATCGGAGGGTTAAGTATGCTGGAAAAGTTGATTCGAAGACTTAATTCTGACCTTTAGTATCAAGGCAGTTTAAAATTTTAAAATCAACCCTTTATCTTATTAAATTAAAAAAACTAACTTTGAAGTTCAAAACTTAGATAAAAAAAAAAAAATTAAAATATTAAATAAAAAAGTTAAAAATTTCAAATCTTTGTTTAGGTTAGTTAAAAAGATTCAGCATATTATTTCTAAATAGTTTTCGCATTTGCTTTGTGCTCAAGAGCACCAGTTATTTATTATAACATCGATTGAGTTTTTAATAGATTCAACAATTTCTACTGTGTTATAAGAGCCAAAGTTTTCAATTAAACAACAAAAGTATTTTAAATAAGCAAGAAAAAAAATCATAAATTTAACAACTCAAAAAAAAAAAAACTGTAAGAGTATTGTTGTTTAAGCAATGCAACTAATAAAAGAAACTAAAAAGAAATAATGCCAATGAGAACAAATGACTTTTTCAAATGGTCGAGTAAAGCTACAGAAATGCAGTTCTGACAGAAAAACTTTAGCGCTTAATTCGAACTTAATAATTGATGTTTTCTGTACTAAAATCAATAAATAAAGAAAGCAAGGACTAAATTTTATAAGTTTTTTTACTTCAAATTTTTTCTTAGTATTTGGCTTTAGATTCGGCTTTGGCAGAAAATTCACATTTGGTTGGACATTAGTAATAACTGAAGCTATTTTGCAGCAGATTGCAATAATCTATGAAATGGATTGTGTATTGGCTATGCTTCATATCCTACATAATTTGCAGCTATCAAAACAACAAAAGTAGCACAAAATAATGAAAATGTTGCTTCTACTTACTACACGTTGTCATCAGCATCGTTAAGTAGGTGTTTAGTTTTTGGGCTCTAACTTTTCACAGAATAAAGATATAGAATAATTCAAGATATCGTTAGAAAGGTAAACATAAAATGCAGACAGATTAGTGTTTTAATTAAAATTTAACTCTCTATGTCCAATTTTCTAAGGACGTAATTTTTCCCTTTTTTAAAAAAATTGGCTGGGTTGTGAACCATCTCAAAAATCCCAATAAAAGTCTAAAAATACGAATTAAAACACTGATAATGTTATAATAAGTAAAGATGTTATTTATTCAGAAGGTCTCAAAACGCAAAAAAAGTTTAAATGACCCCACTAAAAAAATCGAAATTAATGGAAGTGTTCATTTTTTAAAATTTTCTTCATCTACATCTAAATCGGTGTCGCAATGTATGCATGTGAAGTACAATCGCTTTCCCATGTTAGCGTAGTTCAGGTGAACAGGTCAGTCACATTTGTTGCACTCGATAGAGTTTTTGGGTGTCAGTTCTTCAGCTCGGCCTTTGTAGTGTAGTGAAGAGTGCGCCAGACTATCAACCCAGAGGTCCCTGGTTCGAATCCGGGCTCGGGCAATGGTTATTTTCACTTTCTTTGTTCTTTCCTACATTCAAGAATTATGGAAAACTAAAAATCCACACATAAATTGTGGAAAATGTGGAATTAAAGAACAGGAACAACTTAAGGCTGGAAATGCTTTCCGAGGTTAAGGCATAACACTAGCCTCGGTTAAAAGCAATTCAAATTGTCTTTCACGGTTGTTTCGCCTTATCAATAATTCACGTATGGTTCCAATCAATTTCTCTCAATAATCTATTCCTTTCCTTTCAGGTCAAAGATCAAACATTGTATAAAACAAAAAGCAAGCAAATGGTGCAAAAATCAATATCCTCATCAGATGGTTTTGATTCTTCTTTTGCCTTGGGACGCTTGTGACGCTTGGGTGGTGCTGGTTGTGCCTTCTTTGGTGCTGTTTTTTCTGGTGGTTTTGACTTTTCTGCTGTTTTTTTCTGCTTAAGATTATACATTTTGTATGGAGAAGTTAGATCGCTACTCTATTGCCTTTCGGCCACATTTAAATGGTTTCTTTGGGATGGTTTCTTCTAATAGCCCAATTTTATCAACAAATGAAAGAACACTGGTGCTTTCTGACTATATTTGACAGTTCTATTAGAAATCTTCTACGAAAAACAAATGGTACATTTGCCACCAGCCACCAGAGTGGATCACAACCCAGCCAAAACACCATTTTGAAAACTTCAAAAACATCGACACATCCAATCATATTTCGACATAACCAAATATTGAATCATAAAACAGATTCAAAACATTAAATAAATATGCGTTACACTCACCTTTTGGAATAACTTCACTCACTTGGATAGTACTTTGAAAAAAATCAAAAAGTGTTTCCAACGCATTATCAAAAACGATGTCTGTAGCTGCCATAAGCAGCAATACGTCTGCAAATTTTGGTGTAACAACAAAAAGTGAGTCAGGTCAAAAAACAAAATTGACAGTTGAAAGATTGGCGATATGTCAATTAGGGAAAAAAATAGTAATGGTTCACTGCCCAGCCCGGTTCACAACCCAACCCTTTTCCCTACATAAGAACTGAAACAAGCCGAACTCTGCTGTCTTAGCCTATTTCAACATGTATTAAATATTATGCTTGGTTTTATTAAAAAATGTCTAATACTTTGAAGAGTTTAAATTCTAATTAAAAAATGCATGATTCCAACAATTGGATTTAAAATTAGTCCAAGATTTTTTACCGTGTACTTTTTTCATCGCTGAATATTCCAGCAAGAAAGTACAAGAAATTGATCACTTTAAAAGCGTGCTTAGAGGTATTGTAAATTTTTTTGTCCCTTAGCTAAGCGCGATCTGTAGTTAAGTTTGTTTTTGAAACTAATTTTGTGTGATCAATTTCAGTTCCTGCAGCGAATTCTCTTTTATGTCTTAGATTGACTATAAACGGGTGCCTTGAAGTGATAATTTGAGCTTTGGAAAAAGAAAAAAGGTCGGCCGGAGTTTTATCAGGTGAAAATAGCTGTTAATTGCTAGCATTTTGTTAGATTTTATAAAGTTTTTGACCAGATATTCATTCTTAATAATAGCCTTGTGTGATGAAGCGTTATCATGGTGCAAAAACCATGAGTTTTTTTCACAAATTTAGCCTAAATCGATAAATTTGCCCTCTCAAAAATAATATGAAATGATTTAAATTGAAGTAAAATGTGTTTAAGCATTTCATTTTAAAAAATTTCAAGATTGCTTTGTAACGGTCGTTGTGCGACCCTCGTTCGACCCTTGTTCGGTCACTGTTCAGCCAAAAACCATACACATGCGCCTTGTCCGGTTAACGCTCAGAATATATTCTTTGCTTACCCTCTGACCTTCTGGCAAAAATTTTGACAAACCCATTAAGCGGGATTTTAAAACTATAAACTCCCAGTACATTCTTGATACTATTGACTTCCTGACAAGTTTGTCAATAAAACTTCAACACTTGTGAAATCCGAATTCGTATAGAGTAGTATAAAAAAAATTTGTTCTTAAAGATACTTCAAGAGATGTTGTGAGGTAAAAAAAAACCTTACAACATTAAAGTCCCTCCCAAAGGGACTTCACATAAAAGCCAAACAGTTTTTCTATTAAAATTTGTACAGCGAAATTGTTGACCTCCCTCCCAAAAAAAAAAAAAAAAAAACAACACAAAGCTGTTGAAATAGTGAATCAATGGAAATCAATTACATTAAAAGCCCAACGCATACCCTGTGAATTTAGATGTCAACAAAATAAATACTATTAAGTCAAACCAAAGAAATAGTGGGCTTGTTTTTTGTTTTTGTGGGGAAAACAATTTTCTTGGGGACTGTTTAATTCTTGAAGCAATCAATCGATTTATTTTCTATTGCGGCCCTTCAGGACAGCGAATACAAAGCGACAAAATTGCAGGCACAACCACAAATAAAACGAAAACGGAAGTAAATAGGGTGAGGCAAATACAATTGGCGCCTTCCCTTCCTGAAAAATGGGGCTGGGGAGGCTATAATTTTCGACTATAGCACAAGTGTAACAAACATTTTAAAGAGAAAAATGGAAAAAATATCGCTACGCTGGTTTTTCATTAAGAATATATTTTATGCAAATTTTATGTTTATTGTTTTTATAATTTGTTTTTCTTTTCATAGTCTTTTGTGAAAAAGACAATTGTGGGTCAGGATTTTAAAGCTGGCAAAAAAATATTTACGAAACCTACTGTTGCTTAGAAAGCTCTTGTCAATATATGAAGTTGCGAGAGCAGAAAAAAGATGCTTTAATGAGCATAACCGCACATTCGATGAAACCGCAGAATAATAATAAAAAAAATATCATAACAAAAAAATAGAAAGATTTTTTCATAAATTGTTTTTGCAAAAAAAAAAACAAAATGTTGTTTTAACTTTATGTGGTAAAAGCAAATGGTTGCAGACAATGATTGCGCCGTGAGTCCTGCCGAGGCTGGGACGGCGACTTTTAATGAAATTTAACAACATTTTAAACGTATTTTGCGACATTATGCTTTGGTCATATAGACTTTACGGCCAATAAAACAATTTCATTTTGTGCCATTGAGCCGGGTTAAAATGCAGACGACGGACGAACGGAAAGAGGTTGTTGCCAGCACTAACGGAGGCTCCATCCATTATAACAACCAGCAGACTTTTGTAGCTATAAACATAGCAATATAGCCTGAGGCTGGGTTCAACATGATTTTTGTAACAACAACATCGTCATCAGCATCAGAATTTACAATATCGTCATCGGCATCCACATCATCATCATCATCATCATCATCAGCATCACTAACTACAGCAACTTGAGATTGTTGGACATTTTTAATGGACTTAACGCTAGAATGATGCGGAAATGTAATACACGAGAACGAAACGGAAAAAGTTTTCAGCCATATTTGTTCAAATATAGTCAGCCATTAAATTTTGCCATAAAAATAAAACTATTTTAATAAAAAATTCTATTGAAAGTGAACACTTTTCTGGTAGAGAAATATTATTTTCTATTTTTTTCTTAAGAAATGAAAAATAAACTTCAGTGACTCTTTTGTTTTTCCATTTAAGTAAACTGTAGCATCAATTTTTTTTCGTATGTTGCCATAATAAATTAGCAGAACTGAAAGCGTAGCAGTTCGGAAAATGTATTCCTTTTTTATTATTATTATTATCTAAACTATTATTTCTGTTTAGCAAACGAGTTACTTTTGACAGTCTTAAGACAGCTTTTCTTGGGTCTCCATTAAATATTTTGATATTCAAAAGGAAATGTCAGTGTCAATGTGTCAGGAAAAGCTCCTTTTTTGTGCTACATTTTTTATTTTGTTTTGTTTTGTTTTGTGTTATTTTGCATTTTCTTTATGCTTTTTGTCATTAGCATAAAAAACATTTAACAAAGGTTAAATGTTTGGCATGAACTGGTCAGAGTGACATGAAAAAGGTTTACATTTGGGCATTTAATTTGATGTCAAAGTTTGTCTTGGGTTATTTTATTGTAATGCAGTTAAAATCCAATCTTCCAATAACACTGTGTGACAAGTTTAAAATTTTTCCACAAACGGACACAGATCAACGGATTCTCTTAGTGAAAAAAAAAATATTATACTTGTTATAAATAAAACATGTTCGTAAAAGTGTACGTTTGAGTAATTTTCTTGAGTGGTCTGGATTCAGAATTTTCAAAAGCCAACGCGATATTGCAGAAAATGCGTTTGAAGTTTTCAATTGACTCCCACCTTGTATGAAAAAAGAGAGGCAAATTTTCTTCTCACGCAGAGAGTATTTCAAATATTAACATGAAATTTTTACACAATATGAAGCATGATATAAAAAACAACTCTGCATTATTAATCCAAAAATCGTGTGTGTTGAGTTATGATGGTCTTCAAGTAAATGAGCGATATTATTACTGAATAAACAGTTTAATGAAAAGAGAGATAAATACAATAGCCGTGATATAACTCGTCTGCGGCGTAAACATAAAATCAAAATATAGTAAAATTTTTTGAATTCGAAAGTTCAATTTACAGCAGTAATTTTATCCTCTAGAGCAGTCATTTTTTGGTAGAAGATGCAAAATTATTACTTTTACCTAATACTTTTTTGTCAACTTTCCTTCGACGACTAGTTTTTTCGCATACATACCTTATAATAAAACTGTCAAAAAAATCTGTACATTGAATATTTTTTCGAAATTATTTTTACACAGAACATTTTGAACGTTGTAGATTCCAAGAATGTAATTTTCAAAAATATTGTCTGTCTGTCTGTATGAACAGTGTTGCGCAAAACAAAAGCAACAAAATCGGTACGCTGCTACAATATCGTGTATCTTTTTAAATATTAGGGACTCACAAAAATGATTATAGGAACCAAAGCATATATTCATACATCATATTAAAAACAAATCATATTCCAATTTGGTTTTGTTTTCTTTATTAAATATAAAATTAATGTGACTACATTCCGTTTGTCCGAGAGGAAAACATAAGCAACATAATTAATATTTGGTGTAAGATCCATTATTCTTGATAGCCGCTGCACATCTGAGCGGCATCGACTCTATTAAAGTAGAAATGTTAGTATTAGTATATGTTCCCAATTAAGATTTAGCGCTTCATACAGTACAGTCTTATTGGAAAACCTTTGACCAGAAACTTTTACCTTCAAAATCCCAAAATGATTTTCAATGGGATTCCCTTGAATTCCATTGCTTCTAATGTAATCTTTGATGAGGTTTGAAGTGTGCTTCGGGTCGTGATCGGGCTGAAACGTTCACTGAAGCGACATATTCCACTCTGAATGTGGTCGCATCTTG
This sequence comes from Dichetophora obliterata, assembly GCA_963920525.1. Classification (NCBI taxonomy): domain Eukaryota; kingdom Metazoa; phylum Arthropoda; class Insecta; order Diptera; family Sciomyzidae; genus Dichetophora; species Dichetophora obliterata. The sequence goes on along the minus strand of OY986436.1, from coordinate 227,082,067 downwards.
CTTTCTAAAATGTCATTATATACAAATCGATCCATAATTCCATCGATTTCTTGAATTGGTTCAATTTCAGTATAGGAAAAATAAGTGTAGACCATAATGCCATCGCCTCCGTGCCTAAAATTTATTTTGCAGTTTCGGGCTTTAAGTCGTGTACCTGGGTGGCGCCGTACCGTGCACATCCCATCTGAATTAATCAAGTTGAACTTTGATTCATCGCTAAAAAAACGGTTTTCGATTTTTTTAACGGTCAATTTAGGTGCTCTTTTGGAAGACTGAGTCTAAAAAACAATAAGTTGCAACTAGTTGTTACAATTTCAGACAAAATTGTTTAAATTGTAACACCGCACCTTGTTTTTTATGCTTAGCTGTAAGCAAAGGTTTCTCTGCCGGTCTGTAACTTCTTTAATCGTTCTGAATGGCTCGTCTTCAAACAGTGCTGTGGTGGATATCTAAACCCCTTTTAATGTACCGTTGTTACGTCTTTTGTGAAGGTATATTTCTTTATTAATCTGCAAACTATTGTCCAATTAATATCAAACTGTTTCACGTTAGATACTTGCGAATTTTCGTTTTTATATTCGGAAATAATTTGTAATTGAAGAGTTTCACAGTATATAAAACGTGCCATTATAAATGGAACAGTCAATCTCACAACTAGCACACAAAAAACTAAACTTAAATGTTTATAACTTACAATCAACACGTGCTTTACAATAACGGAACTTTAACCAATAATACTTGGAAATTCTGTTCTCTTTTTACATTTTCCAAGTTTTTTTGCTTTTGTTTTGCTCACAGACAAATTGAATGTAGTCACATTAATTTTAAATTTAGTAAAAAAAAAAACAAAACCAAATTTGAATTTGATATGTTTTATATGTGATGTATGAATATATGCTTTGATTCCTATAATCATTTTTGTGAGTCCCCAATATTAAAAAAGAAACACGATATTGTTGCAGCGCACTTATTTTGTTGCTGTTGTTTTGCGCAACACTGTATGTCTGTCTTTCCGAAGGCGCATCACGTGAAAACTACTGGATGGATTATTTTCAAACTTGACATGTAGGTTCCTTATGTCCTTGGTTGGGACAAAGGCTACTTTTTATCCCAAAAAAAGGACTCCCCTCAAAATAACTGTTCTTTTGTAAAATAAGGGAAATTAAAAACACTGAAAAGTGAGTTAAAAATAAGAGAAACGTTTGAATAACCTATGAAAGAGTATTTGGTAATTAAAAGGGCTATAAACACCACCTGGACAGTTTTCGTTTATCTCTTGTAAGGGAGTTTTTATTCAAAGGCTGAGGTATGCTCAGCGGCTCTAGGGTCAAACAAAAGACCCCCAAACTTTTGTCCAAAATAAATAAGAAGACTTGTTGATTTTAATGCTCGGATTATATTTTTCTGCTTTATTGTTAAATTTAAAATTTTTAGCAGTGCATACAATATTATGTTTATTTTTCTTTTAGTGTAATCATATGAGTAAGTCTTTCCTACAACACACAATATTTTAGGAATACGAGCGATAACTATACAGTCGCGAGTGAATTTGCCGATGCTGGTTCGATTATATTCAGTGTTCGGTGAAGTTCGTAGATGTTTGGTGTTTATCGGTGCTATTCGGGGTTCTGTGATGTTCGGTGTGACAACGACTTCGGCAAGATCCGACTACGCTGCGTGATCTAATATTTTATATTGTTATATATAATTTTTATACATATATATATATATCTTTACAAATATTTGTGTATGGCGTGAAGCGCCTTGGTATTTATTTTAACGATAAAGTAACAATAATAAATTAAAATACAATAGAATTCTTAAGCGTACATCTGTACGTCGGGCTACTGTCTGACAGAAGCCGACGTGATTGACGAAGGAGAATGTTAATTGTGGACGCCCGACCGACCGAAGCCGACGTGATGGCCCAAAAGAGAATTTTACTGTAGACGCCCGACCGACCGAAGCCGACGTGATAGTGCCACTAGGTAATTAAAATAAAAAAAAAATAATCGAGACTCCCGACCGACCGAAGCTGACGTGATTATCCCAGAAGCGAGTTTTGTTGTGGACGCCTGACCAACCGAAGCCGACGTGATGGTGCCACGAGCTAATTTAAATAAAACAAATGTTGTGACACCCGACCGAACGAAGCCGACGTGATGGTCCTACTAACTACTGTGGACTCCCAACCGACCGAAGCCGACGTGATGATCCAAGAGAGAATGATTTTGTTGTGGACGCCCGACCGACCGAAGTCAACGTGATGGTGCCACGAGCTTATTAAAATAAAACAAATGTTGTGAAACCTGACCGACCGAAGCCGACGTGATGGTCCCACTAACTACTGTGGACTCCCAACCGACCGAAGCCGACGAAGATATATATATCTTTACAAATATTTGAGTATGGCGTGAAGCGCCTTGGTATTTATTTTAACGATAAGGTAATAATATTAAAATAAAATACAAAAGAATTCTTAAGCCGACGTGATTGTCGAAGGAGAATGTTTATTGTGAACGCTCGACCGATCGAAGCCGACGTGATGGCCCAAAAGAGAATTTTGCTGTGGACGCCCGACCGACCGAAGCCGACGTGATGGTGCCAATAGGTAATTAAAATAAAAAAAATGTTGTGACACCCGACCGACCGAAGCCGACGTGATGGTACCACTAGCAAATAAAATAAAACGAATCGAGACTCCCGACCGACCGAAGCCGGCGTGATGGTCCCACTAACAAATTAATAAATACAAAAAATACGAGACTCCCGATCGACCGAAGCCGACGTGATGGTCCTACTAACTACTGCTTATAATACTTTAAAACTAAATGTATTAATACGAGCCACCTTGCGATAGCTCGTTTTGAATCAACGGACTTGTTATCGTTTCCAACAAGCAAGCGACGGGACAAAGCACTAGGCTCTCGAGCTGTCCCCAAGTCTGCAACAATGCGCCTTACTTATTCATATGTCGCTAGAAACCTTCTGGGAATTATATCATGTCTGGCTGTTGCGTGTGGTTTACGTAGGCTTGGCTGTTGGCTACGTTGAATGTGCTGGCTGTGTGTGAATGTGCATTTTTTTATCTAATATATGTTAATGTACGTGGCGACCGTAGCCTAGTGGGTAGAGTGCGTGGCCCCTAAGCTAAAGAACCGCGGTAGCCCGGGTTCAATTCCAGCTCAGACAGAAAGTTTTTTCAATTGAATTAATTTTTCTGTTCGGTCGTCACCTCTCTGCAGACAATGGCAAACCTCAGAGAGTAAAAATTGCCATATAAAGCTTCTTGAGAACATAAGTCGTTCGGAGTCGGCATAAAACACGTAGGTCCAGTTCTCGGTCATTTGTGATCAAACATTTAATAGCACGCACAACACAATTGATCAAAAGAAGCTAGGTCAAAGTCCTTACAAGGGCTGAAATAGCCAGTTTATTTATTTATTGTTATTTATATGTTAATGTACACTAAATTTCAATTTTCTTAAGGATAATAAAGCAAAAAAATTTTGGTTTGTTTGACACTAAAAACAATCTCATATCTTGTAAACTATAGAAAATCTTAATGCAATGAATTTTTGTATATTTTTTATATTACATCATTAAAAAAATTATTTCAAATTTAAAGTTTTGAAGTTCGAAGTGAATAGCTTCTTTGGTCTTAATATATTTCATTCTTTTGTCTAAAAATTCAATTAAATTACTTGCTAGAAATTACTGCAATAGTATCTTTCAGCTAAGGATTTATACATTTAATTTTTTATTTTAAAAAGTTCCCAAAAATTCCTTTTTCTTCCAAAAAATGGTGCAAAAGTTGTTTTTGTTGTAAAAATAATAAAGACCGAATGTGACGTACCACTTTTATGCAAAAACTATTGCAGTTTGACACAAAATTGGTTTTTCTATGTCTTTTATGAGAAATGCAAGTGTATCCTTTTTGATTTTTGTGACAAATTAATTTTTCTTTAAATGTTGTTTTAAAATTTTCAAAAAATGCTTTGCCCTTAGGAGTAATTTCTTGAGCTTGCAGCAAAAATCATAATGGCCACTTCTTGCATTATTCTTGCATTTTTATTCTACTGGGTGTATGTCGATCAATTGGTTATGTCGATTATATTGTTTCAAAGGTTGCTGTATAGAATTATTGGCAAATAATGGGGCATCCGCTTTCTGAAACCAATGTGCACAAAATCAGATGCGAAACACAACCTAACAAATGACTTCCATTTTTCGTATTAAAAAAAACTTTTTAACAAAAAATATTAAACTAACTTCAAAACCATACAAAGTAAAAAATAATTTTAAATTACTTTTCACATTAAATCTTGGTCAAATTTGATAAAGTGTTAATATGTATAGTATTAAATTGGAAATCTTATTATTATAATTTTTTTTCTAATTTGTTTTATTATCATAAATATGTTAATTTCTCCATGAATACAAAACCTTTAAAGCCGGAGCGTTTATTTTATAAAAGTCTGATTATATAAGCGCCGACTTTAAAGGTTTTTTATTCATGGAAAAATTAATATATTTATGATAATAATACAAAATAGAAAAAAATTATAATAATAAAATTTCCAATTTAATACTATATATAAATAAATTATCAAATTTGACCAAGAATTAATGTGAAAAGTAATTTAGAATTATATTTTACTTTGTTTTGAGGTTGGTTTTTTTTGTTAAAAAGTTTTTATTTATAACTACTTTGGTCAAGCAATGCTTTCACCTCAGAGAGTAAGGATGGCTTAATCAAAAATTCTGATAGGAAGCTCATAGAAAGCAATATTTAAAGAGTTGTGCAATGTTTACATTTTTTATTTTGATATAGTTTTCAAATTTTCTGACACCTCCCTTGCGCCCCACCATGGAAATTAAGGGGTATATTAAGGGGTATATTAACTAGTTCACTGCGTTTGTAACGCTAATAAGGAGGCGTGGTAGGTATAGAAAAGTATATATATTTTTGATCAGCATCACTTCCTCAGTCGCTGTAGCCATGTTCGTTTGTCGACACGATTACAGCCTTAATTTTGAGGTTATCGTAATCAAATTAAAAATACATGCTTATATTTATTGAACTAAGATCAAGTTCGAGAATGAGCAAAATCTGATGAAAACCATGTCTATCTCCCATACGAAGTGACTCTATCACAAAGGTTAAATCTCTTGAAATGCTACAAAACTAATATATGTTATATATTAGTTTATTGACTTTATTGAGGTTTAATATAATGACTTGGAATTTTGCACATGAGCCTTGGATATTCATAAATATATTCTTCATATAGTAGAAATTTTTTAAATAGGATGAAAACTACGCCTACCTTCCACACAAAGTGACCTTATCATAGCGGTAAAATCTCTTTAAATGCCCCAAAAATTAATAAATTGACTGGGAATTTTGCACATAAGCTTATCAGTGAAAATTTTTTGTGAAATATTCTTCATAATGGAAATATAATCAAATAAATGTTAACAATTTTTAATAGCACCTTTATTATATGTACCTAATAAATTTTCTTAAGACTGTTGTTATTTTTTTTTTTGTAAAAGTAAAAATAGTTGTGAAATCTAAAAAAAAAAAAAAAAACAAATAATCTGTTCGTTAAAACTAAGACGTTGGAGTATGTAAACTTTGGCCCAGTCAAAGATTATTTATTACTAGTTTTTTATTTTTGGATTTTGGTCAAGGAATCAGACTTTACATTTGTATTATATTTTTAATCGTAGCTTTTGTTCATATGAATTTATAATTCTATACCACATCATGACTTTTTCAACTTCAATTTTTTTTTGTGTAAGCTACGAGGTAAAACGTAATATTTTCATGCCAAAGAGTTACAAGACTTGTTCAGTTTTTTTTTTAAATTAAGAATAAATTTGAAGATAATGCTTTTTACAATTTTATCTTTAAAACCACTAAACGCCTTTTAAAAAAATAGAATAACATTCTGTTTTAAAAGGTTCCCTAAAACTGATTTTTCCAAATATGTAATTAGGAACTATTATTTCTACACAGACTATTTAAGAGTTTTGCAAAATTTTTAAATTAACTTTATTTCATATTTGCTTAAACACTATATAGAAACTTATCCTACGCTTCTAAGAACTTTCTAGATCCCACTCTAATGAATGACATTTGGGAAAAGTTACAGCAGAACGAAAGGGGATAAAAAATAAGAGGGCATCCTGCACACGAAGTAAAATAAACTTTAAGCAGGTGTTAACGAAAATAATAAATCAGGAATATCCTAGTTAAGACCTTATAAAACCTTATCAGCAAAACACAATAACTTCTGATTTGCAACTCATTATTTTCATAGATTTCTTTGTGTCTTCTTTAAAAGAAAGCAAAAACAAAAAGTAAAGAATGCAGATAAATTTTCTCACCAAATCGTTTGTCAAGGCAATTTCTTGCGTACATGATGCCATGATATTTACATTACGAATCCATTGCAGGCTGCCTCTAACAGCAGTAGCAGCCGAGCAAATCCCAACCCCATTTGCTACTCCGCCATTCCACTTCTCCAAAGGCTTTATATACCTATGTATATGTAATATATTTCGATCATTATTTATAAAGTAATGCGACGTGATACGATTTTCTAATATCAATATTTGGAAAAAGCCGAATAAGCACAAAATAAATGCCTCCAATTTGAAGCTTAGAACATGAAAAGCATTGCGTCTGGAGTTGCTAGTCAGCATGGTGTTTGTGGGTGGAGATATCATTTTGGGCTCCACACGTAAATGTCGCCAAAGACTGTTACAAATGTATGAGCAACAGAAGCGTTCAAAAAGTAAAGAAAAAACACGGTAACGGAATTACAAATGAAGAAGAATGACTCGGTTTATATACATGTAATGTATATGTAGTGTAAGAATGAAAAAAATAAAAATATAGTAGATGGTGATGGAACCTTAAACACGCTGTGCATTGCAACGTCTGCGTAGAGGAGTGGGGCTAAAATTTGCTAGATATCCGTGCGCTCCATCCAGCGGATTTTCAAAACAGTCTGCTGTCGCTTGTGTAAAAATGTCGCGTGAGTTGTTTGTGTTTCACGTTTTGGTATTTTTTTTTTATTTTCCCCATATATTTCTTCTACTATTTTTCTACTAAACCCTTAGTGGAGTAGGTTTTTGTTGCTGTTGTTGTTGTTGTTGCGTGTGTTTTTCTAGACAGCAGCATGTTGTGCTGATCATTCTTGTATGTAGTTAGTTGTTGTTTTGTTACTCCGTTGGGTCATTTATCAAAATTTCAAATTCACTAGTTTTTCGTGTCGCAACGTGCGGGCGACATGGAGCTGGAGCAGTCGGAGGGTCTAAGCGCGGATATCCGTTGAAGGAAATTTAATTTTGGTTGATCTGAAATGTTGTTGTCAAAGAACAACTTTAAGAAGTTGGCCTGTTCTTAGCTTTAACTTAACCAAAATCCGTATATACGCTTTTCTTTCGTACGTTTCCTCAAAGTAATAATATTAAATATATCATTTTTTATATTTTCAACTATTTTTACGTCATTACAGCGAGCAATATTATAATAAATTCAATTTTAAAAATGTTTCCTTCGAAATTAGAAGTTTCCGACTCAGAAACAGCTTCTAATTTCGAAGGTTCTACTGTATTAATATAATTTTTAAAAATATTTAATAATTTAAGTTTTGTTTTATCTTTTCTTTTAAAGAAGTCTATTAAATTTTATATGTATGCTAAAATTTTACGTTATTCTATTAATTGAAATGGTATATGCTTTATTTTTTTTTTTTTTTTGAAGTGAAAAATTCTTTAGGCGCGTTGAACGATTTTGGTAGAGGGTAAATCTTTGGTTTGCATCATCGTCATCGTCATTTTGCGAGTAACTCTCGTCATCAATACAGACAGCGAGCATGGAAGAATCAGGCAGAATAACCAGGTAGGGCCGACTCGGAGAGGAATGAAGTAGAAAGCAGAGAAAAGCGAGCTAGTTGTCAAAATCAGCTGTTCATCTCGAGTTTCTTTATGTTCATGTTTTGCAGTTGATTTTTGGTTAAACTTGTTTTTTTGCTTTTTTGCAAATTGAACACTTCCTCGGCATTTTATAGTTTTATTTACACTGTTTTTATAATATTTTTATTCAAATTAACATGAACTTAACACACGTGCCCGCACTATTTACAATTTGAAAACATAATATTCTTATATAAACTTTTCATTTTCCACTATTCGTTAAAGGGCCAAACAGACTACACAGACTGTTTGCGCAAACACGTGTTAAAAAATCAAGTCTGCGCAAACAAAGTCTGTGTAGTGTATGGTCGTCGCTATGATGAGAAAAAATTCTTGTTTGCGCAAACAGTCTGTATAGTGTAGTGTCCCTTAATGCGTGAGGGCACTAAGCTAGCCGGCCCTATCTGGTTATTCTGCCATGACAGCGAGTAGGTTTTGAGGAGCAATTTTGTTCACAGAGAGATAAATTTATCCCCGAGTTAATTCCATGATTTTTCCAGTTTTTCATTTGTTCACAGTGAGTTTAGCATTTAACTCTTCAAGCTGGAGATAAAAATGGTGACGAGATAGCTTTACCCCAGAAATATTTAACTCGTGAAAATTGGTGAGTTAAGATTTTTAATTCGCTCTCATCACTCTCATTTTAATTTTTTTTATGACTTGGTGTCAAAATATTGAAAATACAGATTTTTAAACATAGGGAAACAGTATTGGGGCTTACTGATTTCAAATCTGGTGTCAGAGTTTTAAAATTCCGGATGTTGGATAAGGTTGCCACCTTAATTTTTTATTTTTACGGATTCGGGGCTGGCGCGAACTAAGGGGTAAAAATGAGTCACTGAATCCGAATCCGTTGTCAGAATTTGAAGATTCGAAAATTGTTCTACACATAGGGTTGCCACCTAAAAAATTTTTATTTTAAGAATTTTAAACATGAGGGAACAGTATTGGGGGGGGAGGTTACTGATTTTGAATCTGAACTCAAAATTTTTAAATTCAAGATGGTGGATAGGGTTGCCACCTTAATTGTTTTATTTTTAGTAATTCGGGGCTGGTGCGAACTAGAAGGTAAAAATGGGTCGCTCAATCCGAATCCTTGGTCAGAATTTCAAAATGATAAAATTTTATAATAATAGGGCTGCCACCTAATAATATGTATTTTCAAAAGGAAAAGCAACCCTATTATTTCAAAATTTTATTTTGTTTTGGTTTTCTGAAACATTGAAATTCTAACCACGGGTTCGCATTCAGCGACCCATTTTTGGCATACCATTTTTTTGCCAGCCCCGAATTAAAAAAATACAAAAAATTAAAGTGGCAACCCCATCCACCGTTTTGAATTTTAAAATTCTGACTTCAGATTCGAAATCAGTGACTCCCTAGCACTGTTAAATCATGTTTAAAATTCTTAAAATACATATTATTAGGTGGCAACCCTATTATTTCAAAACTTAATAATTTTGAAATTCTGACCATGGATTCGTATTCAGCGACCCATTTTTGGTGTAGCATTTTTTTTGCCAGCCACGAATCCATAAAAATACAAAAAATTAAGGTGGCAGCCCTATCCACCGTCTTGAATTTTAAAATTTTGACTTCAGATTCGAAATCAAATACTCGTTCCTCATGTTTAAAATTCTTAAAATAAAACATTTTTAGGTGGCAGCCCTATGTGTAGAAAAATTTTCGAGTTTTGAAATTCTGGCAAAGGATTCGGAATCAGCGACCCAATTTTAGCTAGTGTTTCTCCCAGAGTTGAATTCGCATAAATAAACAATAAATTAGGTGGCAACTCTATCCGCTATCTTGAATTTTAAAATTCTGACACCAGATTCGAAAGAAGTAACCTCCAATACGGTTTCTTCATGTTTAAAATTCTTAAAAAAATATTTAGTTGGCAGCCCCGTGTAGAAAAATTTTAGAATTTTGAAATTCTGACATCAGATGCAAAATTAGCGATCCATTTTTACCTAGTGTTCACTCCAACCCCCAAATTCGCAAAAATGAACCAAATATCCCCACCAAATATCCCCATATCATTCTGTATTTAATGAGCAACACTCTAACATTCCAATAGAAATCGATATGAACTGAGAGCGAATTTATGCTCTAAGCTGGGATAAAATGTGAACAAAACTACTTTTTTATCTCCCGATTTATACGCTTGGTATAAAATTAACCTAGAGATAGTTATCCCCGAATCAAATAATATTTATACCCTTTGTGAACAAAATGGCCCTAAATGACGCTTTTGGATATTGACTGCCAGGCGCTCAGCAAGGCATATTAACCAGGGGCAGAATTACAGCATTCGTGATCCAGCAAAATTGTACAAGATTGATAGGCACTTGTCTCGTCGTGCTCTTCGTAATTTTGCTCGATCACGGATACTGTAATTCGGCCCCAGGTAGGCTTGATACGGAGAGACTTTAAAAAGTACCCCTTATATTCTGTGTTTGTTTTGATTCCTTTTCGACAATACCTACATTTCTGTCAAAATCATGTCAAACGAAAAAAGCTGAGCGCCTGGTAGCCAATATCCAAGAGCGTGTGTTTGAGTTTCATGACCAACATAAAAACATTTGTAGTTTTATAAATGTCGCCAGCATATTCTCTGATTGGGACCATGGTATAATTAGTAATAGGTAGGAGTGACAATTCGTGTTTCAACCATCGAATGTCAAACAAAAGAAAACAAAATAGAGAATATGTGTCACACAAATTGGCCGCATTCAGAGGAGTCACCTGTTGTGAATGGATCATTTAATTGCAAAGGTTTCTCACTCAAATTAAAAGAAAACAGTTTGCCAACTATTGACTCCGCTGAAAGCTGCCATTGTGTGTGACCCACGCACTGTATATTGTTTTCTTTTGTGTGAAATTCGATGGTCGCAGCTCGTGAGAAAATAAGTAGTTGTCAAGGCTACCTAATAATAATTTTATCATGACTGGGACTGCATCGTTCAAAATTTTTTTTGTTTCTTATTTCAGCTACCATGCGCCTATTCAATTATTAATGACGAAAACAGTGAAAATGTGCGTATACGTATTTTATGTGTGTATTAATTATTTAAATAAGTTCAATTTATATTTTTGTTTATGTGCACTCTTTTGTTTATATTAATACCCATAATTTAAAATATAATAAAATGGTAAAAACGAAAATAATGTGCATTAATGATGAACCGGATGTACGGATGAACCGAATCGGGGGCAGAAAATAAAATGCACTTTACTTGCTAAGTTTTCTGTTTTCCTTGTAGCAAGATCTCAAATGCAGGCATTAAAAGAGACTTCAAGACGAATCAAACAAAATATCATTTATAAAATATAGAAAATTTATTTTATTTTATGAGGATTATTTTTCATTCAATAGTGCTCCCTGTATTTTATTTTTATATCAACAATATACAATTAAATGTAATAATATAGTTTGGTGTAATTATAAAATAAAAATGGTATCTGAGTAAAAAATATTCTGAAAGATATAATCAAAGTCTGAGGGAGTGAAAATATAATAGTTTTTTCCAATTAGCATGAAAATTTTTATAAAGCAGTAATGCGGTCCGTGGCAGAACAAAGACTTCCAGGGAATACTAATATTTTATATATAGGTTTTCGCTTCGGTCGGCAGTCCCCTCACAGCTATACTTTTCTTATTTTATTTTCAGTGGATAGGAATACGAAATGGAATTGTGTTCTTATTTTTATTTTAAATAACTTTTTATATCATAAATATATCAAAAACTAATAAATAAATATTTTGAATATATATGGTTTATGTTGTTCCGTTTTGAAATCGAACTATTTTAAAAAACAAGTTCGTAGCGAATTCGCATTTTTTTAAAAAAAAAGTCCGAAACGGATTCGTATATGAAAGCCGTTCCGAGTCCGTGACGAATCCGAAAAAGCTGAAAAAGCGATTCGGATTTTTGAGAGGAATTTCATACGAAAAAGGATCAGTTCCGGATGCGAATCGCAATCCGTTTCGAATAAACAATACGAAGAAGTAAATCCGTCTCGAATTCGTAACACATCCGTTTGGCACACTGGGTTCTTCTAAAATATACTTACTTACTTAGTTGGCGCTACAACCGTATGTCGGTCTTGGCCTCATCTAAGAATTTGCGCCAGCCATTTCTGTCTTTTGCTTGCTGGCGCCAGTTGGAAATTCCAAGCTTCGTCAGGTTGTCCTCTACTTGGTCTTTCCAACGAAGATGCGGTCGTCCTCTTCTGCGTTGACCGCCGCTGGGTACCGAATCGAATGTTTTCTTCACTGGAGCATCGTCTTTCATGCGCTGAACATGACCAAGCCAGCGAAGCCGCTCGATTTTAATGCGCTTGACTATGTCGATGTCAGCGTACAGCTCATACAGTTCATCATTCCACCGTATTCGGTACTCGCCATTGACGCAGATTGGTCCGTAGATCTTACGAAGAATCTTTCTCTCGAATGCTCCTAAAGTCTTTTCACCTAAACTGCTCAGCGTCCAGGTTTGTGATGCGTAAAGTAGGACGGGCATGATGAGCGATTTATAGAGCGTGATTTTCGTTCGTCGAGAGAGGGCTCTGCTTCTCAATTGCCTACTGAGCCCAAAGTAACACCTGTTGGCAAGAGTTATTCTTCGTTTGATCTCAATGCTGATGTCGTTGGTTGAATTAATGCTGGATCCTAGATAGACGAAGTTCTTCACAACCTCGAAGGAGGTATTGTCAACGGTAACGTGGGTTCCAAGACGCTGGGACTGTTTGTTTGTTGACACTAAGTATTTCGTCTTATCTGCATTCACTGACAGACCCATTTGACTTGACTCTCTTTCTAATCTGGAAAATGCTGCACTGACTTCGCGCGTATTATGGCCAATGATATCTATGTCATCAGCATACGCAAGCAGCATAACACTCTTGTAGAATATTGTGCCACTACGTCTCAGATCAGCAGCTCGGATGATCTTTTCCATCATTAGGTTGAAAAAGTCGCACGATAAGGAATCACCTTGTCTGAAACCTCGTTTGGTAATAAATGGTGGGGAGAGGTCCTTCCCGACTTTAACTGCGCTGCTGGTGTTGCTCAGTGTCATCCTGCAAAGTCGTATTAGTTTTGCAGGAATACCAAATTCAGACATGGTGGAGTACAGGTGCTTCCTTATTGGGCTGTCGAAGGCGGCTTTGTAGTCAACAAAAAGATGGTGGGTGTCGACTTGTTTTTCTTGAGTCTTCTCCAAGATTTGTCGTAGCGTGAAAATCTGGTCGATGGTGGACTTTCCAGGTCTGAAGCCACACTGATAAGGTCCGATCAGTTCGTTTACAATGGGCTTCAATCTTTCACATAAAACGCTCGACAGGACCTTATATGCGATATTAAGAAGGCTTATCCCACGGTAATTGGCACAGATAGTGGGATCGCCTTTCTTGTGGATTGGGCAGAGCACACTGAGATTCCAATCGTTCGGAATGCATTCTTCCGACCATATTCTGCATAGAAGCTCGTGAATGCATTTAAGTAGAGCTTCGCCTCCGTTCTTAAACAGCTCAGCAGGTAAGCCATCAGCTCCCGCGGCTTTGTTATTTTTAAGCCGAGCTATAGCTGTCAGAACTTCATCATAGTCGGGCAGCGAAACCTCGACGCTGTCATCCGCAATTGGGGTTTCCGGAATATCATCTCTATTGGCGGGATTGTTGTCAGCGTCGCCATTTAGAAGCTTAGAGAAGTGTTCCCTCCATAACGTCAGTGTACTCTGGACATCTGTCACTAGATTCCCGTTTTCATCCTTGCAGGAAGAGGCCCCGGTTTTAAAACCATCGGCAAGGCGTCTTATTTTTTCGAAAAATTTTCGGGCCTCATTCCTGTCACCATACATCTCAATCTTCTCCTGCTCGCGCTTTTCTGCCTCTCTTTTTTTCCGCCTGAAAATATGTCTCTCTTCCCTCCTCTTTTCTTTGTATCGCTCCTTAGCAGCGCGCGTTACAACCGACTGCAGGGTGGCTTTGTAGGCGGCGTCTTTCTCTGCAGTGGCGTCGCGACACTCCTGGTCGTACCACTGGTTTCGGCGAGGGCGTTGGTAGCCAATCACCTCTTCAGCAGCCGCACGCATGGAGTTGGAAATGTGTGTCCACTGCGCGCATATATCATCGATTGGAGGAGTGCTTTGAAGCAGGAGTGAGAGTCGAGTGGCGAAAGCATCGGCTGTCTGTTTCGATTGCAGCTTGTCGACGTCTAGCTTTCTCTGTGTAGGGTTGCGTGTATTTTTAGCTGCGCACAGACGTGTACGGATCTTGGCTGCAACAAGATAGTGATCCGAGTCAATGTTTGCACCACGGATCGTGCGTACATCCAATACACTGGAAGAGTGCCTTCCGTCGATCAAAACGTGATCAATTTGATTTTTTGTTTTTTGATCAGGGGACATCCAGGTGGCTTTATGAATATTGAGATGCTTGAATCTAGTACTACTTACGACCATGTTTCGTGCTGCGGCGAAGTCAATCAGCCTCATTCCGTTATCGGAGGTGTTGTCGTGGAGGCTGAACTTTCCGACTGTTGGACCAAAAATATTTTCCTTGCCCACCTTAGCGTTGAAGTCACCAAGCACGATTTTTACGTCGTGGCGGGGGCAGCGCTCGTAAGCATTTTCAAGGCGCTCATAGAAAATTTCCTTGATCTCATCGTCCTTGTCTTCTGTCGGAGCGTGCGCACATATTAGGCTTATATTGAAGAATCTAACCTTGATGCGGATTATGGCAAGTCGTTCGTTCACAGGTGTGAATCGCAGGACGTGGGGCCGTAGTCTCTTGCCAACTACAAATCCGCATCCAAACTCGTGCTTCTCCGCATGGCCGCTGTAGTAGATATCACAGGGTGCATGCCGAATGCAACCCTGTCCCTTCCATCGCATTTCTTGGATAGCAGTGATATCAGCTTTGTATCTTTCCAAGACATCAGTCAGTTGGATAGATGCACCTTCCCAATTAAGGGTTCGGACATTCCAGGTGCATATCCGTAAATCATTATCAGTTTTTCGTTTGCGGTAGTCGTCATCAGATTTGGGGATCATTTTTCTTCTATTCTTATATGTTTTCATTGAAATTGGTTTTTACGGGTGGGCTTCAAACCCGACGCACAACCTATTTTAAGCCTAGGGAGGCCCGCCGCTCAGATTAGCCGCCAAACTAACGGTTGTCAGTTTTGACGTTGCCCAGGAAACACCACGTGGAGGTTTGAGTCGACTTGAGGCGATTTCACAAAGATTATGCTGGCCTCGCCAGGTTGAGACAGTCAGACATGTTACATTGATCCATCGCCCCCAGTTTCCCATCCCTTCTAAAATATGCCTTACTTTTAACCGCTTTTACCTTAAGAGAGGTTTTAAGTCAACTTTGGACATTTATGATGATATTGAAATGCAAATCGAAGTGCCAAATTTTATTTTCAATTATGCAATACCTTCCAAGGTTATAAACGAAAATGCATTAAAAATGAAACAAAAATGTATTATTAAAAAATTAATTTGGCAACAAGGATTTTTTGCTAAAGTTCATTAAATTTTTCATATGTTGTTTGAAGAACATTGTATCAGAAAATTAAACATAAAATCAAGTTCCCCGCAAATATTAGATAAAATGCTAAATTCCCCGCAAAAATCATTAAAAATTAGATCAATAATTAAATTCCCCCAATATTTGAGCCCAATCCCCTATAACATTAGATTCCCCGCAAATCAGGGAATTCCCTCAGCTCAATTCAATTAACTCCATGTTGCTCGCTACTCTTCTCTTTTTGAGCTCAGCTAGCACAGCACAACAAAAAAAAACAGATGATCCTCGAGTAAGGCTGCAAACAGAGTCAACGCCGAAGCGGACAGCCAGGCAAGAAGGCAGGCGCAGGCAAGCGGGCAGGCGCAGGCAAAAAGTGTGAACAAGCGAGATAAAATTTTGATTTGATTTATTTTTCTCTCCTTTCTTCGCAGCTACTGTCTGAATCATCGTTCACTCTGGCCGCAACCTTAGGCAAGTTAGCAAGATACATACAAATGCAGTGCTGCATTCCAAAACTAAAAAATACATTGTCATCTTGAGACACGTAATGTCTTAAGAAGTTTGATAAAGCCGAGGACATCTGTGGCCTGCTATAACGTATATTTATAAAAATTTGATTAAACATTAGTAAAAAAAGCTTTCCCATATTTGAAATAACGATTTTTTTAAAAAATGCTTTGTTCTAAGTAAATCTATAGTTATTAAGATTTCTGAGTGTTTTCGAAGTCATACAATATTTACACAAGAAACATTAAAAAAAAACAGCTTGTTTTGGGTTGTTTTGGGGCTTGTTTTGGGGCAACCTGAAGTGATGGCGATATTCTTCTCAGTTATTTTTGATAGATATATTTTCTAATAGCAATGTAATAATTTTCTAGTGTTTTTTGCGGTTTGGGAGGTTCTTAAGTTTTAAAAAAAATTTTGTTGTACAGTGTTCTCTTATGTTTACCTATTATATTGTACAAATATGACGTCAACCGCTTAAAGATCTCTGCCACTTTGCGGCACGTAACGAAACGGACCGAAACTACAAAATATAACTACCATGTACATGTTTATGTACATGTTCACTAAGCGACGACGAAACGGCAACGACTGTTGACACTGACGAAAAAGCCGGTGATCGTTGCAAAGAATTCTGACCGGCTTCTCGTTCGCTTTGTTTACAAAAATTACAATGGATTCCAACAGTTTGTTGTGCAAAGTAAAAAATTCGCCATCGATAGGTCATTTTTAAAGCATAGGATGAATCCAAAATCTACGATTTTATTAATTTTCTATATCATCTTCATCTAATAGCGAAGCTATTAAAGCTAATTGTACATTAGAAAATTTTGCGCATATTTTTTTATTGTTTTGACTAATTAAAATTTTTGTTGCCGTTCTGTTAAGTATGCATTGAACATTACGTTGCCTTTCCGAAGCCGTTATGCAGTCGTTTCGTTACGTGCCGTTAGTGGGCAGAGACCTTAAGACGTTCAGAAGTTCTGCGATAACTTTGAGAATCAACAACGATTTTGTATATTGGGATATTCTCGGTCTTTTCTTTCGGTCGCTTCTTTTAAACTTTTTTCATATGATCAAGAGATATATTTAATAAAGGTGTATATAATCTTTCCATTGTTAACCCTCATGTGTATACGAAAAATTTCCCCCTTTCGTGTATACGAAGGAAACCGGGTACCTTTATACGATCTGTATGAGAAAAACTATATGTGAATGAAAAAATCATGTGTGTATGAAAAATTTCCCCTTTCGTGTATACGAAGGTACCCGGGTACCTTTACACTATCTGTATGAAAGAAACTAGATGTGAATGAAAAAATCCAAAGTAACTTTGTAATCCTTCATTCTGATTGCATCACTACATGATTCTCTAAACGTAAAAAATCGACAAACACCATAACAGTTCGAATTTGCATGTATTTTACCCGGAGGTACCCGGGTACCTTCGTATAAGACGAAGGGGTAGTACTTAAAAATCGTTCATAAAAACTTGCCAAAACATTTTCTTTGCAATATAAAAACTTTATTGAATAAAAAAATAAATTTTAGGAAGGTACTAAAGATTTAAGTATATAGTTCCTTGGACGAAAGTTACCTTTTTTTGCTTTAAAATTGCAAAAGGTACCCGGGTACCTTCGTATACACAGGAGGGTTAATTATTTTATTTTTTCGGACGTTTTAGATTTTTTCCATTGAAGTTCAATTGGGTAATTAAGTAATTAAATAGTTAAGTAATTACATAATTAAGTAATAAAAGAACAAATTTAATATATTTTTCTTTCCTTGTCTCAACTATTTTTTCATTGTCTTTATTCAATACCTTTACTTAACATTTACGAACATTTACTTAACATTTACGAAAAAGAAAAACTACATTTGTGAAACAGTGAAGTCGATTTGATCATCATGGTAAATGAATTTATGCATAAATTGGTTAAATTAATAAAATTAAAATGTTTCTCTTAGATAATATCATAAAATAATACGTTTTTAATAAGTTTTAATTTTTTGGTTATCCCTGTGGATTCGCCCATATTAAGAAAGATTATTTTTTGAACTCCATTCGAGTTCTTGTGCAAGGTTTCGATTTCAAGGTAAACTGTTAAATAATTTTTCTTTTAAATTTTGCTACCCAAATTGTTATTTCAACAAATTTTTTATTTCAATTATGTTTAGTGAGAGTAATAAATAATTCGCACAAAATGTTATAAAGTGCTTAAAAAGATTTAAGTATCATTAACAAAATTGTTATTTAAGGTGACATAAATGAAAAATAATTTCCTTCAATAATTTATGATACCACCTACATAACTTCAACTTTGACACTCAATAATTTTCGCCATGAAATCCGGTAAGAGTATAAAAACAAAGTAATAAATTCCTATCTTCATATATCTTAAGCATTAATTTTTAACAACCATCAACCTAGTCATGCAGAACATAGCAGTTAGCTAGTTTTTGAATTGAAAAAAATGAAATGATATAAAAAATTACAGTAACTGTCAAAATATGTAACGATAAATTCGCGCTAATTACATGCCAGTGCAACGAACCAAGAGTGCTTTCGTCCGATGTGTGTGTCAACAGCTAATGCATTTTTTTGTTTTCTCTTTGTGTTGTGCTCATAATTTTTGTAGTTTAATGAGAGGCATAAAAAGCAGAGTTTATAAGATGAACCGTTAAAATTACTTGATATCAGCTGAAGGTTCTCAGAGCTTCACTTATGTGAACGCTAGAAAATTCTGTATATGCCTCAAACACCTACAAAAGCTTTTAAGCTACTATTCAGAGAAATTGTGAAAAATTTAGCTTAAAGAAAATGCTACCTTTTTTTCCCGTAAACAATGATAGACGATAATTGCCTTTTTTAAGTACCTTAAACAAAAATAAAGTAGCAATCAACATAAAATGTAGAAAGTGTGAAAAGTTCAACAAAACTTAAATTGTGCAAAGCACAATAGAAGTGAGAAAAACAACACCCAAGATTTTTATTTTCCTTTTTATCGATAACAATAATAGGCATAATTTTAGGATTAGTAAAAAAGTCACGTGCCAGCTACACAATTTAATGGCATCGAAGAACAACGTTTGAGATTTACGAGTTGTTGTTGAAACAGATTGGTGAGCACTTTTATGAACAACATCACACTGTCTGTAACTAAAAAAAATGGAGAAGAACAAAAGATATTGTGTGAAATGACTGAACTTTACACCATTTTCAATTGTAAATCAGAAAATTCATTTAACCCTTTCAATGGCTAGCCTAAACTAAGAACAAAATAATTTTTTGAGGTAATATTCCTATCAATTAGGTCATAAAAAGATTAAGAAACATAGCCTTGATTTTTACCTGCGCTAATTACGTTTTGCAAGCTTGCACAAAGAAATAATTGTTTTTCTCCTGTTCGGCACAAAATTTTTTGTAATCCCTTGAAGGTTTTTTAACTCTTTAGATCTTTGTTTTTTTAAACCCTTTTAGAATTCTTGCTATAAATGATATAAAAAGCTAAAAAAAAATTAATTTAATTTTTGAAAAGTTGAAATGTTTGTCCAATTGATTTTTTCTTATAAAATAGGTCAACAAAAAATATTTTTGCTTTCCTTCGACACAAAATCGAAAATTCAACTGACTTTTATGTAAAATATCTCGTTTATTTTCTATGATTTAAATACAAATTCTAAATGTTTGATAGCTTAAATCATTCTTGATTTTAAATAAAAATTCTATAAAACTAACAAACAACTAAAATTTGTATTTAAAATCAAGAATTATTCAAACTATCAAAGAGTTTGTATTTAAATCATAGAAAATTAACATAATAATAAATAATAAGGTCATATAGAAAACTTTCAATTGTAAAATATTTCTCTTAATTTATTTTTATCATGTTGGTTCATCTTTTTTTCATAGAACCAAACGTTTGGATTAAAAAAAAGTTGCAAAATAAATAGAAAAATTACTTTCTGACGTGTCCAATACTTAAAGTGGGAAACACACTGAAATCAGAAGAGATCAATTAAGATTTTGATCAAATCAAATGTAGAAAAAATCGACTCAAATTGTGAATAAAAAAAGTTCAGTATATATTTAAAATATACCAAATGAAATAAAGATAGGTCCGTTATAATTCCGTATAGAATTTAAAAGATCATTTGAAAATTAGAAAAGATAAACTTAAATTCAGAAAATATAAATTGTAATTCATAAGAGATCTATTGAAATTCAGAAAAGGTAAATTTTAATTCAGAAAATATAAATTGTAATTCAGAAAAATCGAATGAAATTCAGAAAATCCATTTAAAATTCAGAAAAAATGATTTAAAATTCATTGTAGATATTTAATAGTCAGAGCTGCAATTGAGTTTCAAAATAAATCAATTAAAATTCAGAAAAATAAATTTCATGGTAATGGTTGGTAATGGTAATGGTATTGGTAATGGTAATGGTAATGGTAATGGTAATGGTAATGGTAATGGTAATGGTAATGGTAATGGTAATGGTAATGGTAATGGTAATGGTAATGGTAATGGTAATGGTAATGGTAATGGTAATGGTAATGGTAATGGTAATGGTAATGGTAATGGTAATGGTAATGGTAATGGTAATGGTAATGGTAATGGTAATGGTAATGGTAATGGTAATGGTAATGGTAATGGTAATGGTAATGGTAATGGTTATGGTAATGGTAATGGTAATGGCAATGGTAATGGTAATGGTAATGGTAATGGTAATGGTAATGGTAATGGTAATGGTAATGGTAATGGTAATGGTAATGGTAATGGTTATGGTAATGGTAATGGTAATGGTAATGGTAATGGTAATGGTAATGGTAATGGTAATGGTAATGGTAATGGTAATGGTAATGGTAATGGTAATGGTAATGGTAATGGTAATTGTAATGGTAATGGTAATGGTAATGGTAATGGTAATGGTAATGGTAATGGTAATGGTAACGGTAATGGTAATGGTAATGGTAATGGTAATGGTAATGGTAATGATAATGGAAATGGAAATGGAAATGGTAATTGTAATGGTAATGGCAATGGTTATGGTAATGGTAATGGTAATGGTAATTTTAATGGCAGTGGTAATGGTAATGGTAATGATAATGGTAATGGTAATGGTAATGGTAATGGCAATGGTAATGGTAATGGTAATGGTAATGGTAATGGTAATGGTAATGGTAATGGTAATGGTAATGGTAATGGTAATGGTAATGGTAATGGTAATGGTAATGGTAATGGTAATGGTAATGGTAATGGTAATGGTAATGGTAATGGTAATGGTAATGGTAATGGTAATGGTAATGGTAATGGTAATGGTAATGGTAATGGTAATGGTAATGATAATGGTAATGGTAATGGTAATGGTAATGGTAATGGTAATGATAATGGAAATGGTAATTGTAATGGTAATGGTAATGGTAATGGTAATGGTAATGGTAATGGTAATGGTAATGGTAATGGTAATGGTCATCGTCATGGTCATGGTCATGGTAATGGTAATGGTAATTGTAATTGTAATTGTAATTGTAATGGTTATGGTAATGGTAATGGTAATGGTAATGGTAATGGTAATGGTAATGGTAATGGTAATGGTAATGGTAGTGGTAATGGTAATGGTAATGGTAATGGTCATGATCATGGTCACGGTAATGGTAATTGTAATTGTAATTGTAATGGTTATGGTAATGGTAATGGTAATGGTAATGGTAATGGTAATGGTAATGGTAATGGTAATGGTAATGGTAATGGTAATGGTAATGGTAATGGTAATGGTAATGGTAGTGGTAATGGTAATGGTAATGGTAAAGGTCATGATCATGGTCATGGTAATGGTAATTGTAATGGCAGTGGTAATGGTAATGGTAATGGTAATGATAATGGTAATGGTAATGGTAATGGGAATGGAAATATTAATGGTTATAGTTATGTTAGTAGTAATGGTAATGGGAATGGAAATATTAATGGTTATGGTATTGCTAATATAAGTTGTAATGAAAATTGTAATGATATTATTTATGGTTATGGTACTGATAAAAGAAGTGATAATGGTTATACTAATGGTAATTTGGAATTTTATATATTTACTAGCTTAAAACTGAAGCATTACTGCCACGCCCCCTTGTCCAATGCCCATCAAAATTTATCAGTTAAACTGCTTGCGTAAATTGAGGTCGAGTACTAAATTTCGAGACTGTGTGACCTATAACTCCAAAGCTATTCTACATCGTAAATTTTTATTGCATAGGAGGTACCACGCCCCTTATCTAATCGACACCAAACTTCACAGCAAAACTTCCAAGGTTTTTTTAGTTTTCCTTAAAATTTCATAAAGATCGGTTCGGCAGTTTTAGAGTCTATACTTGATATGCACACATACCCATTATACAAAAGTACTAAAACCGTGACTTAAAAATGGGGGGGTGGGGGTAGGAGGATAAAAAATACTTCACGACATATTCTCATACCTACCAAATGTATAAAAAAAATCATTAAAATCGGTCGAGCCGTTTCGAGGGAGTTCGATCACAAGCATCCTGACACGAGTTTTTTTTATATCTGAATCGATTTCTTCTGAATTACAATTGAAAATTGTGTAGAACTTACTACCTAAACTAACTTGAATTAATAGTTCACAAAAAATTACAATTGTGATGTTAAATTTTTCTTCCTTTTTCTCTCTTTCAGGTATGTTCAACAGTTTATCGTCAACAAATCTCTTTGAAATAAACATTTGTCACGTAAGTCTTTCTATTATATAATACCCATTTTCACCAATAATAGCTATTGAACCACAAAAATGCTTAGTTTATTCAATTGACCTTACAGCTTTCACCCTAATAATAGCTCACAACTAAAAGCTCTACTATATCGAAGAGAGTGGGGGAAAAATGAGAAATAAAGTTACACAAAATTATTGAACCTTTACACACAGACTCTGGAGTCTAATCTAATCCCATTAAAAGTCATATTGAGCCAAAAGGTAAAACTAATCAATCCTTGCTTCAAACACATATCCACGTTTACGCGCCTAAACCTTTACACATGAAATATTGACACAACGTCGACAATCTGTCACACGTTCTTTATAAAGCTCATTGATCAAAAAAATCAACCAATAAAAAATAAATAAAAAACGGTCTCGTTTTGGGCTATGTTTTGGCTTTCTGTGTTTGTCCTCTTTCAAATTTTTTTGCTACTTTTTTTCGTGAACCGTTCGTTTAACTTGGCTTTATTGAGCTTTTACAAGAGTATAAAAATAAACGATGTAGTCTGCAGAGGGTGGAACAAAAAAAAAAACAAAAAAGCTTCACCCATTCATACCAGCTACAAAATCATCATCAATCAATTTCTACCCTTGATAGAGATTCTGATTTTGATTGCTGGCCATATCGAGTACTTTTTCTGTTAATTTTTTTTTTTTGCCATGCGACTGAATGCGTTTTCGTTCTATGTGACTAATAAAAGAAATCAAAAAGAAATAATAACAAAATCTCGCGTTTCGATGGAAAGAGGGTTTTTTTTATCCCATTCGTTGACTGCTATCGAGTCAACAAAGAGTTGACAAATAGCACTTTTTTGTGTTTATTTTTATTTTATTTTTGAAAAAGTTTTCGCCTTCCCTTTCAAAAATATATGGGCAGAAATTTTTTTTTCTGGAAATCTGTTTAAAGTACATGTTTTTCTAGTGTATAGTTAACACTTTACTCTGGCGCAACGTTTAAGAATCCATTCTATATCATCAATATCGTTTAAATCGCACCATTTTTGTATCTGGTTTGTGTAGCTGTCTCAGCAAGTGGGAGCGGGGGCACTGGTGGGGGCGTTCACATAGAGTACAAATAAACTCTTCAAAACCGCAGCCTAATTGCATTGCTTTGTTCCAGTGTGCATTGTTCGAGTCGTTGGTACGCGGCAAAATAGTTGAATGCAGTCATTCACAATGGCACGGAAATTAAGTGGTTTTAGTGCATATGCTTTCAGTTAAACTATGCGTGGGAAAGCATTCAATTCTGGAAAGAGTTGTAACTTTATTCATTTGTTGGCAATTTTTTTAAACTGCACAATTTAACTGCTTTTTAGAAAATCTCTACATTTCTATTCCTCGAATTTTTACGAATTTTTATGAATAAGAAAACAAGTTAATACTTCCAGTTAGTTAGAATTTGGTTGTAGTGTTATCAGTATGTGAGATATAAAGCACTTGTGAATTATATGAGTTAAAAAGCAAAAAGTTAATACCCGAATATAGTAATTTTAGATGCATCGCTACATTTGCTTTTGTTATTAGATAAACAACCCACTTCGAAAAATTATAAAAAATTTCGTTGAAGTTATATAGTACAAAAACCAAAACGCATGTCATTACACAAATATTTTCTAGTCAGTAGAATTCGTTATAACTAGGTAAAAATTTGGAATGACATTTTTCTTTCTCTGTTTTCGCAGTTGCAACTTAATTTTCTGTACAAATTTAAACAAATCCAAAAATATAATTGAAAAAACATGCAGTCTTTAAAAATTTCTAAATAGAATTAAACAAAATCTCATGCATAACGGAAAATCACTATAAGCAAGTCCTTTCATAAAACAATCATAAATTTGCTATACCATCTAACATTTTATAACCAGTTTAGAATCAACCCACATTTTTTTAACTGAACTGAACTAATACATTGTAAAATGAAACCCAAACATTGTAACTCGCCACAAATGATTTAAAATGCAACAAAACTAACTTAGTAGAAATATTCATTATTATAATAAAATAGCTGAAAGCTGTATATTCTTAACTCCTGTTTTACACTCATCAAGACTAGGGACGGATAGTCAAATAAGAAAATCGATTTTCGATTTTCGATTTTTTATTTTTATATCCCCACGATTAAAAAACGTAATGGGGGTATATTAATTTTGTCACTCCGTTTGTAACGCCGATAAGGAGGCGTGGCCGGTATAGAAAAGTATATATATTCCTGATCAGCATCACCTCCTGAGTCGATTTAGCCATGTCCGTCTGTCCGTCTGTGTCCACGATAGCAGCCGTAATTTTTAAGCTATCATAACGAAATTCAAAATATAAGATTTTTATACAAAAATGGAGGTCAAGTTCGAATCCTCCCATACAAAGTGACTTAACCAAAATGGGATTAAAATTCCACAAAAATCAGTTTAATGACTTCAAATATCGCACAGTCTCTTATATATTGAATATTTATTTTGAGTATTAAATTTGTAAAATTGGATCAAAACCACGCCTACCTCCCATACAAAGTGACTTAACCAAAACGGGAAAATCTCTTTAAATTCCACAAAAATCAATTTAATGACTTCAAATATCGCACAGTGTCTTAAATATTGAATATTTATGTTGAGTATTAAATTTGTAAAAATCGGATCAAAACCACGCCTACCTCCCATACAAAGTGACTTAACCAAAACGGGAAAATCTCTTTAAATATATTTAAAAGTTTGCTTAAGACTTTATATATACTCCAATTTGGCCATGGGGGTATTTTAACTTCGGCCCAGTCGAAGATAATTCCTTACTAGTTTTTCTTAATTTTTCAATGAACTATTTTTTCGAAGTCGACTTTTTTTGCCTCGGTTTTTAGACTTTTTCCATTATCTCTTACATCATTTTTATACACTGAGAATAAAAGAGTTCAAAATGTGCTAACCTGAATTCAATGCATATTTGGAAATAAACATTTTTTTTATTAATAAAACTTTTTTAGTATATATTGTAATCCTTGTTTTATTAAAGTTTAGTAATTATTATTAATTTCAAGGAACACTTCTGTAAAAAAATAAAAGTAATTGTAATTGATTTTACTTATGTTACGATTGTTAAATTATTTAAGTCATGTTACGATATTATTTTTGTCAAACTATATGTCCTCACCAATTTAACGCCGAAAGACTAACATATTGACATTTTTTGGCAAAAGGCTGTTGCGTAATTGGTTGATGATAGTACCTGCATGCGAGAACAAGCGTTCGCAAGGTACGGACGTTGTAACTATGGGAATAGTAGTTGAAAAGGAATTCCATCAACTTCTGTTCCAGTGTTACTCTGTTCTGTTACTCTGCTAACGGATAGGTCAAAAAACTCCTTAATGCCGTCATTGGTATTTTCATCAGAAATGCACACAATATCGGGCTCAGCGATTGTTGTTTGCGTGGTTGAAATGTTGGATTGTTATTATAATTATTGTTTCACGAATTCATAATTTTAATTCGTTTAAAAAATTTTTAATATTTTGATTTTATATGATTTAAATACAAATTCTAAATGTTTGATAGTTTAAATCATACTTGATTTTAAATACAAATTCTAGTTGTTTGACAGTTTAAAATCGTTTATTGAGCTTAAGGTCAAAGTTAGACTAGAATAACAAGGTAATTTAGAAAAAACTTTAATTTTTAATATTTATTTTTGCTCAGCATATTTTTTAATATTAAACAATACTAATGATTTACATATAAGTAGTTTAAATATGCCAAATAGTGGCTTCAGTGTTGAGATTTTAGATTGCAAATTCTTAAAAGGTATTGCAAAGTCCAGGAAAGCAATTGCTTAGGTTTTCATATACATATACCCCTTTACTGCAGTGTTTACTTCATACCCTGGTACCCTAGAAAATAGATAAATTTCTCTAAAAATTACAGTATGTGGCTTATAAGGTTGCTGATAATTGTAGTACTATTATTCATATTTGGGGAGTATAGTTGTACGCACTATTCAATAAGAGTAAAATATTAAAATTTTAGTACTTTCGGCAGAGCTGGAACCAATTCGCAATTGACATTATATTGTTTTCTAAAAGTTGACTGCGTTGTTGACGAACTGAACGCACTAGTGTTGCTCTTGCATAGCAATCGTTTTTCACAAAAGGAACACTAAGTGTTATCGATGCAAACCTTATTGTTATTGTTACAAAATTATATTAATTATGAATAAAAAAATTTCACAAAAACCGAAAATAGTCGTTTTAAAAGTCGAAAAATTTTACGAAAAAGTCGACTTTTCGACTACTTGATTATCCATTCCTATTCAGGACTGATAGCCGATACACATTGACTGCGACTAGCGACGAACGCATTGTAATTGTCAAAAAATAGAATGCATGTTTTGTTATGAAGATGTATTTTTTGAAGACGGCACGACAAAGAGAGAACACGACCACAATTGTTGCTGCCGCAGACTTCAATCTATTTCTAATTTGATAGACGACAAAAGCGAACATAGAAGAGTTTGTTTATGTTTTGTATGAAATACAGATTGTCGCTGTTGCATTCATTATAATCAAGTCGTCGAGAATACTGCGACATTTCTCTCTGACGGCAAGTTTTCGTTTTGTCGGTGGACGACTGTTGCAGTCAATGTGTATCGGCTATGACAGTCAAGTTTTACCTTTGTTGATAAAAGACGCGGACATCAACGTGAGAGAGGAGGAAGTTCAAAAGGAAATTACCAAGAATTCACTTCAAGTCTTGACAAGTGTAAAAGGGGTCTAAAGCAGGGCTGGGCATTCTTACACAGTCACATTTTATTTTGTCTTGTTAGTGTTGGTGCGCTCTCGAATAGCTCTCGACTGAGCGAAATAGCTGTCGCAATTGTCTCGATTTGCAAGTTTGTATGTTTATACACCAACAGATACTGTATATGTGCTTAGATTTTATTTTAAGTCATTGGTATTGTTTTCTATTTCTTCTATATCATTATTGCTCCAGCATTTTCTTCTAAGTAAATAAATTATATTAGTTTGCTTGCAGTGGAAAAGAACAAATTCTGCTTCGCAAGAAAAGTTCTCTGCAGAACAGAAGTCACATTCCGATCCAGAGTTCAACATTGTTTTTTAGGAGTTTTGTTTTAATATTATTAAATCCTAATATATATGAATTATTAAAATTAGAATCAAAACCTTATAAAAATAAGTATCAAAATGTAATGAATACAAATAATATGAAAAAAATAATGCAAAGAACCTTAATAGGCATTATGTATAAATTATATTAAACCTTAATAAAATAAAAACTATATGAAAAAGAATTATGAATCTACAAACCAAAAAGTTGGTTTTTTAAGAGTGTACATAAAATTTCCGACATAGGTCTTCACAGCATCACCTTCAGCAAACGACAGAATTATATTCTCTTCCGTTGTGAGTTTTGTGTGCATGTGAAAAGTTACGCTCAGAGAGTGCTCAGTGAGCTATGGGGCGCTCAGCGCCAGGGTTGATATTTTCGGTACAATTGTACTTTTTTGGTACAGTTTTATATTTTTCCTACTTTCCTACTACCAAAGAGTTTTCGGTACATTTTATTTCACTCTATAATAAACACAGAATTTAGAACTCTAAGTAAGCAAACTATTTAAAAGAATTAAAAAATTTATCTAGAATTTTGGTACTCTGTAAAATACATAAAAAATGATTTTTAAGAGTCGATTTTCTCCAATTTATATAAAAATGCTTAACCCTTTATAAGACAGAGGGAATATTTTTCCCACCAACAAAGGTAGTAAATTTCAAGTATACAATATAAATAATATATTCTCACAGCGTATTTCACCAAAAATTTTGGTGGTAAAATATCATCTCTGCCTTGTAAAGGGTTAATAAATTCTTTCAATTTCTCATTTGACAGCCAATGTTAAAAGAATATTTTATTTTCAAAGTTTAATAAAAACCAATTACAGAAACAAACTCCAAATTGCAACAATTTATTTAATTTCATTTAAGCAAAATATTTGTTAACATCTAGTGAACTAAATGCCACAATATTGATATCTGAAGTAATATATCAAATGAAAAAATTTCTAAAATTTTAATAAAAGTGAAGAACTGCTTGACTGAAAGATTTTTCCATTAATTTCTTTCGTTGCCTTAACATAGAAAGGCCATAGAAATCTTTTTTCGCCTGGATTGAGTCAGATTTCTAGTGGATGGGTGGATGACCTAAAGGCACCTGTAAAGAACCTGAATTGTTAGTGGCCTTTCTATATTAAGGTAACGAAAGAAATTCACATGTTTTTAGAAATTTTTATTTTTTAATTATAAAAAGACCTATGAACTTTATGTTTATATGATTTTTTTATATATCTTATTGATTTCATTTTATGAATATTATAAGACCACTTGTGCTCCTTTTTGTGATTATAAAAACTTTGTGAGCAATTAAAAATAAACAAAAACCTTTGTAATTTTTTTTATAAGCTTTATGTACTAAATTGTTAAAACACATTCACTTTAATTTAAATAAAAACTATATTAAACTTTCTATTTAAATAAATTTTATTTATATAAATAAGAAAGAACTATCTTCGACTATGTTGAAGATTAGAAACCTCCACAGTATATTCTTAGTTATGCATGTTTTAAAGTTTTATGACGTCACTTCGTATAGATTAAGGTTGTGGTGTTCATTCAGTTTTGCGAAAACTCAAATACGTTTCAGATATGGAAGATTATGTGCTTAATATGCTGTTAATACACACTTTTTTTGCAGAATATATAGAAGTTATGCTACTTTGATAACGTCAGTTTATATGGGAGATTGGTCAAGTTTTTATTAATTTTGCCAAATTCCCAACTCAAAGTGAATTTTTATATTCTTAGCATATAAGCACTTAGCACTAAACCGTTTTCATATAATTACTTTGCTTAGGAGGTAGCTGTGTTTTCTATACTATTTTGATAAATTTGAAATATTTGTTGAATATCTTAGACAAAAGTTCGTATGCAAAATTTCAATTGATTACATTAGTTTTTGTGGCATTTTCAGAGATTTTACCATTTTGTTAAAGTCACTTTATATGGGAGGTTGAAGCATTGTTTTTTTCGATTTTAAACATTTCAATTATATTCTGAATTTTTGGCGGCTCAAGTTTATGGGCAAATTTTAAATCATGACAGTAAGTTTTGAGTCATTTTTAGATGTTTTAAAGATTTGATAAAGTAAAGTTGTTTGGGAGGTAGGCATTGTTTTTAGCCGATTTAAACAGATTTCAAATATATGGTGAATATTTTACTTCAAAGCTTATGTGCACCATACCAAGTAACTGCAAAAATTTGTGTGGCGTTTTAGATATTTTATTGTTTGATAAAGAAGGCGTGGTTTTCATCCGATTTTGCTCGTTTTGCTCTAGAGCTTATTTCGTGAATGGTAACACTTAGCTCATGTCTGATTTGAAAGATAATTAGTTTTATCCTTCCGCTAAACGAATATGGTTGTGTATACGCTTGAACAAAGCTGAAAAGTGGGCCTGCGATCGACTTACAGAAGATGCCGATTTTGCCAAAAAAATCATCTTTTCAGATGAAGCTCATTTTGATCTTGGCGGGTATGTAAACAAGCAAAATTGTCGCATTTGGGGCACAGAAAATCCGCACGCATACATTGAAAAGCCGCTGCACCCAAAACGAGTCACTGTTTGGTGCGGATTTTGGTCCAGAGGCATAATTGGGCTATTTTTCTTCGAAAATGAGCAAGGAGTGGCCGTTACAGTCAATGGCGATCGTTATCGGGCCATGTTGTTCACAAAAATTGAAGAGAAGGATATTGGCAACATTTGGTTTCAACAGGACGGCGCTACGTGCCACACAGCCGAAGCTACACTCGATGTTTTTCGCCCTGTTTTTGAAGATCGCATTATCAGCCGCAGAGCTGATGTCGTTTGGCCACCTCGGAGCTGCGATTTGACACCATTAAACTGTTATTTGTGGGGTGCCCTCTAATGTAAGTGTTACGCCGACAAGCCAGAGACAATTGACGCTTTAAAAGACAATATTCGTGAAGCCATTGGTAAAGTACAGCTGCACACAATCGACAATGAGCTTAAAAATTGGACCGATGGTGTAGGCTAATGCATGGCCAGCCGAGGCAGCCATTTGAATGAAATTATTTTTTATTATTAACCGAAAGAATTTTACTTTCAAATACAAAAAGACATTTGAAAAAATTTCCAGTATTTTTTTATAGAATTTTCAAAAAAAAAAAAGTTATTTGGCGGACCCTTTATAAGCACATATACTAAATTTCAATACGATATCCTTAAAATTGCGGCTGGAATCGTGTTGACAGACTGAGCTAGCGAAATCGGCTCATGTTATGTTGATCATGAGTATATATACTTTTCAATACCTGCCACGTATCAGAGATACAAACGCATTGATAAAGTTAACGCAGAATGCGTAGAGTAAACAAAATTTATTCCATACTTTTTTTTCATTTAGTACAATTTTTTCTAAATTTGTATACCAAAATGGAAAAGTCATTTATCAACCCTGCCCAGCGCTGGTCTAAAGAATCAATCGATAATAAAAACCTCTATAAAGGAATGAAAAATTCAAAACGTCGACTACACTAAAACACGGCTGTGTGTCTATTTTAACTTCATCCCAGTTGAAGATAATTTCCTACTGCTGTTTTTGACAGATTGGTTCTATGAAAGCAAAAAGTTGATAAAATTCCCAACTTTTTATTATATATAGTATATGTATTAATAAATAGTTTCTAATTTTCAATAAAAAATTATATATTTGGTTCAAAAGATGAGTACAAAAATTTTAAAAATAGTTTGTTACTGTACCTCGTGTTTACCTGATTTGAACACTGTTTTCACCTTTATCCCGTTTTAGTCTAAAAAATCCCTAAAAATTAAAGCAATTCCGCCACCTAGCCGTTCTGATTTCTACATAAAACCAAGTAATTAAATTCGAAATTGATGCTATGGTTCGAAAAATTCGAGTTAGTGAAACTTTCTTTAAAGTTTCGTTTTTAAAGTGGCTCCTTTTTGTTTAAGTTTTGAAAGAATTTATGTTTAAAATAAGTCGAAAAACGAAGGTTTTTTATAATTTTTTTTTCTTTCGGCTTTGCTCTCAACTTCTTTTCAATCAATTTTGAAAGTAATTAAAATAAGTACTTGGTATAGGGTAGCAACTCAGTGCATTGCTTTTGCTTATTCAAAAGTGTAGTTGAAGCGCGCAACCGTAAAATAATTTTACGGATTATCATCATAAAGAGATTACTTTCAGAAACACACACACACACACACACACACACATACGCACATAATCACACACAGCCACTCAAGTACACATTTGTGCATTCGCGTCTGTCTGGTTATGTTTGAGTGTCACTCTTTTAACCAACACGTGTGGTTTTTCCCTATTAAACGATTTGTGAATTATAATTATAAATATTTTTGTACATTTTTCACTCAATGATCAATACGTGCTTTTCAACATACACACACACATACACTGCTAGACTTTTTCCCCCCTCAGAGATACAGCTGTGTTAGTGTTGCTGCTTGTTTATTATTTCGTGTACGCTTTTTCATGCACGGATTAAAATTATTATTGCGTTGAATAAAATTAATATATCTTTTTTTCAAAATTTAAATGCTTTTGCCTGATGATATTTTTTAAATTTTGTGTATAAAATGCAAGACCATGCCTGGCACATCACAGCACAAACTTTATATAAATCCCTCAAATTTTGTTATTATTTAAAACGACAAAGCTTCACAGGTAATCCAGGTAAAGTGGTCATTTAAAATATGATTGATCTGCGTGATTTAAGGTTTTTTGAATATTTGAATAAAATCGCGCAGCTCTGAATGGTCAATTTCTTTTTTTTTATTTCGCGCACACTTCACTACGCCACTCTGGCAACACTTGGCGTATCGGAAAAATCGCATAAATCGCCCCCTACGAAAAATGAAACCGCTCGCAATGTATGAGCCATCCTACTAGCCCTCAACTGCTTGCATTACTTTTCCCTTGTGGATTGCCACAGAATGCACAGCACAAGCATTCTGCGATGCATACGCTTAAATTATCGAGCGCTAACATCTGTCGTCCTTTGTTCGTTTGCGTTTGTTGTTCCTGTCGACTTACTCCTGGCACGCTTCCCGCCGCTGACATTGGCACAATGCAGCACAACGTCCTTTAAAGGTCGCAGTACTACAGGAGCGTCGTAAAGTGCTCTTAACGGGCGCCTTCAGCTTACCGACAATGACAGTTTGCTTGGTTGTTAGCCTGCCAGTGACGTAGCAGTTATCGGTGTTAATTCATACCTTATCCGGTTTCTGATTACGATTCTGATCTTTCATTCTGTTTTTCATTATGCTATTGGTACGAGTACAACAAATCGACGGCACAAAAGTGCATCCTGTGCTGAGAAGAGGGTTCAAATTGCACTTTTTGCCCAGAGAACTCTTGTAATTAGTTGTTGTTGTTGTTGCAGAATGTCCCTTGTTCGCTATACAAATAGAAGGTTTTGTTCACTGCGAGTCTATTCAATAAATTTTTATGTTGATGTTTTTACAGCGACTCATTAACACTTCACTGATTAAGGAAAAACAAATCTCGTTTTCAATTTAATTTATTTGCATAACGTTATCTTTGCTATTGCAAAAACATGGAGCACTGACAAGAATGGATGTTGCATTATATTAGTCCTTAAAGAAATTTTCCAATTAGGAATGTTTTTGAATTAGCGCAAATGATACAATGAAATGCTTATGCAATAAAGAAAAATCTTGAATGATGTAAAAAACTATAAGCATTTTTATTCTATTTGGTCGGATATGTCAATAGAAAGGACCAGTAAATATTGTTAAGGCTTTTCTTTTTCTATGGATAGAAAAACTTTATTTTTTAAACACAAGCAAATCTAAGAATGACCATATATATAAAAACCCACTGCTTCTTAAAATTATTAAGTAAAATTATCTTAAGATCTATTTTGTTTTCATCGACCTTTTTGTTATAACCACACTCAGAAAAAAACACCTATCTTTTTGTGATAAAAAATTTCTCTATTTTCGATAATAGAAATTTTCTTTATTTCAAATAAAATTTAATTCAATTATAATAAATTTTCACATATTTAAAGAAATACTTCCTTCTTTGTGGGAAATGAAAATATTTTATCTCTCTAATAATGATAAGTATTTTTCTCTCACTGAAAAAATCTAATTTATAGAGAAAAAAATATAGAAAATGAGAAATGTTCTCTATTGTTGATAAATAATTCACTATGCGAAATATTTTCTTCAAAAACAACAAATCCTTTCTCAAAAATTAAAAAGGCTTCTTTTCAAAAATCGATATATTTTTCTTATATTGAATGAGGTACGAAAAAAATAGAAAGCGTGAGAGCAATTGATTAATACTGTGAAAAGCAAGTGTTGCATATTCTGCATATTATGACGATTATTGCTTCAAAAGGTTTTTTTTACTTAACATAGCTACAAAAAGTGATGTTGTTTCCCTGTAGAAAAATCAACTAACTTAAAAGTAGTTGAAAAAGTATTTTTTTGTCAACCACAACTAGTTGAAATTCTGACTTTTTTCCATAGAACGAACTCACATATTTTGTATGGTGATGTCCGCTAAATAAGTCAACTGACTTTCATCTGCATAGGTTTTCAACTACTTGTTAAATTAGTTGAATTGAAATTATATTTTTAACTTCTTTAAAATAAATCAATTGAAAACTAGTTAATATTCAACTTACTGAAAATTAATTTAAAAGCATAAAAATTTTAAATTTCTATACATCAAGAGATCATTTATTTTATTGTTTTGAAAAAGAAAAATACATTAATTCATATTATTGAAAGCCAATATGATATTTGATATTTGATATTAATAATATTTGATGAAATAGCATGGTTTAATATGTATAAACTTGTAATCCAATAAAATGTTTTAATAAAAACATGTCAAAATCAATAAGCCACTTGTTTTGAAGTAGTTTTTGAATTACTTCATATATAATGCAATATAACTATTCAAAATTGAAGTGGGTGCCGTCTTAATATAATACAAAGTAGTTCATAAACTAGTTTATTCTAAATTAGTTTTTTTATTAGTTGTTTTTAAAAACAAGTTAGTTTGTTCCTATAGGGTTATTACTACTGTTTCTTTGGATGCATTTACAAAATCGTTTTTCAGAATAAATTTCTGGAATATTTATAAAGAGTCCCGAAAAACAATGCCACAACAATAATTCTACCTCTAAACACATTTTTAACTAACACAACTAAAATTTTTAAAACAGAATCACAATTTGATATTAATACTTTTACTATGCGTTGAACTGAGTTAAAACAAATGTTTGATAAAAATAATTTTTTAATCGTAATTGCGGATATACTTCTGTGTTTTAAAAAAAATGTACGCAATAAAGAAATATGTTGTATCAGTGTTAAGATAATATATCTTTCTTTAAAAAAAAGTGTTATTTTTTGTGAGAAACTATAAACGCAACTTAAAGAAAACATTTATTAAAATTAAATAAATATTTCTCTGTTTTCGAGAAAAATTTACACAAGAAAGAAAACGATTGAACGTATTATAAAGAAATATTTTTCTATTAAGGAGAAGGTGTCTTCTAAATATTTTTCTTTTTCATGAAAGCTTTTTGCTATTTTTAGGGAATTTTTGGGATCACATTTAGAGAAAAGCCTTCTCTGGAGCAAAGTCAATACCATTTTTCACTTAATATGATGCCTTTTTTCTCATATTCCGATAAACTTTTTTCTGAGTGCAGGGAAACCAAAAGTATGCTCCAAAAAACACGTTTTATGCGCTTAAAAAATGCTCTTAAAAACGGAAAATATGCTCTAAAAACCTTAAAATATGCTTTTAAAAATAAAATATACATATTGTATTTTAATTCATAAAATTAAATTTTTATTTAAAAAAAGAACAAAAACTTAAAGAAAATAACAAAATATAAGGTAAAAAAAGGTGCACATAAACTTAAACATAAGTTTTATATAAGAAAAATAAATAAAGTTAAATAAAAATTCAATGGCTAACAATATTTTCTTTTTACTGTTTTGTGTTGTATGACAACTAAATTTCAATATTTTAAATATATAGTTTTGTGGATATTATTCAATTTTATTGAACTTTGATATTGCATCAATCTATTTTGAATTTTCTGAGGAAAATTAAACTGTAAACCTTTTAATGAAAATTTTTTTAATTGAGATTATTGTTGCAGTAAATTACAAAGAAGTATTGGCTTAAATTTTCAAATAAAAATCTTTGTCTATTATATCTTAGCATATTTTTGTACATTGAAAAACTTCTTTCTACCTCGACAGATGTGATGGGAGCATATTTAAATGCTAAAATTTCACTTACATTATATTTTAAAGATGTATTTTTTGAAGAACCATTTAATTCTTCATAGATATTTTTAATTAAGTCAAAGCCTTTATTTTTGTCTAAAACCTGTTTTCTATAAGAATTCTATAAGAAGTATCGCAATACGGGATATTATTGATTTCTCTAACCGTATCTGAAACTATCTGTATTTGTTCATGAAGGCTAAGTTCAGATGTCTGTAGTTTTTTAATAGACTTCACAATAAATCCATAATTAGATTAAATAAAAATTAAATCAGCCTTTGTTTTAGATCTTTGTAAAGTTTGTTTAGCAATTTGAATGGATAAAGCATCTTCACTCTTTAAAGCATCCAGTATTTCTAAAATCTTTTCATAGTTTTTGGCATAATAGTTTACCGCCTCAAGCCAAGTTCCCCATCGAGTTGTAACTGGCTCAGGCGGTAATGCTAAATCGGGATGAATTTCTCTAAAAATATCGATTCTACATGGAGCTTTTAAAAACACTTTTTTTACGTTTGATATTAGAGTATTTACACTCTCATTTGAATCTCTTATGCGTTCACACACTCGATGAAGGCCATGAACCACACATGTTATATGTGTTATCTTAGGATAAAACACTTCGATAGCCTTGGCAGCTTTAATCATGTAGGGAGCAGCATCCGTTACAAATAGTAGAATTGAATTTTTATTTAAAGAATCTCCCAGGATTTTTATAGAATCATCAAAAAGTTCAGCAATTGTAGAATGATTGGTTTTTTCAAGGACTGCGGTATTTAATAAAAATATTTTCTTTGCTATTTCTTCGTCATTGCTTAGAAGCCCAATGATTACGTTTGCGACGTTTCTTCCTGTAACATCAGTAGTTTCATCAATGGAAACCCATATATACTGATTTTTAACACATTTTTTTTATTTTATCAATACAGTTGTTGTAAAGAATTACGACATATTTAGAACGAAGTGTTGATTCTGATGGTACTTTAAATTCCGTGAATTCTTCTAAAAATATTCGTAAGGTTTCATTTCGAACTTTAAACAGAGGAATATCTGCTGCAACAAACGCAGCACACAATTTCTCCTGAAATTGGTAATCTTTTGAAGCTCCTGCAGATTCGGCAAAAAATAATTGAGTTTTTTCTTTTTGAGACTTTCTTTCTTTTAATTGGCAATATTTTGTGCCTTCTATATGTAGCTTAACTAAAAACACCCTATCTGCTGATAACGATTTGTTGCAAATAGTACAGAAGAGAACTGTACCATCGGTTTTAAAGTCCGGATAATCCTTAATGATGTTTCGTAATTTTGATGTCAGAGATGCCTTAGACTTTGGCATTTTCTAAAAAAAACTAAACTTGTTAACAACTTTATAAAATTGTTTATATTTAACATTGCGAACTTACAATTTTTTTTAATACTGTTCACTAAGAGTTCAACAAATTAAAATGAATATAAGCACGAACACGAACATCTGTGTTTAGGCTTTAACACAAAATAAACAAGCTCGACCATAGTATAACTAAACCAAGTAGTATCTTGCTGTCGACAAAATAAAATTTGTTTAAGTACGTACTTCCCCTTTTAAATATTATTTGTTCTAGTCAGAGTTACCATATATTTTAAACTCAACAAGGTAATGGCCGCTATTAAGCCGCCCTTAGACACGTGGATCGGTTGCAGCAACTTCAAGTTTACATCAACTTATCCATAGTGTGAGGTGAAGTTGAGAGTTTGCACAAACTTGTTGAGGTAAAATCATAACGATGTCAACTTATCCATGAATGTAAAGGGCACCTTAGACCAGCGGTCTAGTCGGCCGATTTGCAGTCGGACAAAATTCAAAACAATTTTGATTTTTTTTGGAGTCGGCCGACTAGACTGCTGGTCTAAGGTGCCCTTAAGGAGGAGTTGAAGCAACTTTCATACTCATTTTGAGTGAGGTGTGGCAATGTTGTCGGAAGAATAAAATGAATTTACCAAAAAGCAAATAAAGAGAATAAACGAAGGGAACAATTACAAACAAATAAAAAACCTTAGTAGTGCTATTGTTAAATGTATGCAAAATATTAAAGTGGCGTTTTTGCATAAAATTCTTAATAGTTTTACATTGTGCGCATAGCCTTTCACTATAAAGTCTGGCTAGATAATAAAGTTTGTTCAACCTATTTGAAAGTGTAAGGGCAAAATCACCATCGATAAAAAAAATCGATGATTACGTCAACTTCAAGTTGATGACCTAATCCAGAGGTCTAACTAAAAAACGCGCAGTAAAAAAATTAATTAAAAAAAAAAAAATTAATTTAAAAAATAATTGAAAATATGCTTTAAAAATATGCTCTTATACCAAAATATGCTCTTAAAACTAAAATATGCATAAATATGCTCTTAAGGTCAAAATATGCAAAAATATGCTCTAACAATTCGATGCCAGATTTGTTAAAATCTATTGAAACGGATAAATACTTCATCCATTCATCAATACAATGTACAGGAACAAATATGAAATTGCATATTTTTGGTTTTCCTGGTTATAACTATAAAGTAAGTATTCGAGCTTGAGGTCTGTTTTAAATATTCTGTTTATTTTCATATTCAAATATTGTTTATCAATATTTCGTGATCTTTCGGATAACATCTTCAGGACTGAAAAAGAAACAACACCAAAATATAACATATACATTAAACGTCAACGCGTTTTAAAGTAGTATATTGCACACAAAAAACAAAAAAGAAAATATTATAACTTTATAAAATTATCTTAACTTTAAAACAAAAATCTCGATGATAGACTTTAAGAGTTTAAAATGTTTTAAAAATTTGAGAACAGTAATACAACTACAAAACATTTTCTCCTTAGCTTTCCCTTTGCATAGGCAGAGGAACCCGAGTAACTAAAAACTTTTTTAGCTAAGCCGAACAACGGCTGAGCAAAGCATTATTGTAAATATTTTTCTCGGCCGTACTAGGGTCGTACAAGGGTCGTACAGAAACCGTTTTGAAATAATCTGGGCTGTATTACG
Organism: Dichetophora obliterata; assembly: GCA_963920525.1. Classification (NCBI taxonomy): domain Eukaryota; kingdom Metazoa; phylum Arthropoda; class Insecta; order Diptera; family Sciomyzidae; genus Dichetophora; species Dichetophora obliterata. The sequence goes on along the minus strand of OY986436.1, from coordinate 227,042,854 downwards.
GGCGTACAGCGACCGTACATCGACCGAACAGTGATTATTCTAACTAAGTTCATACACAAAATATTTCTTTTGAACTACACGCAAGTGGCGATACTATCAACATCAGCATCGCCGAGTCGAGTTGGTTTTGTTGTTACACTTACGTTTGCTATTGAATTATAAAAATGTTTGATATACAACGAGCGTACAATTTAATTTAGGCCTTGTACGACCGTTGTTCGACCCAATTTTCGACCGCTTTGCTTTTTGTACTATTTTAAGGCCATGTTCGACCCTTGTGTACAGCCGTGCGATCCATGTTCAACCGCTGGTCGCCCGCTTATATTTTTACTTGGGAACCAACCTGCCTGTTTTGAGTTAAAAATGTGGTCAATGGGTCATGTGAATAAAAAATCAGCAAATGCTTTTACTGAATTTTTCTAGTAAAAAGTATGGATTTAGTGAATAAAAAAAGCTATATAGATATAGCTTAAAAAGCTTAAAGCTATATAGATATAGATATAAAAAAAGCTATATAGATATAGCTTTTTTTATTCACTAAATCCATACTTTTTACTAGAAAAATTCAGTAAAAGCATTTGCTGATTTTTATTCACATGACCCAATATGTATGCATAGTTTCCAATTCTGTAACTAACTCTATTTAGAATTGAACACTTTTGTATAGAATTTAATTACTCAATAGAGTTCCACTTTATTTTATGGTAAAAAAATAATTTTTTATAACGAAAAATATTCTCAAAGTATTTCTTCATTTTTTTAGACCAACTTAAGCAAAGAATTATTTGTCTCATCAGTAAAAAATAAAAATTGTTATTATCTTTAACAAGTCTTTTAAGAAGCATAACGTGTAAGAAATCTACTTAAACTATTTGCAATTTTATGGTGAATGGTGTTGAATTGAAATTAATACCAATAACTTGACTATAAAAACTAACAAGCAGAATTTACATGCACCAAATAACTCAAGGCTGTAAAACAAGAGTTAAATTACAGGTCAAAGCAAAGAAATTAAAAGATATACAAAGCAAAAAAAAAAATGTTTTAACTAAGCTTTGCAAGTGAGCTCTTCATAATGCTGATTATAATGTTGATATTGAAAATGATGATAATGGTAATATTTTATAGTCGAGTTGTTGATGTACATAGATGAAGATGTTGTTGAAACGGTTAAAGACGATGATGAAGATATTGATGGTGGTATTAATAATACTAAAAATTATGGAAATAAAGGAAATAATGATGAAAAACAAGTCCTACGGATACTTGAATTTTTAATATAAGTATTTGTTCTCTTTAAAAAGTTTTGTATATGCAATCTATCTAAAACCAAAAAGTCTTCAGATAAAAAAAAAAATATTAATTTTATATATTTGAAATTCATATATATTTCTAATACATAAAATAGTTTAAAAACAAACAAAAGCATAAACAAAAGTAAAAAGTTATACGCACTTTCAAAGTAGTTAAATAAAAAAATAAATAAAAAAATCACACTCAAATGAATACAGAGACCAAAGAAAAGTTATCATTATTCGCTCTCACTATCACTGAATTGAAGCGCTACATTAATTTTTTTTTTTTGCTTGAAATCGTATTTGTCTTGGCTGTAAATTTTATTTAAGGCTGAAGTCTAATTGGTCACTTTCAAAAGTTTTTTATTTTTTTTTACATTTTGCGAATGTTTATGTATCTAAGAATATTGTATTAAATTTTTATGAAGATCAGAGCAGTATAAGTAATTTTTTTCAACCCAAAGCTTACTCTACCTGAACTCATATTAGAACGCATTTAAAAAACTTTAAGCTACGTTTTCACGGACGCCCCACACTATTTCTCCGGAACCCGTGGGCTGATCCTTCTGAATTTTTAACCACATATTTAACACAAAACTACTTTCAAAATAGACTATAATCGTGTTAAAAGATTGATGTTTTCTATATTTTTTTACACATAACAGCGAAACAAATCATTTTTAATTTTTTTTTTGTTACTTAAAGTTAAAAACAATTGCTTAAAATTATTATTAATAGTCTATTTTATAGTCCTTGTCATATTGAATATAAAACACCTCGGTTTTTTTTTCAGATAAACAGATGCCAAGATATCGTGTGGGAGCCGACCTGCCTCCAAATTATTAAAAAACATTAATAAAATTTTTTTATTTTTGTAATTCAAGACTTCATTTATTATTCCTAACAACTTATATAAACATATCTTTCATAACAAGCTCATGAAAAATTCCCAAAAATAGCCTATTTTTTAGCTGACGAACTAGACTACACCCTTAGTATTTCAGGTCTTGTCTTTAAAAAAATGTAAAATTCAACACAGCTGTATTCAATATTATTTATTAAAATAATAAAACAGTCTGTATTTTTATCGTTGTTGATAACAATTTTCAAACTTTTTCCGCTTTTGCAAAAACGTTCAACCAGAGCTGAAAAGTAAGCATAATTAAGTATAAATCTTAAAAGTAAGTATACTTATAAGTATGGAATTTTAGTAAGTATATGAAGCTGAAAATAAGTATGATACTTACAAAGTAAGTATAGTTGGTAACATTAAGTATGTATAGTTGCTTCAGTTGATTGAATTCAGCAAAGTTATAGATATTAATAAAAAATAACTAAAAATTTGTTTGCTTACAATACAAAAATAAGGAAATTGTAATTTTTGCAAAGCAGACAAAAAATTATTTATTTACAAAACATTATTAATTACATCATTTCAAATTATAATTAAAAAAAAAATAAATAGAAATTTAAAAACTCCATTTGAAATTCTGAAAAAATTATTGAAATTCAGACGATTCTTTTGAAATCTAGACAGCACCAATTGAAATAAAAAATTAATTTAAAAACATCAGAATAGATTAACTGAAATAATGAAAAGCTTATTAGCAATTCAGACAAGATCAGACTCAAACATTTTATTTTAATTTCAAAAAAGATCAATTGATCCTCCAAGGAGATCAGTTAAAATTCAAAGTACATCAATTTAAATTCAGCAATTCCAATGGAAACTAAGAATAGATCAATTGCAATTCCAAAAACATGAATTGAAATTTAGAAGAGATCAAATGAAACTCAGAAATGTTCAATTTAAGTTTAGACATTTAGATTAAATAAAATACAAATCGTAATAGTAATGTTGTGTCTATTAACCTTTAACTGGTACTCCTGGTCTTTGGTACCAGAAAAAAACAAAAGAGTATATTTCTCTCATAGTTCAATTCAAAATTCTATTCTATATATATAAATACATATATATATAATAGGGCGGGTCAATTTGTATGGACGAATTTTTTGGTGGTCTGGCTCAGCGAAATTCGTAAAATACATGTAATTTCAAGACTTTTTCTCCACTACAGCATATACAAATTCTGAAAAAAAGCTGTGCGGACTTTCGTAAATAGATTTTGTTCTCAATTATAAAATATGAATGTGTGAATGAATGTGTATGAATCTATTTACGAAAGTCCGCACAGCTTTTTTTCAGAATTTGTATATGCTGTAGTGGAGAAAAAGTCTTGAAATTACATGTATTTTACGAATTTCGCTGAGCCAGAATTTGACCCGCCCTAATATATAATCTATATATATAAAACAAAGTCGGGTTTGTTACACCATTTATAACTCAAGAACGGCTGGATCGATTTTAATGATCTTTTATTGGTTGCATTTGTGTGCATCCCGAATAGCAGAATAACTATTAAAATATCGGAAAAAATCAGAGGGCGTGGCACCTCCCAAACAAATAAAATCTTCTATATCGAATAGCTTTGGAATGATAGGTCTCACAACGACGGGATTCGTTATTCGACCTTAATTTTCACTTGCCGTTCTACTGGTAAAATTTTATGGGCGTTGGACGAAGTTCGTGGCACTTTTTCAGCAGCACAAATTTTCAGTATAACTTTCAAGCTGCAAGTCAGACTGGCAAAATTGAGCAAGTATAGGCCAAAGGGGCGTGGCACCGCCCATACAATTAAAATTTATGATATCGAACAGCTTTGGAACTAAATGTCGTATAATAATGAAATTCGGTGTGGAGTTGTCACTTGGTGACATCCTTCTACTGGAAAACTGGGATGAGCTTTATAAAAGGGGGTTTGGCTCCGCCCATACACTTCAAATTTTTTGATATCAGACAGCTTTGGAACTAATTGTCGTATAACAACGAAATTCAGTATGAAATTACTATTGGGTGACATCCTTTTTTTTTTTGATTGGCCCGGAGGTATGAAATCTTCCAAAGATACGTATACCCGTCCTATACGCATGCACGATTCACATTCTAAAATCTGCCCGAATCAGCCGGGACAGACAGAATGCACCTACGTACTAAAACATACCCCCTATTGGCTTCTACTAGAAAACTGAGACGGGCTTTGAACATGGGGGTGTAGCTCCGTGCATACAAGCCAAATTTTGATATCGAATAGCTTTGGAAATAAATATTATATAACAATAAAATTCAGTATGCAGTTACTTATTGGTCAGGCATTTCTACTGGAAAACTGGCACGGACATTGGAAACTTGGCGTGGCTTCGCCCACACAAGCTAAATTCAATTCAATTAACTTTACTGCAAAAACTAACTTTTTTCTGGCATTTAATAATCAAAATCAAATCTTCTAAGCGAATAAAAATTTCTTTATTTTTAATTTTGAAACCGTAACTTTTGCAACTGAAAGAGATTTTTATCTTCATTATTTTTTGGAAAAGTTGCTTTTGTTGCATTTTCCCTAAAATAAAAAAAAATATTTGACTAGAATACAAATCTTAACGGCTGGACGGATTTAACTCAAATTTGGCTCACATTTTACTTGAATCTTAGATTATGCTTTGGCATGATTAGTTTTGACCACGCCTCTTCCACCCTTTTACAAGTAACAAGTAACATAATAATTTCACTCAGAGTTTATTGCATAACTTGCAGAGTATTGCCTAAATCTTCATAATTAAAATTAAATAGCCAGGATTTTACGCTTTTGAGAAGGCCTTGTAGATTTGTAAGAAATAAGCCTTAAAAAATGTTATGTGATTATTATCTGTACTACATGAGGAACATGCCTTAGGAAATTTACCACAATAAGGACCATGATAGCGTATTTGACGTACCAAAGGGTACCTTATACCGAGAGATATTAAAAAATATGATTTTAGTTTTATCACTAATAACAAGTCTATGCGTTTTGAACCATCTACTCAGTAGATCCACATCATAATTCAAATCAGAGTATAGATCAAGAAGAGATTTACAAGTAAAGGAGCACGCCATATCATCAGCAAATGCAGTAATAGAGCTTTTCAATTTTAAAGAAAATAAGGAGTTAATATAGATGAGAAACAATATTGGTCTCAAAACAGAACCTTGTGGGACACCTAGGCTCAAAAACATATTGGAACTAACGCTGACATCAACTTTTACTACTTGCTGTTTATTTGACAAGTAAGAGGCAAACCAAGAAAACATGAAGCCTCGGAAACCACTCTTGTAAAGTTTTAGGATGTACAGTATCCTAAAATGTCTTCGTAATGTCTACAAACAAAGACGCGATTGTTTTACCCTCATTCACACCATTATATATTTTCGAACAGAAATTCTGCAAGGCATCTTCAGACGACATACCAGCTCAAAAACCAAATTGATTTCTGTTGAAAAAATTTATTTTGTCGAGAAACAATATAATTCTAGTTTTAATACATTTTTCAAATAACTTAGATGTAAAGTTAAAAAATAACCAAAAATGTAATGTAATGTAAATGTGTGAGCTAGCGAAGCACATTCTATTTACTTTAGTTATTGGATTTTAAATTAACAACTTTATATTTTTAATGAATTTCGTACATTTTTGGTTATTTTTTAACCTTATATGAAAATTTAAGCGCCACCTAGCGGAGAAAAATTGTTTATTAAATCAAAATTTAATTCACTTTTCAAAACTGGCTCACGCATTAAAATCGGTTCACCCATTCTGTTTTTATAGAAATTTTTATAATACAATAGTATTACTTTACAAGTGAACCTCCACAGTCCTTCGAAGCTTAAAAATTGATTTTTTCCCAATTCTGACGTGCTACAGCAAAACGCCGAGACACGTATTTCTTTGTTTTAAGCCTATTTTCATATTCTGCTAACATTTCTCATGTGTACCAACTACTGTCGTACTTTGTAATAAGATTACTAACGTTATTAATATACCATCTCTACCCAATATTTCATTCCATTCTATCTTAGGGTTACCTCTAAACCTATGAAACATATCCTTGTAAACACACTTTTAGCCTTAAAAACCTCTTTTTCAATTTCTTTGCATGCAACTTTATAACGGAGTCTAAGTCGTTCATTATTTTGGTACTTTTTAGTTTTCTTTATAGATTATTTTTTTCATTTATTTTGCAAACAAAAGGTCATCAGCTATCCATGGTTTTAGTTTTATTATGTCCTTTTTCCTGGGAACATGTAAACAAGAACACTGATCAAAGTGAATTTGCAGAGTGCTAAGAAAAGAACTAAAAGCTTCAGAAGGGCTATTGCAATTGTAATCAACCCATAGCGAGTCAGGGGGTCATTTGCAACCTGGCCTCCCATACAATTTTTTCTTGTTTTGACCCAACAAATACTGTAAAACCAAAAAATAATTTTGTCCAGTTACTGTGTTTCACTCAAAACACTGTGCGATGAGAAGGACCCGTCCGAGGTAGCACTAAAACTATTGAGAGTCGGAGCGCTATGGCTTGCGTCCTCTCCTTAGCTAACCGCTGCCTTACAGGATAGCTTGACCCTGTTTAGCTAAGGATCATGTTGCAATTATAACCAGGTGGCACTCATGTGGAAGATAAGGCTGCACATAGAGTGAACGCCGATTAAGATAGGTAAGCAGACAGGAGCAGGAGATAACCTGCGAAGAAACGAGATAGAAATAAAGCCAAGTTTGCTTACACAGATTGCCTGCGCCTGTCTGCCTGCCTGTCTGAATCGGTGTTCACTCTGGCCCCAACCTAAGGCAAAGGATTTTTTTAGCCACGAATCTTTTATGCATTTCATATGGAATTTTTTTATTTCTGAATTGATCTATTTTTAATTACAATAGGCAATGTAGTATCTTTTTTTTCGAAATGTTAACGGTAAATATCATTGTGGAAAACATAAACAACATTTTGAAAAAAAAGCTATCTCCGTATTTCCAATACTTGCGCTATCTCTAATTCTAATCCTTCTTTAAAACAGTCTAAAAATGCATCCATCATATTAATTGCAATATTGTGCACTTATTAAAACAATTTATTAGGAATGCAAAAGGTTGGAAAAATGTTCAAATTGCGAACAATGGGGGTAAATCAGGGAAAACTAGCAGCTGCAGTAAGAAAACCACAGAAAAAAAACCCAATATTTTTTCAATCACAATCACACCCACTGTGCAATTGTGCAGCATCATGGGAAAAACAGGCGTCCCAACAAAAGCAGATGGTAGAGCGTGCACATAATTCATAAGAAAATCAGCTGCCTTGCTTTGAAAACACCCTCATGATGACATCACAGAAAAAAAAGGACATAAACTGCAATCTGAACGCTGTGCCGATAGTTGCACATTTGTATTAGAGAGATCATCGCGCATTTGGCAGACGATACACGATTAAATCCATTTAGATCGATCGGTTTTTATGATTAAGGGTCAGTGAGAGTGCAACGTGAAGCACGTGCGTTTGACATTTGAAACGTTGGCGAAATGTTTACATATCTTTTGTTATCCTGCAGCAGTGGTTTTCAACCAAGCAGCTGAGATTAATCTATTTTTATAGGAGTTAAAATCAATATGTGAATGTTAAAGCCTTTATAATCTCTACGTAACTACTGGTGAAATGATAAAATCTTGCAGGGAGAAAGACATTATTATCAAAGATTATGATTTCTGTAACAAAGTTTGTTATATGTCACCAAATTATTGCAGCCAAATAGTATTGCTGTTGAATTTTTATTTTAAAACAACGCCATACCTAGATTTGGGTTATCACTCTAAGTTTAACCATATTTTGTATATGCAGACAAAATTCTAAAATGTCCAACCGAGCTTGCCTGAACGCTTACCTCGAATTAATGACAAAAAATCCAAAACAATTCTACAGTTTCTTAAAGGATAGTTTTCACAGATTCCTGCAATAAAGGATTGCTCCAACATAAAACCGTTTCACACAATCCTACTACATATGTTTCAATCAAGCGCAGCGAACTCAAATTGGAATTGATGGATAGGAAATGAAAGAAAGAAGAATCAGCAGAACGCTTAATAATGAAGGGATGTATAGATAGTGCTCTGGTGTAGACAGTCTCTGGAAATAATGTGGGAAGCACTGACGCACCGCAAAAAACAAAGAAACTTACTACAGAACGAACATTGGTTAATTAGAAATGAATGCCACTGTCAGGGAGCTGTATTGAAAACACAATTGAATTAAATTTTATGTATGACTTTAAAGCTGGAATGACACATAAAATTAGTTAAAATGGAATTTACAGCGAGTTGCAGACGACAAATTAAATTATTATAGTGACATATTTGGAAAAACTGGCAAGGCAAGCCAAAGATGGCAGCTTGACGAAAAGCAACGGAATGTTTGTCGAAATTTTTAGAATTTTAAACAAGTTTATCCACTGGGAGTCAAGAAATTGAAGGCAGACGAAAAAATGCAAACAGAACAAAGAGAAACAAACAAGCAAACCATTTTGTAGATGGGGGCGCAAATACGAACACAACTGTCAAAACATAATGCAACAACTGACAGCAGTTGTGCAAAGAACAAGCAACACCGACTTAAAAAAAAAAGAAATCACAATTCTCAGGGCTATAAGTATGGTGCCAGCTCAAATAAAGAATCAAAAAAGCTATCGTTGGCTTTTGATGATGTCTTGACAAAAAAAAAAATAAAATAAAACAACACCCAATGAGCACAAAAACTTGCGGTCGCATTCGTCAGTCATGTCTGAATGTTTTGCTTTTTTTTCTTCTAACCGATTGTTTTGTTTTGCGTGTTGTTTCTTCCTCTGATTATTGTATATTGCGTAATGTTGACAAGGACACGGCGTTATACCGTTATGCTTGGCTGCATTGCTGTCAATTGTTTTCAATCTGGTGTTGTTTTTGTTGGCAGCAGCAACAATGCTTATTTTGTGTTTATATTTTTTTTTATTGTGTAAATACTTTATATGCCACCCCATTTTTGTAGCTTTTGACATTTGTAAAACATTTACGTATGTTTGATGACAGCTTTTTAATTTGACATTTGTGTCTGCTACAAAAGTCAAATGTTGTCACTTTTGTTGTCAATTAACGGTGAAATCTTTTTGTTGTCAGCTAAACGAGGTGTTTTTATAGAAATCGTAACTATGTACATTGTACATACAGTGAATAAAAAAAGTTTAGGCACAGCGCATGGGCGTAGCCAGGATTTTATTCAGGAGGTGCAGGTCGGCCAATTCTTGTTTCATGTAGCTGATAAATAAAATACATTTTTTTAAGTATTGGCCTTATTGAGAAAAATATAAAATAAAATTCGAAACGATATTGAATTAAACGCGATTTAACAAAAGCGGAAATCAATATTCGTCGGCGCGAGTCTAAAGCAAAGTTGTTTAAAATATCACCACTCAGATTTTTTCTATTGCACCAAGTTTCTGTGCATGCTTTAAAGTCATAAAAACGCTGTTGTAAGGATGATTATAGTAAGTCGATATATGGTATGAGCAGTGACACCTTCCCATGTCAAAAAGGTAATGTTGCTGGATGATTGGTAAGCTGATGTTAAGTTTAGCGAAAAGATTCATCGAAGATTTTTAAAAATTTATCTTTTCCACGAACCGGCAAGTCACGATATCCACAAAAAACTATAACCGGAAAAATCTAAGACAAAACTGTTCTATTTTGTTCCAATAATGTCTTGTGACCAGACAGCTTCATTACATCAACAAGCAGATCGGTCATGAATGCGTGAGCTGTTTCTGCTGATCCTCCTACTTTTTTTTATTTTTTTTTAAAAGACTAAAGAACCAAGGCATGTGCCTTATACAAACAGGGCGCCTTATACTTACCTGAAAGGAAAGTGATAATTTTGTAGAAGAATTGATTGGAATCATACGTAAATTATTGAGATTAGGCGAAACAAACGTGAAAGACAATTTGAATTGCTTTTAGCCGAGGCTAGTGTTATGCCTTAACCTCGGCAAGCATTTCCAGCCCTCAGTTGTTCCTGTTCTTTTATTCCACATTTTCCACAATTTTACTGTGGATTTTTTGTTTCAATAATTCTTAAAGGTAGTAAAGAACAAAGAAAGCGAAAAGAACAATTCCCGAAACTGGATTCGAACTGGGAACCTCTGAGTTGATAGTCTAGCGCACTCTTCACTAGACTGCAAAAGCCGACATTGTAAAAATAAACACATATTAAATTTGCCTTACCGACTACCTTTCATATGACATCACATTCATTTGAAAAAATTCTTCTAGTTTTGTGAAAAAATTGTTTAACTGTTTTTCTCATCATTTTGTGTTTAAATTTTTTAAGAAAGAGTCAAGACTCAAAAATAATATTTGTGAAAAAGTGCCCCAATATCTCTTTCCAATCAAAAGTTATGGCTAAAAATCTATTTTTTTCATACCATTGACTACCTTTAATAATAAAACTAGTTTTTATATTCAAATTTTTGATCCTTTATAATTTCATTTTTATTTAACTGACAACTGAAGACTTTCATGTGTATTCAGTAAAATCAAAAAAACTTAATTTTCAAAATGTAATTTTTGCACGTATTAAATCTTTAATTCCACATTTTCCACAATTTAGTTGTGGATTTTTAGTTTTCCATAATTCTTAAATGTAGGAATGAGCAAAGAAAGTGAAAAAACCATGCCCGAGCCCGGATTCGAACCAGAGACCGCTGGGTTGATAGTCTAGCGCATTCTCCACTAGACCAAAAAGGCCGAAAACTTCTTACATCTACCCTGATGTGCGTTGCATCTACAATACTCGTGAACATTTTACATTTTGTTAGAGGCTTTGATTCTAAAACGGCTTGACAGTTTAAAGGTGGAAAGAGGACATGGTACAAACAAAGTTCATCTTTTAGTTTTTGAAACCACGACTTGTAGCCATTTGTAAGAAAATTTAAGTTTGGGTCCAATCGTGTCCTTCTTAGAATCGCAGATTTGACCCAAACCTAAGGGCATTTGAGCATTTGCAATTTCTGAGATGTACTCATTAAGGCACTTGTCAAAGTCGGTTTCGCAGAAACTTTCACTATTGCATGTGCTAGCAGAAGCTGACGTAAATAGATTATTATTTTTTTATTTTGCAGTTAAAAGGTCGGAAGCAAGCTTCCATTCTGCTCTCATTGTCACTCAATTTTATTTTCTTGACTGCAAAGCAAATTTATTTGAGAGTAAACATAGACCTTATAATTTGCAGTAACGTAATTCAAAATTACCACCAAAAAACTTCCTTATATATCCATTTATAAAAACAATTATCAATTAAGAAATACACAAAAATATCCAATCAAAAATTGCAATTTGATTTAATTTGATAATTTAAATTTAGTTACTTTAGTTAAGACAACGAACGTTAGTGTTGCTGGAAAATCGGCTATTGAATTGTGCAGCTAAGATTGCAATAAAATATATGTAAGAGTAACCAATCAATTCAAATTAAAGGCCCAACCAAATTAGTCTTAAGCAAACAAAAGTCTCAGAGAAAAATTGACGAAATGTATGAAAAAGTAGAAAATTCGCCCAAGTTGGTAGATTTCATGCTTAAGAAAAAGTCAAACGTTTACAAAATTTTGACAAAAATATATTAAAAAAGTTCAAAAGTTCTTTGAAAAATTTGTTAACGTAGTGCCTCGCAGCTTTTTCATATATGTTTTTATGTTTCTCAGCAATTTTTATGAGTTTATCAACACAATTGGGGTCTGCATTAATTTTGAATAAACAAATTAACGTATTATTTTCAATTGACAGATAAAAAAATTTGTATAGATATGTTAAAAAGGGTTGCCATCAGCTAACACAAAAAACATGTTTATTGTGCTGCTAGGCTTAATAGCTGTGGCAAACGTAAAAATTCACAGCAAATAAATAGACACAAAAAAAAACCATATTTTGCATTGAAAAATTTGGCATACAAATAAAAATATTTTAATTAAACACATTCTCAATACTGTTAGCAACCCTATTCTGCTTAGCAAACTACGATGTTAAGCGCTCTCTCTCAAGTTTCAAAAAGTAAACGAAAGTTGAAAAACTGAACTACTTCATATATTGCTGTGTAAGTGCGTGCTTATGCTCTCAAACTTTTGTTTGCTTAAGCATAACTTGGTTGGGCCTTAAAGCTTTTCATAAACTTTTTATATAAAATAAGTTTGTAATAAAAAAGAAATTAAGTTTTAATAAAAAATTAAAAACTTTTACTTTACTTATACTTTTTAATTATAAGAAAAACTGTTTTGAATTTCTTACTTTAATACTAAAAAATTATTTTTCTTAACTTTATGGAGGGAGGGTAGCGAAACGGCCCTTCTTACCCTACCCTCGCTACGCCCATGGCACAGCGCTATTTTCGAAGTTTGTCTCTTAATAACTTTTTTCCACCTAACGTATAAAAATAATTATGAACAAGGCTTAATTCTAAAAGGGTCGTACAGCGGCAGTACAGAGGCCGTTTTGAAATAATATCGGCTCTACAACGGGCGTACAGCGGCCGTACATCGGCCGAACAGTGATTATTTTTAAATTAAAATGAGCAGCTTTTTTAACTATTTTCATACACAAGTAAATTGTTTTGCGACACACACAATTGGCCATACTAAAAACATCAGCAACGCCGAGTGAGGCTTGGTTCTGTTGTTGCGCGTATGTTTGCTGTTAAATTAGAGCTTAGAAAAATTCGGTGGCATTCGACAGGCGTACAGCGGCCGTGCAATGCCTTGTACCGCTATCGCCTTGTAAAATTCGACCGCTATCTTATTTGGGCTATCTTAAGGCCATGTTCGATCCTTGTATAGCCGTTAATATCTCGACAGCTAATATTTTTACTTAGGTTTTTGTTTGGTTTTCGGCAACTTTTTTTGCGTGTCATCTGAACCAAAAATGTTGAATTTCAATTCCACACGTAATATTACGCTGTTTCATAATGATTCAGATTGATTTAAATGGAGTTTTGTAAACTTCTGCCTTTTTTTCTTACTAACAGCGGAAGTAAACGACTTGCGCCGAGGAACTTTTCCATGATAACCAACTCTGTGGCACTGGAGCTACTATAGTAGTATACACTGCGCTGGCGTGGTGTTAAATTTTTTGGACGCCAGAGTAAAAATTAAAACTTTTTAGCGAAGGCCAAACAGTGGGGGAGCAAGACTTAATTTTAAATATTTTTCTTGGCCATACAAGGGTCGTTTGTAGGAATTTTTGATCAAACAGTGGCCGTACATAGGCTGTTTTGAAATAATCTCGGCTGTACAATGGGTTTATAGCTGCCATACATCGGCCCAACAGTGATTATCCTACAAAGAAAACGAGCAGTTTTTAAAACTAACTTCATACACAAAAAAAATTCTGTTGCGTATAGCGGAATTAATTTAAGCTTTTTGGGCTATATTTAGGCCATGTTCGACCTTTATACGGCCCATGTTCGAACGCTAATATTTTTACTCGGGCGTCCAGATCTGTTTTCTTGATTCTTTGCCATTAATTTCTTAAAGTGAGACTATCTTGCTCTACCGCATTAGGTAATATTTTTAAAACTAAAAAATTTTGCTTATTAATAAAAATACATTTTCTAGATTCGCTTGATGCAAACAAGTAATTTTTAATTCATTTCCTTTTTGACTAATTTTGTGTATTTCGTTGATTCTATTTAATTTCCAGACTATTTTCAATGTATTGTCTTTTTTCAGCTTTTTATTTTTTCAATACTTGAAAAATAATACTTAAATTGAGAATATTGTGCATGAGTGAGAAGCTTGCACAAACCTCTTGCTTGGTAGCGGAGAATACTTGATCTTACTCTACGCTTAATTTATACGTCAAATATTTACTAAGAACAGGAATAGTAGTGGTATTCAATGATCGCTATATTGGCGATGTAAACAGCGTATACGTAATAACAAAATTGTAAAAAATTAAACATACGCAGCTCACGGTACAACAATGTGGTGTATACAGTATTAATAGTTAATGCGTAATATGCGACCTTAGTTAAATGTAATATTGACAATCAGCGAATAGTCAATTAAATTAAACAATTTAAAAAAATAAAAATGTATTTACACAGAGAAAACAACATTTTCAAAAGTGGCAGAAACGAGCACTTTTAAAAACGTTTAACCCAGCTTTTGCACTTCTAACGTTTATTTTAATTTTGAAAACGAATATTTTAAAAGAAAATAGTAAAACGTTTATTTTCACTTTAAAAACGAAAATTTTAAAATTAGATTCTAAAATTTTCGTTCGATTTATAACAATAAACATTTTAAAATGTAATGGTACAACAATTACTTATATTTTAAAAACGAAAATGTTCATTATTTCCCATTAACTCAAAAAATTTATAGAAATCCGCATTTCCTCTATTAATTAAAAAAACCTTTATTAGTTTTCAAAATTACAGTTTTATTTTATTCATTTTATCATCAGCTATGTTCATCTCGTTAAAATTTTTTAGATAATTATACTGTATCCCAGCGTCTATAAGCGACTAGAATTTTGTCCGATAATATTAATTTTATTTAAAATACTTACCTTTTAGTTGTGGCAGCAAATGCTCCAACTCAAACTCTTTCATTACTTTCTTGCAGTCAAATTGCAGAGTGATGAAATCGAGAATGAAAAATATTTTATTTTCTGAACAAATATCAAACACATACGTCAATGAAACATACATAACAAGCAATTCGTTATTAACAAGTGTTTTGAAACAAAGTATGTGAATTTTACTATGTCATGGTGAAAAGTTCGTAATTGTTTTAAAAACGTTTGGTTTCACTTTTCTATTTAAAAATGTACATTTTTATTTTTGTATGGCGTAAAATGTTTTTAAAAATATTAATTTTATCCTAATTTATCATAGTAAAATATTCGTTGTTTGTTTTAAAAACGTTTCGTTTTACTTTTCTATTTAAAAATTTGCGTTTTTATTTTTGTATGGCGTAAACTATTTTTAAAAATATTTATTTTACTAAACGTTTTTAAAATGTGCGTTTTTGATTTCTTGTTTTCTCAGTGTAACATTAATGGATCTAAAATTTCTGTAAATTTTAAAATAATTTTGTGATGGCAGTTTCCTTTTAATACAATTACGCAATTTACTCGGTTTTTATGCAAAGTGTGTTCATGGAAGCGCTTAGCGTAAACTTATAGCTACACGTTTAGAAATCTTCGAAGAGACTTTAATACATTTGGGCTTACATATATGACCACACCAAAATAGTATTTAAATAAAATACTAGCCAAATACTAAAATTAATGTTTAATAAAAATATGTATTGCAATTTAATACGTATTTTAATTGTATAATAATTGTATAATAAAAATTAGATATAGTATAAACCATAGCATCAAATTGATTACAAAGGGTATAAAATATCGTACTAATATTTAAACTGTATTAAAATTTAATGCACAATTGTATTGAAATATAATACAGATTGCCTTAAAAATTAAATACGAAATTCACCATAGCATCGAATTGATTCCAAGGGTATAAAATAACATTGTTATACTTAAATTGTATTAAAATGTTAAACAAAATATATTTAAAAATTTTGTAGTCAATTGAGAAGTATTAAATTTCATACTTTTTGTATTAAAAATCTTTGCAATACTTGGCTTGTACTAATAATACAAATATACGTCGTTCATTGAATACCATTAGTATTTTCTATTATACTTGCTTATATAACCTCTGGCGTTTAACCCATTAACCGCGGCTAATAAACACTTCGTATGATTTTTTTTTTTTTAAATTGCATGTGCTTTGTTATATTGACCACATTTAAATGCAACTTTTTATCTTTCAGCGTAGTCGAGATATGATTTGGGTATAAAAATACCGAGTCATCGATAATGTGTTCTAAATGGGCACAAATTCTGCTGCAATGACAGCACAGTTTAATATCAGGAATTTTATATCAATACCAGCAGTGGAATTCCCAAACGCGTAAACGACGATTTTCGATATCGTTAGTTAGCGAAAACTGTCATTTACTATGAACGTGGCAGGCACAATGACCGATAATGACAACGATTATTATCGTTAAATTTTTGGGAACTCCACTACAGGTATAGTTTTTTCATTGGCTAAAAGAAATTTTACGTTTTTTTTTATTTTAAAATTTTTTAAAAATGACACAAATTTTCTGATTTTTAAACTTAATCACTTTTGACTTTAGAAATGTAGTAGAAACGTAAAAATTTCTTAACACGCTCCAAAAACAATTTATAGCTCTATGTTTTCTTAAAGCAACAAACAAAAAATTAAACACTTAGCTGTTACCAATCCTGAGATATGATCAATTCTGCAGAAGCATTTTCATGGATGAAAAAATACCCAACTGCGGTGAATGGGATAAGAAAGAGATTAAAACAGATAGCTCCAAAACACTCACCGTACCTGAAAACCTCTGTATACAAAATTTCATTCTAATCGCATGAGTAGTTTAGGAGTTAATGATGGTTAATCCGATTGCTACGCTAGTCCAATTGTGAGTCCAAGGACCCACTTCTTATTTATTTATTTATTTAGAGAAACGTGTTGGTACAATAAGAACCAGGTTCTTTTATAGTACGATATAAGCATTAGCTTGAAAAAACAAAAAAAAAAAACAATAATACTAAACTATACAGTCATAACAACAAGTATATACTTAAGGTTACGTTAAATTTTTAAAAGAAAGAAAGAAAGCTATAATAAATATTAAGTATATTGAATGCTAAATTGAATCACATTGCAATTATTTTTTAAGAATTAATAATATAGAAAAAAGAATACAGGAAATAGATTAAAATATAGTCATGAAACTATGAAGTAGAGAAGAAAGATAGGATAGAGCGCCTAAAATTACCTCTCCCACTAATCTCTCTTAACCAACGAGGCAAAGCATTCCACAATTTAATGGCGTTAATGAAAAAAAGATGAGACGAATGTAACGAATAATGCCTACGGACTATCAAAACATGACTTCTTCTTGAAAGACAAAACTGGAGTTTTTCAAACAAGTAGCGAGGTGTTTTTTCATGTATGATTTTATGGAGATACATACAGTTACGAGCACTAAGATATGTAGTTAGGTCACATCCAAGTAAAGCGTTTCTGAACGTGGAAAGGTGGTCAAATTTTCGCAAACCATATACGTAGCGTGTTGCATAATTAAAAGCAATCTGTAGTTTTAATTGGGAGGAAGAGTCGAGTTTACTGTACACTGTTTCTGAATATGAAATTAAAGGTAAGATCAATTGTTTTACCAGTCTACGTTTTAAATCAACAGGAGTAACACTAGCAGACATTCTTAAATTACGAAGGACATTATAAACTTTTTGTACAACACTATTAACGTGGTCAACACAAGACAAATATGAATTTATGACAAAACCAAGGCTTACTGCTTTTGATACCACATTTAGCTTGCTAGTTCCTATAAACAGGTCAGGTACATAATCAACACAAGTTTTACTCTTACAGATGGGAAGGACATACGATTTGGCAGCATTGAGTTGAAGCCCATTACATTTAGCCCATTCATCAATGCTACTGAGATCTTCATTCAACCTGACGCACAGATCATCAAGAAGCCCAGTTCGCCGAGACAGATAGAGCTGGATATCATCAGCGTACGCATGAAAAAAAGCGTGCTTACATACATTAAAAATGTCATTGATGAACAAAGAGAATAGCAGCGGGCCTAGAATGGAACCTTGTGGGACGCCACTTTGTACAATTTTATACGATGAAAACATCTTTGAATTCTGTTACATAAATAATTAGACAAAAGATTGACAGCACTATTACAAAACCCAAAGAGAAATTTAAGCTTTTGACACAAGTAATTATGGTTTACTTTATCAGATGCCTTGGAAAAGTCAAGTAAGCAGAGTAAGGTCATAGAGCCAGCGTCATATTCAGACCGAATATCATCAATCACTTTCAAAATTGCAGACTTCTGTATTAAACTTCTGTAAAAAAAAAATTTCATCAAAATTGGTCTCACCGTTTAGGAGGAGTTCACTGATAAACACATGTAAAAAAAAAAGTTATAAAATTTATATAATTTATAAAATTTTAGTGAACATTTTTTGTTCCTGGTAAGCTCCAAAAATACTGGGCCGATTTTTATGAAAAATTTTGAAATATGTATTTCTGCTACGGCTTTTTATATAGGCATTTTTCATTCCAAATTTTTACAATAAGCATATTTAATTAATGTGTTTAGTTTTTTAAGAATGGCACACATTGCTTAATCGTTTTATTTTTATTACTATTACTATTACTATTACTATTTACGACTTTGGCTGGTGACCGTGGATATGGGTTGAACTAACTTAAAAGATTCGTACTTCAAGGAATTGAATAAATATAATTGAAATTTAAAGATATTCAACTCTTTTTTGATTAAAATCAGCAGCTATCAACAATACCGATTTTTTTTTATTCTATTTTAAAGAGACTTTTTTAAGGCGTCAGCATTTGTATGCATTCTTCATGCACACATGTGCACTTTTGCATTTTCTTCAACACCCCAGCCACTATAACTTAATGTATTTGCCAGTCTGCAGCGCCATTCTGACCCTCTCTCTCTCTCTCTCTCTCTCCCCACCTCACCCGGTGGCATGATGACTACTTTCCTCGCTAGCTTCAATTTATCAAGTTTTCTTGAAACAAATTTAGTGCATAAGAAAGAAATATTATGAAAAATCTCTGCATTGCAACCAGAACCAACAACTCCTTGGAGATCATTTGACTCGAAGACACTTCTGTATGGTGGCTAGACGCATTTTTCATGGCTGCAATAAAATAAATTTTTATTGAATGTCAAAGTTGAATGTGTTTGGATTATGGTATACGTATGCATTCGGCGGATTATGATTTGAATTTATTGTTGGGAATTTATTTTTATGATGCGGTGGTTCTGGGTGGTGTTGGCGTCATCCTCAGATGAGGAGCTGGTATAAATATTTACTTTGATTAACAGCAGCGACTTACTTACTGTCTCTAAGATACTAGGGGAAACGGCAATTTCAAAACATATAAATTGTTAAAATAATCTTTTCATGTTGGGTGGCATTAAAGCAAAAAAATAATCTAAGTTTATTGTATATATCGTAGAAATATAGGAAATGAACACAATTCTAAACAAAATAGTCTGATAAAATTATCAAAATATTTGAGATTATACGGATTTGAGAATATATTATAGGAAACACTGTGAGAGCCAGATAAAAGAAAGAATTAATAAAAACACAACTCATTTAATGGAATACACTCTGTCCAAAAACTAGAAGGACGTTTTATGAAAGCCAATTACTTTTTCAGTGGAAACCAAATTACCAAATTACACTTTTCAAGTCGTGTTTAAACCATTTCCGGCGGCTCCTTAACTACCGGGCCAAAATCAATGAAACTTCGCCCAGAGTCTATATATGGCCCTTAACTTTATCTGGCAAAAATTTTTACCTCCACAGATAAGGGCTGGGTGGACTGGTACATTTTTACACCACTAGCAGCATCACATACCTTCATAGCTAAACCTGCCCATTTTAAAACAGCAAACGGGCTCTAAATTTATTTTAACATAAAATTTAAATTTTCAAAAATAAAAAAAAGCCAAATATTGCGACGCGACGTGGGCGTAAAATTCAAGTAAACGACCGAATCGACTCAAACCAAAAATAATGTATATTGTCAAAGGTCCATACTAACATAATCCCTACAGTGCCAGCTAATTCCACTTTCGCACTCACCTGGAGAAAATTCTAAAGTTACTGGTGCAAAAATGTACCAAGTGGGTTAGATTTTAACTTTTATCTCCAGTAAAAAAGCTGGAAATGGGTTAAAAGTATTTAGTTTTTATTTTTATCGATGCTTTTTAGTGACAAAATATAATATATATCTCAGGTATCAGAAATATAAGGTGGATATAAAGAATTAAGAAAATTATTTGTTTTTTAATTAATATTAATTAAATTGGTTAGTTTTATTACTTAGTTCTCTGAAAAGAATTTAATTTATTCCTTAAAACAGACCGACTTTTTTATTCATTTAATAATTATTAAAATTTCGTTATTAAAAGAATAATCATCTTATCATGATAAGATGCTTATCAATCTTACTCGCATTTATGTATTTACGACGAAAAATAAAATTTCTTAGTGCACAACTATATTTATTTTCATGGTCACTATTGTTTTCTTTTTATTCTTGTGCAAGTGCAAGCAATAAGTTGACAAAGTTGAAATAGTAAGTTCGTACCGAGTTTCATTGATGTGGCAATTAGTTATATCAAAAAATTGGGCTGCTTGAAATGTGACACTCCCTTTGTTCAACACCCTTAAAATGTTACCAGTAAATATGCACGTGCGACCTATAACTTCAAAGTTGTTCGATATTGCCAATTCGGGTTGTATGGGAGGTGTCACACCGACTTGTCCGACGCCCATAAAATTTTATCAGGGGAATGGCACGTATAAGTTGTGGTTGAAAACCGAATTCTGAGGCTGTGCGACATATAATTCCAGAGCTATACGATATTGCAAATTTTGGGCGATATGGGATGTGTCACGCCTCCTTGACCAAGGTATCAGGGGAAGGGCACTTGTTAGCTTTGCGCATAACCTGTTTAGTGTTGCACACCACTTTTATGTTTATCGAGATATATATTTATATTGATAGAGCTTAAAAAGAGAAATATTTTTTTTTGAGGATAAGAATAAGGAATATGTATAGTTTAGTTCTTTTAGTTGTAATTAGTTATTAAAAAAAAGGTTACCATATTTGCATATCCTATGTTACAACTGGGTACCATACCTTTCCAATACAAAAATATTTATTGATATAGCGTCTGCCGTTCTCAAGCTTTGCGGCCCAAAACATACATGAGTTCCCTTTTATACAATAGTATAGATAACATCGTTAGCTAAAGCAATAAAAACTATTTGAAACAAAAGGTTCTTACCTTCGATGATGCAAATATCTTTGCTGTTTTTTTAAATATTTTTTATTTAATCTTTTTTTGCCTAAAGGTTAAAAGAAAGTACTTGCAATGAAATGATTTAAAATTATTATTTCAGCAATGTCGTTACCTTATTAATATTTTTTATATATTTTCAAAAACGCCTCAAAATATGTATTTTTCTCCCAAAAAATAGGACGAAAGTGGTTTTTTTTTGTAAACTAAGAAAAACTAAAAATTGAATTTTTTATAATCTTTCATATGACATATTGTTTTAAAACAGAAACTGTTTTAGTTTGACCCAAGATTTGTTGTTCTTTTTCTATTATGAAATATGCAATGATATTCCCTTTTATTTTTGTGACGATATAGAATTTTTCTTATGAAGTTTTGATATAAATTTATTTTTAACCAATGATTATTTTCTACAAATAAAACTAATTATGTTGACTTTATATGACTTAAATACAAATTCTAAATGGTTGATGTAATGTAAAGTCAACATAATAAATATAGAGGTCATTTAGAAAAAACTTTAATAAAACTAATTTTTTTTTTTTTGTATTGAAATTCTTTATTTTTTTAGCCTCCCCTTTACTTTCTCCCTTTTATTCAATTGTTTTTACTCTAATTTTTTTACTATTGCAAGTTGTAATTCAGTCTTTAGAAATACGTGAAGAGTATAGTTATTACTTTTATATGTTCTTTTCATCGAAAAAGTTACTGTGAATTAGATTTTCATGTGTCTTAAATGGTAGAACAGTTACTTCGTAATAGTTATTTTGACAAATAGTGTTAATATTGCCTCGACAGAACGTCAACAGAAGTTTTTATCTTAGCTTAGTCACCAAGCAATGTATTTTTTTTTGTATGCAGAGGGCCCGTTGGTGGAGAACAACTTACAACTACTAAAAAGTCATAGAACTTAATTAAAAAAAAACATATTTTCAAATCTTACTTATTTTTAACCCTTTCAAGACCACAGGTTTCCAGGTTTCCAGAAATGAAACAAAGTTTTTGAGATCATCAAATAGTTTAATTAGCTTCAATTTAGACAATTTAAAAACAATTAAAAAAAAATTCTTCAGTTTTTTGTTATTTCTTGGGACATGGGTGTCCCTAAAGTCCTTAAAGGTAATATTTTATTGTTACTAATTGATAGAGCTTTGAATGTTACAATGATACTGATAAGCAAAAAATAAATTAAATATATACGGTTTATATTTAATAATGATATGCAGCATAGCATCTGTTATCTGTAGTATCTGCTTTCTGTAAAGCATAGGTGCACTTTGCATGTTTTATAAACATTTGGAGTGCGATTTTCAATATCCGATTTGGCACAATTCACACATCGTTTACGTAAACTTTCTTTTTCAATTCCATGATTGGGAGTAGAGATATTAGGTTGAATTTGTTTTTTCGAAGCGACAGATGTAGATGGAGCTTATCTTTTACGGGATGTAAAGTTACCAATCAAATCTTGATATAAACTTTTTCAACATATGAACACCTCTGTTGTCCATCCACTTCATAAATACCAAGCCTTGAGATTTGACTGAAAAAATGTCTTCCCTTCTCATATTCTTGTCTAATGGAAGTCTTTTGGAAGATTCTTTCTATTCACTCTGACGGTTCCACACGCTTTTACACTCCGCTCGATAAGTTCAAGTTGCAATGAAGGCGAACTAATAAAATTATTCAAATATATTTCATATCCCAAGGATGCACTTGAATCCGTGAACTCCATTTTACCGGCTTGTTTTTTGTATATTGTTTTAATACATTATGGCCTTTAAATTTTATTGTGTGTTCATCGATTGCTTGGTATTTGGTATTATTCGTTGTTGCTTGAAAACATTGATTGAAAGGGGTTATTATGTGTCTAACCTTATACCGTTTCATGACTGACAGAATTTTTTTTTGTTGATTTTTATTGTTGCAAAAATGTAAGTTACTACGAATTTCCTCGAAAAGAGTGCGAGACATAATATTTGCAATATAAGGTACAGCCATATTCGGTTCAGTTGACCAATAATGCTTTATAGTTGGTAATATATGATAGCCCATTTAGTAGTTCATCCTTAAATGAACTAAATATCAATTATTGTTTCAAACTGTGTGCACTCGGATAAAAATTTTTGCAGGTGTTACCACTAAGTTTTTTTTTGTATAGAAATTCTCTAATTTTTGAGCCTCCCCTTCACTTAAAGTAAAAAATTAAAGTAAAAACGATTGAATAAAAGGGAGAATTCAATCGTTTTTACTTTAATTTTTATACTATTGCAAGTTGTAATTCAGTCTTTAGAAATACGTGAAGAGTATAGTTATTACTTTTCTTTTCGCTTGAGCTTTCAGGAAATTTTCATCAGGAATTTTGGCAGGTTCTGAGAAATTTTCAGTAACACAGTTTCTTATCTCAATTCGCACAATTTCAACTCCAAAATTCATATCTTTCTCGATAAAAAAAAAATATTATCTTCCTCATCAAAAGCCAGTGCCTCCTCCTCCTAGCTATCCTCAGCCATAAGTAGTTCCAAAATATCATCATCTCTTAAATGGAACTCCCTGGTGCCGTAATGCGTAATTTCTGTTATAATTTCAGCAAAGCAAAACTATTGTTAGCACGAAATATAATTTTATGGCCTTAGACTTCGCAATTATAAAATATACTGAAAAGTTGCACTTGAGGACCATGGGGACACCTGTGTCCCATGTGCTCTTTGCTTAAAAGTCTTACTATTTCCAAAATTTTCGAAATAAAAACAAAAAAAAAAACTTACCGATTGAATAAAGAAATAGAAATTTATGATAATAGATAAGCAATAAATACGAGTTACATATATTGTAACAATGTTCAACTCACAAAAAATCGCGCTACGTGATTTTAGGTACGCTCAATTTCGAGCAGCTGATTTTCAAACAGGGTTGCCAAATAAAAAAATGCTTTATTCACTATTTTTAGAATCCTAGAGTGAATTAAGAAAACTTTTTGGACTTTAGGATAAATTCTGATAAACAAAAATATTTTGGTACACCGGTGTCCCTTGTTCCTGAAAGGGTTAATGAGAGGCTTTTTGGATTATTTTTAAGCCATGTTTAACCCGTGCGGCCTATGTTCGACCGCTGTTCGACCGTTGTTCGCCCGCTTATTTCTTTTATTCGGGATAAATTAGCAAAAAAAGTAGCTTATATAGTTATTTCTTAAGAGTTAATGTCTTTTGAACTAATCTGAGCTATGATTTTTTTATTAATCTTTATGCAATTCCCCTAGAATTGCAATTACTATAGAATTTGTTAAAAATTGTCTTTGATGGCACATTAAAATATGTAATCGATTGTCTTAAAAAATACAGTTAACCTCCATATCATTTCTCTTTGTCAAAATTTTGAGAAACTATATTTTTAAGAACTTTTTCTTGTAACGAAGTATTCAACGAAATACTTTACTTTTTACACTAAATTTTGACAAAATATTTCAAACCAACACTTGCTTGTATTGCTTTTGAAGCTCTCTAAGGCCCGGTCGCAAAATCAATACTTAAGTTATATTTAAGTATAAGCTCTGAAATTCCGTTTCATCAGCCATACTTAAGTTCAACTTAAATTCATCTTAAGTATGGAAAATGCGTGACTTAAGTTAGACTGAAATCATCGACAGTCAACAACTAATTATATTGTGAAAAATATTCAAACTAATCAGCAAAAACTAATTGGTAAAACTTAATTACAACTTAAATATTGATTGTGAAACCGGGCCTAAGAATACAAATACTACAATGTTGAATACTACAGATGAATTGCAAAATACCACTTGTCAGAGTTAAAAGAACAAAATATTTTTCAAAAAATGTCCCCCTTGCAAACTACGAGTATTATTCCATAACTCAGGAACTCTTAATGAAAATATTTCAAAATAAAATCACCTAACTGTTCACTAGCACTAGTCGCAAAGCAACCAAAACACTCACGATTCGCATAAATTTTCCCACACATGTAAATTCCTGTGAATTAACTTGGGAAATTAAAATACCCAAGCCAACGAACAGAGGAAAAAACATTAACACTGAATCACAAAATTGTGAGCACACCCACGCGGTCAGCAAGCTGAGTAGAGTCTAGCTGTTGAATTGTCTAGCTGTCTGCCTGGTTGTCTAGCAGGTTCTTTGTATGCTGTTTGTTTTTTTTTTTCAACATAAGCGCACTCATGATGGAAATACATATTTATGTTTTCCCATTAAACGATTTACACAAGCGTTAACTTAATTTTACATGCAAATAAATGTCGCGCATTTAAATGCAATTAAAAATGTTTACTGCAGCAACAGAGAAGCACCAGCAACAATGGTTAAAAAAAAAAAGAAAAGAATTAGTGTTTGTCAAGTTGTCTGTCATGCTGCAATAAAAACATCAACAGTGTAAATAAATGTTTACAACAACAAAAACTGCTGCAGCTTGACAAATCAGAAAAGTCATCAGGTGCAGCAGCGAGCCCCCAGACCAGACAAACTTACATGCATTCCAATGCGGAAGTTCGTGCGCATAGCTGATAATATGGCGGTAATGATGGTGCAAATGGTGCATCTCGCGACCTCATACTAGGTCTAAATACAACAGTGACAAACGGCATTTGTCGTGTACCGTTGATATTCTAAAATTATTCTATTAACCATAGAATTTAATCAGGATTCCCACAAAGCAAGAACTGCGTAGAGTAACTTTGCTGCAGTTGTGTGACCTAACATCACTTTGTACATGAGAACTAGAGCAACGCTAAAGATGTAAAGGTAATGAACAAAAATTTCACTAAAAATGCCTTGCGGAATATGAAATTCAGTGTCATAGCAAAATAGCGCAATATTTAACCTTCAAGTGTGTGACTAACGCACATCATGTGCTTCACACGTGCTTCAGTCAAAAGTATAACTAATTTTTTAAGTGTATTTTTTGCCATTTAATGTAGCGCTTATTTTGACATGACTTTTCGGCCAAATCGGATGCAAAGCGGTTGCTGACTCTGTTAGACACACTGTCATCTCTCAAGCGTGTGTGAATTTGTGTTGTTCCACCTGATTGTTGTTGTTGGTGTTGTTGTCATTGCCCTTCAGTGATATTTAATATCCACTTGAGCTGCCACTAGCTGTTGTTGTAGCGTTATATTGTCGCTGCTGCTGTTTTATGGCAGTACTTGAACTAATTTACAGCATCAATGCGTGTAAATGTCATATTACAAAAGGTGGTTGTGTGTGTGTGTGTGTGTGTATATGTGTACGTTAGTGCGCCGCATTTAATATCAAATTTCAAAAATTTGTCGCAGCAAAATGCGAACCGGCGGATATTTCCCTAACATCCTGACTGCGCGACCGTGTGGGATGGCATGACAAATGCGTTATCAGCCATGAGCGTCGTTTGTTGTTTGAATCTTGGGGTTGACTCAACTGAGTATCAATAAGATTTTGCGTGACTTGCAACTTCACTTGCGCCTTGACTTGACTTGTGCCTTGACTTGCACTTTGACATTCATCTTGACTTGTGCTTTTATCTGCACCATAAATTGTACCTTGATTTGCGTCTTGACATGCACCTTGAATTGATTTGAATCTTGACTCAAACCTTGATATGCGCCATTCTTAATCCTTTCAGTGGATTTGCCCAATATATTAGACACGTCAGAAAATAATTTTTATATATATATTGCAACGCTTTTTTCAAATCAAATCGTTTGGTTCTATAAAAAAAAAGATGAACTTATATGAAAAAAATAAATTTAGAGAGATATCTGACATTAAAGTTCTACAAAAAAAAGATAAACGAACATATTTATATATTTAGAGAGATATTTGTCATTAAAGTATGTTGGACTAAAGCTAATTTTTTTTTGGCTTATTTCATAAGAAAAAAAAAATCAACCGGACAAAAATCAAATTTTTGTTTTTTATCTTTTTATATTTTTAATGAAAAGAATATTAAGAGTGTTTAAAAAACAAATATCTACACGGTTGAAAAACTTTCAAGGGATTAAAAAAAAAGAAAAATTTGTGGAAAATAGGAGCACAAAAAGAAATTATTTTATTCTTAGCTTAGTCTAGCCATTGAAAGGGTTAACTTGCGCTTTGACTTTCACCATAACTTGCAACTTAAATTCAACCGTGATTTGCACCTTGTGTTGGCATCACTGCTTTATTTGACCACCTATTTAACAGCTGATAGTTGCTTTTTGTTTAGTTTGCTTTGACATTTTATTATGGATCGACTTACACCAGAGCAACGCATGCAAATTGTGAAAATATTTAATCAAAATAATGGTTCTGTTCGTCAAACTTATCGTGTACTTCGTCCATTTTATGGCGTACATAATCGTCGGTGAGAGCTGCTAATTCGAAGAACAATAGATCGTTTTCGGACCACATTTACTGTTACTGATAAAGTGCATCCCGTGAGACGCCAAACAGTGCGCACTGAAGAATCTGTAGCTGCTGTACAGGAAAGCATTAAATATGATTCTAATCAATCAATTCGTCGCCGTTCTCAGCAACTGGGGTTGTGTCCTTCCACTTTATGGAAGATTTTATGAAAAGATCTTGGCTTAAAACCTTTCAAGATTCAACTTGTGCAGGAATTAAAGCCAAACGACCATCGTATGCGCCGCCAATTCTGCGAATGGGCTGAAGCACAAATTGATATTGATTTTGAATTTCCATGAAAAATTTGATTTTCCGATGAAGCCCATTTTTGGTTGAATGGGTACGTAAATAAACAGAATTGTCGCATTTGGAGTGAAGAGAATCCACAAGCTTTTGTCAAAACAACATTACATCCACAGAAAATTACTGTTTGGTGCGCTTTATGAGCTGGCGGAGTCATTGGCCCATATGTCTTCAAAAACGATGATGGTCAGAATGTTACTGTCAATGGTGAATGGTATAGGAACATGATTCAAAATGTTTTCGTCAATTAGCTGGCATTAATCTTGCTGATATGTGGTTCCAACAGGACGGAACCACATGTCACACAGCGGGCGCTACAATTGATTTACTCAAGGTAAATTTTGACGAAAAAATAATCTCACGAAATGGCCCAATTAATTGGCCCCCAAGATCGTGTGATTTAACCACATTGGATTATTTTCTTTGGGGTTATGTAAAGTCACTTGTCTACGTCGATAAATCACAAACAATAGAACACCTGGAAATCAACATTCGAAGAGTTATCAGCGAGATACGGTCGCAAATGCTGCGAAAAGTTTGTGAAAATAGGTGTTCCAGATTGCGCCTTGTACGCGCCAGCCATGGCGGCCACATGACCGAAATCATATTTATACATTAATGTCATACAATTTTCTATCCAATAAAGCCCATTTCATTGATATTAAAAATATATTACTATGTTTTATTATGATTTAAACTTGTATAACTGTATAAAAAACACCCTTTATCATGTCTTGCACCTTGACATACACTTGACCATGCCCCCTGAATTACATATTAACTTGCACTACGACATGCATCTTGACTTGAATTTTTACTTTTGACTTGGCTTTCACCTTGACTTACACCTTCAGGCATATTGATATATACTTGAACATGCGTCTTGTCTTGCAATTTAAACGTGATTTTGTTCTTTACTTGCACTTTTATTTACAACTTGATTGAAAGCTTGCCTTGCCCTTGACTTACACATTGCTTTACGACTTTATTTGCACCATAACTGATAGTTTGACTTTAACCTTGCCTTTCACCATGACGAGCGCCTTGACTTACACCTTGTTTTGTCCCCTAATTTACACATTGACTTGCACCATGACTCGCATTTTTACTTGCAACTTGCCTGGCGACTTGACATTCATTTGGACTTGTACCTTGACTTACAACTTGGCTTATACCTTGACTTGCACCTTCTCATACATTTTGACATACACCTAAACTTGCACCTTGATTTGCAATTCATGACGTAAGCCGTGATTCGCACTTTGATTTGCAACTTTATTTATAGCTTGCCTTGCCCTTGCCATCCTTACACATTACCTTACGACTTAACAATTTGGCTTAAACCTTACCTTTGACCAAGACTTGCGTCTTTAATTACACCTTGACTTTCGTTTTGACATGCACCTTGACATACACCTTCACTTGCGCCTAAACTTGTATCCTGACTTTAGTGTAGACTCGAATCTCGATTTTTTTCCCTGTACTTGCACCTTGATTTATTCTTTGATTTGCAACTTGACTTGAGAACCTTGCCTTACACCAAGACTTACGCCTAGAATTCAACAATGGCTTGCACTTTGAAACGCACCTTGACTTGTACCTCGATTTACACTTTAACTTTTACTTTGATTTGTATCTTAATCTTTAAGTGGAGACGTTAAGTTTTTGTACAGTACCAGTGACGTGGGGTCCCACAGGCTTCTTTGTTACATTTTACAAAAATTTGCAAATATTAGTATATAGAAATAAAATTGAAAGTATAAGTGTGTTTAATGTGTTTATTAAAGTATGAAAATTTAAGGTACTTTGCAGTCTTCATTGACATATTTTATCATTTTAACAAAATTACAACTTCTCAAGGTCCTCGGCAAAAATATAAGTTATAATAATTTACTAACCAATATGTGGCTGACACCACCTTGCCTCATCACGGTCGTTTAGCAACTAAAAGTTCAGTTTACTGTTCTGCTTAATAGGTGGGGGAACCATGTAATTCTTGAAAATTGCGACTGGGGAGGGGCCTGTGAGACTCCATGCCACCACTTAAAGGTAAACTTGCATCTCTTGCTTGCACCTTTGCCTTTCACTTTGGTTAAAAATTAAAACCAATTTGTCATTTAGTCCATGAACAAATTCTTAAGGAGCTTTTATTGATCAATTGTGTTTTGCGAGCTTTTGACCCGTCGTTAATGAACATGGGTGTATTACAACCGGGCTTCAATAAATTTTGCATTAATTTTTTTATCTCTAATTTAAATAAAAAAAAAATATTTCTAAAGAACAAAATATGTTTTCTCTTTTTTTTTAAAATTAATATATTATTGACTTAATAAAAAACCATTAAAAAAATTATTTTGTGTATAGTTTTTATTTTTAAATTAAGTTTTTTTCTCGTGTGAGACACACCCAGTTCATTGGCGGTGTGACAAAAAATATGTTCATTGACGGCGGGTTAAATGTTAAACACAAAGAAACCAGAACTGGAGCTACGTACTTTCTGCCAACTTATGTTCTAAAGAAGCTTTATATAGTTGTTTTTACTTTTTAAAATTTGCTTTTTTTCTGTACAGAAACATGTATATTAATTGAAAAAAAAAATTATTTGTGCTAGATGACGCGATTGAATATATGTAAAAAAAACACTGGCCTTGCTCATTGGATCAATTGACTACTAGTTTAATGTCCGACTTGGTTCGTGTTTTGAGCTTAATCTTAATGCACTTTGACTTGATCATTCAAATGCACCTTAGATTTTGACTTAACTTGTCTTTCACTTTGCCCTTCACTTTGATTTACACCTCGACTAACACTTTGACTTGCTTATTCACTTTTAATATAACTTGTACTTTTAGGTGCACTTTAAATTGTACCTCTTAACTTGCACCTTTAAATTTGAGTTGCATCTCCGCTATCACTTTGACTTCCAAATTTAGTAGTGGCTCGGCTGTCAACTAATTGGTTTTGGTTTAGAGTTTAGTCTTCATGAACTTTAACTTGACACTTCGAATGCACCTTTTACTTCGAATATTGACTTTTGAACTTGTCTTACACTTTGACTTTCATTTTGATTTGCACTTTTACTCACAGCTCGACTTGTACCATAACTATGACTTTAGTATACTGGTTAACTTGAAGCTCTTAGCTTGCAGCTTTCACTTTGAATTACACCTGCACCAGTACTTTGATTTCCAACTCAAAAAGCGATGTCATTTACATCAACTTGGTTCTTTTCTTGACTTTAATCCTTATGGACTTTGAGTTGACCCTTAAAATGCATCTTAGATTTTGACTTTTAACTGATCTCACGCTTTTACTTCCACTTTGATTTGCACTTGGAATCTCACCTCAACATTTACTTCGTTTTGAGTTATATGATTACCAATAATTTTAGTTGACTGCAAATTGAATTTTTGACTTTGTTTTTGACTTAAGCTTAAACTTGATTGGCTTTAACTTAACCCATCAAATAAACCTTGACTTGCATTTTGATTTTTACAGTAACTTACACCTTAACGTACTCTTTGAATTGCATCTCGACTTGCATTTCAACTTAAAGTTAATTTTGCCTTGCGCTTTGACTAGCACCTTGATTTTCACCAAGATTTCCATCTTGTGTTGCCCCTTGACTTGCACTTAAACTTGCACTTCGACTTTTATTTTGGCAAGCAGGGCACCTTTACTTGCACCTTGACCTTAGTCTTTGCTTACAGCAAAATATTTAAATTTTCTATTGAATTGGAATTGCATCTTGAATTTCACCTTGTTTAGCACTTTAACTTGCTTCTTGAATTGCATCCTTGCACGCGCCTAACTTGCATCTACCTGCGCCTTGACTGTGGCCTTGAATTTCTCCATGATTTCATCTTGAGTGACTCCGCAACTTCAAAATTAACTTGGACTTTGGCTTGCACCTTAACTTGCACTTTGCCTTGCATCTTGACTAGCACTTTCACAAGCTTGGCACCTTCACTTGCACCACTATGTCAGTGGTTTCTGACCTTCACTTACAGAATGATTTTTAAATTGACATTCGACTTAATTTTCGACCTGATTCTTGACTTTACTTCACTTTGATTATCACCTGAATTGTTTTTTTTTATTCTGAGGCTACGTACTGCCTTATTTACCCATGCAAACGCCGCTAGTGGCTTTGGCTGTGGATTGTCTAAAACACTTGCTGCACTTTTACAGAATCCGCACCAACTTCTAACAGCTTGCTGCTTTGCAGTTAGCTGTCACATTTAGAACATTTGTTTTTGCACTGTAATAAATGAGTTCAGCGTTTTGTGACAAGTTGTGGTCGCGTAACATTGTGACTGTAACATGCTGTCTTTTTTACAATTTTTTTTTTAATTAAAAACATTTGCAACAAAAAAGCTGGCATTAAATGCAGTTTAGCGTGGCTGATTTTAAATTCCAGAGCAATATTTCGTCACAGCGATTTAAATTTATACCTGTCTGTGGCTTATGTCATCGTTTACATCAATTGTGTGGATGACCTGTACCCATAATGTTTTCACAAAAGTGACTCAGCATCGGACCACCTGCGAATTTTTACCAAATTTTGTCATGTTTTTACTAAGAATTACGTATCTACAGTCACATAAACAAATTTTGTAAGCACTGCATGAAACGCCGACAGCAAATTCCTTCAACAACGCAGCAGATTAAATGCATCGCTAAATAAAACAGATATTACCACGCTTTGAAACTATTGATCTTTAAAGATAAAACAATTTGTATGAAAATTTATAGGCTAAAGATCGCATAGATTTGGCCAAGAGATAAACAAATACATAAGGAAATGATAGTATCGGAAAAATCAGATTATATTGGTATTATGTCGCTATTTTATATGTAAGAACAAACAGGTACTCGTTTGAATTTTTTAATGAACGAAGATTAGCAACATTTATTTTTCGAATTATTTTCTTTGCAATAGTGAATATCAAAAATTAAATCTTAGGGAAATTAGGAGCAAGGATAAGAACTAGAAAATTTTTAGCAAGTTTATTCTTTCCTAGTTTCTTAGATAAATTTTGATACATGCTAAACCATTTTTTAGTGTATATTTCTTGTTGCTCAATTTTAGCTCTTATGTTCCTTACTAAAAAAAAATATATAATGAGAAGGTGCAATTGAATATATTATAAAAAGACAACTAAAGGCGTATTATAAAATAATACAAAAAGGCAAAGTTTTTTTCATCAAATCCACTTCTTTATTTTGGCGGAAAATATAGTATTTTCGTTCGTGAAGAAACTAATATTTCGATAAATATATGATCACTAATGTAAGGATAAGACACATGAAGTTCTGACCCAAATGATTTGAAAATATTGGAACGGATTGAAACCATGGGGCATGACAGTTTAGGTATATAACTATATCTCGACATATATTTGACATTTAGGGAAAGGACATTTGATTCGTTCCGACTTCTTAACTATTAAAAGTTCTATACAAAAACTGTAAAAGCCTGCTGTGAATTGAATTCTTATCTTGGATTCCTCTCCAATGTCCAGCTACTGCTCAAAAACAATCACTACCCCTTTTTATAGACCTATTAGCTGATACACGACACGAAGCTATAAATAAAACCAACATAAATGCTTCAAAAAAATTTTTAATGCATTAAAACTACAATAAAAATTTTTTGTTAAAAATTTTATTGTCTTATAGAAAACAAAGTTAATTAATTTCGCTGTGCATGAATCGGTCACTTTTTTTCCAAACAAGCTAGGAACATATCATTTCAGCATAATTCGAGGACGCTGAATTTAATAGCGTTTACCATTTTTTAATCGTTCGGATCGTTTTAGAGCAATTGAAGGTTCAAGGTCAAGTACATTATCACGCAGTTTTTATTAGAATTACCTGGAAAATAATTGCTTAAAACAGTTTAACCCTCGAAACCCAACTCTTATGGTCCAAATTGACCTCATAAATAAAAAACCCTTTTTTTCGTATAAAAGCTTTGATAAAAAAAATCAAGTAATCATTTTGATGTAAAAATATTCCTCTGCTATAGTGGCGCAAAATGAAATTATAAACTAAACCAAATTAACCCACCTTTTGTGTCCCAAAAACGACCCGAAAGGTATTAAAACTAAGTTTTTCATACATATAGTTTTTTATTTTCTCAGATTTAAATTCCAACAAGTGTCTCCTAAAAGAGCATCTAGTTTTTTACCACTGTACCAGTGATAGAGTCTCGCCATCACCTGATGGAAGCGTTCGCCATGCTCATCAGATTCGTCTGGGGATTGTGTTAAGGCGGTAATTAAGATTTTTTCCAGGAATTCATCGATCCGACGATTGGCGCTTACACATTGACAGAATGTTTACTGTTTTCCGTACTTTAAATGTAAGAATATAATTTCCTGAAAATTCATTTCCTGCAATGCCACGCCGAAAATTTAGGACAAAAATCCCCAGACGAATCTGATGAGCATGGCAAACGTTTCCATCAGGTGACGGCGAAACTCGAGCACTGGTACAGTGGTAAAAACTAAATGATCTCTTAGGCTACATTTGTTTGAATTTACATGAAGAAGCAGAAGAAACAGATGAATCTATCTGAGAAAATAAAAAAAAGATATGTATGAAAAACTTAGTTTTAATACCTTTCAGGTCATTTTTGGGACACAGACAGTTGGTTAATTCGGTTTAATTTGTTATTTTATTTAGCGCTACTATATCAGGGGAATATTTTTCCATCAAAAAGCGAACCTTGTTTTTGTTTGAACAAAGCTTTTATACGATAAAAATGGTTTTTTGATTTAAGAGGACAATTTGGACCATAAGAGTTTGGTTTCGAGTGCTAAGCCGTTTTAAGAAATTTTTCTCCAGATAGTTCTTAATATTTCCAAAAACTGCATTAACATGTACTTGACCTTGAACCTTCAATTTCTCGAAAACGGGCTGAAGTATTAAAAAATTAAATTCAACGCACTCGAATTATGCTGAAATGAAATGTCTCCAGCTTGTTTGATATTAGGACATGCACAGTGTTTTTAATTTATTAAAAAATAAATAAAAATGTATTTTATACGAACAATTGATAAGATCAAATGAACAAAATTATACCAATTATTATAATGTTAAATTATTAGTATTTAGTATGTCATCCTTCAATAAATTTTACTTCTTGGAGAAGCCAAGGCATTAAGTTAATTAAGTTAATGCTTTTAAATTAATTTGATCAATTTAGTCAAATTCGGCAGTTATTGCTGTTTTAAGGTTTTTTTAGATTTAGGCAGAGCTGTAAACTTTCTCACTAAGTTATGTTTCACAACTTATTTTTGCAAATTGCCCTGATAGATCTACTAAAAGGTATTTTTTTTTTTAGAACAGCTCAAAGTTATAAAAAACCATATTTAGTTTTTAACAGAAAAATAAAAAAATTAAAAAAATTATAGTTGCCCATTGCAGGGATCCAACTCAAAAATTCTTGGTTCACAAACTAACTGTTTCGCCTACCCGGCTATCAAAGTAACTCTTTAAAATTGGAATCAGTGCATACATAAAATAATTTCAATGAATTAATAATATTTTAACTATGTGCTAAATACTGATATTTTAGTAGAAAACTGTTCAGACTTTTGAGCTTGTGCATTGTAGTTTTTCTGTTCTTTGTTCTTCAGAGTATTTATAATTCACGGGAACTTTTCTGATGAAATAAACGTTTAAAAGAAAAAACCAAGTACGGTACGCATTTCTTAAGATTAAATTAAAACTTGCCATCGCTGAAGGAACACACGGACACAATCAAATAAATAGTAGGAAAGAGGAATGGCGAGGCTCAAAGAATATATTATTTTTACACAAAACATAGTTTTATTTATATAGATAGTCAATGTTATGAAAATAGATTTTTAGCAATAAATTCTGATAACAAAAAGATATTGGGGTCATTTTTTACATAAATTATGTTTGAGACTTGACTATTTCTTAAAGAATATAAGAACAACATTTTAGAAAAAGTAAATTTCGCTTAAGAAATCAAAGGGGTTGTTGTTGTTTTTATAGCAAATAGCGTTAAACAGTTTTTGCGCAAAACTGGAAAAATTTCTGCAAACTATGTCATATGAAAGGTTGTCCGAAATGCAGGATTTTTTTGTTATTATTTTTACAACAAAAACAACTTTTGAGTCATATTTGGAATAAAAAGTCAATGATCTGAACCTTTTTGGAAAAATAGATAAAATGCAGTGGCGGCCGTAGCCCAGTGGGAAGAGTGCGTGGCTCCTAAGCTAAAGAACTGCGGTAGCCCGGGTTCAATTCCAGCTCAGATAGAAAGTTTTTTCAATTGAATTAATTTTTCTGTTCGGTCGTCACCTCTCTGCAGACAATGACAAACCTCAGAGAGTAAAAATTGCCATGTAAAGCTTCTTGAGAACATAAGCCGTTCGGAGTCGGCATTAAGCACGTAGGTCCAGTTCTCAGTCATTTCTGATCAAACATTTAACAACACGCACAACACAATTGATCAATAGAAGCTAGGTCAGAGTCCTTGCAAGGGCTGAAATGGCCAGTTTATTTTTTTATATATTTTTTAGATAAAATGCATATACGGTGAGCTAACGGTACAGTTAATTTTGATTAACCCTTAATTACCACTCTGCTTATTATATTATAGAGTCCAAAGAACTCATACTTTAAATAGCTTACAATTAAAATCATGTAAGAATTCAAAGAATGGATCACAAAAAATTATCAAAAATTGACACACTTTAATTTTTGCAAAATAAATATTTCAAATTTGTACATTATTTTATTTACTTTTAGAGCACATCACAACCCCTATTACATAAACCAGGGTTAAGTGCTTTTGCTGAACATTTGAACAAAAAAGTTTTAATGAAATATATTAAAAAAACAGTGAATATATTTGCATCGAAACTTAAAACATTGATTTTCTAGTCGCTTTTTTTCTTATTCTTAGCAGTGCTACCAACTTTTTAATTCTAAAATCCACCAAGAAGGCGAAAAAATGCGATTTTTCCTCAAAAATGCAGAATATTTACGAGATTTTATAAAACAACAAATTTAATTAAAAAATTAAATAATATTCTTAACTAGTTATTTAATTTTTAAAAATAATTTACTTCGCAGGTTACACAAATTTAAAATGCTTAAACTAAGCTAATTTAACTAATCTTACACAAATAATTACTAATATTTTTAAATACTTGTACCATTAAAGCACATCTTGAGATAAGTTTCCATTAAATATTAAGGCACAAACTGATTCACATTTGGTGGCTCCGAAATTAAAAAAATTCACCAAAAAATGCACTAGACACCAAACATATTTTTTCTTGCGCAAAAATTTTAAAAATGCACCAAACCTGGAGGGAAAAAGCACCAAGTTGGCAACAGTGATTCTTAGGGACACTGAGAATAAAAACATACTTTAAAATTAAACAAAAAATTTTAAAACAGAAATTTAACTCATTTGCGTTTCTACAAAACAAAATTTTAAACAAGCGTGTTTAATTTTCCACTAAAAACTCATTTCTGTTTTTTGTATAATTCTCTCTTATTATTTCCTTGAATTAAATTGAATTAAAAAATTATGTGCAGTAGAATCACTGAAAATTATTGCCAGACAACTGAGACCCCGATTTTACGTTTGATTAATTGAAAATATTTTTGAATTAGTCTTAAAAATATTGAACATAAGATGAAATAAGAAATACATAATTAATAATTTTGACTTTGAAATATTTCAAGCCGCAATAAAACGCAACCTTCATCAAATGAAGTCAAAAAAAGTTGTCGGGGGGGGGGTCCCAGGGGTCGCTAATCACGAATCTGACTTCGAAAACTCGGAAAAATTAAAAAAATTGCATCGAAAAAATGCCGGGTTAATTTATTTGTTTTGAATTTAAAACATTTGTTTTAAATACAAAAGTTTTTGCGTTAAATTTTTCGTTTAAATAAATGTGTTTAAACTTAAAATTTTTACAATGAAAGTATATTAAAAAACATTGTTTTGAAAACAAAAACTTTTGTTTTAAATTAAACTTTAAAAACATTTGTATTTAACTTAAATGAAATTGTTTCAAGCCCTATTTCAAAAACAAATTCGTTTAATATAAACACAATTTCATTTAATTTTAACACATATTTCCCTCAGTGTTCAAATATTGAACATACGATGAAATAAAAACTAATTAATTCTTTTGATATTTAAAATATTTCAAGCCACAAAAAATGCAAACTTCATCAAATGAAGTAAAAAAATTTGTCATTCGGGTTGTCCCAGGGGTCGCCGATAGCGAATCTGACTTTGAAAACTCGAAAAAGTTAAAAAAATGGCATCGAAAAATGGCGGTTAAATTAATTGTTTTTAATCTAATAACAATATTTTTAAATTATGTTTTAAAATATTTGTTTTAAATACTAAAATGTTTGCATTAAAATTTTCGTTTAAATAAATTTGTTTAAACTTTAAATTTTACAATGAAAATATATTTAAAAATATTGTTTTGAAAACAAAAACTTTTATTAAATTAAACTTTAAAAACATTTGTGTTTAACTTAAATGAAATTGTTTCGAGCTTTATTTCAAAAACAAATTTATTAAATATGAACGCAATCGCATTTAATTTAACACATATTTCTCTCAGTGTAAATATGTGTTACGAAGTGACAGTTTTATGAAAAATTCGTTGTACTAAAAATTTTTACAATTTTGAAGATATGTGATTGTTTTTGCTGCCAAAATAACAGCCATTTTTTAAAGTTAATTTGACGAAAAGCTCCGATCATAAAAAGTATTTCAATAACAAAATTAAAGTTGAGAAAGAGTGGAAGGGACGTACCCAAATCTTAGTATGTTACACTTTAATCCCTAATATGCCCTCAATATGCATATTAAGCGAAATCCGTCCAGCCGCTTTGATTTGTATTTCGGTCAAACGAAAAAACAGAAATTTATTTTTATAAATATAGTTTAATACTGCAAATGTAGAATAGTTTAGAATTAATGCACGTTAATGATTAAGTCTGGGATCTCCTCGATATCTTCATTGATCTCTTCTGCATTTTAACTATTGGAATGTCCAATGAAATTCCTGAATTTGAATTTAACTTTCCTTTGATAAGGAATTTTTCATTTAAATTGATCTGGTCTGAATTTTAAATTGAATTGCGGATTAGAGCTATTTTACATTTTTCGATGATCTACTGTGAATTGAAAATGGCATTCTAAATTTCAATTTCTCTTGTCTGAATTTTAAATGGTATTTCTGAATTTTACTTAGTAATTTTTGATTTTAAATTTTTATATTTTTCTATACAATTTTTCGATTTCAATTGATCTTTTCTTAACTCAAATGTTGTAGAAATTAAGAAAAAAAAATTTTTAATATAATAACAGTTAGTTAGAATTATGATATTATGATAGTTAGAAAAATACCTGCAAATTAGGGCATTTAATTACGGGACGTTTCGACAGTCCCGGGATTGAAAAAACTTAAAAAATTAATATTTTGGAAGACGTAATAAAGTTCCAAAGTAGTTATGCCATGTTTAACAACACAAAACAATGCAGAAGATTTTAAAAAACTAAAAAAAAAACAGTTTCGATCAAATGTTATGATAGTATTTATTGTTTATTTCTGAAAAACAATAAAATAGTATAATAATTTTAGTAATTCTAAGTACGAATTTTGTGATATTTTGTACAGCTTGTTTAAGGAAGTCTTTTTTTTAAGTCTTTAAGGTCACATTTAAGTTTTTTTAAGTTAGTATTTTGTAATATTTTGTACATGTAAAGAAAAAAATTAAGCATTCTGTGCTTGAATCAAGCAAATAGGCTATCAGTTTACACTCAAGCTTAAATTAATTCAAGCATTATTCTGCTAGAATTGATCAAATTTCGAACACATGATATTAAGAAAAAAAATACTCAATCTAAGCAACATTTGCTTTAAACTCAAGAATATTTTTTCCACATTCGAGTCTAATATTTACTTGAAATGAGAACAATTTGCTTGATTCAAGTAAACAATTGGCTGAAAACTAGAATAATTTGATAGATTTGAGAAATTTGTTTTTCTTGAATTGAGAAAAATTTGCCTGATTCAAGTAAAGAATTTACTTCCAGTTAATTTACTAGAATAATTTGCTTGATTTGAGAAATTAATTTTACTTGAATTGAAAACAATTTGCTTGATTCAAGTAAACAATTTACTGAAAACTAAAATAATTTACTTAATTTGAGAAATTTATTTTCCTTCAATTAAGAAAATTTTGCTTGATTCAAGTAAATAATTTACTGAAAACTAGAATAATTTACTTGATTTACACCAAGAAGCAACACTTTCGCATGTTTTGTTGACACACATTGTCGACTGTGTTCTTGAAAGTAGATTTTGTTATCTAGCGACTTTTTTACAACAACTTCAAGATTTTCATGATTTTTAAAATTCGCTGAATTGTTCAAAGGCGACAACTCTGAGTTTGCTTAAATTAAGGAAATATATTCTTGATCCAAGTCTTTTTCCAGGTTCCAGAATAAAGTATTTTATGCTTGTTTCAAGCTGTTGTTTAGTTTGCTCAATTTATGGTAAAAATTCACATTATAATTGTTTCATTTTTCTAAATTTTTATTCAATTAATTACTTCATTTTAAATTTTCTTATATCAAACAAAATATTTGTTTAATATAAAAAGATTATTTCCCTCCGTGTAAGTTTAGTTCAAGAAAGGTTTATATTTTCATATTTTTCACATTATATTTTACATCCATCCCATCCTTTTCAACATTACTGCATCCCAACCCGCCAAGATAGTTACAAAATATTTATATTTTTGTATTATTAAAATCACATTTCAGTTTTTCATGTGTTTCTCACATGTGTTATTTTGTACAGATATTTTGAGGAAGGTTTTTGTTTAAAAATTTTTAAATCACATTCAGTCTTTTCTTAGGTAGTATCATTGAAATTTTTGGTGGAATTTTTGGATATTTTTTGCTTTTTGCAGTTAGCGTTGTTATATATTTTAAATATGCGGCATGTAAAAGACTTAAGTCTTAAATGCCAACGTTATTTGCAAATAAATATAAATATATAAATATAAATGCAATCCCGGGATCCCGAAAATCCCGGGGCTTTAAGTCTTGCAATCCCGGGCCTGTTGGGACTCAAAAAAGTTCGGGACCCAGGATTCCGGGATTGGATGCCCTACTGCAAATAAAGCAAGCTCAAAAAAATTTTAGGATTATATCAAAATATATTTATTTACATTAACGTTTTGCTATGATTTTGCTATAAAAGTTGGGATTGAGTCATGGCAAAATTTTTATGGAAATACATTTTACTATGATTTTAAAATGTTTCTACATGTGTGCAGCTTCGACAAAATTGAAGATGAGACATAGAGAGTGCCTACAAGTAGTTAATTCTTCGTAAAAAAATATTATAAAAATTAAAAAATTAAAATTTGAAAACATTATAATAAACATAAAAATTTCCTGGAAGTCTATTAAATATATCCAAATAAAGATGAAAGCATCTGACTGTTTATAGAAGGTAAAGACTTTTAAGCATTTTTACTTTATAAACAAAGATGATAACGTTAACTGTTGGCTTCTCTATTCAGTAGCACGCTCCAATTTGGCTCAGCTGCTCAAACCACTTAACAAATTTA
Organism: Dichetophora obliterata; assembly: GCA_963920525.1. Classification (NCBI taxonomy): domain Eukaryota; kingdom Metazoa; phylum Arthropoda; class Insecta; order Diptera; family Sciomyzidae; genus Dichetophora; species Dichetophora obliterata. Next base: position 227,001,263 of record OY986436.1, on the reverse strand, counting down.
TTTTATGCCTGACTTAAATTCGAAATAATATATAAAGATAACAATCGTTAGCAAACATTTACTACTAAAAACATGGCTAGTAAAATACTTAAAGTGGTCATAAGAAGGAACCAAAAAGAGCTGCGTTCATTTCAATAGTAAGCAGCGTGCCGACAAGAGACATAAATCGGATTTAAGGCCGTTGGTGTGGTTGACAAACAAAGAACAACAACAACAACTGCAACTGCCACAAAGGCAACCCATATATGGTCAAAGCCATGACACGGTACAAACATGGATGAAACGCATGAAATGCGAAATAGTTGCAGGAGAATGAGAACGGGTGATAAAAAGCGCATCTCATGGCTTGCAGTAAGAACCAGACAGCAGGAGGCAGTAAGAACTAATCCTAATTTACTTGAAAATGATGATGAGCATGACAATATGACTTCATGATTGTGCTGGGAGCGGGTTGGAGCGGGGTGGGATGCAGTAATGTTGAATAGGATGGGATGGATGTAAAGCGGTCAGCAGCACTGGTTGCTGATTCAGAGCAAATGGAGCAGGCTGCAGCATGTGGCTACAGAATATCAACATTTGTGGAGATTAACTTGATTATGATGGGGATTTATGCTGAATTCTGAAAAAAGAAGAGGCAAAAACAACAAAACCATAAAGTCACAAGCCTTTAAACGGCGCACACTGGGTAACGTCTAACCAAAGCAGTTACTAATTTTAAGGATTATGAGATTAAAATAAATTTTGGCACGTGACAGTTACTAAATTAAAGAAAACTACATAGACAACAGTGATACTCTATCATTTAAAACAAATAAAGTGCTTCCTTATAGAAATTTTTAATATATTGGTAAAAGATGGTTTAGTAACAATTTACTCAGCAAAACTATATATAATTCCAACCGATATAAAATAGAGGGTCTAGGAAAAATGTACGAGGAAAATTTTATAAGTCAGTCAATTTTTGAATAAAAGGTTTTTTGTTTTTAACATAGATATATTTAGTACAGCATTTCTTAAAATTTCTGATTCCTTAAGGTACTATTACAGTGTGTAAAAAATTAAAAATTAAAAAATGATTATGGTTCTTTAAGGTCATAAGAATACGTATACAAAATTTTAGTTAAAAATAGCAAATAGGAAAAAGTAATAACATATATTGTATTCGTATGTCGTGTGATATTCAAGAACCTTTAAATCTTTAATCGCGTTTTTCTCGAAACAAGGTTTTTCGAATCGGCTTCTAAGATATCTGGGGCTCTACTTGGTCAATGTCGATGAATCTTGATTCATTGTGATCCTTATAGACTCTGTTAAGCACTAGACCTATTAAAAGCCAAAAACTTCTGTATTTTTTTTTTTGTATGGCTGAAAGTTTCGGCAGAAAAGGGGTTTTTGTAATTTTTTTAACGCATGCTTTTTTTTTTTTTATTTGCGTAGATTGAGTTAAGTGCTCAACTGCAACCCTTAACTCAAGAATACACTTTAATTTTTTACTTTCAGAAGTTTTGTAAATGCTGGAGACAAGAATCCAATTGTAACAATTTTTTAAACACGCTAACTTCAACGCCCCGTAAAAAATTAACAACTATGTTTCTCTTTGTCTATTTTCATTGCATCGGTTTACAACAACATTTTTCAAAATTTCGAAACGGGGTAGATTCCATGAGGATGAAGGCGCTATGTCCTCGTCAAAATATTCTAAAACCTCCGTAGATGGAGCATCCCAGCGGAAAAGTAGATTTCAACCCTTACAAGCGCTTAACGATGACGATGAGGAAATAAGAGAAAAACTAAATAGAAAATGTCTACCTAAAAACTCATCTCGTTACTCTCAAAACCAGTTCCACATTGTCCCGTCGCAATACCCCCCAATTTCTAAAAGTCAATCGCAACATAATCTTAACAACTCTTCAATAACAGCAGCGCAGGTAGCATGGCAACAGACATCATGGCCCGTTATCACCAATAACTCATCTGAACCGCAGCAATCAAACAACCTGTTTTCTGAAGCAGAACTCTCGCAACTAACAATGGAGTTGATTTCTAAATTAAAAGATTGTAAAACAAAAGAGCAACAGTTTAATGTTGTCGCACAATTAGCTTTTAAGTTCTTATATTCGAGTACTAAATAATGAATTTCCCTCCATTAAAAATTATATTATGGAACTGTTGAAGTGTCCGCAACAAGTATATTGAACTTTTTAATTTTCTGACTGAAAAAGACGTTGACATATGCGTGCTCTCAGAGACATGGCTGACGACCGATATTAAAATGTATCACCCAACATATGACAGCGTCAGAATCGACCGTATGAGTAGAAGTGGAGGCGGTGTTGCTATTCTAGTTAAAAAAACAATACCTTTTGAAGAAATTTCTACAATTTCTACACAAATAATAGAAAATGTTGGAATTGAAATAATAGTACAAAATGGTTATAGGATAAAGCTTTTTAGTATTTATTTCCCAGGTGGACGAAATTCGGGCTATCTTCTCACTAAATTTAAAAATGATTTGAGAAAATTAATCTCAACTACTGGTAAATTTATCGTGTGCGGTGACTTTAACAGTAGGCATAGGGATTGGGGATGTATCCGGGAAAATGCATGGGGAAATATTTTATCGGAATTTCCCATTCGATATCGCATTGTAATAAGCTACCCCACAAATCCAACATATATACCTACTGCCGCGAGATCAAATCCATCCACTTTAGATATAATTCTATCAAATATACCGTTTTTAATATCTGAACCTGTTGCAATCGATGAACTGAGTTCAGATCATTTACCTGTGCAATTTACTTTGTCAGTAAACACAGTCTTTTGTAAGAATTTAATACTAGACTATAACAATACCAACTGGTTTAATTTCACCTCTCTTCTGCATTATTCAATATTAAATAACGATATGCAAATTGATGATATAACCACCACTTCACAAGTTGATAATATAATTGAACAATTTTCCGATCAAATTTTAAAAGCAGCAGAAGCATCAACCCCTAAAATTTCTCCTAGTCGACAGTACATTAAATTACCTTTAAACATTATTAATCTTATAAAAACTAAAAATTATTTTAGGCGGCAATGGTCAAGATATAGACAGGAGCCGGATCATGTATTACTAAAAAGGTACATTGTATTAGTTCGCAATGAAATATTCAACTTTAAAAATAAGCACTGGAATAAACGACTGTGTAATTTAAATAAACGTTCCAAGCCATTTTGGAATATAGCCAAAGTGCTACGAAAAAAAATTCAAAACATACCACCCATTAAACACAATAACGGAATTCTCACAACAAATTTCGAGAAAGCAAATGCATTTGCCTCTGAATTTCAAAAAAACCATAGAGTTGCGGAAAATCTCGACGAAAGAAATCACGACGTTCTCATTAATGCACGGGTTGCACAGTTAAACCTTATTAATGTTAATTCAATGGAAATTGAATATGTTTTAGCAGACGATGTAGAAAATATTATCCAAGATCTGAACGCAAGGAAAGCTAGTGGTCATGATAACATTAAAAACAATATGTTAAAAAATTTCTCTATTGGCACAATTAAATATTTTACCTTTATATTAAAGTCATGCTTGAAATTACAATATTTTCCCACTGCCTGGAAAACTGCAAAAGTAGTACCAATTCCGAAACCGGGAAAACCTTTGAATAATTCAGAAAGTTATCGACCTATTAGTTTGCTTAGTAGTCTGGGAAAAATACTTGAAAAAATTATACAGGAAAGGCTATGGAAGTTTATTGATCAACAAACTATCATTCAAGATGAACAGTTTGGTTTTAGAAGATTTCACAGTACGACTCATCAAGTAAAAAGAATTTGTGACCATGTCAAACATAATTTCACACTGAAAAAATCAACTGCTTTAGTATTGCTTGATGTCGAAAAAGCCTTTGACTCAGTATGGCATGAAGGATTATTATATAAACTTATGAGTAATTGTTTTCCTATTTACTTAATTAAAATCATCAAGAGCTTCTTATCCGATAGATTCTACGCAGTTAGCTTGAATAATGAATTTTCCGAGATGTTGCAAATTCCTGCAGTGGTGCTACAGGGATCTGTGATTGGCACATTATATCTCATATACTGTTCAGATTTTCCGCAATCAAATAGTTGTGAATATGCATTTTATGCTGATGACACGGAAATATTTTCTTCACATGAATATGGCCAAAATTCAGTTTTTGAATTGCAGAATGCTCTCAACTCAGCAATGATATTCTTTAATAAATGGAAGATTAAAATCAATGCTAATAAAACGCAAGCTTTGTTTTTCACAAGAAAACGAAAGCCTTGTTTTTTTCCAAGCGCAAAAATAATAATAAATGGAGTTGAGATTCCCTGGTCAACAAATATAAAATATTTAGGTATTAATCTAGATCCCAAACTTACTTTTCAGCCACACGTACAAAACGTTATTAAGAAATTTAATATTGCCATAAAAATGTTATACCTTCTAATCAATAGAAAATCAGATCTCAGCACAGAAAATAAAGTTATCCTTGTTAAAGTTGTATTTCAGTCAATCATTTTATATGGATGTCCAATTTGGGGTAGTTGTGCAAAAACGCACGTAAAAAAGTTACAAATTTGTCAAAACAAACTACTTAAAATGTGTTTAAAATTACCCTGGCATTTTTCCACAAAAAAAGTAAATTTAGTTTAATACAAGGACGCATTGTTACGATAACAAAAAAGTTTAAACTTTTATGTAGCATGTCAGACAATATTTATATATTAAATCTATACCAAAATAATTAAATAATAAGCGTTCTACCTTCAAAGGCTTTGCGCCTTCACGTCGTAGTTGCTTACTGGACGGGCAGTCTCTTAAGTTAAATGTTCATGTAGTATTGTAATTAAAAATCTGCTTTCTATGTTTTATGTCATAAAAATCTATTTGCTCAAAATGTCTAGTCCTAGTTTTTAAGTCTCATGAAGGTTTTTTATAAGTATATTTTCCTTCAATGTTTACTGTTTATCTAAATCCAATATATTTATTTGTTATAAAAAAGTATGCTGTAGAAGTAGTATCTAAGTATTGACCATCTCTGTAAAATGTGCGTCTTTTATAGTTTTGTAAAATATATATTCCATACAATTAATAAATAATAAAATATGTTTATAAAAATTGTTAGGAATGATAAATAAAGTCTTAAATAAAAAAAACATTTTTTTATTTAAGCGGAACGCTATTATTTGGAGGCAGGTCGGTTCCAACACGATATCTCGGCAACGGCATATCTGAAACACATCGTCGCACGGTGGGGCGATTCCATACAAAGGGTTGAACATCCAGAAAAATGTGCAACTTGCAAATTATTATAATATTTTGATACATTTCGATAGAAATATATTTGGGCTATTTGAATTGGGCAGTTATTTTATATTTAAGTGCGTACTTTTGATTTTGTAAAGCCTCAAAGTTGATATTTTGTAATATAAAAAAATAAAGTCTTTTTTTTTAAAGTCCTATAACATTTTGTTAAAGTGCTTGATTGAACAGATCTTTATATTTTATAAAAGGGTATACTCTAGACAAAAACTTATACAGGAGCTCTCGTAAAACTACTCATAATTAAAAAAATGAATCGGCTAGATATTAATGTTAGTCCAAAAGACTATGTAAAGTGCACTACAAACTATGTTTTTTAAAACTACATATGTGTAAAATTCGGAAAGCTAAAGTACAGGTCTCGCGTAAGACCGCTGTGGCTAAAATATTGTGCGTTTTGAATAGTAATTGCTAGGAAAACATTGGTAAATTCTTAAAGAGGTCTTCAACCTATACTATTTATTTTCTGTGAGTTAAATTTCCGTTTATAAGAGTTTGTAAATTAGCATTCCAATTTAAATTAACCTGTTCAAATTTAAAATAGATTTTCTGAATTTCAATCGATCTTTTCTGAATTTCAAAAATTGATTTTTTGAATTTCAATTGATTTATTTTGGTGTTCACATGATATTTTTTTAATTTCAATTGATCTTTTCTACATTTTTAATGATCTTTGCTAAATTTTAATTGATGTATTCTAAATTTTAATTGGACTTTCAATCGGTCTTTTCTGAATTTCAATTGAGCTATTCTGAATTTCAGTTAAACTTTACCAAATTTCAAACGGATTGATCTTTCTTAAATTTGAAATTGATTTTTTGAATTTTAAGTAATCTTTTCTAAACTTGAATTGACTTAATTGGAATTTAAAACTAAATTTCTGAGTTTCAGTTGATGCAATCCGAATTCTAAATAGAATTGCTAAATATAAGATGATCAATAAAATTTTAATTATCTTTTCTGAATTTCAATTGATCTATTCTGAATTTCAATTAATATTTTTTTAATTTCAATTGTTTTTTTCTGAACTTAGGGCCAATTTTTCAGTGCGAGTTTAAACTCTAGTCAAATTAAACTGAGCTTAGCTCAACGAAATTGGACGTTTAAGCTCGTTTAGGCAAACAAGAAACACATTATATGACAATTTAAGACAATTTAACTTCAACGAATGCTAAAATAGCTAGTTAAACCGAGTTTAAACATCCAATTTTGGTGAGTTCAGCGCGGTTTAATTTGACTAGAGTTTAAACTTTCACTGAAAAATTGGCCCTTAGAATATCTTCTCTGAATTTCAATTGATCTAGTTTAAAATTTAAATTCAAATATTCTGAATTTCAATTAAACTTTTCTAAATTTCAAACGGATTGATCTATTCTGAATTTCAAAAAAATTAATTTTTTATATTTTTTGCTATTTTTAATAATTGGATTTTTTCTTAATTTATTTTTTTTATATTTTCAAATGGAATTTTTGAATTACAATTGCAAGTAATGTAAAAGGAATAAAAGAAATTAGTTTGAACTTTGTGATGCAGGAGGTTTTGCTATGTACTGAATATCATTTCTTGTACTGAATATCATTTCCAAATAATTACACTGAGCATTAATCGGGCACTTTTTCTTGCAAACAAGCATGTGAAAACGCCGTAACCGTGAAAAATGGCAGTAACCGTATTTAATCCTTTATTCCTTTTTTTAAAAAAGTTCGAGTTTCAAGGTACATGTTAATGCAGTTCTTGTAAGAAAACTTTTTTTATTAGATTTGGCGGCTTCATGTCTTCAGTTGAAACATCAAAAATTACCTGGAAAAATTTTTTTAGTTTTTTTAGTACTTTTGGGGTCCCATAAAATAGGTACTTTTACTAAGCGCTATTATTTTAGGGAAATATTATTGCTTAAAAAGATTAATTTTTTTGTTGAAACTATACGAAACAGCGCACAGTGGCCGCAATATCCCATCTAGCGGCGCTTTACCGAAATGTTAAAAATCATAATTTCGGCAAACTTTATTATTTTTTTTTGAAAATTTAAGCACCAACGGATTTTTTTCAGTTTTCTTTTTTGTTTTGTTACTAATATTTGCACAGCTGTGAGCATTCAAACTTATCACATGTTTCAGCAAATTGAACACATGTTTTTGAGCTTGTTTCAAGTGCAATTTTGTTGAGAGGAAATAATTAAATATTTAATTTGTTAATAAGATTTGCGATTTTATTTTAATTAAGAGGTATATATTAAATAAAAAAAAATTGGTTTGTGATCTGTGATTGTATGTTTGAGTGCTTAACAGTTGAAAAAGAAAATGTCCTTTGTGAAAGTGTTTTTAGATATGAAATCCAATTTTGTGTGGAATAAAAGTAAGGTGTATTGGACTGGATTGGGTTCACTGTTTGCGTAGTTTGTTTAAATGGGTTGTTATCTATGTCAAGTTTAAATATAGGCTGCTAGTTTTTGCAAACTTTTTATTTTTTTCGTTTTTTAGTTACAATGACAGAATCTAAACGCACCCTTTTTTTAATATGGCATAGTGAACCAGTGCCAACAAACAAATTTTTAATGGTTGAAAATCATGTATTTTCTAATATCATTGATCGCTCGAAATATAGCGAAGAGCAATACCGACAAATTCAAAAACAATTAAGAAATTTTATTAGCCAACTTGTACACAAGTGGAAAGAAAGTCATAGAGTTTTGGCAGTGTTCAAAAAGCGAAATAAGATGTGGTTGGATGAAGACATTATTTTCCCTTATCCAGCCGTTGCCCAACGTAATGAGAAACCTTTTTCAGAGTGCACAAGGAAGACTCAAATAAAAAAAGTTGCAACAATTGAAAATGAAACACCGAACGAAGAGTTAATGGTAGCAACGAGCGTGAGTCTTTACAAGGCTGGAAAAAGAAGCGTTTCACAGGTTGTTTCAAAGTTATGCTCAGAATCTACAATAGCTCAAAAAATGCTTAAATCTGTCGACTCTGAACCAAAAACCCCTATTCCGTATACACCTGAGGGAGCTCTAGCTCTTTATATTGATGGTGTATACTCAAAAAGGTCATACAGACTAATGCAATATGGTGCCAAAGAACGAAACTGCAATATTTATCCAAACTACGATATTTTGGCTAAAACTAAAACGGAGTGCTACCCCAGTGCCATACACGTAACTAAACGTTCAGCTGAAGTTGGCTTGCAAACTCTAGTAGACCATACTATTGCACGTATAATACAAGGCTTTTCAATAGCTTTTGAAGATTTCATGACTGTAGGCAATAATAATGATTGCATAAAAGCAATATTTAACCATTTAAATATTTAAGAAGAGGCACAGCCCCATGGCTGTGACGGTAGCAGTGGGCACTCTACTTACCGTCAACGTTTCAGTGTTTCTGATACTGGAACAATTGATGAGCATTTATTTGCTGTATGTATTGTTCCTTTAAAAATTAAAAAAGGACCCGCAATACTATGGCAAAATAACCGGCCTTCTTCAACTCGGTTGTGCAGACCCATTAAAATCATTTTTGAAAAAGAGTCAGCGGATTTAGTTAGGGCTGAATTAGAAAATGTAAAAAGACAAATTGCACAAATTGTGCCAACAAAATTAAGTTCTTTTGAAGTAACACACGAATTTCATTTGACCATAATCGATGGACAAGTGTTTAGTACCATAGCGGAGTCATCATCACTGGTTTGTGGAATTTGTGGTGCGACACCAAAATTGATGAACAATCTAAATTTAGTTCAACTGAGGCAGCCACAAAACCACTTGTACGAATATGGATTGTCGACACTTCATGCTTGGATACGGTGCTTCGAGTGTATAATTCATATCGCCTACAGAATACCGATACGAAATTGGCAAATTCGTGGAGAAAATAAAGAAATTGCTGAACAAACCAAAAGAAAAATTCAACTTGAACTAAGAAAACATACGGGTATTTTGGTGGACATTCCAACGACGGGTTCGGGGAATACAAACACTGGGAATACCGCCAGAATGTTTTTAGAGCGGCCAACCTTGGCCTCTATAGTAACTGGAGCAAAATTGGAACTTATAAAAAGGTTTGGTATAATATTGCGGACAATGACATGTGGATATGCAGTTAACGTAGAAGCTTTTCGCATATATGCCTGGGAAACAGCAAAAATATTTGTTTCCGTATACCCTTGGTTTTATATGCCTCAATCTGAACATAAAATATTAATAGATGGAGCAGATATTATTGAAAAAGTTTCGCTACCAATAGGAATGATGTCAGAAGAGGCTTTTGAGGCAAGAAATAAAGATTTTCGCAGTTATAGGCTGAACCACACGCGAAAAGACTCGAGATTGCACACAATGGAAGAAGACTTGCTGCACGCTCTATTGGTTTCGTCGGATCCTTTTATTACATCTAAATCTGTAATGCACTTCGAAATACTCGAAAAAACACATCCAACTAGTTGATGAGGTCAAGCAGCTTCTTTTAAATATGAATGATATACCTGGCAGCCTTAATTCTGACAGCTCCGACTCTGAATAGTTTTTTTTTTATTTGCACCTTAGATTCATCTAGTAATTCCGAATCGGAATAAAAAACTGTTATTACTCTTGTTATCAGTATAGTCATTTTCATTTTTTGCATTATTATTAAATTTTTGTTATAAAAACAAATGAAATAAATGAAGACTGAATAAAGCCAAAAAGCGTTATTTCAACAACAACAAAATTAAAAAAAAATAAATAAATAAATGTTAAAAACAAAACTGTTTTTAATATCAAAGTTTAATATATTTTCAGCCCAAAAGAATGTGACATATTAAGTATATTAATTTAATCATGTTTTTCCTAATGAAATTAACAATGTCTAAAATATTAAAAAAGTTGCAACTTTAACAAAAAAAAAAAAAAAAATAAATTATTTAAAAAAAAATTTTTTTTGTTTAACTTTGTAGCTCAATCAACTTTGTAGTATTTACAACTGAAAAAAAAAAATATTACACAGACAAAAATAAATTTTCCCTAAGCGCTATTAATTAAACGCCGCTAGATGAGCTTTTTCGGCCACTGTGCAGCGGTTTGCTTTTAATTATGCGGTCCATTTGAACCCTAAGAGTAAGGTTTAAAGGGCTGAACTGCTCTACAAAATTGTTTTTCAGGTAATTGTTAATATTTCACTTGAAGACATAAGGCCGCTAAAGCTAATAAAAAAGCTTTTTTTACAAAAGCTGCAATAACATATACTTGATCTGGAAACTCGTATTTCTCGAAAATGTGCCAAAGGCTTAAAAACAGTTAACGTCATTAAATTCAGCGTCCTCAAATTATGTTCAAATGTTATGTCCTAAGCTTGTTGTATTTTTGGAAATACACAGTGTTATTTTTTTTTAATAAAGCGACATGTTCGCCCCAATGTGCGGCGTGCAGCGTAAGAGTTGAATAATTTATCAGGATTTAATTGGATTATGTGTAAAAATACGCTTTTTGCCAGACCTTGAAAAAGACTCCTAACGGTTGATGGCTTGAGAATGAGTGTTTTTTTATTTCTTTTTTGTTGTGAAATGAAGCGAATGGTTTTGTTTTTCATTTCTGAAAAGGCGTTGATTGAGGAATATCAAAAGGCACTTCATCAAACGCACGTGTTGAATTTATTTTTAAAAATGTATCTCCTTAGCTGTTGAACAACAAAAAAACCTGACTTTTTTTTAAACATTTTATATTTTTAAAAGTTCGCCAGTAGGGCAAATAAAAAAGTTAATCAACCATAAACTATACCCATTTCACGCTCTTGACTTGAGTGACCACAATTTTTACAATGCAAAAAACTCTCTTATCGCATCTTAAGTCAACTTTCACTTAACCTGTGCTCCACTTGATTTGCAACAAGTTCATTCAGCTACCATCAGCACAACTCCACCACAGGCTCACGTCTGTTTTGATCACAAGAGCGCTTAGTGACATTTATTATATTTATTGTCAAAATGTGTAGCACAGACTTGGCTTTTCAAGTTTCTTCTAATCTTAAAATGATGGTGGCACATTTTGTGCTGCAGCAGCCTTAAAATATCATTGCTTCTTTGTTAATCCAAACAAGTTCCTAAATCCACTTTACAAACGCCAGGGCAAATTTTCAAACTCCTGACTCATATTTCATTTTTAGCTTCAGTATCATTTTGTGTTGTCAAACTTTCTCCCTCCTCGGTTCAACCTTGCCCTAAAGCGGTAAATTATATTTTTGTACTTTTTTTTCTCAATTTCTGCTTTTATAGGTCGTGTTCGTGTGCTCGTCATGGTTTTGTTATTCTTAATTTGTCATGAAAATATATTTAACTATTTATTTATTTATATTGTTCTTATAGTCTTAGTTTTATTGTTTGTGTTTTTCCGGACTTCTCCAGCAGCCGTTACAGCTACTTGAACATTTGTTCACTACAGTTTTTCCACCAGCTCTTGTTCTGTTTGTTGTTGTTGAAACTAGGTTGAGTTTATTATTCTTTTGCATTTGTCATGCATTTTCATGACATAGAATGCTATACTTTGGCCATAGCTTGGTACTTCTGTGATTCGTAACCATCACTCGTCGTATTGCGGAGATCTGCATGTCTGTAGGTCTGTTTGTCCGTCTGTTGGTCTGTTGGTCTGTTGGTCTGTCTGCCTGTCTGATTGTATTCATACGTGAGTCTTTGTTTATTTTGTCTGCGGTTTTGTGTTTTCTTTTGCTAGTTCGTTTATATTTGTTTATATTTAGAACATCCAATTCATTTTAATGCCTATACTTTTTCCTCTTCCCATGCAATTAAATCGTTTGTCCCATTAAAATGTTTTCATTTTCAGAATTGGTCTGTCATTTGGCCTTTTATTTTTGATTTTTGTTTTCATTGTTTTTCTACCTGTAAGTGTTTTTTTGCTATCAATTGTATTAAATAAATTGGCACTCGGTCAAGTGGAAAGAAGGTAATAAGGTTTTCTTTCACTTTTCTTATTTTCCTCAATCGAGAAAATACGTGCGAAATTTTAGCGAAGCTTTATATGTTAACTTAATATGACATTTCATCATAAACATCGGCAAATTTATATTTCTTGGACTACAATTTTGTCAAAAAATTGTCGAATATAATGTGTTTTTTGTGTTCTATTAGGTGTATTATCCCTCCAGGAAATGGAAATATCCCGGATATAAACAGAAATCATTCCATGGAATGTAGGAAGCATTCCCTTCCGTTGGACACTCCATTTATTTTTTAACATAGCATGTCATTAAAGGGAAATATTCCTCTCCGCTGTGTTAAAAATGAATTTGCAAACTTTCCTCTCTGCTGTCTTTAAAAGCGAATTAAAAGCAGTCCTCTCCCCTGTTCTTAAAATTAATGTGGAAACATTCCTCTCTCTTGTTATGAAAATGCCCGGCCAGGATTTGAACCCGGGACCACTGAGCGACAGTCAAGCGCGCTACCACTAGACTATAGAATTCCATTTTAAGCGGCTAGGAAACAATGATATTAATATTTTCTGTTGTCAATGCTTGAAAATAAGTAAAAGTTTCCATTCTTAAAGAAGCGTTTTGGAAACAACATAAATACAAAACTCCCTTAAGCTTCCACAACATACGGTGGGGAATGTTTCCTTATCACTTTAAGATGGAAGTCTTCCGATTTTTCCTGGAGGGTAACTACACAGATATAAATTTTGAAAGTGAGTATCCTTCAAGTTCAACCATTCTATATAAAATTCATCGTTTTTGGAAATTCATCGCAGCATCCGTGAACTTGCCGCTGTAGTTAATTACAAATATTTATTTGTGCGAATGCGATATTTGCGATAAGGATTTTTCATCAAAATTTATTTTACTTAAAATAAATCTTAAATGTAACCTTAAATTTTTTTTAATGCCACTAACGGTAACAATAGCAAAGTACATTTTTTTTATAGAAAAAAGAGTGGCTTTGAAATAGACCAAAAAAGCCCATTTGGTCGATTTCGACTTTTAACACAAAATAAATGTTAATCAAGTGCCTTTTGGTGAAATCATAAACTTTCATTAGCACTCATTTACTTTTAAAAATCATAGCTAACCAAATAGTTCAATTTTTTTGGAAGCCCCCTTCAAAAAATAGTAAAGTTTTGGAAGCAAGTAAGTAAGTAATTTTTATTGAGCCTTCTGAACAGTAACAAAGATATAAGCAGAATGACAGGAAATGATAAGCAAAAAACAGCAAAAATTTTTCATTTACAATAAGATGAAAGTATGCAAAGACAAAGTAAATGTCAGTAAAAAAGAGATCAAATGCATGCTCATAACATTTTTAAATTACTTTAATGTTAAACCTATAAAACTTAAGAACTAAATAAAAATTATTCATAATCTTAAACTAAAGATTAAAAAATATTAACATATATACACCTCATACAACCATAATATTAAGATAAGCATTCAGCCTCTACATATATTAAGGCTAGCTTTAACGTAAAGTTCCGGTAATAAGAATGTGGCTGAATTCAAATTCGAGTTTAAACTAAAATCTATATCTTCATTGATTACTCCTATAGCAGAAATACAATTTACGTTAGACCATAATATTTTTGTGAATTGAATACAAAATTTACAATTTACAATTAGAATGCACATGAAGAAAATATAACTTATGTTTATAATTCTATTTTCTGAGATTTTTGGTACTAATTTTGTTATCATGCTACGCCAGTTGACACACGCTTGTACACAATAAAAATTATATACATTCCAAAGATGGGGTAAAAATCTTTCTGGTATCATGCCCGAAACATTTTCAAATTTAATTTTTTTTTCATGTAATTTAATACATTTTTTTCTCAACAAATATTTTTAGTAATTTAGTAAATTAAATAATGTGGGGTCTCCTTTATCTATAGTAATAAAACTAATTTTCTGTTTGTTTATTTGTTTGTTTGGACTTCATACAAATTTAAACGGCTCAACGGATTTCGCTTAAGCTAGGTATACGTATTAAGTGCATCCCAACTTAAAATGTTACATACTTAGTTTTTGGCACGCCCTCTCCGAAATTTTTCAACTAACGGTAATTTTGTTATTTTAAAACTTTTTAGTATCGAAGATTTTTGTGTATTGAATTTTAAAATTTTTTTGTTATTTTGACATCAAAATCACTCATATATCTTCAAAATTGGAGAAATTTTCAGTACAACGACTTTTTCATAAAACATCATTACCAAAGAATGAGAAAAAAAACGACATGAAAATCAAAGTTTGGTCTTTCGATGCAAATATCTCCGCTGTCCATTAATATATTTCATTCAAATTTTTTTTGTTCAAAATTTCAATAAAATCACTTCACAAAAATAGGTTGAGCTGTACCGTTAAGTCAGTGAATAAATGTTTTATGAGTATGCCAAAAAAGGTCCAAAATATTGACTTTTTACTCAAAAAATGACTCAAAAATTGTTGTTGTTGTAAAAATGAAATCAATTAAAAATAGCAAATCTGACTACCTTTCATATGACATAGCATTTATTTGCAAAAATTCTTCCAGCTAAGCGCAAAAATCATATTACTGTTTTTGTCATCAAAACAACAAGGGTGATTTATTCGCGAAATTTATTTTTTTCAAAATGTTGTTTTTATATATTTTACAGCAAAGTCAAGTCTCAAAAATAATTTATGTGAAAAAATTACCCCAATATCTCTTTCCAATCAAAAATTATGGCTAAAAATCTATTTTTTTCATACCAGACTATTAATAAAACTTAGTTTTGTGTTAAAATTCTCTATATAGAGTTTGAACGTCCTCATTTTATCTCTAAGAATGCAGTTGTATGTCTAAAGTAATTACGAACATTTTGGATTACATTAAATTTTCCTTCTTAGTAATCTACTTATTTTTGCCTCCCCACCCCCGCCCCCCTCCTGTTAAATTTGTTTTGTTGTGATGGCTCTATTTTTTCTCACTATTGTGTCACCGTTGTCACTCAGTTCTTTATCAATGGTACTTTAAATGTTGTATATATATCACAATTTTATCGAAAAGATGACTGTGAATAAGAATGCTGTAAAAGTTAATATTTTCATGTAATCAGTTTCAGCTATATGGCGATATAATTAAACATATGCGCATCTGGTCTGCACAATTATTTCATTAGTTTTGATATGTGCGTTAAATTCACAGATAGGTGGCGCCACATTTGTAAGATGTGTGGGTACAAACTATGCATACACCTTGCGGTGAAAAGCTGAATAATGTTTTTTCAAAAGCTTCTTCAAATTTAACCCCACACGTTTGGGATTACAGACAGGTGGCGCTATTTTCTGCTTACAGATGAATATCTGATGTTCTTATGCAGCTAACAGATAAGTTTTGCGAAATATTTTGCGAAAATGCTATTGCTAGCAAACTTTTAAAAAATTAAATAATGCAGTACTGCCAGTCGCAGCATCATCTAGCGTCGTAAACACTTAAAAACATCGAATTGGACCAATTTAAATGTCCAGCTCACTTGCTGGACTTTTTGTTGTTTTTGGCTTGCTTGCAAATGCGTTTATAGGATCCTAATCTCCAATGAAAAAACGCAGCTAATAGAAATTTTAGTAGATACAATCATTTTTAGCACAACGAATTTTCATAAAACATTGATAGCTAATAATGAGAAAAAAATTATATGAAAATCAAAGTTTTTACTTTTAATGCCAATAACTCCGCTGTTTTTAATATATTTCATTAAATTTTTTTTTTGTTAAAAAGTTCAATATGTTTTTTAATATAAATCTTTGTTTAGACGTTAAAATGTCCATATCTCAAGGACGCATTGAGTCCCACCATAATTTTTATTTTGTTGAAAAGGTAATTTTGCTTGCTTTAAGATTAAGTAAATATAAAAATTCTTTTTAATTTTTAAAATATGTTTTTCGTACCCCTTCTTTGAATTTAATTAGGTCACCACAAGAGATGGAACCACCAACAACAAAAATTTTCCAAAACTTTTTTGGACTAATGTTCGTTCAATTACCTTTCTAACGGTAGATAAAAAAAATTAAATAAAATAAAATTCAAAGAAAATTCAACAATTTTTTTCATTATTCCCGATTTTAAAAACCATTCAATAGAGAAGTTTATGTTAAAATGTTTATATAAGTGACTCTCGAGTAACACCGGGTACATCAGCTAGTTAATAAATAAAAATAGAAAAATCGTTGAAATGACTGTAATTTTTTTAAGGAATAAAAATTTAAGTAAAATTTAGTAGAAAATATCTAGCTAATTAAGCATTATTAAAGTCGAAGGTTATTACTTTCATAAAATATCGTACTTCTACCTTCTGTTTCTGTAAAAACCTGCTGCATCTAACTGCTATTAAGAAAAACCACTAAATTTGAAAAAAGTCTTAAAAATAAAATTTTGCTCTAAAATGCACTGATTTTCAAGACAATTTGTAGGTTCTCTTAAATTCAAAGAAAAATAAAATAGAATTCATAATTTAAAACAAGTTGTGACCTTATTATGTTTTAGCAACCATTTTTTAAAATTTTTTTTTTAAATTTCGTTAATTTGATAATATTGTTTTATAGGAGATATATCTAAAAGTTGGATTGTGCACCAAAGAAATTAAAATCCGATTTAAAACATTTTTAGCGTGACGTTTAAGTGAAGTTAAATAAACTAAATTTACTCTTTAAAAACATAAATAAGCAATTTGATGCGGTTTTTTATTGAAAAAATATGGTTTCTATGGTAAGTAGACGATGTCGTTGACCTTAAATTCGAATTTATTGTGCTGTTACTTCATTTAGGCTAAATCTCATTTGTACAAAATTGCATGGCCCTAGCTTTTATAGTTTCTGAGATAATGCAAATGTCATCCTAATATCGATAAAAGCTCACTGTCCGTATTCGCCATGGCAAAAATTTATAATTGGGTTACGAACTGCTACCCCATCCTACCCCATATTCTCTAGATTTAACCCCCTGCGCTTATTTCTTATTTCCAAACCTAAAAAAATTGCTCTTTGGTAAGAGCTGTGGTTCGAATGTAGAGGTCATCACTGAAACAAACGTCTATTTTGAGGACCTTAATAAAACCTATAATTTGGAAAGAATCAAAAAAAAAAAATTGGGAAAAAGCTGGACTAACAGCCCTTTCTGGCAAATTAGCTACTGTTTACCAGTATTTTTAATATTTCTATGTGTTTGTTGTAATTTTTTTATTTCAAAACAAAATTTGAAGCTCAAAAATAATAAATTTTGATAAAAATTTTCAACTGCTTTTCAGTTATTGACAATTTCATTCAATAATTTTGTTTTTTGAGCTTCAAATTTTGTTTTGAAAACAACAAACATATGGATATATAAAAAATACTGGTTAACATTTGCTAATTTGCCAGAATAGGGCTGTAAATCTATCGATCTAAAAGCAATTTGATGCGGTTTTTTTATTGAAAAAATATGGTTTCTATGGTAGGTAGACGATGTCGTTGACCTTAAATTCGAATTTATTGTGCTGTTACTTCATTTAGGCTAAATCTCATTTGTCCAAATTTCATGGCCCTAGCTTTTATAGTTTCTGAGATAATGCAAATGTCATCCTAATATCGATAAAAGCTCACTGTCCGTATTCGCCATGGCAAAAATTTATAATTGGGTTACGAACTGCTACCCCATCCTACCCCATATTCTCTAGATTTAACCCCCTGCGCTTATTTCTTATTTCCAAACCTAAAAAAATTGCTCTTTGGTAAGAGCTGTGGTTCGAATGTAGAGGTCATCACTGAAACAAACGTCTATTTTGAGGACCTTAATAAAACCTATAATTTGGAAAGAATCAAAAAAAAAAAAATTGGGAAAAAGCTGGACTAACAGCCCTTTCTGGCAAATTAGCTACTGTTTACCAGTATTTTTAATATTTCTATGTGTTTGTTGTAATTTTTTTATTTCAAAACAAAATTTGAAGCTCAAAAATAATAAATTTTGATAAAAATTTTCAACTGCTTTTCAGTTATTGACAATTTCATTCAATAATTTTGTTTTTTGAGCTTCAAATTTTGTTTTGAAAACAACAAACATATGGATATATAAAAAATACTGGTTAACATTTGCTAATTTGCCAGAATAGGGCTGTAAATCTATCGATCTAAAAGCAATTTGATGCGGTTTTTTTATTGAAAAAATATGGTTTCTATGGTAGGTAGACGATGTCGTTGACCTTAAATTCGAATTTATTGTGCTGTTACTTCATTTAGGCTAAATCTCATTTGTACAAAATTGCATGGCCCTAGCTTTTATAGTTTCTGAGATAATGCAAATGTCATCCTAATATCGATAAAAGCTCACTGTCCGTATTCGCCATGGCAAAAATTTATAATTGGGTTACGAACTGCTACCCCATCCTACCCCATATTCTCTAGATTTAACCCCCTGCGCTTATTTCTTATTTCCAAACCTAAAAAAATTGCTCTTTGGTAAGAGCTGTGGTTCGAATGTAGAGGTCATCACTGAAACAAACGTCTATTTTGAGGACCTTAATAAAACCTATAATTTGGAAAAAAAAAAAAATTGGGAAAAAGCTGGACTAACAGCCCTTTTCTGGCAAATAAGCAACTGTTAACCAGTATTTTTAATGTTTCTATGTGTTTGTTGTAATTTTTTTATTTCAAAACAAAATGTTAAGCTCAAAAATAATAAATTTTGATACAAATTGTCAACTGCTTTTCAGTTATTGATTCAATAATTTTGTTTTTTGAACTTCAAATTTTGTTTTGAAAACAACAAACATATAGATATATAAAAAATACTGGTTAACAATTGTTAATTTGCCAGAATAGGGCTGTAAATGTATCGATCTGAAAGCAAACTATTTTGAGAAATACAACACGTTTTTGGTGGAAGAAATACCTTTTATTTAATAAGTCACTGACTTATCAAATTGCCCTCGTAGATAATATCTTAATGTTATATTATTTCTAAAAGTTCGACAAGTAAACTTTTCGAAAATATATCATTGTCAGAATTGTGTTGAGAACATAAAAATTTGTCATAAATTCAAAATTTTTCGTTTATAAAATCGTTTTAACTCAACCTCCAAAATAAATTTCTAACACAAGGCCTTAAAAAATATTAAAACAAAATTTTCAATACAGTATTACTATAAAATAAATACTTTATGTTTAATGGGATATCTTAATACGTGCTTCAGTAATGATTAAGATATCTTTATATTTTTTCATTTTGCCAGCAAAACAAGCTACCAAAATATTCCAAAAGAGAAAACTTGAAAAAAAATCCATGTAAAAACATAAAAGTTTGACTACAGCAAGTGAACGTTAAAAGAAAATTTATTGTTTCACTGTTTTTATATATTTTTACATGCATGGAATTCGGCTGTTATGGCCAAAAAATGAAATTATTTTTTCATGCATGCTCGGATGGCGGATGATCGATGTAGCTATTATTTTTGGTGTACATCTTAAGCTATTTTCTTTGTTTTTTGTGTTTTTTTTCTAGTAAGCAGGTGGCTCATAAATTGCTGTCAATATAAAGATTTACGAAAGTAGCTATTACACCATTTGGCAAAAAATATGGCCATATGAAAAGATATCACGTAAAAATAGTATGTATCTACATTGAAAATTTTAAATGCTATAAATTAAGTAAATGCCAAAAAGTTTGTACTCATGTAATTAAAATCAAGCAACACAAATTTTAATGAAGACATTAAAAGTGGGTGAACTTTAACCTCAGCACATGAGTGCAAAACAAATATGGGTGTATGAAAAGCTTAAAATTATTATGCGATCGAATACAAGACAACAACAATTCACTTTGCAAATGTTGCTCAAATTAATAGCGCATTAAAAAATGTTTGCTTCGCTTCAGATTTGAACTGCAAGGCAGACATGTACGCGTTGGACAGACATACAGATAGAATTATCATCCAGACAATGCAGTCGCTCATCACTGTTGACACTGACATTAATTGCAGCATTTGCAACATGCAGCCATATGTTGTGCTGCGTGGCAACCAGCAAGCAGCACGTTCTTGGTACTGCAACAACAACAACAAATAAAACTGTGTTCTTTGGCATTCATACAACGCCGTAATAAATTGTTTTAGCAAATAAAAAATAAATCCAAAGAAGAAGAAACTTTAATCGTTGTGTTGATGTTTTCATTATGATTATCACTGCAACTTCTGTTTCATGCTGCACATGAATGTGGGCACAAAAACCAAAACAAAAATAAAAAACTATCAACTTTTAATAATTATAATTCTGTCAGTCTGTGAAAAGTTAAAAGTAAGCAAAGTAATGTTTCTTGAAGCTATAAAACTCCTTGGAAAAGCGCAACTTTAAAGGCAGGCGCCTTGCAATTATGCCGCATGCCAACGTTTACCACACACTCAAGATAACAAAGTCGCGCAACAATGATGTGTCTTCGCAGAGACAATCATCATCATATCATATATGCTGCATATTATAATTTTTGCATTTTTATCCTGTGCCACGATATGCGCAGCCATCGTCTTAGTTTTAGTCCTTTTCAAGCAGAGGCAAAGTTATGGCTTCTTCTCGTTAACGACACACAAATAAAATACAGAGTCTGCCTGTCTTACTTGACAATCTCATTTCGTCTCATTTTTATGTTTAGTAATTTTTAAATTTTAACAATGCGACTGTTAAATGCTAACGCTGCATGCACATTGGTCAAAATTTAATATTTTGGTGATTAAATCGCGAAAGTCGTAATGCAAAGGGTGTCCCAACAAGAACGCAATTTTTAAATTTGGCGCCATTCGAAGTGTTATTGTTTGAGATTTGAACAATTGTTATTGTTTGCTAGTAGAAGGTACGAAGTTAGTAAAAATGGAGCGCTACACGAATGAACAACGCATTCTCATTGTGAAATTGTTTTACCAAAATGGTGAAAGTTTTGCGGCTACAGTTCGCAAATTGCGATCAATTTGGGGTCATAATAATGCTCCAAAAGAGTCAACTGTAAAGAGATTAATGGATAAATTTTCCGAAACTGGGTCTGTTAGTGATGTAAAGACAACAACGCGCCTTTGCTCAAACTCCATCCACCTCAATTCGAAACCGAGCTCAGCAAATTGGTGTCTTCAAATCCACTATGCAGCGAATTTTGACGAAAGATTTGCATCTTCATGCATACAAAGTTCAATTGACTCAGGAACTGAAGCCAGCTGACCATGGCGAAAGGAGTTCGTTAATTGGGTATTGGAGAGACAACATGAAAATGCTGATTTTGCCGCTAAAATCATCTTCAGTGACGAGGCCCATTTCCATCTTGATGGCTTCGTCAATAGGCAGAATTGTCGCATTTGGGGTGAGGAAAATCCTCGAGTGATTCACGAGAAGCAAATGCATCCTCAACGTGTCACTGTGTGGTGTGGTTTTTGGGCTGGAGGAATCATTGGACCTTTTTTTTATGAAAATGAGGCAGGTCAAGCGCAAACAGTCAATGGTGTTCGGTATCGTGAAATGATAACCAGTTTTTTCTTGCCTAGAATTGAAGAAATGAATGTGGAGGGCATGTGGTTCCAACAAGACGGCGCCATATGTTATACAGCCAGAGAAACAATTCAATTGCTGCATCAGTCATTTCCCGGTCGTGTTATTTCGCGTTTTGGAGATCAGAATTGGCCGCCTAGATCGTGCGATTTAACACCATTAGATTTTTTTCTTTGGGGTTTTTTGAAGTCGATGGTTTACGCGAATAAGCCGACGACGACTCAAGCGTTAAAAGAGGAAATTGGACGCTGCATTAATGAAATACCGCAGCATTTATGCAAAACGGTCATTGAAAATTTCATTAAAAGATCGCGGGTATGCCAGCAAAGCCGCGGCGGCCATCTACTTTACGATATAATAAAGTTTCACGATTTTTTTTTAAATATCTGTGTTTTATTTAAAATTTAAAAATTGCGCTCTTGTTGGGACACCCGTTATAAGCTCAAAACTTTTGATAAATTATTTAAATTATTTCGACAGTGTTAATCATAATCTTCTTTTGAAAAAACTCCACCTTATTGAGTTTCCTGTCACATTATTAAATTGGATAAATTCGTATTTATCTAGACGTACTCAAAAGGTTTTATATAAGAATTCTCTTTCAAAAAGTATTTCGGTCACTTCTGGCGTTCCTCAGGGCAGTCATCTTGGACCGGTTTTGTTTTTACTATTCATTAATGATCTTCCTTCGGTAATAAAACACTGTAACGTCTTAATGTACGCTGACGACGTGAAACTTTTTCTTTGTTACAAATCACCCGCAGAACGACATCTTTTACAATCTGATCTAAATAGACTTGTGGACTGAAGCGCGTTCCTGTAACAAAATCAGCAAGTTACCGATTTGTGTGACGTCACGCGTTATCGATCCCTAGTTACCGATTTCGTGACAACTAATGTTTGTGTAAGTTAAAATTTTATAAAAAAACGTGAAGGTCTTTTTATTAAAAAGTGATTATTTGATTATTTATATGTGTTATAATGTTTTCAGAAATAATCAACTATTATGAATGTAAATAATTTGACAATAAGTGATATGTGATATAAGATTAGCAAATATTTGCAACCGGGTTCTTTTGCATTGCTCTAACAAATATTTTGTTTCTTAAATTTTCTTCTTTTATGTAAATTTGCATTCTTTTTAAATCGCATTACCTTGAAAGTGAAAACGTTTTAAAACAAAAACAATAGTATAATCAGAGTATTACAATAAAAAAAGGAACTTAAGCGAAAGTATCAGTTATAAAATATTAATTGCGAGTACTTGTTATTTAATATATACACAACATTACTGTCATTAATACAGATCGGTAGAATTCTCATTTGCCGCAGAGTGAGTGAGAAAAACATGAAGTCTTATCGACTCACTTTTCTTAGACAAACACTTTTTGTAAAGATTCTATTGAAGTGAAATCGGAACATGTGACAACTTATCGATTTGGAACAAACGAATAGAACAGAAATCGATTCGGATTATTACACAAACAGTGTAGGTGAGAATTACGTCAGAGTGACGTCAAATTGGTAACATGGATCGGTAACTGCGATCGTTACGAGTTACAAGAACGAGCTACAGGTGTAGCTTAAATATATTAAATCTCAACTTAAAAAAATGTAAGCAAATGACATTCTCGCGAAGATCTGCTAGTAACATAAATTACACTATAAATAACACTAACTTAGAAATAGTTTCCAGTTTTCTCGATCTTGGTGTTATTATGGATTCAAAACTTCGCTTCAATCTCCACGTTAATATGGTGATAAATAAGGCAAGAGGAGTCCTTCGTTTCATTAAAAGATGGGCTAAAGAATTCAGTGATCCCTTTACTACAAAATTATTATATACCTCTCTCGTAAGGCCGATTCTTGAATATGCATCAGTTGTATGAAACCCACAATATAATGTCTACATCGACGCCATAGAATCCGTTCAAAAACAGTTTTTACTTTTTGCTTTACGTCATAGTCGTTGGAGCCCCAATATTATGCTTCCATCGTATGAAATACGCCTTAAAATTATTTTACTACCTTCCCTAAGAAGCAGAAGAATGATGCTTAATGTCATGTTTCTGTATAAATTACTTCGTGGCGAGATTAATTCGGAATATCTCATCTCAGCTCTAAATTTTAACATCCCAAGGAGAGGAACTAGACATTTTCTGTTTTTCAAGTTGAGTCAGTGCAGGTCTAATTACGCTCTTCATGAATCTTTACGATGTATGTGCAGTGATTTCAATGATAACTTCAACATGATTAATTTTTGTGATTCGGTAGACGTCTTAAAACGGAAAATTATATTACATTTAAATAATTAAATCAATTTAACTTCATCCTATTATACCTAACGCAGTTTTATAACAATATTGGTAATATTGGTAATTGAGATTGTTCTGTTTCTCTTTTTTGTCTCGATATTATGTTTTATTAAGTAAGCACCATCAAATATGAATCGTTTTTAAAACTTACTTTTTAATTATCCAATATTTTAATTTTAAATCGAATTGGGATTTACGTGCTCACGTGGTTTTCTGATTTGAAATTAGACTGAACTCACACTATCACCTGGATTGGTGTGCCAGAGTATATCTCTTTTCCACACAAGTTTATGCCTGCGTTGGCCCAAATGCGTATCCAGCTAATTGAGATTTTGATTTGGCGGATATGAGATTTATCTCATTTCCACGTAGGTCCTTGGGTTGGACAATGGCCGCAAACCAGTTAAAATGAGTTTAGTGTTTTGGATTGTTTTTCGGGTACCTTAAATTGATAATTACTATTATTTAATTCGATGTTGCTTATTTAAGTAGAATCAAGTATACTTAAGTACGCGTTTTATATATATTCAATTTTTAAATTCCGCTGAAAAGCCAATTAATGTGCTTAGTGGAAAATCCTAATTGCCAATATGGGGTATGTTTTAGGACGTAGGTGCATTCTGTCTGTCCCGGCTGATTCGGGCAGATTCTAGGATGTAAATCGTGCATGCGTATAGCATGGGTATACGTATCTTTGAAAGATTTCGTACCTCCGGGCGAATCCAAAAAAAAAAGAGAATAAAAAAGATTAAAATTTTTCTAAAAAATTGGTTAAAGTGCGAAAAGGCTTAAGTGGGAAAAGAATTGTTTTTTGTGAAGCTATAAGTGTATACAACTTTTCAGGCCCGTAACCAGGTCTTAGTAAGGAAGAATATTCGATAGCAGCTTTGTTACGGATTTATATATTATTTTCGTTATTTTGATGACGTCACTTTATATGGGTGATAGGCGTGGTTTTATTCCAGCATTTCCAAATTTCAAACTTTTAGCACTCATGAAATATTAAAGTTTATGTGAAAAAGTTCGTGTGAATGAATTTATTTTTGCAGAATTTATGATGGTTTTACTGTTTTAATGACGTATTTTGTATAGAAGGTAGAATAAGTTTGCGCTCGATTGTGTCTATTTCAAAAGTATATACAAAATGTGTGATTTGACAAAAGTGATGTGCGGAATGTTGAAAACCATAATGCAATTTTATGTGGAAGTTTAACGATTTTACCATTTTTTTTAAAGTCACTTTGTATTGGAGGTAGGCGGTGATGTCATTCGATTTTGTTAAATTTCATAACTATAGTGTATAAATAATATTGAAACCAAGAATTAAAATTTCAAGTCCATCTAATTTTTTTCAATTTATAAAATAGAGTTGGTTTCAAGGTTTTATTAATATTAATTTTATTATTTCATTCATAACTTTAACTCTTGTGCGAATCGTGTAACGATGCGTTCTCACGGCTGGGGTCGGCTCGCCGGACCCAGGTATCGTTCCAAATAATTTATAATTTGGAGCGCCAAATCAAACTCGTATTTTTCTACTACGTTACAATGAATGTTTATTGACAAATTATTTCCTACTTTATATAATACCAAAGGGATACAATTAAGGTTAATTATTAACTATTCAATTAGTTATTTAATTATCTCGCAAGTAAAATATAAATATGTAAATATTTAAATGTAAGTAGTCAATAAATATTAAAATATATGTGAATATGATTTTATAGTGACACGAAATATTATAATACTTATTCGATGATTTGCATTCTTATCCTGGAGGCTCCTGATGTCGATAATCTGGTCATCTGGTCCTCTGCTTTATTTTAGTACACTCCGCAAGGAAGGATCTCACTACAAAGAGGTAGTGAAGATCTAGGATGTGGCGCTTGGGCGGACGACTCTCATCCGTTTCCCAAGACTTGACGGGGTAGTTTTGCTACACAGGGTAACACGTTTGTGGGAAGTGAAACTTGGACGGACGACTCTCATCCGTTTCCCAGTGTCAATGTGGGTTTTCTTGCTACACGGTGGCAACAAATGTGGGAGGTGGCACTTGAGCGGACGACTCTCATCCGTTTCTCAAGACCAAGTAGACTCGCTGCAAGGAGCAACGAGGGTTTAAGGATGGAACGCTTGAGCGGACGACTCTCATCCGTTTCTCAAGACGCGAAGGAACCCGTAGCACCAGCTACAAGCGTTTTGTGATGGGATTCTTGGGCGGACGACTCTCATCCATTTCCCAAGATGGGAAAATGAAGGTAGGAAAGGATAGGTATTTTAAGGAACGGGGTGCACTAAATATATTTAAAAGGATTCTTACGCTACCTGGAACGCTGCTGAATGCAAATCGCTGGCTACCGATGTACTTGACGCTCGTTTTCATGCGTTGCCGCCGCTGATAGTGGTACCGTTGGCGTCGGCGTTGCGCTGCTACTAATTTTAGCTATGCAGTTGACGTCGACGCTTGCTGCTGCGTCGTTGACGCTGACGCTCACTGCTTGGAGTTTACGTTGCTGCTTGCTGCGCAGTTGACGTTTATGTCGCTGCGTGCTGCTGGTGTCCACTGATGACGGCATTTAGGTTGGTTTTTATTTCGACCGCGAGCCGTTTACTTTTTCGGCACTTAACGCTGCTACCGCACTGTTAGAAAGTATACTTTGGTTCGCGACTGGAGCTCAACCGCTCTTGTTGACGGCATAATACTGAATGACGAACTCGTTGACGGCACTCTACTGAATCACCTTCCTCGCCATATCGTCGCTTCGAACCTCCGAGTCACGCCATGAATTCTCTCTCGCTCTTGCCTGTGTGGCTCCGGCCACCATCTCTATTTCACTGGAATTCTTCCGCTGTATTTGTTCGCTCGTGGCTTGACATCATCCGATCGTCCCGTTGCACATGAAAAGAAACAAACAACAACCATAAGAGACAAATTAAATCAACATTATTTTACTGCGTAGTAACCAAATTAGCTGATGCAATATTAAACGTTATTGCTGAACCCCAGTAGGAACGCCTGCATGAATTCCTCTGACTGGTGTTAAAGCAGTACTGAAATAATGTATATGGATTTAGTTTATTGCTTAATAGCAAATTGGCAGACGCAATACTTAATTGGTATTGCTGAACCCCCAGTAGGAACGCCTGCATGAATTCCTCTGACTGGTGCTATAAGCGTTGTTGTAACAATGTATGGATTCATTAGATTACTTTATAACAAATTGGCAGACGCAATACTCGATGTGATTGCTGAACCCCAGTAGGAATGACTGCCCGCATTCCTCTGACTGGTGTTATAAGTATTCTATAATAATGCCTATAGATTTATCCGACTACCTTATAACAAATTGGCAGACGCAACACTCAATGTGGTTGCTGAACCCCAGTAGGAATGACTGCCCGCATTCCTCTGACTGGTGTTATAGGCATCGTTATAATAATGTCTATAGACCGACAAACCCTTTGCTACAAAATCCCTAACCTAAATAAAACGCTTCCTTTTCAGGTTTCATACCCCATTGGGTTTTAGGTGTAATTCTATGCGCATCGCATCGGTAACTGCTAAGTTCTACTTAGCTATTATTTTAACTTATAAACTAAAACTTCATTATTCTTAAACCTAATACCTAATAATAAACTCAAACTAATTAGCCTTCTGAGCTCAGCCCTTCTCTACGCATGCCCTCGCATTCCTTTGCCTATCAGGACGTTTCCCTTTAGTTTGCTGGCCTACGACCCAGCAGGAATATCTGAAAGAAAATAAATGTAACAATTAGATATGTAGGGCAAAACTTTGAAGAAGTTTTGGTCCTTACAATCGTTTAGAATTTTCCGCTAATTTTCTTATTGATTCGTCAAGCAGATAAGCTTGGAAGAGTATTTTCTCAAAAGTACTGACTATGTGTACAGAGTTTGAACTTAAAATTTATTTTCTCTGACAATTTTTATTTAAACAAACGTGTGTTAAATATTTTTTCTCTTATATTAAATATTTAAATAATATAAAAGAAATATATTATATAAGTAATGTTTTCAAAAAGAACCTTTGCAAGTTGTTATTATAAATTAAAAAATTTTCAGTCTAATTAAAAAAATGTATAATTACTTATATCGTAATTAACATTTATTTAAAAACTATTTTTGGGTCAATGTAAATTTTATTTTTTTAAATGCATGTGCTAAATTATTAAAAGGAAAGGAAAGGAAAGGAAAGGAAAGGAAAGGAAAGGAAAGGAAAGGAAAGGAAAGGAAAGGAAAGGAAAGGAAAGGAAAGGAAAGGAAAGGAAAGGAAAGGAAAGGAAAGGAAAGGAAAGGAAAGGAAAGGAAAATAACAGAAAAAAGAAAAGAAAAGAAAAGAAAAGAAAAGGAAATAAAATAAAATAAAATAGATTTTTTTAAATTCGTCACTTTGTTGCTCGTTTCACCAATAAATTTTCTTTGCAAAGATAAATTTATTTTTTCGTCGATTTGCGCTCTTTTTAGAAATTGAAAAAGTTACTTTTATTCACTTTTAAAGTGGCTTAAGTACATTTATAGACATCAAAAACATATTTTCTTCAAACAATTAAAATTTTTATAATTAGGTTGATAAAAACCCATTAAAAGGTTAAACCCATTAAACGCAGGTCCTAAGATGCCCCTTAAATAACAAACTTTTAAATAGCATACCCAAAGTAAACGTCTCAAGTATCTTATTTTTAAGATAAGGATACAAAAAGTAGCTAAGAATTAGATATTTATAGGAATATTTAAAACAAAAATCTTCTCGAAAGATATTATTTTTCAAAACTTAGCTCAAAAAAACGCAGACACTTTCCACTGTGCCACCTTCACCAACTAGTTGCTAGCTATAATAAAGCGATATTCTCATTGGAGCCAATCTGTCTGCGATTATTATCTTATTACGAAAAATTTTACTGCAATCGACAAATAAAATAAAAGACAAACGAGCTGCACGCCTGCCGTCGTCGCTAGCCTCAGTTGCTACCAACTGCTCCACTTAATCGTTGGCTGCTGCCAGCAATTAGTGTGGATAGCTGTAAGCATGAGCTGCACAAATATTGGTTTAATTTTTTTTCCATATGTAAAACTTTGTCACTCTGAGCCTCCACGATGGCAACGGCTGCCAATAGGCAAGCAACAATTTGTGGGCAGACAGCCAATGCAGCAGATGCAGCAACAGCAACAGCATCAGCATCAGCAGCAGACAATTTAAATGCAAGACGCCACCATCAGCGAAGCTAAGACATTTTTGACAACTTGACAAAATGCTGCTTATGATGATGGTGTGGTGCGCGTGCGTGCTAGCATGTGTGTGGTAAAAATGTTTTCTTATCATTATTGCTATTGCTGCTGCTGTTAAATTATGCAGTTTACAACTACATTTAGTAGAAAGTTGTTGTCTACAGACGATATTCTAGCAAGATGTTGCTGCTGTTCCTGTTGCCAACAATTTATTGGCTTATTTTTAATGTTGTTTTGACCAAACTAAGGCAATATTTGTATGCAGCCATTTGTTATTTTTTTTTTATCATTGCTGTTGCTTTTATTTTAGTTTTATTGCTTCATGTAGCGTTTATAATTCAAATGTTTCTATGGCGCTGTTGTGTATTTATGCGGCGCCTAAAAGCAGGCTATAAAAATGTATGCATTTGTATATATTCAAAAGGAAGAAAAAACATATACAATCCACCATATATAATAAATTGATTTGTTTTATTGCTATTTACGGAGGAAAATGGCTGAATTTTTATAAGAATCTGCAGTTTTATTGTGCTTAAGGTGAGTGGGTGACGCAATAAAGCAAATTTATTGCATACATTGGCAAAATAGCAGTAAATTTGCCCTATAAATTTACTTCATTCTATAATATTAAGCATGATTTTTGCTTATATGAATAGAGTAATTGGCTGACGAAATACAAGTGGAATAAAAGCTGAAAAATGCATTGAAAAGCAGTTTTTCTATATAAGCTGAGCACTCTTAGACTTGGTGCTACATTTTTTTCAAGATGATTCATTTACAGATAGTTTTTGACCGGCTTTACTGCTAATGGCTAAAGTATAAGTTGAGAAAGTGGGACAGAAAGTTGCTTAGAACTGATATTAAGTATAACTTTAACACGCCCACTCTTAAAAAAAAGAGATTGAGATAACGATTCAGATTCAAATTAAATTTTAGGTGAAGAGAAAATGTAAGTCTGGAATTTAGAATTAGATGAATAATGAGAATAATGCACTCAAAAAATTTTGTGAGTAAATAATACTAATAACTGTGTCCATTCTACGAATTTTATTCGTAGTTTTCAGCCACTGATAGGATTCGTAGAATGGACGTAGTTTTTTACATATTACGAATATTTTATTCGTATTCGTACAAAAGAAAAGTATATTGTACGAATACATTTGTTACATTTACAAATGATTTTAATACCTTATTTAAAAAAAAAAATTCTGTCTGAGCTGAGCTTTGAACCGCGGTTCTTTGGCTTACGGGCCACGTACTCTTCCAGTAAGCTACCTTTCAATCATACATTTTCTTATATTTGGTAATTGTTCGACAAATCAGGCTGAACAATTTCGGTTGTACATTTTTTAAACTCTACTAATACTTCGTACATTCTACTAATAGTGCATACTTTTAACCTACGAATGAATTTTTTCTACTAGCCTTATTTTTAATTCTTAAATAGTACGAAACCATTAGTAAATACTACAAATATAATGAAAGAAATAAGAAGTTATTCGTACGAGAAATTGACGAATGCAATCATTCGAATTGGTATATTTGTTTGCGAATGTTTGCGAATATCATATTAATACAATATATAAAAGGCAGGCATGCTCTTCCGTGCCCAATATTGCTCAAACTGTTCTCAAATATGTTCATCCTGAAAGTATGCAGGACTGAATACATAAAAGGCAAACATGATGCTCCGCTCACAGTATTTCTCAAACTGTAATTATTTTTTGACAGCACAGTACTGTTACAAGAGATACTATTCTCAAAAATGTTCAGCTTGAAAGTATGCACAGGAAATTAATTTGATGTGTATCAGTGACGACATAGGGTTTTTAGTAATAAAGTTTTTACAATGGTACATTTTTGATCTAACTTCTCTTTTTATACATAAGTTATGACAAATTTAATGAAATTCTTTTGGATGGATTGTAGCAAAAATATAATTGTATCAGCCGCGAAATAACACCTGATTTGTCATTTAAGTCATCCTCATCATTTAAGTCAATTCCACACTCTAAAAGATAATAAAATAGTTAAAAATAAAAATTTTGAAATCTTTCAAGAGTACTTACCAAGAAGATTGTTAACAATATCAAATTTATGAATCACTGCCTCCGTGAGCTTTAACTTTAAAAGAATATTTTTGAATTCTTCTTTTTCATCCATCTATGACTTATCCACTCGAAACTTTTTTTAAAATGACGCCAATGCTGCCAAAAGTTGTAGATATACTCAGTTTCAAAGATAACTGTACTTTGTGAAGAAATTTCTTGAGTTTAAATAAATTTCTTTAATTTGAAGAAAATTCTTCACTGAGCATGAAACATTCTTCATTGTAAAAAATTTCTTCAATATTACAAAATTGAAAAAATGCATTAATCAATTTGAAGAAAATTTCTTTTATGCGATAAAATTTTAAACGCATTTTATTCGGAATGAAGAAATTTCTTCAATAAAATACAATTGATAACGTATTAACTTGAATTAAAGCACAACAAAATTCCTTGAATTGCCAATATAAAGAAAATTTACGCGAAATAGGATTATCCAAATTAATCAAAGTAATAGATTTTTCAATTACATACATATTTTCAGCTAAAGCATTAATATAATATAAAAAAGTTGGTTAATAAAACTTATTTTAATAGAAATTTCATGATATTTTTCACCCAAAATTTATTTGAAAATTTGAAAAAGTTCCCCTTACCGCAAAATAAGAAGCATAATTGAAGAAGTTTTTTCAATATCACACCATCAGATTTAATAAATTTCTTCAAAATAACAGTCTATTTTTGTCAATAAAACTTAATTAATTTTTATGAAATTATAAAATTTTGTAACCACGAACTTCTTTGTTTTAGAAGAATTTTTGTTCACTTAACAAAATCCATCATCAAAATGCCTAAAAAATCATGTAAGGTTTATTCAATCTCAATAAAATTTTTATAAAGCATTAACAAAAAACTTCGGTTAAATTCACCTACCAGATTTTAACGACATTTTATCAATCTCTCAAAACTGATGAAAGCTTTTATTCAAATTGAAAATGATTCTTCAATATAACTCCATAAAATTTAATTAATGAAATTTCTTCAAAATAACGCACAATTTTTGTAAATGGAATGAGTTAAAATTTTTGCAAAGATGTAATTTTGTTAGCTCAAAATTGGTTTTTTTTCACGAAATTTTGTTATTTTAACAAATCATCTTCAATATGAATAAAAATTTGATGAATTTTATTCCATTTGAATACAGTTTCTGTCAAAAATTTAAAAAATATTTTCGTTGAATTCACCAACCAAATTTTAATGAATATGAGAATTATTTGTTAATACAACAAAAAAATATTCAATATGAATAAAAAATTGAGGAAATTTATTCAAATTGAATATTCGTTTTGTTAAAAAGTTACAAAACTTTTTATTTAAATTCCCCTCCAATAATTTTTTCTGTGTATGAAAAGAAAAAAGTGTCAGTAAGGGATACCCAGGTAAATACAAATCGAGTTGATCTGCATTCTCGGTCACCAGGGTCTCGCTTGGTGTAATTTTTTGATGCCTATGATAAGTACAATATGCATAGACCGAGAAAAATTTCACTCTCATTCGAGAGCGAACAATTTTTTAAAAGTCCATTGAGAGTCTTGAATATTTTTCACAATTATCTTACGTGCTTCCAATTCAATTGCCATTTGAAATGAATTTAAGCGTTTAGCGAAAAATTTGAAAACATAATTTTCTGAATTATATATATACGCATTTTCACGCTAACTTAGATAAATTTTTTTCTATTTGGGTGTTTAAAAAAAAAGTATTAGAAAAATGTAGTATGCCATTTTTTCAAACGAAGTGAAAAAGTGTGACACATTGCGTCGTCTTCAAAACTCACTTAAAAGAAGCTCTACAAGAAAAATGGGGCCAATTGAACCAGATTTTGCGAAAAACTAATGCGAAGTATGCCTAATCCCAGCAAAAAAAGTGCTTCCAAAAAAAGATAAAGTGGAAGGGAAAGTCTTGAATTCAATCCCTTCCACTTTCATACCCAGAAGGCATTCTTTTACCATATGCATGTCATTGGTAGGAATGCTTTCTTTAGTCTTATCTAAAAGTGCCTCCAGGATTTTTTCAATGGAAGATTTCTTTGAGCCCTTAAATTAAAGGATTGTAGTAGGTTTTTTTGAGGAGAACTTTAAGAAGGCATTTCATGGAATGAAATGGTTTTGTGGTTAAGGGGCTTAAAAATTCCATGGAAAATAT
Source organism: Dichetophora obliterata (assembly GCA_963920525.1). Taxonomy (NCBI): domain Eukaryota; kingdom Metazoa; phylum Arthropoda; class Insecta; order Diptera; family Sciomyzidae; genus Dichetophora; species Dichetophora obliterata. The sequence continues at coordinate 226,967,607 of OY986436.1, read as the reverse complement.
GCCTTTTTACCGATTTTCTCGCGATTTTAGTGTTGGAAATGAGAAGTGTTTAAGTTTTGTTGGGGGTTTAAAAAAATCCACGTAAAATATTCCTTTTTTTGATTTTCACGGCATTTTGGTGTTTGAAGTAGGAAGTGGTTGCGTTTTGTTGGAGGTTTGAAAAATCCCAAGGAAAATGAAAAAATATCTGAAAAAATAATTGAAATTAAATGCTATGTGAATGTCTTTGAGAAGTGGTTTATGAGAATGCTTCTTGAAAGCACTTCTTGATAAGGCTTAGAAGAAGCACAATTGGATCTATAGAATGAATTGGATCTATCCATGCATATGCTGATGATGTCCAAATTTATTTATCTAGAAGAACAGGACTGGTTGTTGACTTGTGTTGCAGAATGAATGAGGACCTCAACAGCATTAATGAGTAGGCAAATAGCAATGGTCTTCTTCTAAACTCTTCCAAATCATATGTACTTCCTATCTGTAGAGGTAAAACTTGTGTTAATGATGTCCCTGATTTGTTGATTGGTCCTAAAAAGCTAACTGTTGTGTCGAAAATTGTAAATCTTGGTTTCTATATTAATTCTTCGCTTTCATGTGTTGATCATGTTAATAGTATTGTCAAAAAAGTTTATTATGTATTGCGTAATTTAAGAATGTCTGCAAGCGTGACTCCAGTTAGTATTAGGCGTAAGTTGGTTATACAACTTATTCTACCTTTGATAACCTACTCTGAGGTGGTATATAGTAAACTTGACTCTTCCTCCCAGTTAAAACTTCAAATAGCATTTAATTACGCCACACGCTATGTGTATGGCCTTCGTAAATTTGATCACCTGTCTAGTTTCCGGAATGCAATACTTGGATGTGACTTGACTGCTTATCTCAATGCCAGAAACTGTATGTACCTTCATAAGTTAATTCATGAGAAAACACCTAGATATCTATATGAAAAACTCCAGTTTTGTATGTCCAGAAGAAGCTATGTTTTAATAGTTCCGAGGCACAACTCGCTAATATCTTCTCAACTGTTCTTCATCAACGCCATTAGGTTGTGGAATTCTCTACCACGAAGGCTTAGGGAAATCAGTGGGAGAGGTTCTTTTAGGCAATCTATTTTATCTTTTTTCTCTTCTCTTTAGTAGCTTTATACTCTTGTTCTAAGTACTTTCTCTATTGATTTCTGTGTTTCACTCAGTTTATACATTATATTCTTAACTTTTAACTTACTATAGTTTTTACGAGCATTAAGTCATTATTGTATTAAAATTAAGTTAGTTGTCTTTAAAATGAGTTGTTATTATTATAATATTTAAGTAAGTTAATAATTTTAATGCTTTATGTTGTACTATAAAAGAGCATAGCTCTTAGTGTACTTATATTTTCAACTATACGAATAAATTGAATTGAAATTGAATGTATTCTGGAAGCAGTGTCCCTAAGAATGCATGTCACATTTGTAACAAAAATTTTGCTGGGATAGATTGGAAATGAAAAGAAAAAAAATAAAGAAATACACACCAAATTGTAAATACCTATTGGTACAGTTTTAATAAAATTAAAATGAAATTAAGAAATAGCTAGTGTTAATTTGGTTTTATTTTTAAATAATTGTTATATGCTCATATGAAATATGTTAGATTTTGTTCGAAAAATCGTTTGTTTTTACTCCAAAAATTTATAATTTTACGTTCACTGTGCGAATTTCGCTTTGAGCTACTGTATGTTACCAAAAATGTTAAGATATACATAATATCACCAATTTTAAACCCACACATAAGCTTGGAAATGTTTAACGAACAATTAAATAATAAACTATTCCACAAATTCGCGCAAATGCTTGTGACTTCAAACAATTTTGTGAGCTTTCAAACAAAATCTTATTTAAATATTTAAGTAATTTAAGCATTTTTCCATCCTCAAATAATTTAAGTTCAAATAGAAATAGAAGGCTTGACTTGCATAGCCAAAAAATAATATGTATATGTTTAGAGCGGTTGGTTGAGCTGTCAAAAATAAACAAACATGTTGATTGCTTTGTGGTTAAACTACAGCATGTTGCAGAGGTGGTGGTCGGTTCCTCATGGGCCCAACAAAATTTAAGGCAGGTTGTTCTAGCAGACAGCAGGACGAACAGACCGACAGACAGACAGTAACCACAACAACAATTGTATGTGTGGTTGTGCGTTTGTTTGTCAGTCTTGTCTGCTCACGCCTGTTGTTGGTTAGATGGTTGTGGGTGTCAAAAGCATTTCCGCGCATGTTAAAATAATTTTTTTTTTGTTTTTTTGACAAATAGTGTTATTGCTATAAACCTTGTAAAAATCGTGCCGCATCTCATGGGAAATTTAAAAATTCTTTCTATGCAAAAACCTCGCACTTTTGTCAACAATGTGTCAGTCTGGCAACGCCATTGTTTACATCAACAACTTCTTTACTGTGTGACGAAGTTGTCAGTTCAAAAGAGAAAAGAAAAAAGAAAAAATACGACAACAAAGTAGTCCCTATTCTTATTATCAACTTTTATTCTATATGAAAATGTTGAAAAGATAACCAAATTTTTGCACTAATTAAATCTGGCATCATTAATCAACAGCTAACAAAACTCAACAAACAATTCTGCTAGAATACAAAAAACTTTCTCGTAAACTTGTAAATATATTAAGACAAATAAATTAATAAAAAAAACAAGTCAGGGCTGCCAACTTGCACAAAGACATTAAAAAATAAAGAAGAAAAAAAGAAAGAATGGTAATGTTTTGAATTTTCTAGCCCCACAGCATATTTTTAATATTTCCGTTACAACGTGCAGTCAAGGGTTAGTAATGTATTTTTGTTGTTGGTGGTGGTGGTGATGGTGTTGTTGTTGCTGCTGTTGATTTGATGTTGTTCATTTAAAGTAATTATAAAATTTATATTTTACTGAATTGAGTACAATAAAAAAAAAACAAAGGCCTTTTTTCCACAATCTTCATGAAGGCTCTTTTTTTAACCAAGCTGTAGTGCTCTGAAGCACAGGCATCATAAAAAGCGCAAAAAAGTAGGCAATGAAGTTTAATCCCTTGTGGGTTGGATGGGTCTCACTGGCGCAGTTTGTATACCAACATAAACAACAACGACAATGCCATCAGGGTGAGTCCCTAGCTTGTGTTTGTTGTTTATAAATTAAATTCTAAGCAGCGTCTGTTTTTGCATTGATAAGCAAGCTAATTCATTCGAAAAGGAAATTCTTTGAATTTGCCAGCCTTTGAAAAAGTTTCAGCTATTTTCTTATTTTAGGTTTTCATTTTTCTATGAATGTATTTAGAGAATGTGTTGGTGGTAGGGCTTTTAATACCGGGATCCCGAATGCCGAAATCCCGGGACTCCGAACTGTTTTCTAGTCCTGGAATCCCAGGATTCGTAACCCTCAATCTCTGGATATTGTTCATAAGAAAATTTAAACTTTGTAATCAATGGTTTTTTTAATAATCAAAATCACCCTGTTCTTTTTTATGTCTTTATACACTTTGAAAGTCTATTATTTAGTTTGTTTTGGTTGTGATCAGACTCTGTTTACTACGCTCTTCAACTTTCATGGAAGTTTGAATGTAACAATGGTTTTATTACTAAACTATAGTTTTTTTACTATAAAAGGAATATTTTATTCACATTATATTGTAGATACTTTTTACTAACAGCTAATTTATTTCAGTAAGAAATTTTTTTTTATTTTTTATTTTTTTCAAAAGGTAAATGTTTTTTACGTTTATATTTTTATGTTTATAATAAAGTGAAATACTATTTGACATTTTTAAATATTTTTGGTTTTTATGCTGAAATATTGAATGTTGTTGAACTTTTCGGAAGTACAAAAAAGTCATAATGGTTTTTATTAAATAAACTTATTATATAATTTAAATATTTAAAAATTTAGCAAATATATGTAATTAAGCAAGGTTATGGTTTTATTAAAAATGTAATCATACCACAATCGTTATTTTCCAATATAATTTTTTTCTTCGATTTGGTTTAATCAGGTCATAAATATTTTCCCAATCATAACAATGAAAAGTCTTTCCCCTAAAGCTACAAAGTGGAATTTCAGAATTCGACTTTATCTTCCAATTATTGTTGAATTTTTTCCCTTATATTCTTGTTTTATAACATATAATATTCTTGTTAAACTGTTTGTAACCCTTATCTGCATTAGTAATTATGATTTCGTCTTAATGTTTTCTTATAAACTTTTGAGTGTTTTTGCTTATGTTAAATATTTTATTATTTTATGATATGAAATGATATGATATGATATGATATGATATGATATGATATGATATGATATGATACATGATATGATATGATATGATATGATATGTTATATTTTATGTTTGATATTTTAAGTAAGATTACGGTTGGGTTTTTTTTTAAATAAAAAAAGAAAAAATAATATGCAACTATTTTTGCCAAAACGCAGAAATTAAGAGAAGGAGTTAATTCGGTCCCTGATTTGAATGCAGCTAAATGCCATTATTTTAAAATTTTGGCACTTCGGGATTCCAAAAAATACCGGGATTCCGGGACTAGCCAAATCCATTTGGGATTGAAAGCCCTAGTTGGTGGTCGTTGCCTTGGAAAACTCACACTTAATTGTAAGTAGGAATAAAGTTATATTTGAAGTAGACTACTTAAAAGAATATTCAGGATTATCCTTTATATTTTTTGCTTGATAATTCGGTGTCGTCAAGCAACAACCGCTAAAGTCAATTTAAGACAGAACTGCGTTATTGATGTAGCTGTGTTTCACGCTTAAAGTACTAACATAGCTGTACAAAGCTATAAACACACTAAATCTGGAGCTTCTAGCATAATCTTAGACAAAGTTTTTTTACACTTAAACAAGATACTCGTTCATATTACTTATATGGCGATTAAAATTTTTGAAGCAATATTTCTCAAAACTTTGAAATTAGACTTAAGCGGTTTTTGCTTATCGACGCAGAATAAAGTCCTTGAAAAATTTAGTAAAAAAAATTTTTTTTTGTATTAGCCAAAGTTGAGTAAAGCCAAATTGCTCGAAAGTTCCAAGTTAAAATTAAAACTTTTTTAGTTAAGGTCAAACAGCGGCAGAACAAGGCCTAATATAAATATTTTTCTCGACGAACAAGGGTCATACAGGGGTCGTTTGCAGGAATTTTTGGCCAAATAGCGACCGTACAAGGGTCGAACAGCGTCTGTACAGGGGACGTTTTAAAATTATATCGGCTGCGCAACGAACAATGTAATAACATCGGCTGTACAATGAAAATGAGCAGCTTTCTTTAAATAAATTTACACCCAAAAAATTATTTGGCGCCACATACAAGTGGCGATATTATAAACGCATGTTGTTGTTGCGCATACGTTTGCTGTTGAATAAGAGCTTAGAAAAATTTGAATACATAAAATAGGCGTACAGCGGCCGTACAATTTAGTTTATGCCTTGTTCGGTCGTTGTTTGGCCCAACTTTCACCCGCTAGGCTTTATGAATAATTTTTACGCCATGTTCGACCAGTATTCGCCCACTAATATCTTTACTCGGGAACTAACTTCATATGAAAAAAAAATCTTTTGCGCCACACACAAGTGGCGCTACTATTAACATCATCATCGCCGAGTGAGACTTTCTTTTGTTGTTGCGCATACATTCGCTGTTGAATAGGAATTTTAAAAATTTTGGTGGCTTTCAATCAAAGTACAGTGACCGTACAACTTAGTTAAGGCCTTTTACGGCCGTATTTCGTCCCAATTTTCGTCCTTTTTGGATTATTTTTTAGACAATGTTTGTCCCTTGTGTCACCGTTCAGCCCATGTTCGACCGCTGTTCGCCCGCTTACATTTTTATTCGGAGTCTTTTGCTTGATTTTTAATTTCAAATTACATGCAAACAAATATTGTGACCAATAACATAGTTTCACAACTGAAATTATTACGGACTACGACCAACGAATTCTTAAAAAGGAAACAAAAAATACACTTTTGTCAGTGTTGCAAAACATTACGTCTAAGCTTATTTTTTGCATGAAATATTTATTTATGATATATATTTAATTATAATAATTGCAATAACTAAATAATAGCTTATATTATGGATTTATTTTTGTATATGTGTAACAGACTTCAGAAATGAGACGGTTCTCAAGTTATTGCATGTACATCGATAACTCCTAAAGAACTTCTCCCATTACCGTAATTTTTTGTCAGCAGATAGAGACTTTCAAACACGGAGTTGTTCATCTTAAAAGTGGGCGGTATTTCACAAAAGGACGTTGCAATATTAGAAAACACTGAAATTCACAGGGTTACTAAACTAGTATAAAAGCTCCTTTTTGCAGCCGAAAGCACTTTTTTCTCATTTTAAAGCTTGATTTGTATTCACTTGATTTTTGCAAAAAACAAATATACCACTTTAAGAAACACTTTAAGTATTGAAGCAGTGTCAAAAAATTAGTTCAAGTATAACCAAAAGTGCAAAAAGTCCAGTTTGGTAACAATCATATTTATACACCACTTTAAAAACTGGCTTTGTAACCATCATATACGTAGCAACACAGGTGGCGTTTCGCGGCTGATACAATTATTTTTTTGGTACAATCCATCAAAAAAATTTAATTAAATGCGTCATAACTTATTTATAAAAGGATGAAAAAATAATAGTTGGATAAAAACGTTCTATTGTAAAAGCCCTATCTTGTAACTGATAAGTATCAAATGTACTTTCTGTGCATACTTTCAGGCTAAACAATTTCGCAGGACAGCATATCTTGTAAAAGCACTGCAATAATGGCAAAAAATATTTAATGTTTGAGCGATACTTTGTGCGGAGAAGCATGCTTGCCTTTTATGTCAAGAAACACCAACGATAAGAAAGACACGAGAAGTAATACTTTTTTCCATAAAAAATTGTATTGCTTCTCGTGTCTATCTCATCTTTGGGTGTGCTTTTTCGTGATACGGAATAATGCAGTTAGTGATGTGTGACGAAAAGTAAACAAATATTTGCAACTGGCTACTTTTTTATTGCTGTGAGTCGAATTATCTTTTAAATTTAAAATTTTTATAACAAAAAAAAATTATAGTCATTAAAAAATTAAATTTTAGCGAAAGTACTCGTTTATAAACGTTCATTTTGAGTACTTGATATTTTATATTTAGACAACATTACTGACATTAGATAGATCGGTAAAGTTCTCATTTGCTTCAGAGTCAGTGAGAAAAGTATGAATTTTTATTTATTCACTTATCTTACAGACACTCTTTTTTAAAAGGTTCTTTTCATGTGAAATCGGAACATGTGACATGTAATTATCTATCTGAAAGAAACAAATTGAACAGAAATCTATGCAGATTCGTACAGCAACATTGCAGGTACGGTAATAATGACCGTAACGAGTTACAGAAACGAGCTACTGACATTGGTTCCAAACAAACAAAGACGGCCGAAACCTAATTTTTAAAGGCTTTGCTTCAAATACCTATTAAAAATAAATAAATAATTAAAAAATTCCAGTATCAAATTTTTTTTAAAAAAATTGACGCCTAAAAGTTTGACAAAAATTTAACAAAAAAATATTAATATTTTGAACCGAATGCAAACATTTGTTGTATTATTTATATAAGTAATTTGATATGTTTTATATTTTTATGTATTGGATCGAAGCTTAAGTAATCAGAAAAATTTAAAACTTAAAATAATATTCATGACTCATATTTAAAAAAAGTTAATTCAAAATGTAAATTTTTTTAAAAATTTGGCTCAGTTAAAATGTAAAATACGAAAATGTAAAAATAATAACGGAAAACAAAAAAATATTATTTTGTTAAAACTATTAATTCGTATCTTTATTTAATTGTATTGGTCATAGATGGGGATAATGCATTGAATTATTAGTGCATTACCTGCATGCACCTTAAAATATGACAAAAAATACCAACTAGTACTCATATCTGATTGATTCGAAAAAAAAAGTGAATCAAATAAGCATAAAATGAATTAAATATTAAGGGTTGCCACCCAATAATATTTATTTTTAAGAATTTTAAATCTATATATATAAAAATGGTGTAAAAAATGTATAGTAAAACATCAATTGAGAATGGCTGGGCCGATTTGTCTAAAATTTTTTTTCAGTTGTTTATAATTGCCAGGAGAAGGTTTTTACGAAGGAAAATTTTGGAAAAACCCTCCGGGAAAGTCCGATAGGTGGCGTTGGGGTGGACTTATATCGAAAATTTGAATTTATGGACCAATTTAACTGAAATTCAGAATGTATGTTTGTTTAATCATAAGAAAATAATTTGTGTATAAATGGACCCGATAGGTGGCGCTGGGGTGGACTTATATCGAAAATTTGAATTTATGGACCAATTTAACTGAAATTCAGAATGTATGTTTGTTTAATCATAAGAAAATAATTTGTGTATAAATGGACACGGTAGGTGGCGCTGGGGTGGACTTATTTCGAAAATTCAATGGCGTGAAAAGTGATTTTGGTATTGCCACAATTTTGAAATGCAATCCTGGTACGAGGGGGGTAGCGAAGCACACCGGGTTCAGCTAGTATAATATAAAATCGGGGTCGCTGATTTCGAATCTGAAGGCCACCTTAATTTTTTTATTTGTACGAATTCGGTGCTGTCGCGAACATTAGGTAAAAATGGGCCGCTGAATCCGAATCCGTTGTCAGATTATCAAAAATTTGTATTATTTTATAATAGGGTTGCCACCTAATAATCGGTATTTTTAAGAATTTTAAACATCATTTAACAGTGTTAGGGTGTCGCTGATTTCGAATCTTATATCAGCATTTTAAAATTCAATAAGGTTACTAGGTGGCCATCCTATTATAAAAAAATTACATAATTTTGAAATTCTGATAACGAATTCGGATTCAGCGACTTATTTTTACCTAGTGTTTGCGCCAGAACTGAATTCGTAAAAATGAAAAAAATTTAGGTGGCAACCCTATTACAGTGACATAATAGCAGAAGGTAGTAATCAAGTGAAACTTTTGTATAGGATGTTCTTAATGTGGCAGAAGCTGTAGAAACATTTGATATTAAATCTGAAGCAAATGTTATGGCTTGACCTCAGTCAAATCAAGTTACTAAGCGTTCCTATTCACAAACTTTTCCTTCCACAACTTTTTTCATAAATTGATGTGTTTTAAAGTTTCTTTGATTAGAAATAAGGAAAGAAAGGTTAGTAGGACCATGGCCCGGCCAGGATTCGAACCCGGGACCCCTGAACGTCAGTCAAACGCACTACCACTAGACTATCTGGGCCGCTTTACTAAAGGAAATTAAGTGGTAATGGAAAATGCGCATCTTTTTGAAAAGCGTAATATACATAGTTATTTGAAAAGTTAGCATTTTTAATTTCGAATTTTTGACTTTACAGTTGTGATCAGCGATCCTTTATCCTATTTTTTATGAAGATTAGATAACTCCTTATGGTTATGGCCGTCTTTTTTCGATTTGTAACTAATGTGCGCTGGCAGCTTCCTTCAGCCAGGCATCGTGCAGTTGTCGCTAACTTCAATTCGACTGATACAGCGGACGTTCGAGAGCAAATTTTCAGCTTGTTCTTTAGTTCGGACACCACATATTGGAAAGCTTCCTTTTTCAAAAGGAGGTTTCGGATAAATCTATAATTTTATGCAAATACTTAAAAAATTTCTAACATTAGTTGAAGTTGCGCATCGACTTACTTAGTATCTCCCAACTCCAAAAAGTTTAAGTCTTAAGTTGTGTCAAACCCGCCATAATTTTTACTGTTAGTGTCGGTGTGTGTAAATAACATAAAATTTATTTTGCAAATTTCTTCGAAAAAATTATTCAAACGCATTCTTTTTTCTTTTTTGATTTCACAATAGGTCTGTTCCCGTACTCGATTCAAGTAACTTGAAGTTGTTTGAAAGCGTTATTTGTAAAATTATTGAAGCTCGGAAGAGAAGAATAACATGCAATATGTAAATAAATCTCTATTCCATTACAATTACTTGAATTTAATGGAATTTCTTGAATTCTAGAAGCCACTTCCCAGTGGAAGGAAGGTACACTAGGACATTATTGCATTAGAAAATTTCTCCTTCCCATACCTAGGTCTATTAACTACATCACACAAAAACAATCCTTTGAAAGGAAGTTCGATGTATCCATTCCCTCTCGAAAAGGAATCGAATCTAGATTTGATCTCGATGGATCAAAACTAGATGGCAAAGTAGGTGGAGGAGTCTACTCAGAAGCATTAAGCATTAATTTAGCCTTTAGGCTTCCTAACAATTGCAGTGTATTTCAAGCTGAAATCGCTGCTATACATGAAGCGTTAACTTGGCTTCAGGTGAATGAGATATCTTCCATGGATATTTGCGTACTATCTGACAGTCAAGCTGCTTTGAAAGCCCTCAGAACTGTTGAAATATCATCTTAAACAGTTCTCGACTGCCGCAGATCTCTAAACGAGATGGCAGAGCAGCTCAAAATCCTCCTATGCTGGATTCCTGGACATAAGGATTTTATAGGTAGCTGCAAAGCAGATGACCTCGCTCGTACAGGTACTACCAAACAGCTATCTATAGATAAGGCAAGCCTTAGTATTCCTCTCACTACATGTAAACTCCTTACACATGAGTTATCCGGTATCACAACCAACAACAGATGGTCAGCAGGTAACACGTGTAATAAAACGCGGCAAATCTGTCCCAAACTCAACCCTAAGCATTCAAAAGAACTAATTTCTCTCAGAAGAGACCACATCAGCACCATAGAAGGGATCCTTACAGGGCACTGTCTTATTGGTAGACACGCTCAAAGATTGAACATACCCCACAACAACTTCTGCAGAAGCTGTAGGTAGAGATGAGGAGGAGGAAGATTCTACAGTACATTTCGTCTGCACTTGCCCAGCGCTGGCTCAAAAACTCTTCCTACACTTGAGGAACTGGTTCTTTAATGACCTTGACAAACTCGCGGAAATTCGGTTTATCGAATCCTAAGCTTAGTAAACAGTTCAAACTGGTTTAAATAGAGATAGGAAAAAATTAACCCTGGGTATCACAATGGGCCTCATTGGCCTTACCTTACCTACTAGAATTTAGTAAGGGAACAGGCCTAATAGTATTTTTAATCATGAAAATGCACTGCAAATTTGATTTGCGGAAAAGTACATCTATTGCGAAAACCGTCGAGTCGACCTTGTTCGGTGATCGCTGTCTCAAGTCGACAGTCACTTAGGTCGACGCTCGACAATGATGATAGGGCTGAATAAAAAAACCGGATATAAAACACATATCTGTAGCTCGGTTCTGTAACTATTGCGACAAAAAGTCACTTTTTCTGACGTCACAGTGTTTATTTAAAAAATACTCACTTTTGCGAAAACTAGTGTTTCTGTAACTGATAAGCGAGTAAATAGTGGTCCGTGCTAAAAAAGAAAAGCAAGCGAAAGAGAATATATGAAATTGCAACAAGTGTCAGACCACTTTGTGTGAAATCTTATGAGGTTCTTCTATACACAATAAATTTAAAACAAGTATAAATATTATAAATGCTTAATTTATGAAAATGGTGGATATACACGTTTATATTATATATGCTGACAATTTCCTGTTTTGATGTTAAACACTTTAACACTTAGTGATGTTGATATTAAATACACAAACATTATCAACAAATTGCAATCCGAGTATTCTTTTAATGCGGTTGCTTCATGCAATGATACAAATATCATCATGAAATTTATTTCATTTATGAAATATTTCAGTTTACATATTCAATAATTTAACAATATATAAATATACATTGCAGTACATATAATATTGTGCTAATAATAAATTTATAATCTACATGAAAATCCGGTTGATACCTTGTACCCGGTAGAAGCATTTGTAACGTGGATATATATTTATTTCCAAAACTTCATTGAATATGACTGTTGCACAAGCAAGCAAAAATTTCTCATCAAGTTAGATTATAATGAAAACTGTAATCGATTCGAGTCGCATATTTAAGTTTACAGAAACAATTCCTCTATCGAGCTCCTTTGAAAGTAGAATTGAAACAAGCGAGACGAGTCACCGATATTTCTCATTTTAGGCTTTTTATATATTTTAACACAGTCTCTGGCTTGGTGTTCCAAATTGTTGACGGGGCTACTACTTCCCCTCCAAAATGGAGGCGCCTTAGGCTGTGGATTGCCGGACATTCACATAGAATGTGTTCGGGGGTTTCTTCTTCCTCCTCGCATAGTCTGCAGACGTCTGATTCAGAAAGACCCATCTTTTTAAGATGGTATCTGAGTGAGCAGTGACCTGTAAAGAAACTGGTGAGAATTCTAAGCTCTGCTTTGGTAAGCTTGAGTAAATCTTTGGATTTTGCTTTACTTGGAGTTAAAAACTTCTTAGGTTGCCTTTGTCCATTAGTGTTGTTCCAGTGGCACTGAAATTTCTTATCTTCCCATATTCTAATTTTTTCTAGAATGTAGCCTTTTGCTAAGCTACAGAATGGTTCAGGTCTTATAAGAGTTCGAGACGCTCCTCTTTTGGTAAGGCAGTCCGCCCTTTCGTTGACCTCGAATCCTTCGTGACCTGGAACCCCCCATAATTCTATTTTGTTGTTTTGTCCCAGCGTATTTAATAGCTCTACGCAGTTGGAGACTAGTATTGATTCAAGTTCGTAGGCTTGAAGGGCTTTTAAAGCCGCTGGACTATCTGAAAGTATGTAGATGTGAGAGATAGTGCAAGTGAGAACGACATCATAATGACGTCAAAGTGAGAAAATCTGGTGAGAACTACGATGAGAAAATTTACAGAACCGAGCTACTGGCCTAAAAAGTGCACTGTGTGCCGAATGACACTAAGATAATACCTTTAAGTGGACTTATCAATTCCTGGTACTTTCTTGACAGAGTGGTTATGGATAAATTTATTTTATTTTCGGGGGGTTCAAACCCCAAAACTACTCCTTGGCTGCGGTCTTGGGTGGTGGAAATCGTACGCATGTCTGGTATGAGATAAAATTTAAATGCCCAAATTATATGAAAACAGCAGTTTTAAAATATTTTAACCTTTGCTTTATATACCAGCCGTGATGTTTATTTTTTACTTAACTATTTTTAAATTTTAACCTTTGGAAAAGAACACGTTTAAAAAAGGATAAAATGTGTTAAAAAAATCAGTATAAAGTAAGCACCAACAACACACGCTCGAAACATATTTTATAATGAACATGCAATGACTTCGCAAAGTTGACCTACGCAAAGCACATAGTATTTGCTATAGCTTGTGTGGAACCCCATGACAACCAGTTACCCAGTCACTCACCCACCCTCGCCATACTTCAGGAACTTATGTTTATCATGACCTCGAGATGTTTGCTACTCGACATTTTAATTCATTAAAATTAACTCGTACAGAACATCTGCAATACGCACGCTTCCAGCTGCTTAGAGCCTGGCAGGAATTAAAAATATAACCTTAAGGAGCTAAAATAGCAGAAAAACACAGTAAAAATAACGTCTGTTTAGGATTTCCTCCTTTTTGTGTTTGTTGTTGTTGAAAATTCTTTGAAGGCAGCATAGCTTAGAACTACCTCTTATTAAGCTAACCGCTCCACCGCACCGCTTCTTCTGTGTTAAATTAGCAAACGAACTTTAGACTGCGAAATCGCCTCAAGTGTGGCAACACTGGCCCTTGCTCTCGCACACACAGTGCGTATTTTCAAAGAGGTTTGTGGGTAAGGGGGGAGGAAAAGGTTATTTTATATTTGTTTGTACACACTTTTGACATCAACAGTGTTGCTTACTTGGATGAACACATGATGATGTTTGTAGCCCTTGGCTGCCAAAGGGGAGCATGTTTTGCTTGTAAACATTTCTACGCTTTTGTTTACGTTGATGGGTGTTCATATGTTATGGAGGGAAAGCCTCGGGCCAACATTAAAATGTAAGCATTGAGACGTTTGCAACTGCTCAATCGATTGCAGCGTCATCATCTCAGGAGTAGTAAACAAAGTGTTGCCATACTATTTGTTGTTCTGCAGCACGAACACTTTTGCTGTTGTTCGTATTTTATGTTTTATGTTGTTTGTGTGAGTAAATGTTGCCACATTTGCTTGGAGTCTATTTATTTATCAGCTCTGGCGACAGAGATTTGCTCACTTTTCCGCCCATTTCCATTGTTTTTGCTAAATGAACTCTATTTTGGTTTAATTTTCTTCTCTAAAAGATTTATTACTTGCACATTTCCCAGACATATTGTTAAAATTTGGTTTTCTGCTCAATTTTTTGTATGCCCCTCACTTTCTCAGGGAAAATGTTTTTAATTTATTTTCATAGTTTGCGGCAACATTTTTCATTTCCTTTTATTATTTTTGAACAATTTTCGGTTTTTTTTGTCCCCATCGATCTACCCCATACTAAATTTGCACGTCTGTGTACTCGGGCGTCACTGCACTACATTGAATTGTTGCAACATTTTCCGTTTTCACCCTCCTCCCCTCCTACACTCTCTGGCTGTCAGCAACAAATGTTGTCTGCTTCTTCTTCTTCTACTACTCACTGAATTTCTTCGCTTATTCTTTTATCTGCGAAAATAGCGTTATATTCACCATAAAATTTCATTGCAATTTTGTTTTTCCATCTAGTTTTTTTAACCAAAACTTTTCACTGATGCCGTATTCTTTTTTATTACTTCTTTTTCCAGACGGAACTCTCGCACAATCTGCAGCAGTTGTCGGAAAAGGCACGTTCGACCACGGAATTTATTCAACGCCTAAAAGGCATGAGTGACAAAGTGACGGTAAGTGATTCGCTCGTAGTCGTTAAAAAGTTATGTACGAATATTACAGAGAAAAAAAACAAATATAAAAAGAGTAAAAAAAAAAATAAAAATACAACAAAAGTATTAGTGTTTGTTGGTGTAGCAGCAAAAGTGATTACTTTTTAAACGGAAATATTTGCTGCATTTCACGCCTAAGGCCCCAGAAACTTTTAGGCGCTGGAAAAGTCTAAAAGTAAGGTACTAAAAAAATACAATTTAATATTATATTTGGTCTTGTGTGAGAAAAGCTTTAAAGCATTAAATAGTTTTTGTTTTTGTTGTGGACAAATGATTTTATTAAGAAACTTTTTTAATTTAAAGGCAGAATGTAGGCTTAGTAATATTTTAATGCTATAAAGCAGTCTAAAATTCAATAATTTTATTTACTTCCATTAAATTTAATGTCAATTTATTACTGCAGATCATAATAAGCTGTAAAGTTATATTTTAACTTATATACCGATTACTGACTGACTTACTTACTTAGTTGGTGCTACAATCGTATGTCGATTTTGGCCTCATTAAAGAAAGTGCGTCCGCCATTTTTGTCCCTCGCTTACTTGCGCTAGTTGAAAATTCCAAGCTTCGTCAGGTTGTCCTCTACTTGGTCTTTCCGACGAAGATGCGGTCGTCCTCTTCTGCGTTGACCGCCGCTTGGTACCGAATCGAATGTTTTCTTCACTGGAGCATCATCTTTCATGCTCAGAACATGACCTAGCTAGCGAAGCTGCTCGATTTTAATGCGCTTGACTATGTCGATGTCGGCGTACAGCTCGTAGAGTTCATCATTCCACAATATTCGGTACTCGCCATTGACGCAGATTGGTCCATAGATCTTACGACGGATCTCTCTCTCGAAGGCTCCTAAAGTATTTTTATCTGATCTGCTCAGCGTTCAGGTTTGTGATGCATAAAATAGGACTGGCATGATGAGCGATTTATAGAGCGCGATTTTTGTTCGTCGAGAGAGGGCTCTGCTTCTAAAATGCATACTGAGCCAAAAGTAACACTTGTTCTCAAGAGTTATCCTTCAATTGATTACAATGCTGATATTGTTGGTTGAGTTAATGCTGGATCCAAGATATACGAAATTCCTCACAACCTCGATGGAGGTAATGTCAACTGTAACGTGGGTTCCAAGACGTTAGGACTATTTGTTTGTTGACACCAAGTATCACGTCTTATCGGCATTCATTGGAAGACCTATTCGACTTAACACTCTTTCTTATTTGGAGAATGTTGCACTGACTTCGCGCGAATTATGACCAATGATATCTATGTCATCAGTATACGCAAGTAGTATAACTCACTTGTAAAATATTGTGCCACTACGTCTCAGATCAGCAGCTCGGATGATCTTCTCCATCCATTAAGTTAAAAAAAAGTCGCACGATAAGGAATCACCTTGTCTGAAACCAGTCAGTTGTCTGAAACTCACCTTGTCAGTGAGAATGCTGCACTGACTTCGCGCATATTATGACCAATGATATCGATGTCATCAGTATACGCAAGCAGCATAACACTCTTGTAGAATATTGTGCCACTACGTCTCAGAACAGCAG
This sequence comes from Dichetophora obliterata, assembly GCA_963920525.1. Lineage (NCBI taxonomy): Eukaryota > Metazoa > Arthropoda > Insecta > Diptera > Sciomyzidae > Dichetophora > Dichetophora obliterata. The sequence continues at coordinate 226,951,210 of OY986436.1, read as the reverse complement.
CTCAGATGATCTTCTCCATCATTAAGTTGAAAAAGTCGCACGATAAGGAATCACCTTGTCTGAAACCTTGTTTGGTAACAAATGGTGGGAGAGGTCCTTTCCGTATTTCACTGCACTGCTGGATTCCTTATTGGGCTGCCTAAGACGGCTTTGAAGTAGACTAAAAGAGGATGGGTGTCGATTTGTTTTTCATGGGGCTTCTCCAAGATTTTTCGTAGTGTGAAGATCTGGTTGATGGTAGACTTTTCAGGTCTAAAGACACACTGATAATTAACAATCAGTGGGTTTAGGATAAGCTTCAATCCTTAACATAAAACGTTCGACAGGACCTTAAATGCGTTATTTAGAAGGCTTATTCTACCGTAATTGACAAAAATAGTGGGATGATCACCTTTCTTGTAGATTGGGCACAGCATACTGAGATTCCAATCATACGGAATGCATTCCTTTGACCATATTCTGCATAGAAGCTCATCAATGCATTTATCTTAATCATACAAACCCATTTTTATGTTTGTGGTTGTAAAGCTTTTGCTGCAAAAGTTTGCACTTGAAGAATTGAAGAAAAGCTCGAGTTCAACAACGAAACGAAAGCAACAAACTTTCACTAGCTGTCCAGACTTCATGCTAGCAAGTTACGGTTGCTTGCTGTTCTGTTTGGTTTTTTTTTTGTATGCGCCATCTGTATGAGGTTAAAATAAAACTCAACAAACTATCTTTGATTTATTAATTATTATTAGTGGGGTGATTTGAGACACGGATTGATTTGAGAAGTGCGAATATTTTTGTCGAAATAAAAGCTATAGAATCGCCAAATACTTGAAATTATTAGTTATTGGCATACTCGCATCTCCATAAAGACAAAGTTATGTTATTTAGTTCTCTCAAAAAAAAAAAAAAAATTGAAATTTCGATTTTTCATAGCTTTTAGTGAGTTTTTGGTGTTCCGAAATCGACACTTTTTTCACATATTTTCGTCTGGCTTCGAGCGTTTTTAGATCTATTAGAATACACCTTTGGTTATATGATGTCCAAAATCCGTTACCCCAGCCCGTTTTTCTACAGGCAAATCTGTTAAATCTCCTTTGTATTGCCTCAATACGGTTTATAGGTACTGCATATAAGGGACTCCATATATTACAGGTATACTCTAATGTTGATCTGACCAGGGACACGTATAAGGATTTGAGCGTCTTTAAATTCAGTAGTGTTGCGCTTAGTGAAACCTAATAATTTATTACCTTTTGACACAATAAAGTCAAAGTTACTGTTGAAATTAATTTTGTTATCAAAAATTACCTCTAAATCGATTTGACTTTGCACATTAGATAACAAATTACCTTGCATAAAGTAATCGTTAATTAGAAAACATGGTGATCTAGTAAAACTTATGCTTTTGCAATTGAATATATTTAAGTGCAAACAATAATCAGTGCACCTGTTCGACAATGAAAGAACATCTTCTTGCAATAAAATGCAATCCTGCCTCGTCCAGATTTCTTTAAAAATTTTGAAGTCGTCCGCATAAAGGAGTCACTTCGAGTTTTAAATAACATCCGGAAGGTCATTAATGAACAATATGGGTCCTACATGAATCCCTTGGGAAACACCAGAGAGATTATGTATAACTTTAGACATTGTTGATCCAATTTTAACAAATTGTTTACGGTCACATAAATAATTACGATAAATAATTATTTTAGTAAATTTGAATAAATTCCTAAGTTTTCTAGCTTTTTAAAAAGTGCATTATGTTGAACTTTATCAAAGGCTTTTGAGAAAACAGTGTTTATAGCATCCACTTGACCACCATTCTCCATACCTTTCAAACAAAAACTAGCAAACAACGCTAGGTCAGTAACAGTGGACTTACCATTAACAAATCCATGCTGTTCATCCATGATGCCATTTTTTACTTCCCAATATAACCTCCTCTTCACAATAGACTCGAAACTTTAAGAATCAATTTCAGTTTTGAAATGGGTCTGTAATTGATAACTTAATTTTTCGAGTCTGATTTATGTATCCGAGTTACCATGTATCTAAAAATTCGCCTGATGGAAGGGACTTATTAAAAATCTTGGTTGGAGGTTCAGCTAAATTACTACACAATTTTTTTAAAAATGAAGGTGTTATGTTATCAGGTCAAACTTTGTTACTATCTTCTAATGCGGCTAAATGTTCTTTAACTTCAACAATACTAAGCTGCATGACACCTTGATTTTTGATAGGTGTAAGATTATGATATGTACCTACATTTAAAGTTCTTTCAAAGTTTGTTTGGAAGTATGTTGCCATCATATCGCAAATGCCCTTCTCGCCATTTGAACTACGATCTTCATACGTCACCTGAGCTGGAAAACACATGGAATTGCGTTTTCGATTTCAAAAATGCCAAAAGGCCTTAGAATTCTTTCTAATATTACTTTCTATGGAAAACAAGTAATTTTTGTAGAGAAAGTTTTTTAAGCATTCATAATCTCTTCTAGAGTTATAATACTCAAAACGCAATTCAGGACGAGTTGTGCTGATCTTGCGCAAATTATACAATTTAGTTTTTAAATTTCTCAAACGCCTACTAAACCAGAGCGACTTGTTGCCCAACTTAGGTCTTTTCATCGGTACAAACTCATTATATGTGACCTTCTTCGAGAAAAGGGACCTAGTCTGCCAAAAAACGGGTTTGGACTTAAAAGTGAATTCTGGTACCTAAAAGGGTGAAGAATAAGATGAAATGAGTTAGATTTCACCCAATCATAACTAACCATACCAAATCGCATCTCCCAACTGAAGGTGTGTTCACAGTGATATTGCGTTATGAAACTTTCAATGCGTTTTTCTCAAAACTTCATTTTTACACACTAGGTCCCTTTTCGCGGAGAAGGCACATATGCTTCTTCAAGTTTTCTAGTGAACGCATTATAACAAGCTGTTAAGCAAGTGAATTGTTGTCTGATAGTCTAAATTTTTGTGATATTGATTACAGTGTTAACGTTTTCTTTAAATTTAGCGAATTAATAATTTGCATATGGGCATTTCCGCAGTTACGCTCGTGTCAGTCGTACGACTTTAATGAGTGGAAAAACAAAGAAAAATTAATCTTACAGTTTTCTTATTTTGATTTTTCAGTAGTTTACTAAGCGCACTATACAAGGTGTAAATTCTATGAGTTGTCAAAAGTTCGGCTTTTAGATAGAAGTCACAAAAAATGATACGTTACGTGACACAAAATAGCAGTGGTTTTTACCTGTTCACTATAAACGAAAAAATCTGCGAAGTGTTGACCTTGCGGGAGATTAAGACATCCTTATTTTTTCCAAAATTTTTTTTGGAATATCTTGACTACCCTTTGTAACTTTTGCGAACTCTTAGGGCCATTTTATTCACTTTTTTAACTTGAGAAGTTGGAATAACTTTGGGATTTATTCGATTTCAAAAGTTATTCCATTTTATTCACTTGAATTTCTCAAAAATATTTTGACATATTGAAGATTTGATATAACTTTCGTTTGATAACTTTTCTCAATTTGTGATTTATCTAACTTCCAAATATATGACCAGTTATAAATTCTAACTTGGGATATTTGATGTAACTTGTGATTTTTGCTTCATTCACAAGTTTGCACACGTTTGTGCTGTGACAAAAAAAAGGTTTACTATAAAAACGTTTGACACAGTTCACAACTTTCTTATGCACAATATTAAAGAATTATGTTCCGCTAACTGTTAAAAATGCGCTATGCTAAGAACCGTGGTGGCAGGGGTTTAATTCACTTCTGAGACAGAATCTTTATTGTATTAAATTAATAATTATTATAAAATAAACCTCAGAGAGTAAAAACTGCAAAGTAAAGCTTCTTAAGAACACGAGCTGTTCGGAGTCGGCATTACTTGTTGATCTAGTTCTTGATCCTTTGTCTTCAAACATTTAATAACACGCAGAACACAATCAAAAGAGGATCGATCAAAGTCCTTTCAAGGGCTCGAATTGCACTTTATATCCATAATTTAACTTCCGCTAATCGATGTCAGCTCCAAAGATTACAATCATTAGTTGGCCAAAAGAAACTTCGATATGTAGTAATATGAAAGTGCTGTTATTATGTGCACAATTATGCGTAGTCGGTACCTACATTTTTCCATTAGTTCACAACGTGGAACTTCTACGTGCAGCTGGAGCCGTTTGTTGAAGGGAATATGAAGCTTGCCAATTTCAGTTTGGTGGTCATTCGATTTTCAAGAAGTAGTGGTGCATAGAGAGTAAATTAAGGTATTCTACTGACTGAATTTGCATCATTGAAAGGATTTCAACAGAGCAGGTGCAAATACTCGTGCAGCCACAAACCTCTACTTAAGTCAAAAATGGAACTTTTTTCGTTCGATTTAGTAAATATTAGTTTGACGAAGGGAAACGTAAAATAACACAATACATTTTAAACCACTTTAAAAAAAATCAACTTATTCTTTTATAAATAAAAAAACGGTTAAAAACAGTTCTCTAAAAAAAGAGCTATGTCAAATCTTCAAAGTTTTACTTATCAACTTGGGCTTAGATATATATTTGAATAGAATACGATCGTAAAATTAATTATCTAAAAAGTTGCAAAATTTAGAAGATAAAGATGACATTGGCCCTTTTAGCATAAAGTTATGTTTTAATTTTATGTTTTTATTGTGACATTGGCCGTCATAATAAGAACAATACCAAATAGAAAACCATTGTATTTTACTTTTTTATTATGTTGTTGCAAAGTTTATTGTAATTAAAGGATATAAAAACAAGAAATAGTAGTAAAGTAATGCAATAATAGCATATTATTGTGTTAATTCACATTCCTCTTCCATACCTTCATCTGCCAGGTAATCCACAATGTTGTCATTTGCAGTTATTTGTTCCATGAAATGATTGTAGTATGTGCGATTCGTATTGGTAATGTATGGCAAAAGTGCCTTTAAGTCATTCAATTTTTCTGTACTTAAAGGAACAGGTTGCTTGTTGAGTGGTTGAAGCTTGGGAAGATTTCCGTGTCGTGTTTTCTTGTGATTTCTGCATATGTCAAGAGATTTAAACTCGCCCTCAAAGGAATGTTTATTCAAGATACTTGGAGAGTTTGTTGAATACTGCATCCATTTAATTCGTAACCACTGAACTTGTTCATTTATAGTGTTATTTTTCCGATGTACATAATGAGTAGTTAAACATGATTTAAAATTTAAAAATTGTGTTTGGTCCAATTCTATTACTTTTATAGGGGGTGTTCTTGGTACCAAACGTATTAAATTTGCCCAATCTCGAGGCAACTCTATATCAGCTGTAGTATGTTTTTTGGTTTTTTCTATTGCCGCATGAATGCTATCCGCTTCCATATGTGTATGGCCCGCCTCAAGAAATTTGTGGTTAACTGTTAACTGTTTACCCTCAGCTTTTAATTCACTTACAGTTATCAGTAACATTGTTGAAAAATAAATATTTCGGTTTTGTCCTCCGCAGGAGTCGCTGTACATAGTAACTGTATATATATTACTATTTTTGGAAAGATTGCTTAAGTAATGGTAGATACATGAAGCGTTTTCCTGTCCACCGCGGCCAGCCACTGTTTCATTCCATACGTAGCATATAGAATATGATTTTCTTCCCATCGTTTGGTAGATGGTAAGGCTAAATGTCCACAGTTGACGTTTATAAAAACTTAATCCACTTCTAAGGTAAGGAGTTGGCAAGCATTTCTGCAAGTCGAATGAAATAGTAACATTACCTGGATTATTCTGGCATTCCTCCTTATCTTTTCTTTTTGATTCGTAGGCCAACTCAGCCAAATGTAAGTGCTTGTTTTTTTCTTCTTCGATTGATGTTCGTTCTATCTCGTTTTGGCAACATTTTAACTGCATTGCAAACTTATCGCATTTTGCACATTTATCATTTTTAGGCTTGTGAAACGATAAGTTAAACTCCTCAACAAATATTTGTCTGTATAGGGAGACTTTTCTCGGTTCAATATTTTTGCCTGTGCAATAATTTACGTACAGTCACATTTCAGAAATCGACAGATCTGATGACATATACTTCTTCTGAGTGTGGGTGCGCGAGTAGTGACTCTCATAAGCTGGAAAGAGGTTTATGTGTTCTCTTATCAGGACTTTATCTATTTCCGGAACTCTAGGATGATTTTGATGTTTCCCTCGATTATCTTCAGAACATATTTTGCTATCGCTAAATCGTTTCTTTTCTACAATTACTCTAGCTTTTTTCAATGTTATATAAAATGTATTTAAAAACATGGTTTGACAGACTTGAATTTTCTCACCGTTGGTTGTTGTGAGAAAATACTTTCTACTAAAGTTTCGTCTACTATTGTTCTGGTCACTCTGCCTCAATCGTTGGGCATGTTTTTCATGTTCCTGTATGGAATTTGCCACAAACTGATTTTGTCCAGAGCTCGACAACTTATTAAAACTTGTAAAAACAAGTTGGCGCTCCTCAGGGGTTATTTTTTCATAACACTTTTGTTTGCATGTGCACGCAGCTTTCACTTGTTTGGCTGGTATTATTTTATTTCCAGACACTGCCGTATATGCCTTACCTTGAGTTTTCAATGACTTTCTTATATTTCGGGTCCAATTAGAAGAATTTCGCTTTCGTTTTCTTGTAGCACATCCTTATTTTGTTTCTTTCTTCCATGACTGATGCTGATTTCGGAAAATAACGATAAAAGGTTGTATAGTTATTAATATTAAAGTTTCACTTCATGCTTTAATTTATCACCTACCATCTTCATTAGTTTTACACATTTGTAAAATTCTCATTGTTCTTGAATTATGCATTATCTGATTAATTTCACAATCAGTTAAAAAAACTTACAGTACAGGAGAAAGACAGAAGGCAGAAGAACGATAACAGAATAATAACAAAACATAATGATCGTTGCCATATTTTTTTTTAAAAATACAATATTTGTACTAAAAAATAACAAAGATTATGACAGTAAACTAGAGGCTTACTAAAAGCTGAAGCAAAAAGAGCAAATATTGGTTGAGCGAATATTAAATTTTTTTTATTTAATAATATTTTAAAAAAATTTATGAATAAAAATTTATAATCTTAGTGATTGCTAAAAGGGCCAAAGTAGACATTGGCCCTGTGTTTATTAAAAAAATATATAACAGTGATTGCTAAAAGGAGGAGGATTGGAGTTTTATAGATGAGTTCATAATGACATTGGCCAGCTTTACGCTTATTTAACCCCTTCTGGGTAAAATTTAAGATTGACTGTTTTATAATTATGAAAGATAGCAAAAAAAGAAATCTAATGCAATGATTAACTCAAAACAGCAAAATATTGACATTGGCCCTTTTAGCACCAAGCCACAGATATATTTTAATAACAAAATTTTTTTGACATTGTGTTGCCTTCAACATCAACACATTTCCATTTCATAAGTTATAAAAGTCATTTCTTTTCTCATTTCCCATCAAATATCAAAAAATTCCCTGGGGTGTTTTATAACTTAAGTATTTATAACTTGACTTAACTTCAACATATAAAATTTCAACTTGAACTGAATGAAATTAAATTTTAACTTGAGAAATCAAAATTTTTAACTTCGCAAGTTGTACAAAATGTCAAGTTAACAAATGTTATTGCAACTGCTCAAGTTAGCTCGAATTATAAAATGTGAATAAAACGGCCCTTAGAATAAGATCTAAATTTTTGGATGCGCCGTAGCGTACATCCAATGCACTGGAAGAGTGCCATCCGTCGATCAAAACGTTATCAATTTTGTTTACGGTTTTTTAATCTGGGGACATTCAGGTGACCATTTTAATATTAAGACTGAGTCTAGTACTTCTTACGACCATGTTTTGTGCTGCGGTGAAGTCATTCAGCCTCATTCCGCTATCGGAGGTATTGTTGTGGAAGCTGAACTTTTCGACTGTTGAACCAAATATCTTTTCCTTGCCCACCTTAGCGTTGAAGTCACCAAGCACGATTTTTGCGTTGACAGCGCTCGCAAGCATTTTCAAGGCCCATCAACTTTGTCTGCAACAAGTGAATTGAAAATCAAGCTACTTGAAAAAATATCAAGCTTTGAGTTGAATTGCAGGAACTTGAATTATTTTTTCCTTGCAATTCGCGACTGGCTTCTGAAAAATGAATCATATGTCTGACGTGATTCTATTTGATCCCACATGAGTTGGTGGAAAAAGTCAAGTTTTCTACTATTCAACTCTGGTTTCGACTCTATGCGACAGCACTGCCGTCGGAAGCGACTGACGACCGTTTGTTTCGTTGTTCGTTTCATTTATTATGCGGAGTTCGTGTAACTTTCTTTCTGTTGTTATTGCCATAATATTAGTTGGCAACCCTATGTAAAAATTTTATAATTTGGAAATTCTGACAACGGATTCGAATTCAGCGACCCATTTTTGGTGTACCATTTTTTTTGCGAGCCCCGAATTCATAAAACTACAAAAATTTAAGGTGGCAACCCTATCCACCATCTTGAATTTTAAAATTCTGACTTTAGATTCGAAATTAGCGACCCCTTAACACTAATAAATGAAGTTTAAAACTCTTAAAAATACATATTATTAGGTGGCAATACTGTGGTAAAAATTCAGGTGGCAACCCTAACCTCCATCTTATATTTTACAATTGTGACATTATATTCGAAATCAAATCAGAAGTTGTCAGAGTTTCAAAATTACAAGAACTCGCAAAAATGAAAAAAAATCTAGGTGGCAACTCTATCCGCCATCTTAAATTTTTGAGTTTGATATCATCTTCGAAATAAGTTACCCCTAAAACTTCCAACCACGGAGTCCACAGAATCCTTAAAAGTCCTATTACGCTTAAGCTCTCTCTAAACAAGTTTATTGAATTTTTTGGATACTTGCTTTAATTGGATACTTGCCTTCAATTTTAAGCTTTTCAAGCTTGAAACTTCGTGCCGTTCGCTTGTAATCTAACATATTTGCAAGTCGCAAGCTGTCGTGGGCTTATTTGTATTCAATTACAAGCTATTATTGATTCAAAATTATCAAGCTCAAGCTTGCTTGAACTTGTATTTTAAGCAAGTACTTGAAATAGAGTTTCAAGTAGGCTTGTGCAGTTCTCTGGTACAAACTCGTGCTTCTCCGCATGACCGCTGTAGGAGTTATCACAGCGTACGTGTCAAATGCAACCCTGTCCCTTCCATCGCATTTCTTGGTTAGCAGTAATATCAGCTTTGTATCTTTCCAGGATATTAGTCAACTGAATAGAGGCTCCTCCCCAAATAAGAGTTTAGACATTCCAGGTGCAAGTCCATAAATCATCAGTTTGCGATAGTCGTCATCAGATTTGAAGAATCCATTTTTTGTTGTTCTTTGTTTGTTCCATCAAAATTGTTTTTACGGGTGGACTTCAAACCCGACGCAAAACCTGATTTAAGTCTAGGAGGCCAGTTTTAACGTTGCCCAGGAATCATCACTTGGAGTTTTAAGTCGACATGAGACGATTTCAAATGGGTGATGCTGGCTGGCATCGATAATTTGAGACAGTCAAAGATGCTACCATGTTTAGTTTCACCTCCGGTTTTCCACTCAAACACGGTTTTCCAAAAACAGCCTCGCTTTCATAACTTATATAAAATTTAAAATGAAAGTTTTTTAAACTTCATTGCCTTCTTAAGAACAACCCTCTATAATGTAAATATAAAAAAGTGTAGCATTAAATATCAAACTCCATCAGAAAAACAATTAATTAAGCAAAGCTTAGTGAAAAAGGTAAACATTACTTAGTATTTACAAACAGTTAGTTCCTTTCTACGCAAGCACAATATTAAGCAGCTTTAAATTTTTTTTCTTGTTCACGGTGAATGCGTTTCTAAGTGGTCGCCAAGCTAAAGCTTAAGAAAAACGAAGGACAGCTACGTAACGTCTATGCGACTAACGTCAAACAGACTTGGGCAAAAGAATTCAAAAGATATTTTTTTTTTATTTTTTCTGCTTGCTGCTGCTACGTAACGGCGTAGCTCTGTACATTTCCTTTCTTCATTATCATAATTAAATCCTTTTTGTTGTTGTTTTATTTTAATATTGCAGGAGTCCTGCTTAGAGTTTGAAAGACTGGTAACGGCGCAGTGTGAAGCCTTAATACAGGCCATACACGATCGACGCGAATGTTTGCTGGAAGCCATACGCATGGATAAAGATACGAAAATAAGAATACTAAAGGTAAGAATTTGTTTTGATTAAATTCTATGGAATTGCTTAAATAAAGAGTGTGCCATTGCATTATATCAATTTATTTCTTGGCCATTTTTGCAGGATCAACAATCGAATTGCACTGGCAAATTGCAACAGACAACGGGACTAATACAGTTTTGTATAGAGGCACTGAAGGAGACAGACAGCGCCGCCTTTCTGCAGGTGATTTGAAGTTTTTAGTGTTTTATTCATTACAGTTTATGTAATAATATGTAATATGTAATATTTTATTGAAGTTTTAAAAAAGTTGAAACATTACTGTTTTAAAAAAATTAGTGTGAACAATTCACTTTGTAATTTTTCGAAATCGAAAATCTACGAAGAGTTGAAGTGAGTGAAATATTTGTCAAACTGTTAATGCGCAAACTTTTAATTTACTGGAACCCTTGTCTTTGCCGTTTAAAACTAGCATATGAATGTGCAGATTCTGGAATTCATTCTTATGAATTGTATGGCTGCTAATCTTTAGCAACAGTGAGTTGATCACAGCTTAATCACTCAAGGACTACTGAAGAGGAATATGTAGCGATTTCCGAAACAGACTGTCTAGTCAGCTAAGTGATTGACTCTATACAGAGTTGTTGTTGTTGTTGTTGCCTTCTTGAAAACTTACTTGATATAAAGCTCACAATCTTAATTCATAAATTATTTAAAGTTTATTGGAGAAGACCATTCAAGATGTTATGTTTTTCATGAGGCACAGTTGCTTGTGCGCACTGAACGCATCTTTAAATCGTAAGTTTCTGACGATTATTTTTAATCAACTAAATAGTATGTGAAATTTAAGCATACTTCGTAAATACAAAACAACAACAATTGCTCTGAACTTTTCGTAAATTTCCGATTTCGGAAATAACCATAAATGTTACAAAAATGGTGTTAAATTATCAAAAATATTTCCATTCATACTATGTAATTTTTTTTTTTTAATGTTTATAAAATTTTCAAATATTATTTTTTTAAGTAAAAATATTTATTTCCCCTTTTTCCCCTTTATTATTCTAGGTGGGTTCCATGCTGATCAATCGTGTAGCCAACACGGATATGACCTGGCACCAGGAGGTCACCAACGCTGCGCCACGTGTTTCACCCATTGTAGATTTAACCCTGGACGATGCTCCACTCTTGCGCGCCATCGATAATTTAAATTTTATACAAATGAAACGTAAGTTCAAACCATTTTGAAAGCTATACCACTTTAGTTTTTCCAAACACTTGACTAGATCCAAAATAATTGAAAAAAAACACACACACACACACACAACAACAACAAAAGCTAAGAAAAGTAGTTTGTGAACACAGTAGCAGCTAAAAGTTTGCTTGCTAGTAGTTTTGTGAAGTAGTTATTGCTAGTTTTTCTAAAAAACTCAAAACTGAGAGAATTTTTCAAAGCTCTCAAAATAACTACTTAAAGAAGATTTTAAATTACACAGAGCTAAGAATCAAATTTTTTTAAATATTTACTATTAAGATATTTTTGTGACATTTTAATGCATATGTTTACTATGCTACGTTCACACTAAGAGCTAAATGCGCATTTAAAGCATTTATTATATATATTTGTCCCTGTAACTCCTACAGCGAGTAAGGGCCGTTCGTAAATGTGAATTTTGTAAATGCGCATTTAGCTCTCAGTGTGAATATATCATTAGACTGGCCTTTTTCAAAAATTTTTGGTAATTCAAATATATGACTAGCTAAAACGTGAGTTTTGAGATAAAAACCAACATGTATTACTATGAGTTCGAAAGGAGTACGCCCAGTGACCGTAATTTGATCGTTTTATTTTAAATGGAAAAAGCATTCTAGATTTTATTGACTTTTGACATATATCTCGATTTTTTGCTTATAAAACCTGTTTTTGTGTATAAAACTTATTGGTTTTTTTGTTGTTTTTAATGTTTTTTACCCCAAAAATCAGATTCTGATATGCTGGCAGCCCGGGAATTCTAAAATTATTTCTAATTAAAATCAAAAATAATTTTTTAAAATAACTGAAGACATTTTGGAACATTTCAAGAATAGCGACAACTCTAATTTTTAATTTTTTTTTGCAGATTATGTGGATTTTAACTTCCTAAATCCAAATCAGGCCGCTCGCAATTGGTTAAGAAGTAATAGGCTTCCAAAGTTGGAAAAATGGGAAAGTAGGAAACAAATTTTGCTGTTTTTTTCAGTGTTTCAACAGAAGTACAATTTATGGGTATCATAAGAAAGGTATTGCAAGTACTTATTCAATAAGGTGTCAAACATAAGAATCCATGCATCACTTTTTAGGATATAACCATTTTTAATGTATTGTTTTCGTGAAAGGGAAACCACTAGTTTTTCAGACAAATTTTAAATATAAGAATAGTTATATCTTAAAAAGTTATGCATTGATTTTCATGTTTCATACCTCGTTAAATATGTACTTGCATTACCTTTCTTTTGATATCCATCATGCGGAACACTAAAAAAAACAGCAAGATTTGTAAGCCATTTTTCCTAATTTGGAGGTCTATAACTTCTATATCTGATTTGGATTTAGGAGGCCAAAATCCATATAATCCAACAAAAGAATATTCAAAAAATGAGTTGTCGCTATTCTTGAGTTAAACCGTCATTTTAAATTAGAAACATAGTTTTATTGATTTTTTATAATTTTTTTTTGTGTTCAAAATGCCAAAAACAGGCATTTTGAGCATTTTTTAAAAAAAGTCAACTTTAAACAACTAGTATAACTTTTTTATCCGAAATTTTGACTTTTTAATTTTTTTCCACAAAATAGCTAAAAATTTTGCTAAAGCCATGTGTGATGTCATTTTTGAAAATTTAGCACATATGGATTTTTGGGGAGTTTTTTTCGAAAAAAATTCCATAACCGTTCCATAATTCCATATTCCGTATTAAGTGTTGTTTTAGAAAACATTTCAATAACATTTCATTGCACATTTTTTTATATTTTAATTTTTAAGTTTGTGAATATATAATAAGTTGGGGATTTGCCGAAGCAGACCACAGTGGGTCCCTTTTCGTCCCCCATTGGACAAAGGGTACTACTGCTCGGAGTACTCGTACGTGAGCATGCTCCTTGTGTAAGCATCCTTTGTCACCTCAAGCATATCCTTATAGGTTAGTTGACCAATCTCGGCTTCGCCAATAAATGGGCGTCAATCTTATGCTTGCCAGCGCCGGACACTGGCACAGAATGTGTGCTGCTGTTTCCGGCTCCTCTAGGCATAACCTACACGCATCGTCCTCGGTCAGAGTCATCTTCCCGAGATGGTACATGAAGGGACCGTGTCCTGTGACCAGTGCAGTAAGCCAGCTTAAAGTCCTTCGATTGTATCGGATAACTTTTGCTGCCTCACTACGAGACCACTTCACGGCCGCCTTTGATTGCCTGCAATTAACAGCTTCCTCCCACCTTTTACTGTGTTCCGAGTCCGTCCATTGTTTAATAAGGCCTGCCACCATATTGTCGCCTATGGCGATACGTGGTTCTTGTCCACAGAATTCTTCTGCTGATCCTGCTCTTGCTAAAGAATCAGCTTCTTCATTCTGTTCTATGCCAGAGTGTCCTCTCACCCACATAAGTGTGAGCTCATTCGTCTGGGCGCACCTATTGAGTTTTGTAAGAAATTCTATGGCCAACCTGGAAGTGATGTCTGTCCGTTGCATACACCTAATCACAGACTGATTGTCGAGAGCGATGACAATTTTCTTGCCACTGATCCGGCCATCTATCAGGTGGTCCAGCGCATGCACTACGCCAAGCATTTCTGCCTGGTATACAGACACAAACCTCCCCAACCTCAGTACACAGGATAGGCTTAACTCTTTTGAGTACACGCCTGCCCCGGCCCGCCCATTCATCAGAGAGCCGTCTGTGAATATACTGATATCGCTACCAGCGATTTCTTCACAAACGGCTCCATCCGTTATAAGAGTTTTATAACATTTTTCAGTTATTTTTACTCTCTGCCTTCCGTCCATAGGCATAAACGCCTCCCTGACATCTCTCTGTACAATATCAAGGATGCGAATATGACCATGCAGGGCCGTTGCCCCATGCCACGTAGCATTTCGCAACATCCTGAGGGCTGACAGCTCCGCTGTTTTCTTTATTTCTAAATCCAACGGCAGCATACCTAACAGAACCTCCATTGCGCTTGTTGGAGTGGTGCGTATGGCACCTGTTATTCCAACACACGCCAGCCGTTGGACTCTGTCCAGTCTCTTCTTAATGGTTTTCTGGCTGACTTTTGTCCACCAAATCACCGAAGCATACGTGATGACAGGTCTAACCATCATAGTGTAAACCCATTTCATAGCCTCTGGGTTTAGCCCCCTTTTGAGACCACAAACGCGTCTGCACTGGAACAGAACTCTCTTGGCTCTTTGAATCCTATCTTCTACATGCTCGTTCCAGTTCAGTTTGCTATCAAGGGTTACCCCTAGATATTTAACTTTCGTGGACATGTTGATTTCAGCTCCAAAAAGTCTGAGTGGTTCTATCCTCAGGCCTACCCTCTTTCTAGTAAAGAGAATATTGTCTGACTTGCCTGCGTTTACGGTAAAGCCTTGTTCTCGACACCACTCCTCCACCATTCGGAGTGCTCCCTGCATGATGTCAGAGATGGTGTCAATGAACTTGCCGCGGACCACCAACGCAATGTCATCTGCATGCCCTATCGTGTGTATGCCCGATTCATCCAGTCTAACCAGAAGTGAGTCCACAGTTATGTTCCACAGGGTTGGCGATAACACCCCGCCCTGTGGACATCCTCTACTTACTCTACCTCTAGTCTTTACTCTACCATTCTGCATGTTGACAGCCCTGTGCTTGAGCATATTGTCCACCCAATTTGCTATCATTGGGCTTACATTGCGTTCTGTCAGGGCTTGCCGCAGCCTTCCAAAGCATATTTTGTCGAAAGCACCTTCGATGTCCATAAATGTGGCCATTGCAATGCCTCCTGAAAATACCTCCTTTTCAGTCACTCTTACCAATTCGTGAAGAGCACTCTCCGTAGACCTACCTGCTCTATATGCATGTTGGCATCTACTCAGAGGATTTTGCATCAGCGAGGTGCTCTCAAGACAGTCAACCATCACTCTTTCCATCGTTTTCAAGAGAAAAGATGTTAGGCTGATCGGTCTGAACGACTTCGCCTCCGCATAATCTTTTTTCCGGGCTTCGGAAGAAAAACAACTTTCGCCTCTCTCCAGACTCTCGGAACATACCCAGTCGCTAGGCAAGTAACGAATATACCCCACAGCCTAGGTGCAATGAGATCTTCCCCCCATTGCATCATAGCAGGGAATATTAAGTTTGTAAAGAAAATGAAAATTTTACGAAAAGTAAAAAATCAAATATCTTTTTTTTTTCAATTTTTATGTTTGCTAACTCATTTTTAGGAAAAATTAAATGAAACACGAAATGATAACCAATTTTATTAACAAAATTATGTTTTATGTGCAAAAAATTGAGAAATATTTAAAAAGTCAATAAATTTTTTAATGTTTTTCATTTAAAACAAAGCGATCAACTCGCGATCACTCACCATATTCTTAACGAACTCATATTAACACATGTTGATTTTTATCTCAAACCTGACATTTTAACTATTCACATTTTTCATTTTCGAAATATAGAAATTTTTCATACAAATTATATGACCAGTCTGTCAGTCTAATGTTTATATACTGTAAGAATCAAAATAAAGTAAACACCTCATTTTATTTCTTTAAATGCACAATTTCTAAATTTCTATTATTTTATAATTGAAGGGCTTAGTGCAATAACATGATAAGACACATGAATTTAAAAACCGCTGTTTTAGGTTTGATTCATAACTAAATGATTTACCAACATACACTGAAAATATTTCGGCTAATTTCTAATACATTTCGAATCTATTCGTTTAAGTTCCTTCGTTTAATTGCAAATGGGGGCTTAAAAAACGTAATAGAGGTATAAAAACTTTGTCATTCCGTTTGTAACGCCGATAAGGAGGTGTGGTCGGTATTGAAAAGTATAAATATTCTTGATCTGCATCACCTCCTGAGTCGATTAAGCCATGTCCGTCTGTCCGTCTGTCTGTCTGGGATCACGATAAAAGCCGTAATTTATTAGCTGTCGTAGCGAAATTTAATATAAAAGCTTTTTATTTAAAAATGGAGGTCAAGTTCGTAAATAAGCCAAATCGGATAAGAAGGTTTAAATTCCACAAATACTAATCAAATGTCTTCAAATTTTGCACATTAGCTTTAACAATTAATATCAACTTTGAGTATGAAATTTATAAAAATCATATAGAAATTACGTCTACCTCCCATACAAAGTCACTTAATCAAAACGGTAAAATCTCTTAATATTCCACAAAAATTAATCTAGTCACTTCAAATTTTGCACATAAATTTTAACGTTTAAGATGAACTTTGAATATGAAATTTGTAAACGTCGAATAAAAATCACGTCTACCTCTCACACATATTGAGTTTACCAAAACGGTAAAATCTCTTTCAATTCCCCAAAAACAATCTAATGACTAAAAATTTTGCACATAATCTAAAACAATTTATGTGTACTTTAAGTATTAAATTTGTATAAATCGAATGAAAACCACGGCTACCTCCCATTGAAAGTAAAGTTACCAAAACGGTAAAATGTCTTTAACTCTCACAAAAATTAATCTAGAGACTTCAAATTTTGCATGTATGAAGATTGTACAAGTCGAATAAAAGTCACGTTTACCTCCCATACAAAAAAAAAAAAAAAAAAAAAAAATGATAAAATCTAAGTGACTAAAAATTTTGCACAAAAGCTTTAAAAATTAATATATACTTTAAGTATAAAATTTGGAAAAATCGAATCGAAACCACGGCTACCTCCCATACAAAGTGTGGTTATCAAAACGGTAAAATGTCTTTAAATCTCACAATACTTACAGCAATTAATATTGGGACTTCAAATAGTTTGCATGTATGAAATTTGCAAAAATCGATTAAAAATCAAGTCTATCTCCCACACAAAGTGAGCTTACCAAAACGGTAAAATCTCTTTGAATTCCGCAAAAATTAATCTAATGACTTCTAATTTTGCACATAAGCTTTAACAATTAATATGTACTTTAAGTATCTAAAATCTCTTTGAATTCCGCAAAAATTAATCTAATGACTTCCAATTTTGCACATAAGCTTTAACAATTAATATGTACTTTAAGTATGATATTCGAAAAAATCGAATGAAAACCACGGCTACCTCCCATACAAAGTCATGTTACTAAAACGGTAAAATCTCTTTAAATCTCACAAAAATTAACCCAGTGACTTTAAATTTTGCACGTATGAAATTTGTAAACGAATAAAAATCACGTCTACCTCCCATTCAAAGTGAATTTACCAAAACGGTAAAATATCTTTCCATTCCGCTAAAATTAACCTAATGACTTCAAACTGTAACTATCCACGCAATGATTGGTATTTAAAAAAAAATTGAAAATACAAAATGACGTGATATGGTAATCGTAACAGTAAAACATTTTTAAATTAAATACAAAATTAATGTTTGAACTTGATATTGTACACAAAAGCTTTAATAAATAAAAAGGGACTGTTATGCTTGGTTTTCACTATGTCATTTTTATGACGACACAGATGTGTATCACCTGAAATATCACCTTAATAAAACTTTAGAACATTTTCTGCTTAGCTCTATTTAATAATTTATTTGTTTTGAATTTTTCAATATTGCCAAAATTGAAAAAAATGTCAACATTTTGATACTTTCAATTTGATTGACAACAACTGACCACTGAAAATGACATAGTGAAAACCAAGCACTAGTTTCAAAAAGTAAATATTTAAATAAAAACCGCGACCAATAAAAGTGACATCATCAAAATAATTTAAAATACGGCAGTGGGGGTATTTTAACTTCGATTCAGTCGAAGATAATTCCTTACTAGTTTCATATAAAACTAAATGTATTCCAAAGCCGTTTCTTACAAATATTTTTTTATGTATCACGTCATGTTTTTACAATAAGCCTTTCAATTAATTTCAATTTTACAATAAGCCTTTCAATTAGGTATAATACTAAAAAAACTACAATGTTCAAATACGTTCGTAATGAAAACATATCAATATTTACGCGTTAAAAATAAGTAAACACTGGCATCATTACTATGTGAAAAATCGTTGAAACTCGTCAAATCATAATTGATTTAAAAAAAAGGTGAATCCTTGCGTGCAAAAGTTGAAATTGTGTGAAGAAATGACTGTACAATAAAAAAGATAATAGACAAATTGGCCAAACGTCATACAGTGGATAATTTGCCTGGAGCATGGTGACCAAAGCATCTTACTGACACAGAAATAAGGCCTGTAGTTAGAAAATTAAAGGTAAATCTTCTAGTGCAGTAAAAATAGCTAAATACATTTCACAAACTTCAAATAAGCCAGTAAGTGTTAAAATGTCACTACACAAAAATGGCTAACATTGAAGAATATCACGAAATAAGCCTTACATCTGAAAGTGCAACCAGCCTGAGCTCACTAAAAAATACAAAAATGAGTATCCAACTTTTGGGAAAAAAATTGAATTTCTTGACGAAAGTAAATTAAAAATAATTGGTGTTTAAGCCCTCCAAAAATAAGACGAAGCAAAAATAAAGTCTTCCATGATAAGTGTGTTGCTAAAACGCTTAATCATGGTGGAGGCTCTGTTACGGTCTGAGGATGTATGCAAGTTGGAATCAGAAGTCAGTAATCACGTTTATAGAATCATCAATTAAAAAAGAGGACTATTTTAAATTTTTGCTGGACAATTTTTACCCCAGTGAAGAGAAATTGGGCTTATCACAGAATTGTTTATTTCAAAAGGACAACGAC
This sequence comes from Dichetophora obliterata, assembly GCA_963920525.1. Lineage (NCBI taxonomy): Eukaryota > Metazoa > Arthropoda > Insecta > Diptera > Sciomyzidae > Dichetophora > Dichetophora obliterata. The sequence goes on along the minus strand of OY986436.1, from coordinate 226,932,081 downwards.
CATAAGCATTCGCCTAAAATTGCGATGGATTGGTTACTATATCCGACTCCTAAGGTTCTTGATCATCCACCGCAGTACCCAGACCTTAACCCAAATGAGCACTTGTGTAAACATCTTGAAAGAAAAATTAGAGAAAGACAGATTTCTTGCAAGTAAGATCTAAAAATAGTATTACGAAAAGAATGGAGTAAACTCTAACCTGATTTCCTGAGTTTTTTACCTAAAAAATTTTTAGCTCTGTACCAAGAAGATAAACTGAGGTAATAAAGTCAAAAAGAAAGCAAAAAAATATACATTATAAATAAATATACATTTTTACATTGAATTTCGAAAACTTTTTACTCTATTTTGACGCACAAAATTTTCTATATATAAATAAAAAGTGAGGTATTTTTAATTGTATTTTGATTTTGTTTATTATTCTAAATTTTATTTTAATTTCTACTGAATTTTGCAATATAACTTTTTATTTCGTAATATTTCTATATATATAATAAATCTTTCCGTGTAAGAATATTTAGTGCTTACTTTATTTTGACACTCACAGTATTTGTGTCAAATCTAAAAGCTTCGTACAGTTTTTTGTTGACAAAAGTTTTAAAATCCAAAAATTTCAAAACTTTCATAAGCTTTAGTTTTAGTAAACTACCGCTCATTAGTCTAGCATTTCAACTCTTTCACACACAACCTAAAAAGCCTATAAATTAAGTTAAAAAAAGAACCATTGACATCAGCTGCCTTGCCACAAATCAATACCACTCAACAAGTATTTAAAAACATTTAGACACTTACTTATTTCTGAAATACGATATTTTAACAACAAAATACTTCCCAGTCGCAGCTGTCTTTTACCCCAAAACATGGAGCCAGGAAACCCTTTTCAATTTACAAATCTAAAAATAACCGCAAAACTATTTGTCAAACATAAATAATTGCACCATTTGTAAAAATATCAACAAATCACACTATTACACACTTTTTTCTCTTTCTCTCTCTCTCTCTCTCACGCATTGATTCTTTTCAAATTATCAATTTAAAAATATTTGTACATGCATATATCTATATTTATCTCTTTTCTTCCCATGCCGCTTGTCAAACATTTATGTGCTCTGTGAACGCTAAATAAAAATAAAAAATAAAACCACACATTTTTCATCCATAAACAAAACTCTTTCACCAAAACATATCATATAGCCTTGAAAGATGGAGAAGAAAGATTACCAGCAGGTGAGAAGCAATCCATTGATGCCACATACGACACCGCACACTCCTCATCAACATGTACGAACCGTCACTCCACCGTCAAAATTCATATTTTTGAGTTTCTTTATTGGGCTTCTTTGTTCGCTCTGTTTTCTTTTTGATACTTTTATTAAATTTTTTTCGCTTCGCAACTGTCTTAACTTTATTTTAATGATTTTTCATTTGGTGGCTCATCCTTAAATTAAAAGTTATGTTATTAATATTTTCCACTTACTCATTCGACTTCATTAAAATTGCTTTTTCTTGGTGAACTTTTTATGTGTTGTCAAATTTATTTCATCTACTGTCATCGAAATGCTTACTCATAGCTGTCATGGCTGTCACATTTGTTAAACCGTTTTCAAAACATTACCTGTCAAATTGTAAGCTTTAATCTTAAAAAAAACATAAAGAAAATCATGAACGAGTAATAATAACTTTCTTTTTTGTGTCATAAGCTTTAAGCACTTTTTTGCTGTGCTAAGTCCAAAATGATGCTACATTCATAGAGCGAGTTGGTCATTTTTTTATTTATTTTTTGCTCATTTTACCCTGATAACAATGATAACAACCATGATTATTTTACTTCCTTCCGCTTTGCACCATCTTCGTTTGAAGGGTTTTTTTTTGCTATGGTTCTTGAAATAACATTTTGTGTACTTTCAAGGTTTTAATAAATTTTATTTAATTTTTCCTGTCAACTTTTTTGACACTTGACATTTGGTTTATCTCTTTTTATCATTCAAGGATTCTTCTTAAAGGTTATGAGTTATTTTAGCTCTTCATAAGTTGTGAAACTTATATTTTTGTTTGCGATGCAGCTGTTTTAAGAATATATTCTGTACATTACTTAAGACTTCATGTTAAAAAAGCCATAGATAAAGTTAAAAAGCTTTTTCATGAAAACTGTATGTTTACAGAAACTAGAGTTCTGACAAACTTGGAAGTTATTTTATTGAAAACTTCTTTATTTCATTTATTTAATTTATGTTAATAGAATTTTATGCATAAAAAATAAACGTTATTTAAAAAAAAAAACTAATAGTATGTAGTTCTCGTGGGGAAAACCATACTCCTAAAAAAATCCATGAAAATTTATTGCAAAGTAGTTACTTTGAACTATAAAATTTCAAATCTCTTCCTGTTTCAATATTAGGTCTGTCCGCGTACTTCTCCAGTGAAAATACCCAGCAGCAACTTGCAAGAGAATGACGCCAAATTCTCTCTCAAACAAAAAAATATCCAAAAAAGTACGCGAACGCAAAATTTGCAAAAACTTGCAAGCCACGATAACAGCTGATTAGCGTCTTGCTTACATTTCAAGTGTAATGAAAAACAAAATAAAATTGGACGTGAAGTGTTCTCCTGAAACCCATAGGCAACGTTTTTTACTAAAATTTAAGATACCTTTCATATTTTGACGACTGCAGCAGTCAATCATCCGGTTTGTGAACATTAGTTTTACTGAATTTGTTTGATTGTTCAAATTGCAACTGTCTTAAATCAGCTGTTTTTTAACTCGACAGTAAAAAAATTCTCGACAGTAAAAATTTTTCCAGCAAGAATTTGCAACTACTTTTAACTGTTATTTTGCGCTCTCAATTTCCCTAATTCTGAAAGTTTTTACATACGCGAACGCCAAAAGCTGATAATTTGTTAGTATTATCACAAAATATCAGTACGCGAACAGACCTAATGTCTTTCTCAAACTTCTGTCAATCTTTTCAGGTTAAGAATATTTTTAAAAATATATTTATTTTATTTAAATTTTAGTTTTCTAAGCATAATTTACTTTTTCACTCACCTTAGTCTTCATATTAGGGGTATTCATGATGTGGTGTATTTGTGATAAATTTTTAAAATTTATTGTGAACGAACCTTGAATAAAGTATTGCATTTTTAAAATCAGCAGATTTGGTGAGTACTATTTTTTGAAAATGTAAATTGAAATCATCATTTGACTAAAGGAGATCATAAAAAATTCGAAACTAAACACTAAATGATATTATATTTTATGAAATAAACTCATAGCGCATCCGGTAGCTTTCTATATGTTGAGTAGAAATGCTTTTGCGATCAGCTGATCAAATACACATAGAAATTTACAAAGAATACAATAGGTTTTCGTTGTTGTATTTTTGGTAAAAGGTTGTATTTTAATACCGAATATTTTATTTCTGTTATTTTATAAAATTTGCTACAAATATTAAATTTATTAAAAAAACAAAATACAAAGGAAAATACACCACATTGTGAATACCCCCAATATGTATTGGAGCTGTAAGAGAATGCAATTTTTGTATTGCAATCCGTGACATCATAGCCAATGACTTATGAATTATTTTTGATTGCAATGCCTATTTTTTCCAATTTTTTGCAAATGCCCAAAAAAATGTAAGTCATCGCAGTTCATTTAAATTCAAATCGCAGTCAAAACTGCGAAACTTAATTGATTGCATTCCTTAATTCTTTTAAAAAGATTGTAATCACCTCAAATCTATGTTAAAGTCCTTTGAAATCCTTGAAGTCAGATTATCAAAATCTTTCCAAATAAGTTAAGTCATGATCGAGAGAAATCATTAAAGCTACGATATGTAATTTCTTATCTTAATCTCTACAGTCAACAAATTCAAAAGCTCTTACGTAACATTGTTGTTATATAAAAATTTTTTTACAATTTTATTAATTTGGTTATTATTTTTATTAACTGTATATTGAACAGTACCAAAAAAAAAGATCGCCGCACACCATCTAATGTAAATATTTTTTGAAGGTAATTTCGAATAAAAAATTTTTTTTACCGATCGTAGCGCATTGAAATATTTCCTCTTATCTTTGAATTAGCCCGGTCTAACTAAATGTATCGATGTTTTTCGCTAGAGAAGACCAAATTTTTTTAACTCTAAAGGTCATTGACCTCAAGTACCACGCTCCACAAGTAGATCATTTCATAAATTTAAAGAAATACTCCTTCTTCAATATGATCAATTGAACCAAATTCGAATTGACTGAGCCATCATGCTATGTGCAAACAAGGAAATTTTATAGTGGGAAAACTTTTGTTAAAAAACCCACTTTAATTAATAAGCATTTAATTAGTAAGCGGCTCAGTCAGTTCGATTTGGTTTAATTTATCATATTGAAAAATGACTCAAAATTTATGAAATGAACTACTATCCAGCAAAAAAAGTGCATTCAAAAGAAGCTGAAGTGGAAGGGAAAGTTTTGAATTACATCCCTTCCACTTTCGTACCCAGAAGGCATTCTTTTAGCACATGCATGTCTTTGAAATTAATGCTTTTCTTAGTCTTCTCCAGAAGTGCTTACATAATTTTTTTCAATGGAAGATTTCTTTGAGCCCTTCAGTGAAAGGATTCTAGCACGTGTTTTCTAAGAAAACTTTAAAAATGCATGGAAAAGAATGGTTTTTGAGGTTTAAATGGGGTTTAAAAAATCGCGCGCAAAATATCCCTTTTCCCGATTTGCTTGGAATTTTTCTGTTTGAATTAGGAAGTGGTTGGGTTTTGTAAGGGGTTTAAAAAATTAAACGAAAGATATCTAAAACATATCGTAAACAAATAATTATATGCGGTACTGCACGCGCGACGACGATGTATTATCATTAAATATATATTTTTTTTTTACTTTAATTGAATTTAAATTCTATTGGAATGTCTTACAGAAGTTGTTTATGAGAATGCCTCTTGAAAGCACTTCTTGATAATGCTAAGAAAAAGCACAATTGGATATATAGAATGTCTTCTGTAAGCAGTGTCCCTAAGAATGCATGTCAGATTTGTTTAAAAAATGTTGCTGGTTTGTGGACTACAAATTTTAAAAAGTTACCACTGCTTGTGGCAAAAAACATTAAAAATATTTTTTAAAATTGTACTACTCAAATAATGGAAATACTTAATTTTGAAAAGTGCAGTGATTTTTCGAGAGCTCTAATTTTTTGACATTAGGGTGGTTCATTGAGATGGTAAGAGAGATTGGGTAGGTAGGTAATAGAATGGGGGGGGGGTACTTGAGGTCAATGATCTTTGGAGCCTTCTTTAGACAAGAATATCGATACATAATACATTAAAATTGGACTCGTAAATGTCGAAAATATATTGAAATACTTGAATGTGCAACCCCTACGTTCGGTCAAAAAAAAATTTTCTTTCGAAATTACTTTCAAAAATGCTTCAATGAGATAGTCTGTAATGCACTATTTTATTATTGCTAAAAGGTGGTACGATCTACTGTACATATGTATAATTTGTAAACACTCGTAAAAATAATCAAAAGAGATAGAAAGAGTTAAAAGGCCTTAAGATTTTTTTTAATTTTTTAATTAATTTTGTTATTTTTTTGTTTGTAAAAATTTATTGTGAATACAAAATGACTTTAAAATTTTTTTAATGCAACCAAAAGACATTGGAAGTCTTCAGGATATTTCTCAATTCTAGTGTTTAAAACCATGATTTCTTCTTCTAAAGATTTCGTTGACTTTAGATTGAATGCAATCAATAGCTCCAAGCATGAGCACGACTTCAATCATAGTGAATGAATTAAAAGACTTCAGCAGACAATTTTACTAATTGATTTTAACGTTATGCTATTAAAATATGATGGAATGACTTCATCATATCTTTGGCATTCCGTGCTAGTTTTTTATTGCATGCATGCAATTTTTTACAACTCTGTTATGTATTTAGTATATTTCTTTAGCTATGGTTTTCTAGAATATAATAATAAATTCTAAAATATTTATAGAAAAACTATAGAAAATATATAGAAAAGTATATACTATATACATTAGAGTGTCCCAAAAATATATATTTTTTTGTTTTGACAGATGTCCGCGGCTTTAATACTTCCACTTGACCTAAGAAAAACCCTCTGTGAAGCGCATCTCAATTGGTAAGGGTTTAGAGGTCGCGAATTCATTTTCTAATTTTTCCCATACGATTTTTATGGGGAAAAATAAGTTTTGCTGGCAAATTAAATTTAGAGCCATTATCTTTTAAGCAAAATGGTAAAACAAAAAATCGTGTTCCCTCAAATTTTGAATGTTATGACATAGCTAAATTTAATTTTTATCGGATTATTATTTGGTAGTTGCCCAACACGATTAAGAAATAAAAATATAAATACAAAAAAAATTTTTTGTTGTAACTTTTAACCAAAAAAAATTTAATAACCCTATGAATTTTTTTCATTGTTCATTCAAACTATCATTATCTAAAATTTAAGACTAATAACAATAATGAAAATGAAGTACTCTTAGAGATATTGATTTTTAATAAAATAATTCTAAGTAAAAGCATTCATTTATATAGGTAGCTCTAAGAAGTGAGTCACAGACCACCAAATAATAATCATATGAAAATGAAATTTGAATATGTCGTAACAGACAAAATTTGAGGGAAGACGATTTTTTTGTTTTACCATTTTGCTTAACAGTTAATGGCTATAAATTTAGTTTACCAGCAAAACTGATTTTTCCCCATACAAATCGTATGGGAAAATAAGAAAATGAATTCGCGACCTCTAAACCTTTACCCATTGAGATGCGCTTTACAGAGAGTGTTTCTAAGGTCAAATAGAAGTGGAAAGCCACGGACATCAAACACGATTTTGTTTTTTTGGGACACCCTTATATACATTATAGCTAGATATCTACACCGAGAATAAAAACAACGTAAAATCAATAATTACAACCTTAAATCAAAAAATAAACGGTAACAAAAGTAGGGTAATGTTAAAAATTTTTCAATCAACTACGATAATTTCATTTTGAAAATTATTCTTCTTTTTATTTCGAAAATTTTGTTTTAAAGCAGGGACCGGTTATGAATTTTTTCAAAAAATTAAAACAAATAATCGTTATTTTTTGACCGATTTTATTTCGAGAAAAAAAAGTTAAATTTAACTTTTATTTTTTTGATCAATAACAAAAGTTAAAATTTGACTTTTAATTTGACAGTTTAAATTTGGCTTTTATTTCTTTCATCAAAAATAACAGTTAAGATTTCGCATTCATTTTGTCGATCAAAAATAACAGTTAAAATTTAACTTTTATATTTTTGATCAAAAATAAAAGTTAAAGTTTGACTTTTTTTTTTTTGATAAAAAGTCACAGTTGAAATTTGACTTTTATTTCTTCAATCAAAAATAAAAGTTAAAACTTCACTTTTATTTTTCGATTAAAAACAAAAATAAAATATAAAATTTCACTTTTATTTTTTCGATCAAAAATAACAGGAAAAATTTGACTTTTATTTTTCTGACCAAAAATAAAGATATAAAATTTACAATGCTATTTCTAATTTACTATAATAAGAGTTTAAGTTTATAAAGCAATTAAAGGAGCTCTTTTTTATTTATTTACTCCTATATTGGTAACATTTTTGAAAAAAAATCATTGCTATCATTCTTCATATCGTTGCATTGCATTGCTAAGTTGCTAAGCATTGCACATTCTGTTTTCATTTATTTCGCAAACGACTAGAACAGCGACTGCAAGCATATGATAAAGGAATTAAAATATGACTTTAGCTTTTGATTGAAAAAATAAAATGAACATTTTAACTGTTAATTAAGTCAAATTTTGACTTTTATATTAGATCAAAAAATAAAAGTCTAATTAAATCTTTTATTTTTGATCGAAATAAAATTGGTCAAAAAATAAAGATTATTTATTGACTTTTTAAAAATATTAGAAAAATTAAAATCATTAAAGATTTTTGTTCCTTAGCTATCGAGCATCACATTGATATATTTAAATATCGAATAGACTAATTCTTTCCATCTGACTCTCTGAATAAGGAAAATAACTGTTATATTTGGTCCCTGTTGTCAACTTGTAATTTTTGATTTAAAAATGCACACTTTTGATTTGAAAATACATATTTTCGTTTTATTTTTATGTCAAAAAAGTAGGTCAAAAATTTTGATTTGAAATTGTTCTTTCTTACCTTTTTATAGATTTTCTCCATGATATACACATTGAAATGAAACAAAAAAAATTTAATTTATAATTGTTTTGTTTATTAATTATTAAATTATTATATAAAATAAAAAATTGTGAATTAAATATATTTAAATTTCACATATGTTTTTTTCGTTATTAATATTATACACTCAAAAAATTTATAAGTAAAATTTCTACGAATGATATTAGTAAACAAAATCTTCGTACATTCTACAAACATGCGTACAATATACATACAAAGTATTTTTATTGTGATATCTTTACGAATTCATTCGTTAAATCTTTCTAATGCCTGATGTAGTATCTACGAATATATTTGTTTTATATACTAATGATATTCGTAAACAAAAATAAATCAATTCGTATTAGTACATTGTACTAATGATTGTGTTCATATAAATAATAATATTCGAAAATTTGTCGTACATGTAACTTCGTTATTTCTTTTATTGCATTCGTAGTAGTTACTAATGCTTTCGTACTATTTACGAATGAAAAATAATATTAGTAGAAACAATTCATACGTAGGCTGGCTGTACGAATTATTAGTAGAATGTACGAATAATAAGTAGAGTTTAAAAAATTTAAAACCGAAATCGTTCAGCTTTGTTTGTAGACCATCTACAGAACATAAGGAAATGTGTGATTGTCAACAAGCCTACTGGTAGAGTGCGTGGTCCGTAAACTAAAGAGCCAAGGTTCAAACCCCACCTTAGACCGATTTTTTTTTTTTTTGGTTTTTACGAATAAAATATTCGTAATATGTACTAATATACGTCGATTCTACGAATCCTATTCGTGGCTGAAAACTGCGAATACAATTTGTAGAATGGACGCAGTTATTAGTAATATTTACACACAAATATTTTTGAGTGTATATATGTAATGGTTGGCTTATAAAAGAAAAGATTTTTTAATATATATATTTTTAAATTAGAACCCTTGTATTAAAATTGTGTTGCAGAGAACATTAAAAACTCCGCTCTTCAGCATGCTTTTCTTGGAATGAGCATTTCTCTAGTAGTGATGTAGGTGACGAAGTGAGGTCAGGACTGAAATCAGCCGCCTCACCTATTCAAAGCCATCCATTCTTCACCGCAATAATCCATATTTAATAAATACAATTTAATTTAAATAAAACACACGGTTATTGCAGACTTAACGACGCGACGCAATGAATACGGAAAAAACCAATGCTGTTGCTATTTTTTTCTGTATCTGCTTCAACTTAAAATTAAAAATACATTTTTGTTTTAAAAATGAACAATTTCAAAATAAAAACGGTAAATCAAGAATGAACATATTTAAATTGAATACGGTCAGACTAGATTTTAAAATGCAATTTTTTGCTTAGTGTAGAGACTATCAGATGTACACTAAAAAAAATCAACATGCTTTCAAATCGAAAACAAGTGGCTAATGTTTATTAGGGCAAGGCTTTTTTAGTGACGTTCTTACTCAAAATTGATCCTTTGCAATATAGAAATTTTGAGAAAAAAAAATATATATCGAAAATTTGGCAAAACGGATTGATAACTTGAATTTTTTGACCTTTAGGTTAAATTTGAACTTTACAAACTTCGATTTTAGTAAAAATTGAATGTCAAAAATTCGACCAGACAGAAAAAAATAAAGAAAAGATAATAACAGAAATAAAAAATACTCCGCTAGCGTAAACTCTACGACCTTAAAACCAATTTGAAAGAAGGCAAGAGTTTTTTTTGTCTGTGCACCTTCGTTACAACCTTGAACAGCAAAGCTTTAATGCGATCGATACATTAACTTCATCTCTTTTTTTATGTTAACCGAAAAACCATGTAAATTTCTATTCTCATTTTGTTTAAATATATATATATATAAGAGAAATACAAATTTTTTTCTAAAATAAAACTAATGGTTTAATGCATAATTTTCACACCTTCTTTAATTTCTATTAATACAGAATTCTTTAAATTTACTTTGAGATTAAATACTTTGTCATTTCCACTCCTTTCGTTTTTAATTTTTTTCATCCTTTAACTCGTACTTTTTGTTTCGTACAAACATTGTGCCTTATTTCTATCATGATGAATTTTTAATTAAATTCTATTTCTGCCATTTAATTTTAAGACTTTTACGTTTGACTGAATTATAAAAATTCCATTTTATGAACCGCCATTATTTATAGAGAATTCTTGCCACGAACATCTAACCGCATTTTATTTGTTTTCCTTACTAACCTGCTTTTCAATGCCGCCCACTCATCAGTGGTTTTTGTTTTTTTTTTTGTTGTCGTTGGTTTTGTTTTTGTTTTGTGCTTCTCCTACTGTGCAATTTTATATCCTATAATTTGTGCCTATTTTTCATTGTGTAGTGTAGTAATTGTACTTTGGCAGCACAGTAGGTGGCTTTGTGGTCTTTAGCGCCTAATCCACTTTTCTAGTCCTGCTTTTGTTTATCATCATCATTATCATTATTTCGCTTACCTCTTCAGTCAGTCTGGCTGGCTGACTAACCAGTTAGGTTTTGTTTTATTTAGAAGCGCACTTTAAAACTGCCCTTTTTCCCTCTACTCCTCTCTCACTCTCTTTCTCCTCTTAGTTTATTTTATAATTTATTGTTTGGCTGGTAATAATTAGTGTATCATTCATTCGTTGCGGCTCTAATTTGAATAAACAATGTTGCCCTCTTTTTTTCCGCGCAATTTTTTTATAGCGCCATTAACGCCTACAATTATACCCGAGGATTGCTCAGCGGAAAATAATTCCGTTACCGTTGCGTGGCAGGCGCCGAGTCACTCCTTTGTCGAGGGCTACGTGCTGGAATTGGATGATGGCAGTGGCGGCGAGTTTCGCGTAAGTATTTAGGACTCTTCTTTGATATTTAAAAAAACAAGTATAAGTGTTCTAATTTTATTGAGAAATTTCTTAGAAATTTTCAATGTTTCTAAATGAAATGTAGCATAACATTTTTTAATGGATTTTTTTCTATTCTTTTCTATTCTCTAAACCATTGCAGGAAGTCTACTGCGGCAAGGAGACGATTTGCACCGTAGATGGTCTACATTTCAACTCGATGTACAATGCGCGTGTCAAGGCTTTCAATAGCGCAGGGGAGGGCGATTATTCCGAACTAATTGGTCTACAAACTGCAGAAGGTAGGCGCTAAAGTAACGTTAGAAATAAGTTATAGAAAAATTAAATTTCATTGTAATTTTCAATGTAACCACTAAGACTGTAGTTGAATTTTCAACTTTTGAAAAGACACACAAAAATGCCAAGAAACGTAAACTTTACTTTGCTTTCGTATAATTTAATGGAATACTCAGTTTTTCTAAATCAGTTCAAAATCTGAAGATATTTAAATTTATGTTATTCGACTTTCAAATACAAAAATTATAAAAATGTAAAACCAATTTTTTATTGTTTTTTAACAATTACTTTTTGTTGTCTTTTCAAAAGTACCAAACACGTAAAAATAGAGCTGAATCTATGATTTTTCGAAAGATAAACAATTTCACTTTTGACTATATTTGAATGTTTTATCAAAAATTTTAAAAAAATCTTAAACTCTATGTACTCAAATTAGTGTTTTTATTCATAAGAAGATAAAATTCTGGAAGTTTAAGCATAATCGAGGGTGATCAAAATTTTTGGTCTCCCATTTAGCTGAAAATTCTTCTTAAGCGGGATTCAATGACCACCTTCATCAAGTTTTGCAAGTTTTTTTATATGAAGTTTTAAAAATTTTTGTGCTCTATCTCTCTCCACACTCAATGAGAGAGTAACAAAAACTTACTGCACGCTCTTTGACTTGATTAACTTAATTTTCATGCTGAATCTTCTTACCAGTAGCGGTGTTACCAGTATGTAGTGTCTTGAATTGAAGATGGCATATTTTATTTTTTAAGCTTCAAAATAAAGAAGCATTGCGTCTGGCAAAATTGAATATGACAAAGAAAACTTGCTGAAAGTTTTACATGTCATTGAATCGACCTGCGGCACATTCTCACAAGGAGAGCATGAAAGCTGTCACAAAAAACTTTCTGAAGGTGGTCAGTGAATCCGCCTTTAAAGTGACTTAATTTCAATCGAAAATATCTCGAGATTTTGACCTGATTGGGAAAAACTGAGTATGCCACTTCATTCTACAGCCAAAAATGAAGTTTACGTGTCTCAGAGTTTTCATTTGTCTTCTTGACGTCCCTACAGTGTAAACGACAGTGGCGAATCTAGAAACTGGTAGTGAGAAGGGGAGGCGTATTAATTACACGGTCTTACAGTGCAGAAAAACTTGGCATAATACAAAGTTGAGGTTGTAGATCTGGTGGAACATAATATAGCTGCATGCAAGGTTTCTGGAGTCCACCCTCAAATTCGGATATATGTATTAGGGTGGGTCAAATTTTTTGTCGACCCAGCGTATAGCAGAAACGTAATCTTTGATGAATTCTGAGAAAATTTCCCCAAGCAACCATAGGTCTAAAATCTATCCCAATATAGCGCATAGCGAGGTCAAAAATTGTGTATGGATTTTAAAAAAACGATAGTTTTATATAAAAATGCTGTTGAAAAGCTCAAAAATGGCAGCGTATGTCATTGATTTTAGGCTTGTTAAAAAGGAATTTTGGCCAGGTCTCCGGTTCTGATTTAATTTTAAAAATATTTTGGCTTTTAAACCAAATTTTGCCAACCTGATATTTAAATATTGTCACAAATAAAACGATTTAAATTAAAAAAAAAACTTTTGTTCAATCAGTGAAAAAAGTACAATTTTAGACTTTTATTAAGTCTTGTTTGCTCTCAATGCGTGGTATTTTTGTTCGACTTCTTGAAGCTACTGCCATAACATCGTCTTAATTTTTTTCAATTACGCATCGCGAAACACTTAAAAGTAACTGAAAAATCGCTCAGTTCCCAGAATATGCTATGGAATTTGTGGATCTGGTAGCGGCGGATCTTCAAACTCTAGATTACTTAGCATGTGCTCGTATGGAATGTTTGCGGTGAATGGAGGTTGGGATAAAATGCTGTTATCATCTAGGTTTATCAAATCAAGATAGTCTAAGCATTTAAAATTAATGCTATGCTTTTTAGAAGTCCGTAATACTATTGGATCATATAGCTTATCGCGATAATACAAAATCTTCTTGATTGCTCTTTCGAGAACCGGTTTTCTATCATCAAAGAGCATCGTCAATAAAACATTCTCTGGATAACCGAAATAAGCATTATTATGAATAACAGCGTTAACAATATTTCTCAGATTTTGTGGCAAATATTGCGTTGACCGTATATATTTTGCTAACAGCGCACTGCCGTAGGCAACAGAACTATAATATTTTACATTAAAGTACATTGGTATATAAACTTTCATAATATATTTTGCTAGAGTTTTCACTTAAAACGGAATAGTGCCTTCAAATATCTTGATTACTTGTCAAATTAAGCTCACTTAATTCGCTTGGAGAACCAAAATCATTGATACGGCAAATAACTTGACTCTGAGATTTTAAATGAAACGTCCATTTCCGAAATAGAAGCATCAATTACATAATTATTGGGGTTTGGAATTAATTTTAAAGGTTTTTTTCGGTTTTTGAGCATTTATTTAGAAACAACGGTACAATGTATATTATTCAAAGTATTGTCCATCGTTAGCTACAACATTTTCCCATCTTTCTGGCAGCATATGGATTCCGCGCCGGAAGAACGATTCGTCTTTTGAGGCAATCCACGAATCGACCTATTTTTTGGTATCCTCGTAAGAAGTGAAGCGCTGCTCAGCCAAGCCATGCGTCATCGATCTGAATAGGTGGTAGTCGGAAGGGGCTAAGGGGGTAGCACATCCCAATTCAGCGCCTCCAACGTTTCCTTGACGGTTCTTGCAACATGTGGCCGTGCGTTGTCATGTTGAAAAACCACTTTGTCGTGTCTTTTGGCATATTCCGGCCGTTTAACCTTTAATGCTCGGCTCAATTGCATCAATTGTTGTTGGTAGCGTTCCCCAGTGATGGTTTCGTTAGGTTTTAGCAGCTCATAGTACTCGACACCCTTCTGATCCCACCAAATACACAGCATAAGCTTGGCGCCATGAATATTCGGCTTGGCCCTCGATGTTGATGCATGGCCGGGTGGTCCCCACGATTTTTTTCGCTTAGGATTATCGTAATGGATCCACTTTTCATCGCCAGTGACAATACGATGCAAAAAGCTCTTCCTTTTATGCCGTTGAAGCAGTTGTTCGCACATGCAAAATCGCCGTTCAACGTCTCTCGGCTTCAACTGGTACGGCACCCGATTTCCTTGCTTTTGAATCATTCCCATGGCCTTCAAGCGTTTGCCGACCGTTGATAAGTCGACTCCCAATGATTCTGACAATTCTTGAAGGGTTTGACACGGGTCTTCATCGAGCAAAGCCTCCAATTCCTCATCTTCAAACTTTTTCGGCTGGCCCGGACGCTCTTTGTCTTCCGTATCAAAATCACCACTTTTAAACCGACGGAACCAGTACTCACAAGTAGAAATCGATGGAGCATAGTCCCCGTAAGTCTCAGTAAGCGTGCGTTGTGCTTCAACCGCTTTTTTCTTCAAATGGAAGCACAAAAGTAAACCTTCCCGCAAATTGCGTTTTGTTGTAACGAAAGTCGACATGTTCCCAGAGAAAAAAATATATGCTGTTTACACTTCAGTGGAATGACACATACTGAAAAATGAAGCTTACACAATGTGCTTTGAAATGAATATAGTCACAGGTGTGCCCGATGCGATCTATTGATAGTTACGCCATCTCTTAGAAAACCTTTAAAACTAATTCCAACCCCCAATATTCATTTCAAAAACTTAATCACCGGAAAGTTCTGACAAAACGTTGTATTAAGAATACGATCGATCAACTATATACTTAAAAAAAAACAATCGCTTAGTATTTACTATAAATTTTTATTTATGAGTATTTTAGTAAAAATGAGGTCATTTTTGCAATACAGTAGTTTCAACTTCAAATTTAGTTTAGTTTTTTAATACTAAAATGTAAAGAATGTAGTAAAATAGTAATAATTTTAAATTCAAATGTAAAATTAAAAATTATCAAATCGTTTTTACGATTATTTTTACATTTTCTGGCAAATTTTTAAATATCAGGTAGGCAAAATTTGGTTTAAAAACGAAAATATTTTTAAAATTAAATCAGATTCGGTGAACTGGCCTAAATTCCTTTTCAATAAGCCCAAAACTATTGATATACGCTGCTTTTTTTGGACTATTCAACAGTATTTTTATATAAAACTATCATTTTTTTTTTTAAATCCATATAGCAAATTTTTACCTCGCCATGCGCGATATTGGGATTTATTTTAGACCTATGGTTTCTTGGGGAAATTTTCTCAGAATCCATCATAGATTACGTTTCTGCTATACGCATTCTTCGTGTTTTCTCATCCGAACAATTTGACCCGCCCTAATATGTATGTATGTATATCCAAAATTCTGATTTTTCTTAGGTTCGTTATAACGCCTATCAGAATGGGAAGAAATATCTTTGAGTGAGCTTCCGCGTGCATTTTTCAGCAAAACTGGGCCACAACTGTCTAGCTGTGATGGGGATGGTACTATTGTTTCACCAGAAATCAGCCATTTCTGTGGCATATTGCCTTAAAGCAAAGTTACCGTTGTGCCTTCTCTTGTGAGCTCATCCGTTCTACAATTTCTAGGAATGTTGCTATGCCCCGGTACCAGACCAGATGGATGCCGAACTTATCAGCCATCTCATTAAGAGACTAGCGATATTTAAGGGCTGTTGGTGATGTTAGGAACACACCTCCAGTAGATTTTATCGCTGCTTGGCTGTGCGTCGAAATGTAGATATCTCTAGTTGATATCTCACCATACCTCAGCCATTCCTCAACTCAAGAAATTTCCATTATTTCTGCCTGGAAAACTCTGCAATGATCGGGCAGTTTAAATGAGGTTTTGATGTCCATAGCCGTAGAAAAGACGGCTCCCCCGACTTTGCAGTCAAGTCTTGAGCCTTCAGTAAAAATATGCGAGCCAATTTAGTTTAGCTGCAGTAAACCGTCCCACTCTACTATGGTAGTGATTACTTTGTGAAAGCCATTAGCGGGGTTCACATGAGCCTACAAGTGTGATGGAATCATAGACTGTTATTAAAAATGTGATGAATTCAAAATGTTTTGAATTCAAGACAACATGTTGTCAGTCGGCTGTATCGAGCGTTCGAACGGTCAAATACGAGGCTTGTCATACCAGTAGCTCGTTCCTGTAACAAAATCGGCAAGTTACCGGTTTATCGATCCCTAGTTACCGATTTCGTGACAACTAATGTTTGTGTACGTTGAAATCGGTAAAAATTCGGTTCGTGATAAAAAAGCACACAAATCGAGAAGAAACGTTGCGAAATTGAGTTAAATGGCAAGCAACTGCCTTCTTGCATTTATTTTATTTTATGTGCGCTAAAATTTTATAATAAAAAGGGATGGTCTTGTTATTAAAAAGTGATTATTTGATTATTTATATGTGTTATAATGTTTGCGGAAATAATCAACTATTAAGAATGTATATAATTTGACAATAAGTGATGTGTGATATAAACTTAGCAAATATTTGCAACCGGGTTCTTTTGCATTGCTCACAAATATTTTGTTTCTTAAATTTCCTTCTTTTATGTAAATGGGCATTCTTTTTAAATCGCATAACCTTGAAAGTTAAAACGTTTTTAAACAAAAATAGTATTAAAATCCGAGTATTACAATAAAAAAAATGTAACTTAAACGAAAGTACCCCTTATAGAATATTAATTGCGAGTGCTTGCTTTTTAATATAAACACAACATTACTGTCATTTATACAGATCGGTAGAATTCTCACTTGCCGCAGAGTGAGTGGGAAAAATATGAAGTTTTATCGATTCACTTTTCTTACACAAACACTTTTTTGTTTCTAAAAAAGATTCTATTGAAGTAAAATCGAAACATGTGACAACTTATCGATTTGGAACAAGCGAATAGAACAGAAATTGATTCAGATTATTACACAAACAGTGTAGGTGAAAATTACGTCAGAGTGACGTCAAATCGGTAACATGGATCGGTAACTGCGATCGTTACGAGTTACAAGAACGAGCTACAGGCGTGACAACATGTAAGATCATGCGAACCCCGTTATTCTCGAATGAGGGAGTGGCAATAGTTTTTTGCTTCTACACTACTGGTAATTGCTCTTACATGATCGATAATAGAGGAGTGACCTGTACGAGTGTTAGTTCCCTGCGGGGTTGCTCTTAAGTGCTTTGCCATCCTTTTTCCATAATATTGAGAGGTATTAAGCAAAGAACTGCATTTAGCGCTTCAATTGAAGTAGACGTAAGCGCTCCGCTGATACATGCGGCCGCAGTTCTGTGCACTTTCCCTAGTAATTTGCAGTAAGACTGTGTTTCTAGTGCTGTACGCCACACACAGACCTTTAAGTAAGATTGGCTTTACTAAATTCAACGTGCAATATTCGGGGTAAGTCCCCACGTTTTACCTATAGCTTTTTTACTATACAGTCATATAAAGAAACATTGCATTTTCTAACTCACTCAAGAATATTCGGTTTCCAAATAAACTTTCTATCCAAAATGACTCCCAAGTATTGAGTTCAGAGAGCGCTGTCCCCAGCAGCTCTGAGAGAGTGTTAGGAAACTTTCCCTGACAAGCAATAGC
The DNA here is from genome assembly GCA_963920525.1 of Dichetophora obliterata. Taxonomy (NCBI): domain Eukaryota; kingdom Metazoa; phylum Arthropoda; class Insecta; order Diptera; family Sciomyzidae; genus Dichetophora; species Dichetophora obliterata. The sequence continues at coordinate 226,914,158 of OY986436.1, read as the reverse complement.
TACCTCATCCCCATAGGCAATCACTTTGCAGCCCATCTTTTCTATTTTCCTCAATAGTGCACCAAGTTTCAAGATTACCAAGCTTCAAGTTTCATAATAAAGATAATATAACTCACCCCTGAGGAGTGCCTCTACTCACAAATCTTCTGGCCCTTGAGTCACCTAGGAATGCACTAACGACTCTGCTGGTCAGCAGGTTGTTTATCAGTGCATAGAATTACTCATCCACCCGAAGCTTCATGAGTGCGCCAATGATTGCCCCCGGAAGAACATTGTTAAAGTCACCTTCGATATCTAGAAAAGCTACCATTGTTTACTCGATGTTACAACAAATATGTGTGTCAATCAATCTTTCGAGTGTTTTAAGTAGAAAAGATGATATACCAATTGGGACCTTCGGACTCGTTTGCGGTCCTGCCTTATTGGGACCTGCCTTAGGAATAAATACTACCTTTACCTTCCTCCATTTTGATGGTATTATGTCATGACAAGATAATGAATTTACCATCTCCACAAATTGAGTTATTTTTTTTATTTTTAATAAAGTCACTTCAGCCCATTTAGTTTGAAAGTAGTTCACTTATACATTAGACTAATGTCTATAATTCCTGGGTAAGAACTTGGCCTCAAAAATGGAGTGAATAGGCTTAGAGCTCCCTTATTTTTTGTATCTGCGACTGCTCCTTTTTAATTCTTTATTGCGACGTGCTTTTAAACCTTTTGCGCTCTCAGTTAAATTGAAAAAAACTTAAAGTTGTTGTTGTTGTAAATGTCGGTCTCTGCTTTCTTGTTGTCAGTGTTGTAAACTTTGCATGCCAAGCAGCCGTTGACCTCTTTTTCAGCAATCGTCGCTGTCGTTGCGGTGGGGTTGTATTTTTTTTTTCTTTATGGCGTTAGGGTTGAGGTCGTTTAAGCTTTATACCATTTGCTGTTGTTGTTGTTGTTGTTGCCGCACGTTGTCTGTATTTTGCGCCATCAAGCGTTTTCTTGCGATGTCTGTAATCAAAATGTGAAAAACGTACTTGATTGATGTTGTGTCCCCCAACTTGGCACCTTTAATAATGGGGCGTAGTTGATGTGGCGTGAAAGTCATTTAAATGTTGAAAATTGTTTGAGCTTCAATTTTCGGCTGCTAGTTGATTATATTTTTACCTCTATCTCTCTCTATCTCTCTTGCTTCAGTATTTTATGTGAGTGTTGGTTGAGTTCATTGCTGGGGTAGGGTAGGGTGGTTGGTCAAGGTGACCCCCGGCGAGATTTTATTTAATTGCAAAGTTAATTTAAATGAGTTTGAAAAAAAGCCTAAATAAATTGTAAGAGATTTCAAGTGAAGAGCGTCTGTAAAGAAAAGTTAGACTTAATTCAGCATTTAATGATATCAGTTAGTTAGATCGATAAAGAAAAGTCTCTGTAGGAAACTACATAATAGTGTTATATTCGGTGAAGATTTTGATCTTTAACTAAGTTTCAATTTAGATGCTATTCTAAAAGCTATATCTTTCTCATGATTTATTTTGATTTTTAAAGATGAAAATGTTTTTCGTGCATGACTAGTCTAGTCTGCTGTGTGATTATTTTTTACAGAGTTCTTACTTTCTTTCATAAATTACTTGACCTAAAGCTCAATATAACCTTGTAATAATATGAAAAGGTTACAACTTAATTATAAATCTAGAAATGAACAAGTTTTAATATTTCTGTATTAGCGAATGCTGACCTCTAAACTTTATTCTACCCTAACTATTAAAGAGACACAACTCAAAATTTTGAAATTTTTCATTATTTTTCAATATGCTTCATTTTGTCTATATCTATACTATTATATAAAATTGAAGTGAAAATTTAAAGTTACCACTTTACTCCAAAAGACTGGGCCAATTTTTATAAAAAAAATTTTAAAATATTATATTTGTACTACAGATTTATTTAGGGGTATTTTCTTTCGAAATTGTAATAATAAGTATATTTAATTAAGGTATTAAGTTTTTTAAGAAATCATCCCAGCTGGCACGCATTGCTTATTCATTGTCTTTGACCCGTTTGTGTTGAGAGAGTTTCAGAAAACTCCATGTTGCCATGGTAAAATTATTTGACAAGGTAGTAGTGACAGTTTTTTGGCGATCATGAGTTGTCAAAAACAGCTACAGGATATGTAGTTTGCTGCTGTTGACTACCTACGTTTAAGTGGTTGCTTATTTTTTAACTTTTCGTTGATTCATTAAATTTATTCGCGAAGTTTATTGGAATGTTTTTAGTATGCTGAGATTGGCTAGCTATGTTTAAACCGTTACTTATTTTTTACTTTTCTTTGATTTATTGCATGAACAGCTAATTTGACAACTGCAGCTAGTGAGAAAAAAGCCAGTTGACGCTACTACCTTGTCAATAGTTATACCATGCGTGTTGCTCTCTATTTCTCTCTTTCTCTTTGTGCTAGCCCAGCTCAACAAAAAAAACTGAACAAAGAACTGAAGCCTCGAGCAAGGCGAAAAGTGAGATACATATAAATGCAGAGCGGAGCTCCGAAACAGAACAAAACAAAAGAAAAAACCATTTTTTATTTCTTTGACATGTATTGTCTTAACCCAATAAGGGCGATGATGCTATATCGCATTTCTTAGTCGGATGTAGCAAAACTTACCGTATCACATAAAAATAAGTCAAATCAAAATTAGGTAAAAATTAGCACATGTGTGAAAAATTTGTCCCGTCTTTAAGGCGTTAAGGAGATATATAAGAAAACGTCCGTGGCGAAGTCGCGGACAACAATGGCCTGCTAGTAATGTATAAACTTACTTAAGGCAACACAGAGTCAATATCCATCTTCCCACCCTCCCACTAAATATCACTAAAGCTGGGTCGAAAAGTACTTATAACAGTGTAATCATGAATTTCGAAAAGGGCACATCTCGAAATTTTGAGATTTATGTTTTTTCACTGAAATGCACTCTTAGTATGGCCATTCATAGTTCTGAGTAATAGAGGGATAAAAATATCATCAGTTGCCGCCGAAAATGCAGTGAAAATGAGAATAAATTTCGAAAAGGGCACAATTCTGAGAGCTGAGCCCTTTTCGCACTTGTGTTTTTATTTTATTGCTTTATAAAGTTGTAAATGATTTTTATAGCATTTGGAGCGCTGATAATAAAAATTATTCATTGTTTTATCAAGAAAGTTTGGTATGTCGTCTTCTTCAGAATCGGAAATGGTTGAGATTCCAAGAAAAAAACGCGGAATTATTCCAAGTTGTAATTCCAAGAAAGAAAAAACGCGGAATTAGAAATACGATCAAGTACAAACGCGCTGAAATTAAAAGAGCTAAAATGAAGGGATTGTGCACACAAATTATAAAGGCAAGAAAGTGTCTCGTCGTAGAACAGGCGAGAAGTGCAGATAATAAGTCCATAATTTAAAGATGCTTTTGTAACACAAAATATTTTAAGATGTGTTTGGAAATGCTTTGATGGAATAAAATAATTTGTAGAATTAATAATTTTCACACAAAGGACGAACAAGATATTTATCTTTAGGGGCTGTTGGAGGTTTTGGAACCTAAAGATGTTTCTAAACGCAAAAACACTGTAGCAGGTAAAACAAAAAGTTGTTCCATTAAATACTTTATGGAAACAAGCGGAACGAAACGTGCTGTGTGTAAGTAAGCATATTTAAGCTTACATGGTGGAATCACGTCGAAGAGATGCCGACGCTTAGCGGATCTTAAAAAAATATAAAAAAATACCACATGATCAAGGAGGTACAGCATTGGGCTCGCGGAGCAATGTAATTTCTGGTGAAATATGTTTTAAAATTCATAGTTATATTGATTCTATTCCAAAAAAGGAAATCAATTATTCCAATACTATCATAAAAAAATACTTACCATCTTGACTGAACATCGCAATTTTGCATAAAATGTTTTTTGCTAAATATCCTGATGTGACAAAAAAATTTATTATCAATTCCTTAGAGAATACTTTAACAAAAACTTTGACATTTCATTTGGCAGACCACAGATTGACGTTTGCTGCAAGTGTGAAAAACAGAAAGTAGAGTTAATAGACCCTCACCTAAATGATGAAGCAAAGAAAATAATTACCGACAAGCTAACGGAACATATACTTGAAGCTACAAAATTTTACGAGAAAGTTAAGGAAGTTAAAAAAAACTGTTCTTAAAGTGGTGCCATAATAGGTCTGTCATTTGACCTCTTCCAACTTTACCCGTTCAGGAAATTTTTTACTATCGTCAGTTATGAGTATTTGAATTTTGCATCCATAAGGCCTCTATCCAGCTCTTAAGTAATTACTAAAGAAATATCTATATATATAAAAATAAAACGGTCCATCTATGAAATGCCATCACGGGCGAACGGCTGAACCGATTAGGCTGATTTTTTTTTTATTCAATTCGAAATTTTTAGTAGATGGTTTATATAGAAAAAAAAACTTAATTCGACAAAGGGGCGTGGTACCTCCCATACAAATCGCAGATTAAAAATCCGATATTTCTGCTCCTATTATAGGTATTTGAACAAAATTTGGTACATCCGTTTAATGTATGCGTTCCAAGCTTTACTCCAAATATGGGCGGGATTGGACAAAGGGGCGTAGTACCTCCCATACAAATTACAAATTCAAAATCCACTATTTCTCCTACTGTTGTTGGTATCGGAATACAATTTAATATGAAGGGTTTAGTGTATAGTTTCTAAGTTCAACTACAAATATGGACGCAATTGGACAAATGAACGTGGTACCTCCCATACAAATTACGAATTTAAAATCCATTATTTCTGCTCCTCTTATAAATACGCCCACTTTTTCGAAATCATGGCAATTCCGGAGATCTGCACATTTTACAGTGAAACTTGCTGTTTAGGTGCTCCAAGAGACGAACACAATTTATAAATGTTTTCACGCCCACTTTTAACGCCCACAAATCAATATCTATATATATATAAAGCAAAACGATGTGTGTCTGGCTGTGTGATGTCTATAGACTCCAAAACTACTGAACCGATTGACCTGAAATTTTGGCAGTCGATTTGTTTCAGGTACGAGATGGTTGAGGAAAAAAATTTGCCACACCCCCCTTTTACCGCCCCCAAATCAATAAAAATGTTATATTTCAGTCGGTTTGGGTCGTATATGGCTAAAATTTTGTAATTTAGTATGTACGGTTACTGTCGACAACTGTACGAAAAATTGGTTTCCACGCCCCCTTTGCGCCCACAAATCAGTGAAAATGCTATATTTCATGCAGTTTTGGCCGTATGAGACTAACATATGATACTTAAGTTTGCATGGATACTTTCGGCAATTGTACTAAAAAAGGGCGTCATCGCTATATAGCCACACCCACTTTTTAAGAAACCATCAAAATTGACTACTGGGTCGATTGAGCTAAAATGTTGGCTTAGTTTGTACGGTTACTGTTAGCAACTGTTCTAAAAATTGGTATCCACGCCCCCCTTTTACCGCCCACAAACCAATGAAAACGTTTTATTTCAACGGTTTGGGTCGTATTAGACAAAAATTTTGTAATTCAGTAAAGTGAAGTGAAGTAAAGAAGTAAAGTGCGCCAGGCTTAACCTAAATTGAGCTGAAATTTGGGCAGTCGATTTGTTTCGATTATGAGATGGCTCAAGGGAAATATTTTACCGCACCCCTTTTTACCGCTTGCAAAACAACAGAAATGCTATATTTCGCACGGTTTTGATCGTATTAGACTAAAATGTGGTTATTTAGTGCACATGGCTACTTTCGGCAGCTATACTGAAAATGGTGAATATATTTGACATTTCTAGACATTTTCGTGTATGGCAGAAAGGCGGTCTGTGGCAGAACAACGTTTGCCGAGGAGATAGATTGTTCCTGTGAGGTTTGGTAACGTTTGGACGAGGGGGCGTGGTTCCTCCCATACAAGCCAAATTTGCGCTATCGACCACAAACCAAATAAGGGATATATATCAGACGGTTTCGATCGTAAAAACTAAGATATTATCATTTTGTTCAGATGGTTACTGTCAGTAACTGTACAAAAATCACTTTTTCGTCGCAATATATATACGCCCACTTTTTCAAAATTATGGCAATTCCGGAGTTCTACACATTTTTATACTGAAACTTGCTGTGTAGGTGCTCCAAGAGGCAGTCACAATAAATAAATGTTTTCACGCCCACTTTTAGCGCCCACAAATCAATATCTGTACATATAAAAATGAATCGTGATTTGTTCTGATGCTTAAAATTTGAAAACGACTAGACCAAATAGGATACTTCCTTCTACTGGTTTGTTCGTAACTGCTACGCAAAGGTTTAGGAAAAAAGTAATGCCACACCCCTTTTATCGCCCACAAATCAATAACAATGCTATATTTAAGATGCTATAATTTGGTCGTATTAAATTAAAATTTGGTAAATAAGTTCTTATGATGACTGTCACTAACTTTAATAAAAACGGGCGTTGTCACACTTCATCTACGCCTACTTTTGGAAATATCACAATACTCCGAAACTATTGGTCCGATTGAGCTTAAATTTTGTAAGTGGCTTTGCTTTGAGTACGAGATGGTTTAAGAAAAAATGACACACCTTCTTTTACCTCCCATTAATATAAAAACAATTTGTGTTATCGAATAGCGTTATGGGTTGCACAGCTTAGAAATTCGGTATTCGACCACAATTTAGACGTACCGTACGTACGCGTTGGACAGGGAGGCCTGACATCTCCCTTACATCCCAAATTTGCAATATCGAATTGCTTTGAAGTTATAGGTTGACAGCGTAAGAAATCGGTATTCGACCTAAATTTATACATGCACTTTCATTTATTACATTTTATGGGCGTAGGGAAAAGGGGAGTGACACTTCCCATACAACCCAACTTTGTGCTATCAAATAGCTTTGGAGTAATAGGTCGCACAGCATCGGAATTCAGTATTTGACCAAAATTTACGCATGCAGATTTACTGATAAAAATTTTTAGAGTTTGTCGGGGGGCGTGGCACCTCCAACTTAACCCAAATTTGCGATATCGAACAGCTTTGGAGTTATAGGTCAGCCTCGGAATTCAGTATTCGACCTCAATTTACACATGCAGTTTCATTGGTAAAAATTTATGGGCGTAGGGAAAAGGGGAGTGGCACCTCCCATACAACCCAAATTTGTGTTATCGAATATATTTGGAGTTACAGTACGACCTCGCTCAACGCAACCAATTAAATTCAAGCCAATTGCGAAATCTGAGGTTATTGCAAAAACAGAGGAAAAATTTTATATTGGCCAATAGACCTATTTCCAAAAAAATATGCATTTTCTACACATTCAAATTAAAGTGAATCGAAAAATTTTTGTTCAGAAACATAATTTCATTTTATTCAATTTATTTTTTTAAAAATTGGGAAATTTTGGTCTGCACTTTGTTGCAATTTATACTTTGCGTACAATTTGGGTGTTGAGATTATCGAGGAGTTGCGTGTAGCGAGGGTTGCGTTGAGCGAGGTCGTACTGTATATGTCGCACAGTTTTGGTATTCGGTATTCGACCTCCATGTACACATGCAGTTTAATTGATAACATTCTATGAGGGGTGATCAAGAGGGCGTGGCACTTCCTATACAACCCAAAATTGTTATATCGAATAGCTTTGTGGATATAGGTCGCACAGTCTCGGAATTCGGTATTTGACCTCAATTTAGACATGCTGTTTAACTGATAACATTTTATGGGCGTTTGAATAGGGAGAGTGGCAGCAACGCGCCGGGTTTCAGCTAGTTTAAATATATATTTCTTAAGTAGAAAAAAGTAGTATGAAAGCAAATTTGACATCTCACAAAAATAAATAATTTCTTTTTATTTTGGCAGAATATTTTTTCAAAAAAGGCTGTCGAGCCGTTAGCTGATTTTTTTTTTGGTTTATTTGAATGGTGATCAGAGATTCGAATGAGAACGTTCATAATTTTTTCCATTCGAATAAAAATCGCCATCAGCTACAATCGCACACACAAATTAATTAATTCATACGGCTCAAGCTCGTAAGCAACGGTTTGCGAATGAATACGAAGGGAGCATTCAGACAATGAAGGCATTCGGACGCTTCGCTTAAAACTCGAGTGTCTGCAACTCAATATATATACTTTTATACCTCCCTGCCGTTCCTTAGCAACGCGTTCCTCTTTGTTGTTCCTGTTTGTTTCTATTTAGTTAATTTTTTGCGTACTTATTCCTATTAAATATATAATTAAATATCCGCGACAAATAGGTTATTCAAATGTCGCACAGCAAATATCATGAAAGCTACAATTCGTTAGAGTGACGCAATTTTTTTCAACACGTTCAGACACTTTCCGTTAATCTGCCAGCCACGAAACAAAAATGCAATAAATACGTACGATATATTCTCGTTAGCGTTTGCTTTTCACTTTGAGAGCTGCAGTTAATATATTTTTCATGAAGCGAATGAACGTAAAAGCATGCATTTTCTTGCGAATGTTACTAATATCTTGCTTCGTTGTGCATTCTTGTGTCGTAGACGTTCGTTATCACGAGTGCTCTTAGGCTGCCCGCAGAGTAAACGCCGAAGCAGGCAGGCAGGCAGGCGCAGGAAAACTATGTGAACAAGCGAGAAAAAGTTATTTCTATCTCGTTTCTTAGCAGTGCACTGCCTGCGCCTGCCTGGTTCGGCGTTTACACTGCGGGCAGCCTTATTTTGCAAACAGAGTAAACGCCGATTCGGACAGGCAGACAGATAGGCGCAGGCAGTAACCTGCAAAGAAGCGAGAGAGAAATAAAGCCAAGCTGACTTTTATCTCTCTTGTTCACACAGTTTGCCTGTGACTATCTGCCTGCCTGCCTGAATCGGCTTTCACTCTGTCTGCAACCTTACGCTATAGCATTTTTATCTGCAGCGATTGGCACATGTATTCACGTAGCTTTACGTGTAGGCTATTCGTATAATCTGAGTTAACTTTAATGCAAAGAGTTAAATGTCATTTGAATGCACTCAAGTTGTTCTGTCTCTGATAGTGATACTAGCGATCAGCGATATCTAATTAGCTCTATTGCGATGTTTTGCTACTATAATCCCCAACTACCTGTCAGTTTAAGTGTGTACACACCAGAAGAATTAAATGACACTTAGTCTAGTGTGGTTAAGAAAAACCAGTAGGCTGTTTATTTTTTAGTTGTAAATATCCCCTTAATTGCTTAAAAAGACTTACCAAGCGTACTTCATTGAAACCTGGCTAGGACGAGGAGAGTGCTAAAAAGTGGCTAAGTGTTTTTTTCATTATGTTCGTCGTAACTGTCGCAATTCATTATTATTGCAATTACAATACAATGTAATTATTTATCGACAGTATGTACCTTATGTGGAGACTCCATTAAAAAAGGGCTTAATTAACGAACCGGAGGAAAAAGATTTATTATTAACTGGATCCACAGATGTCTACAGTATTTACCTAACATAAAAGCTCTAATTTATTATATATAGGAAGCTCGCGATCTCCTAAAAACAGTGCTCATGGCTCTTTCCAGGGGCCTTAATCAGAGTTTTTCTTTTTTGAAATCTCAATTTTGGTGCATTTATGAAATGATATGGGTTAGCATTCTATAATATTATCAGAATAATTCAGAAGAAAAGAAGTATTCGTTTCTACCAAGAGAAAATGCATGTTAAGTAGACTAGGGAATGAAAGTACGCTATTTTGAGGATGTAATTACTTCTTTACATTATCTTATTTGTTGTTGCATTGGCAGCCTAGGCTACTGACCAAAGTCGCATAACTTTTACCATATAATGCTATGGTACCTCATTAACCGAATCTAATTTCCGTTACACTGGACTAATTTTAGTTTACGAAATAAAGATTTTTTTCTGGCATTTATATCAAGGCTTAAACATGCAATTTAAACGATTTTAAGGATTTTTTCTGTATGAATGGCATTAAATATAAGAAAACAATGGTTTTGTAAGGGTATTATTTTCTGTATCTTTTTTTTAATTCGACCCTATACCTACTCGAGCATAGGATTTGAATAATTTTTGAATTTGGTAAATATTTTCTTTTGCATGGATTGCATAAACTCTACGTTGCCTCTACCTTACATGCATTTATGTCATCATTTTCGTAAATAATCACCAAACTTTAGCTAAGAAAAATAAAAATAAATATATCTGCAAAGATACTTTCACAACTTAAAGAAACAATGCCTCGAGCATATATTTCTTTTCAGTCACAGTGTTTCCGTGCCTGATTTTCATTGAAAAAAAGTAGTACAAATAAAAAATTTTTTCTTAAGAGCTGGATTCATTTCTAAGTAATTTTGAAAAAAGAAAATTTCTTTTTGATTACTTTTCAGTTTTTTATATGAAAAATTTGCTTTGCTTAAGAGTTGAAAACTGGCCCATAACATAAAAACCAACAAAGGTACATTTTATTCATGCCATGAAAGAGAGGCCTTAAAAGGACCAAACAAAGTTGCATCATTTTTTAATGATTATATATCAAATTTGTGGCGGCCGTAGCCTAGTGGGTAGAGTGCGTGGCTCCTAAGCTAAAGAACCTCGGTAGCCCGGGTTCAATTCCAGCTCAGACAGAAAGTTTTTTCAAATGAATTAATTTTTCTTATCGGTCGTCACCTCTCTGCAGACAATGGCAAACCTCAGAGAGTAAAAAATTGCCATGTAAAGCTTCTTGAGAACATAAGCCGTTCGGAGTCGGCATAAAACACGTAGGTCCAGTTCTCGGTCATTTGTGATCAAAACATTTAATAACACGCACAACACAATTGATCAATAGAAGCTAGGTCAAAGTTCTTCCAAGGGCTGAAATGGCCAGTTTATTTTATTTTATTTATATATCAAATTTTACTAGCGCATCTATAACTGAGTTGCATCTGTTTTGCGACGGATGTCCAGGCCAGAATAAAAATAGCGTTATCATAAAATTTTTATTATCATTAGCGTCACAAAGAAATATGAAGATACACCTCTACTTTCCTCAGAGCGGACATTCGTACAATGACTGTGATCTCAATTTTAGTGTGGTAAAGAGAAAAATAAAACGTGAAGACCGGATATTTACCCACCAACAATATATCGATCTAATTGAAAGATCAAGTATCACGACAAAAATTCCAAGTTATAAAGGTAGATACGGGATATATGCTCAATTTTAAGAAATGGCCAAGACTTAACTTCAAATCGAACGTACTTGCAAAAAGCAGTTACGGAAAGAAAGTCTCAAAAACACAAAAAGTTACTTTTAAAGTGTCCTCTTTTTTTTAATTTATATTTGATCCCGAAAAACCGGGAGATCTGGTGACAAGGAATCACATAGATGATAACACTACAGAAAAGGAATTTAACCTTGTAAAAATAAATGGAGTTTGCGCTTTGCTGCCTAATTTAGATGATTAGACTCTAACCAAATACCAATAAAACACCTTAAGATATTAGATATCGCTAAGAAGGAAAAATAGATTCCACCTGAATTTAAGGAATTTTATTGTAAAATATTGCAGTGGCCTACTATTAAAAGTGATTATGAGATACCAGAAGAAGGCCTTTGATTTTTTTTCTATAAAATTTTATGTACCTAACACATAACTATTGTCGACGTTGTTAGTCTTTAATAAATTTAATTAATTTTATTAAAATAATGAGTTAAGTTTCTAAATAATTTTTGAAAAGGGCACATCTCTGAGAATAAAAATTTAGACATGTGCCCTTTTCGTTCTTGTTTTTTTATATTTTCAACTAATTCATTCAAATTTAATAATGGTAAAACAGTTTAAATGTTTAGTGTCCAAAGTTTTTCATCAATGAAGAAATATAACTTTAAATGCAATTACATGAGCTGAAAATGACTTATTTGAAGTATGTGCATCTGCAAGAGAAATTGGTTACTTTGTGTTTTCTTTTTTGTTAAAAATAGCCTTTAGTTACAACATTCAGTTAAATTATTGAAAAATAATTAATTTTTTCTAAAGATTTATTAATGTTAAAATACCAAGTTCGAAAAGGGCACATCTCTAGGATAAAAAAAAACACAAAAAATGCACGAATTGACGGCGAAGATATAATTTTTTTGTAATGATATAATGTTTTATGACTTTTATAATAAAATTGCATTCTCAATTGCATCTTGAAACTAATATTCTTAGCATAATCAGGTTTTTTGTATCTCCTGAACATTTTCTAATTTCAGAGTTGTGCCTTTTCGAAATTCATGATTCAATTCAATTTCAATTATTTGGAATTATGAATTAGTAATTCGACCTCTAAATTCCCCAGGAATGAAATTGGAAAAATATCGTTAAATCTATTGCAGGAATTGTAATTGGAAGTTTAAATTTCAATTACTTTTTCATTGATTTGACATAGAAACTACTTCGTTGTTTACTCGAGAACTTTATTCGACTCGTTCCGTTGGTAGTTTAATGAAATATTTACAAATAAATGCATTAACGAAGGGACAAATTTTTTGACTTTAATACCAAATTTTGAGTTAGAATAAAATATATAGCTGCAACCTGGTCCAATCCCGACCACTTTTTGCAAGGTGCTTGATATACAACCTCCGCACACCTGTACAAAATTTCATTAATCTACCAAACGTGATTTTTTCCAATTCTATTGTTGAGGAATTGTGGTGTTTAAATACCAATTACTATTGCCGTAATGGAATTCACAAATTTTTCAATTCCATTCCTGAGGAATTGAAGTGTTCAGTTGCAAATTATTCCTGCAATGGAATTGACAATTTTTTTTCGAATTACATTCCTGAGGAATTGAGATGTCCAATTACCAATTTCTAATTCCAATGGATTGTGTTCGGTTGAATATTTATTGAAGAATATAAAAATTAGAATACAGAGATAGCAATTTTGTTTGACATATAAAACTATGCTTTTATGAATAAAGAGAATGCTAAAGTAATAAGGTTTGCTATCAGCAAGTTATTTCATTCACAACACCTTCCTTGAATGACTTAAATAGCAAATTTTCGATATTACTCTTGCATTTCCTTTTAAAATTAAGGAATAACAAATTTTAATTGACACAACGGAGAATACACAACTTTAATAATAAATCTCTACTCAATGCCTAGTTTATTTAAAAAATGTTGAAGTTTCTGAACTGAAACAGCTTTGGTAAAAATATCAGCGATCATTTCTTTTGTTGGAAGATATTTTATATCAACTTCTTTGCTCTCTATTTTCTCTCGAATAAACTTTGTTTTAAGATCTACATGTTTTGTTTGCGAAGAACACGAATTGTTCACAGCTACTTGTATTGCTCCTTTATTGTCACAACACAAAATCATAGTCCTCTTATTGTTTTGTACTAGCTCGTGCTCAAGTTTTTTTAGCCACACGGATTCCTGCATCGCTGTCACCACTGACATATACTCTGCTTCGGTTGGTGACAGAGCAATTGTTTTGTTTCTTGGTACCCCAAGATATTGCGCCATGTTGAAGCAAGAAAACGTATCCTGTCGTTGAACGCCTATCGTCTAGGCTGCTAGCCCAGTCGGCGTCACAAAAAGCAATTAATTCACCGTCGCACGATTTTCTATAGACAATACTCTTGTCAATGGTGCCTTTCAGGTATCTCATGATTCGTTTTACAGCCTACCAGTGGGCCTTCCCTGGGTTTTGTGCATATCTGCTTAGAACGTTTACTGCGTAACAAATATCTGGTCGGCTGATCTGTGCTGCATATAGCAAGCAGCCAATCGCTTGCATATATGGCTTTCCAGCCATCAGCTGCTTCTCGTTGTCATCTTTGGGTGTCATTTCGGCGGTAAACTTTTGGCTGCAATCCATTGGTGTTGATATAGGGTTGCACTGGTTCATTTTAAAACGACTCAAAACATCAGCTAAGTACTGCGCTTGATCTATTTTGATGGCATCTCTGGAACGAGTAATTCTTGTGCCAAGGATAGACGAAGCCTCACCCATATCTTTCATCTTAAATCGTTGTGAAAGCTTCTTCTTTATGTTTGTGATATCAGCTAAACGATTGCCAAATATCAACACGTCATCCACATAAACTGCGAAAAATACCATGAACTCAATTGATTTCATATAGTACACGCACTGGTCAACCTCGCTTCAGACCAATGCTAACCAGCTCGTTGTTGAGGGTCTCATTCCATACACGACCGGATTGTTTGAGCCCATATATTGATTTTAGTAGCTTGCCTACTTTTCCTGAACCGTCATTAAAACCTTCAGGTTGGCGCATGTAAACCTCTTCCTTCAATATTCCGTTGAGATATGCGCTCACAGCATCCATTTGATGTACATGCATATCGTGCGTCACAGCCAGCGCCGACAGGAATCTAATTGACTTATACCTTACTACAGGCGCAAACGTCTCGTTGTAGTCGATTCCTTCTCTTTGACAAAAACCTTTTGCCACCAATCTGGCTTTGTAACGAACAGGGACACCATCAGCGTCGCACATACAGGTATTTCAACGATCTGGGCGGCCAAAATTATTTTTGTGCTTAAATGCAGATATCTTGTCGAGTACAACAAGACTCTGTTCTTGAAATTTGCGAAACCCTCTAAAATCTTGTTTTTAAGTTACGGGTAAAAACCGGGTTTTCTGCCCTTTTGCAGATATAACCTAGTAACTTCGTTGAATATGAACTGATTTTGAATTTCTCAGTGGATTTAGAAAGAAAAAACTAAGCCATTTCGAAGATATGAAAATGATATTTAAGTAATATTAAAACATCTGTGTGTATTCCTCCAGCAAACTAACTTTTCCAAAAAAAATTGGCTATTTTTCAACTTTGAAGATGTTTTACACATTTTTTCATTTAGGAACCGTATAATTTAAGACTGTAATATAAAAGTATATTTATTTATGAGTAAAATGCAGCTTTGGTTTAAAACATCCGTTAAAAATCGACTGAGTTAATAAACTTTTAATAAAACCAAAATTTTGGAATAAATGCCTACACAAAAGTAATAAATAAAAAAAAAATAACAAATGGTATGTAAATGATGTAAATATATAATGAACATGTTTTATTTAAAAAAATAACAAAAACAAGATAAAAGACTAAGAAAACATTTAATTGAATATTGCATCGTTCTCTGAAGAATTATCATTTGTATATGGCTCGTCAGATATGAACATTGATATTGCTTCTGGCAAGAACACGTTAGTATTTCTATTCTTTATTGCTCTTATACAGCTTAACAAAGGGTTCAAAATAAGTAGAAGGCGATTAAATATATCTTCATTGCCGTTTTCTCTAGAGAATTTTCTTGCGAAGTCTTGCCGATAACTTCTGAAATGCTTATTACGAACTTCTGGCGCCTCCTCCGAAAGTTGTCCTAGAGGTAACAGAGATTTTCTATTTACAACTGCCCCATGAACCAAAATTTTGTGCAACGTTGGAGTCATAGGATGCCATGGGTACAGGTCAATCAATGTTGCTTTTGCTATGCACACGAATTTCACTACACTTATTATAATGATGTTTAAGATTTACCACTTATTATAAAAAAGCTTTTGAAATCCAAAATGTTGAAAGTATCAAAAAAGTGCTTATCCGGGATTATCCGGGAAAAATTTTTTGGTACTTCATTAAAGGAAAGATTGAATAATGCTTAACAAAAAAAATTATTGCTTGATCTACCTTGATAACATATCAAAAAGCTTCTTGAAAAATAAATTCAACAAAAATTTACTACAAAAAAAGACACAGTTTCGATAGTATCGTAAGTATATACGTAGAATTCCTTTTTATACAGTAATAGAGAAAAATTCTTGTTTTTTTTATTTATATTTTTCAAAACTATTTTAATGCGTTTTATCTTCTAAATAAAAATTATTAATTTTGTTATATTAATTTTATCTTCTAAATAAAAACAAACTTGTTGTTGTTGTCCTTCTTCAAACTTACATGATCTAAAAAGCTCACAATAAAAAGTTCATGTTTGTTTTGTTGGTTAAAACTAAATGTAATGCAAAGTTATGTTTAATTAATGGAAATAAATATGGGTAAATTTGAATTATTTTATTTTACTGTAGTAAAGAGCATATACATATATGTATATTTTAAAAGTAATTTAAAATTAAAATTTTAGTTAACAAAATAAATTTTTAATATGGAAAAAATATAATGCATAATATAAATAATTTGAATTTATTATGGTATTTAAAAAAGCGAGCTAATTGTCAAAATCAGCTGATCATGTCGAGTAAAAATTAAGAACATTGTAAAAAATGTCAGCTAACTGAACCAACAACAATTACCAAGCAAATCTAAAACAACGACTCACAGAGAAGAGCAGGATCACAGCGGTTGAGCAGCGTTAGAGGGGATGAATCGAATCGTTCACAGAAAATAAACAGAACTTTGCTTACTATGTCCCGCTTTTCACTCGTCACACTCGAAAATTCTCGAGCTTGCGGCGAAAGCAATTATTGCTGCGAGAGCAATAATTATCTTGCTCTGGTAGCAAGATCTCTTTGTCCCGCTTTTCACTCAGCAATAATTGTCTTTGCCGCAAGCATTTTGTCGATTATTCGCCCACATGAGGGCGAATTTTTTTTTCTTTGAGTAAGCAAAATTTTTTTGTGGTATTTCTAAATGTTTTTTTAATTGTTTGTGCATATAGGACTTATTGTGGTATTTTTTAATGCGAATGAGATTTTTGTGGCAATTTTAAATGCATATGGAATTTTGGTGGTATTATAAAAACGCGAGGTATTTTTGTTTTGTGATAATTTTAAATGATCGTGGGATTTTTTTTAATACTGATTTATTGCGGTAGAAACTTTTTGTTTTTCTTTACCATGATCATTTTTGTTGTATTTAATTTATGTTACTGTGAAAAAAGTAACTTTTTGTCGGAATTGTTTTAAATTTTAACTGGCAACCTTGGCTAGTAGTAGTACATTTCTTTGTAGCCACATACTGGCTCTCTAGCTACATGCATCTGTATTTTCTATTGTATTACAACCCAACAAGCCATGAATGTCACTATTCCAACTAAATGATACTTAAAACGGCAACGTCTGATTTGCTGGTATGAAAACGACATGTTTTTAGACTGAACCAACGCTCAGGGCATGCCCCCTATAAATGCGTAAGCATTGCGTTGATTCGGAAGATGGGTGATAGTTAGTTGCAGGGTGGATAGATGGAACCTTTAAACCGTTCTCTATATAATTGTTAAGTCCTTTTTTATATATATCAAGAATCGAAATGAAATTAATGTCATATTCGGCTGATGCGTCATGTGTTCTTGTCTTTTTTCCCTCGCTTTTTCACCCGTTCGCCTAAAAACTCTAAAATATGCATTGAATCTTGTATTGAAATCAAGGTAGTGCAGTTGAGTTGTCATTTATTGTTTAGTTTATTGTTGCAGCTTAATAAAAACTATTTTAAGAAAAGGTTACCATTTTTTAACAACAAATAAAATTAAAATACAACTTAAAGTTTTCTACATGACCTTGTTATTTATTATGTTGATTTTCTATGATTTAAGTACAAATTCTAAATTTTTGATAGTTTAAATCATTTATAAAAACTAATTCTAGTTGTTTGATTGCTTAAAATCGTTTATTGAGCTTTAGGTCAGGTTAGAACAATTAATTTCTCTAACTAGTTAGTCAATCAGCTAACTAATTAATCAGCTAGTGATATTTTCCTTTTCATATTGAAAATGTTATTGTTGTTTTTTCTTTGAAAAAATTCGTTAGAGCAATTAATTGTTCTTACCTGACCTTAAGCTCAATAAACGATTTTAAAGTATCAAACAACTAGAATTTGTATTTAAAATCAAGAATGATTTAAGCTATCAAACATTTAGAATTTGTATTTAAATCATTGAAAATTAATATTAGTATACAACTTAATAAATGGTATGAAACACAATGCAGAGTTTGCTGACAAAGAAACGGTCCGCTTCAGTGCTTTTAGAAGTGCACACCGTTTTCAACCGAACCTTTTGGTTATCTGGGAAACAAAATAAAATCTAAGCAATTGATGTGGATATTTTACATACATATTAATAAAAACAACAACAACAAGAACAAAAGCATCACAACAAGGAACGACATGATTCGACATGAACGAACCCAACCAAACGAACACAAACAACAACAACAACAGCCATAAAAACAACATAAGCAGCTACTGAAGCAGCTTGTGCATTTCTCATGCGAATATACAGTGAATTTTTTTCTTCTTAAATATTCGTTTTATTCCCACTAAGACTGATATTTCGGCATTTTTTTTTCTTTGTACGATGAATATAAAAGGCTGTAGGTGCCCCAAAGTGTCAAATATCACCTTGAAAAAATTCGTGAAAATGACCCCCATACAAACCGCGCTGTAAGACGTAGTTCTACGTCAAAAGAAGGTTACTTTCAATCAATAAAAACTCAGCATTGATATGACTAATTTTATGTTGTAAAATGATTTTTCATAAGTCCATTATCTGAAGTACTAGGATCCATCATTTTTTCCTTGTGCGATTAACTTGTTTTGCTAATATTTACTATGAAAACCGGTTGTTTTGTAAGGGAACCGAGTACTATTACGAGAACTCTGTGAAACACTCAACTTTCGACTGCTCGTACGTGCGCGTGGTGCGCGGAAAAAAAATTTTGGTTGTTGTCTAATGTTCTTTGGAAACTCTTTTAACGCAGTGACTATTTTTTTCAATATTATTTCTACTTTGACTTTTGGGCTTTTGGCCGCCCAGAACGAGCGTCGTACCTGGTACCTCTATGTGCGTGATACCTCTATGTGCGTCGTACCTGGTTCTGAAAACCCATTTTGAACTAATGACTTACTTTCCTCTGGGAAGTTCAGTAAAAATCCATGTAGCATTCAAAACCAATGAATCCATTTCACTTTGCATTGCTACTTGCCACTCCTTTGCATCGTCGGATGCTTTTGCTTCCGCTACTGTCGCCGGATCATTTGAGACGAACTGCATTGCACAAAAGTTATATGTTGCAGCCTGCTTGTTGGCAATTCTTTCGGACCGTCGAACTATCATAATTTGGTCTTGTTGAATTCTACTTTCAACAGGAATCTCACTGTCAATACTGTCTTGAAATTCATCTTCATCACTCGTGGCATGATTTGATGATTGTGAGAGATGACTTGAGATGAGGAATCATTACCACTTACAAATTGAGGTGGAATTAATTTTAAAAGGAATCATTACAACCCAGCTCTCAAGCACTTTTTTATAAAACCCACCACATAGTTTTTGAAGGATCTTATTGTTTTCAAAAAGAAAACTGTTTAAGGTTTTTTTATAGTTTCTTATAAAAAATTTAATTAATTTTAAATTATTTCTTATTGAAATTTATGCTTTTATTTAGCAACCCCTTAACTCAAAATATTTACATTGAAAACGAAAAAGACTTTTTAGATAATTTTATTAAAAATTACAACTAACAAAATCCGTTAGTGTTCTTTCAACAAATATGTACTTTTTCGGCGAATTTGCGCTCTAAAATGCCGTATTACACTCAGCTTATATTCTTTATGCAACGTCTGGAATTCTGACAAGAATTTTGGCAATTCCTTTAAGTGGGGTTTGTATATGATAAATTCCCAGTATTTTTTTGTCGAAATATAAATTACTTCGATTTTTTGTAAATGAAAATTTTGTTGAAAAATATGAACATTTTCGGTATTTTTAAAAATAATTAAAAGTTTGAACGATTACTTACTTTCACTAAAAATAAAACAATTTCTTTTTTTCGGATCATTGTAATGTTATTCCTGCTTGTATTCTTGTTAAGTTATAAATATTTTACTCGTTAAAAAAAACCGATGGTTTTTATGTATTTCTTCATTTTGGCTATCTTTCAAATACAACTGCTTCAATAACTATTATTTCTTATTACAGCCGTATTATTTCATTTACTTTTCTGTCTTTTCGCCTCACAACGACAAATTCAATAAAGTGTTGCATACTTTGTGGCTTACAGAAAGATGTTACAGCAAAACTTCTCGTTTTATGTGTCTTTTCCGCAGAGCTTTTTTTTCTCTAGCTAATAAAATTTTCTTTTTTCTCTCTCTTCTTTTTATGCATCGCTACGCTGAACTCGCTGCTTCTTCTTCTTACAGTTGCCTGGTTTACATTTGATCCTGTTCTAAGCGGTGGCTCCAATTCGGGTCTTATATTTAACAACAACAATGCAACCGTTTCTGTTGAGGGTTGGGAACATCGCGTCGCTTTGGGCTCTGTGGGATTTTCACGTGGCGTTCATTACTGGGAATTTACCATCGATAACTATACCGCCGACACGGATCCAGCATTTGGTGTGGCACGCATCGATGTTAATCGCAACAAAATGTTGGGTAAGTTGTGAAACTTTTTACATTTAACATTAGCTGGTTTACATGTTATGATAATGAGAAGAATAAAATCAATACAAAAAATACGTTGTTTTACACAAATTAAAAATGCTGCAGGTTATATGGAAAGTTTACTTTGTAATAAAGTTTAAATAAGTGATGATGCTTACATTTATTTGCATAAAATATTTTCAACAACATCGTCCATAATAGGATATGCAATTTTAAAACGTTTTGGCGATGATACCGATATTTCCGAAATGAGAAATTTCAATCCCGGGATCCCCAGATTAGTCGTGAAATTGGAGAAGATTGTTATAAATTTGTCCTGAAATTGGAGATCAGAACGGTTGTTATAAATTTTTTGATTGAAAGATTTGCTTATGGTTTCAGCACTCTTAAATTAAAAATTGATTTCAAAATGCTTTTATTTCTTTTTATTTATTTATAAAGAAAAAAAAAAGAAAAAAAACAAACAAGAGAACCTCCTCCTTTTTGAAGTCAGTTAATAATATTAACTTTGCAAAAAGGCAATTAAAAACAGATCGTGTTCGTTTAAGTTAATCGCATTAAAAAGGGCCATACAAATATATGAGGGCTAACAATTTTATTTTGGCACAAAGTCAAAGTTAATAAAGTTTTATAAATCAGGTCTTTTGCAAAACGCACGAATTTCGTGAAAATTTTAAATTGATATTTTTGAATCGTCTGGTATTTTTTTATTTTTTTTTTGCGTAAAATAAGTGTATCAGGATTACTCTTTTAAAATTTTTTTTTTTGGAATACCGTTAGGTCAAAGTTGTAAAAAACTGGATTTGGATATTGGAAAAATCAGCTTTTATAAATTATATAATTCTAATATAGTTCCATATCAGCCGAACAAGGATGCGAACAGTAGTCATTTACTCAAGATAATCCTTGGTTTATGTTATGATGATTCTCCGAATATTTTGACTCTAGCGATAGCTATCTGTGAGCTAGAATGTTTTGAAATAACCTCAAAAAATGGTGTTTTTTGTAACCATATTGACTTGTGTAGTAGTTGTAAAAAATAAATTTGTCAGAAATTACAGTCCGGAAAAGGCTCTTCCAATCTGCATCAATAAATTCTAATTTTTGCATTCGGATTAACCCGAATCACACTAGGTAATTTTTTTAAAATTTTTCAGAATGACCTGTTTACGCAAATACAAAATAGTTTAAACTTAAATAAGCACATTTTAAGTGTTTGTGTTTGCGTTGCCATATGGCAACGACAGGGTATTTTGGGTTAAAGAGAATGCTGTTTTTCATGCACACTTTGGGGTATACCTCCTGCCTTTAATATTCATCGTACAAAGAACAAATATATGCAAAAATATTAGTTGGAGTACAAATAAAATGAATATCTTACTTTGGATTTTGTCACTTCTTTAATGAAGTCACAAAACAGCAAAATCAAAAAAGAAAAAAATGCATACATTCGTATGAGAAATACACGCGCTGCTTCAGTAGCTGCTTATGCTGTTGTTCGTTTGGTTTGCAATCGTGTCATTTCCCTACGGAGAAAAGAACCCGTTCTGAACCAATCAAGTGATAGGTCCCCAAGTGATAGGGAACTTTTCCAATTCTGCCACCAACATATGAAACCGACCGGTCACTTTTACATGGTGTTGTTATTAACAGGGATCAATTGCAACCTACTGCATTATTACCCCTATCCAGTTACCGGCCTCAAAAAACAAAAAATGAAATCTGTCCCGTAACAGACACAAAACCCTTTTCACTGCAGAAAAAAATTAAAAATTATAAAAAAGAATGCCAATATTTTTTGTTTTTTATATCTCTTATGATTTAGATGTGATAAAAAACAGTTATTGCTCGCAGTACTAGAAATGCTCTGAAAAACAATTTTTTTTTGCTCTCCTGAAAAGTTACTGAAATACTTATAACTGTTTTTGTTGGCACAGCGATATGTTGCTAGCTTTGCAAAAAATACTTAAAATTCCATTTTTAATTAAAAATTAAAGTATTTTGTACTTAAAAATTGTATAGTCAGTTTTTGAAAATTTCGTTAAAAACAGTTAACACTGAGTCTCCAACATCAAATTTTGAGAGTGCATTGAGAATGAATGCCTCAATACGATAATATTTTCAAAGTGCCAAAAAAATAGTGGTGCTGACTACGAAAAATGTGAATGAAATTTTTAGTGGTCAAAAAATTTAAAATTTTTTACGAAAGTGATTGTAAAAAAGGACACCACAATAAAGACCTTTAAAGACCTAATTCAAGATCTTTAAAATATGTCTTAAACATTTTCTTGTAGGACTAACGGTTTAGAAGATATAGTTGTTTGAGTGCATGTCCGAATGACAATTTTTGTTTTTTTTTTATTATTTTGCACTGAGTATAAATGCAAAAAAAAAATTTTAAAAATAACAAAAAAAAAAAAGTATGCAAATATTTTTCTTTTTTAAAGTACTATCCACGTGCAAAGTACCAAATTTTTACAGAAATGTGAGTTTCGAAAAGCGTCCGATTTGACATGGCATGACCGATATTTGTATATGCTCTTTACTACAGGAAAAATTAATAATTAAAA
Source organism: Dichetophora obliterata (assembly GCA_963920525.1). NCBI lineage: Eukaryota > Metazoa > Arthropoda > Insecta > Diptera > Sciomyzidae > Dichetophora > Dichetophora obliterata. The sequence goes on along the minus strand of OY986436.1, from coordinate 226,891,218 downwards.
TTTTTCCGATATTTATTTTCATTTATTAAACATAATTTTGAACTACATTTATTTTTAACCAACATAAAAAATGATTAAGAATAACAAATTCATCACATAAAATATCAACAGAATACTTTTCATAAATAGTTAATAACAAATTTTTACTTGAATTTATTTGTGAGCTTTTTAGATCAAGTAAGTTTGAAGAAGGCAACAACCACAACAAATTTGTTTTTGAATAATTTTTATTTAGAAGATGAAATGCTTTAATATAATTTTGAAAAATATAAATGAAAAAAACAGATTTTTTTCTCTAGTACTGTATAAAATGAAATTCTACGTCTATAATTACGATACTATCAAAACTGCGTCTTTTTATGTTAGTAAGCTAAATTACCAATAGAAAAAAAATTTATTTATTTATTATCGAATCGTTTAAAATTGACATTGTAAGGTTTTTTCAGCCAAGGTATTTATTTTTGGTATCAGTTTAAAAAAAATGAACGGTTAGTGGTACAATTTTTTTTGAGAAGTATATTAAACAAAACAGAGTTAGCAAACGGTAGGTTTTATTTCACAGAGAACAAAAAATACCACCAGAATTATTTTTGCCCTCTTAATTTTCTAAAATTGACACAGAATCTACACTAGACCTGTTTAAAATTATATGGAAAAATTAAACATCTTATTTTCTTTTGAACTTTCTAAGAATTCAACCCTAAATGAACACAGAAATACCTTCAGATCAAAAAAAATTTTACCTCCTGACCTTTGCAGAAATCGCTTAAAGTTAATTTTGAAAATATACAGGACCTGAACCACCTAAAAAAATATGGTGCCGAAACCAAAACTAATATTACATTTATTTAATGGCATATTTTAAGGAATATTTTGGACTTATTTTAGTTTTTTTTTTCTTTTTAAAAAATCCGTTCTGATTATTTTTGGTGAAATTTTGATCCTGAAATTTTTTACAAAAAAATTGTTGTCATTTCTTATCTAAAAATTTTTTTTTTATTTTGCTCCACCGATAATATCGGTTCGTAGTTTTGTATTTTTGGGCAAAGCTTTCAGTATATCGTATTTTTTTCGGTGATCAAGAAGTTTTAAAAAAAGTAAAAACTTAGTATTCAGATGTTATTCAAACTTTTATTTTTTAAAAATATTAATATTTTAATATCTTTTAAAGTTTTCCTGTGATTAAATTTTAAACTTAAAGATATTAAACTATAAAAGATTTTAAAAAATTAACATTTTTACAAAATAAAAATTTGAATAAGAATTATATATTAAGTTACTACTTTTTTTTAAAAACTTCTTGATCACCAAAAAAATATGATCTACTGAAATCTTTGCCCAAAAATACAAAATACAAACAGGTGGAGCAAATTAAGAAAAAAATTTGATGATAAAAAATGAAAAAATTATTTTTGTAGAAAATTTTAGGATAAAAATTTCACTAAAAATAATCAGAACGGTTTTAAAAAAAAAAACTAAAATAAGTCCAAAATATTCCTTAAAATATGTCATTAAAATAAATTTTATATTTGTTTTGGTTTCGACACCATATTTTATAAGGTGGTTCAGGTCATGTATATTTTCAAAATTACATTTAAGCGATTTATGCAAAGGTCAGGGGTCAAATTTTTTTTTGATCTAAAGGTATTTCTGTGTTCATTTAGGGTTGAACTTTTAGAAAGTTGGCGCGCATCAAAGTATTTTTAAAGTTTTGCAAATTGAACCGGTCTAATGTACACGTACAAAAACAATTCTTTTAAGAGTAGACGTAAAGAGCGTGATGAAACGGAATTAAACGTCCGTATCGTACAATGAAGGACTTTTTTATATGCGTATGCATGTAAGCGCTGTGCTATAAGCGCTTCAGCAAATTTGTTGAACAATGAAAATAATGAAGTACTGTTTGTGTGCGCATGTTATTGTTGTGACTTAAGCTCGAAGGCAAAATTGATAACAGAATATTGCTTCAAAACGGCCACTGTTTGACACATGTTCAACCCATGTTCGACCGCTGTTTGGATGAGTAATTTTTTATTACTTTTAGAACATGTTTGACCCTTGTTTGTTCATATAGCCCTTGTTCGAGCGCTGTTCGAACGATTCAAAACGGCCACTGTTCGATCCATGTTCGACCGCTGTTTCGATGAGTAATTTTTTTATTACTTTTAGAACATGTTCGACCCTTGTTTGTTCATATAGCCCTTATTCGATCGCTGTTCGAACGATTTAAAAAGGCCACTGTTCGACCGCTGTTTGGATGAGTAATTTTTTATTACTTTTAGAACATGTTCGACCCTTGATTGTTCATATAGCCCTTGTTCGGTCGCTGCTCGAACGATAATATTTTTACTCGGTAATCCTTGAATAAGTTTATCTGAAGAAAAAAAGTTTTTTATTTTTGATATTTCTTTCGCTACTTATCATAGTAACTGATCGTATTTATTTAAAGATCGTTCAATCTTTTTGAATATTAGCTTAATCAATCTAGAGCCCTCTATAATTGAAAAGTAGAATCAAAATTGTAAAATCAATTTGTTTAGAATTATCAAAGAACTAAATAATGTTTGTTAAAAACTCCACCTTGATATATATTAACCGGCTGCAATAAATGGCATAAAATGTTTTTTTTTTGCTAGAGCAACTAGAAAACTACCTTAAAAAATGCTGTAGAAGAAATTTTTCATTTAAATATACTACAAACGCATTTAAACTTCAAGTTAAATTTTGTTAACTTAGGAGCTGATTCTCAAAATGCTCTAATTAACAAAATTTTGATTTTAAAATAAAAATTTTTCTAAGAGTTTTCAAAAGTAAATCAAATAAATAAACTTATTTGCTTACAAGGATTAACGCAAGAATCTTTCAGCTTAAAAAAAGTTCTGAAAAATTTTTAAAAAGCTAATAAGCTTCTAAATACAGTTCTGAATTGGTCAGAAATTGAAGTTTCTGGAAACTTTAGAGTCAAGTTTAATACAACTTTCTCTTCTTGGCATCAACTTTTTATCTTAGCACTTGTTCTGCATCTATATTTCCGGAAAAATTATCGGAACAAGTATCGCCAAACAAAACTACAGCAGAAAGTATAAGTTTTTTGTTTCTTGTTAACACTTTATTATTCTAACCACCCTTAACAGCATCATTGGCCTTCCGGCAAAAGTTGTCTAACTAAATTTTTTCTTATAAGTTCTTACTTAATTTCTTTACGTACATTTTTTATACCCAGAATAGACAAATTACTTAGCCGACTATTTTCTAAGTAAAATTTAGTGGCAAGAACGCCAACGCCTCCTGTATTTATTTCTCAGTTGCATTTGTTTGTACCCTTCACCTACCGATGACACCTACATTACACAGTAAGCGACAATGCGAGTAGGTATGCTACTAACGACACACAAGCTAGAAGACAACATGACAAATTCAACGAAATTCCTAGATTTCTATAATTAATTGTGACTTCTGATGATTTAACAAGATTATATTATTATTAGGTCAAGTAACTTATGAAAGAAGGCATCAACAACAAATTCCTTTCAATGTAAAAACACAACGAAAACGAAGTAGAGCAGCCGAAAAGAAATAAAACCTAAATTACGTCAAAACATCTTTTCACAAGACTTTCTACAATTCAATGAACTGATTTTGAATTTTTGTTCAGGCTCAAACATAAACCACATACATTTTTATATAAAGCTACATAAAAAAAATGTAGTCAAACTGTTGCGTTAACAATGAAAAGTGTATCGAACCTTAACAATACAAATCAGATTTTGTCGCATCCCGCTTACGTTATGCATAACATTGTCATTAGTTAAAAACTTTTACCAGCGGGTAGTTTAAATATTGCTTTTATTGCGAGCTTTTCTACTTTGTCAAAGTACTTTGGCTCCTTCTATCTCTCTCCCTCCTTTACTACCAATTTATCCTGAAATTGTATTGTTTCGCAAAAGTGCAAAGTTTACACATAAAGACTATAAAATCTATCGAACTTAATTTTACCATCTTTTCACCATCCTCTTTTGTCTTTTGTCTAAACTCTAACCAATATCGCTCATTTCCACGTTTTGTTTGTCTATTATTTTTCAACTTTATCTGCATTACCTTGTAGTGCTACCACTTAGTATCTTTAGTAGGATGGTGCCTTTTGACACGCCCAATGAATCCGCATCAATTTCGCAAATGAAAAACTTTCTTATTAGCTTTCACAAACGTTCGTTAGTTCGGTAGCTTGAGCTATGTATTTATCGCATGATTGTAGTTTAAGTGCCAAAGTGTAAGAAAAAAGCACATTCTGCAGCACATTTCTTGCTCATACTTGTCACTTGTGTTCCCATAGCTACCAGTTAGCAGCATTGTTTCTCCTTTTTTCGCCATTGAAATCCATTCCCGTAACTTCTTTGTTTTGTAATTTTTATTGAAAATGCGTTAAAAACTTTTTTCTGTTTTTCTTTTCCCTCTTCACTTTTATTGCCGGATAAAGTTTTTAAAAGCTTTTTTTTTCTATTAGCGAATTGTTTGCCACGCGTTTGCTTAAAACTTGTGTTCTTTATAAATTGTTGGCAAGTTTTTATTATCTGCAGCACCTGCAACGCCAAACTAGATTCCAAGCAATTTCCACGCACAAAGTGCTTGCGTACTGTTGATGTTGTTGTTGTAGTTCAAATATTGAGACAATGGGTTGCGGGTTGAGAGTTCAATTGCAAAACTGTCAATCCTTTAAGTTGCAAGAAAACATAAGCGTAGACTATAAAAATGTCTTCTAACGAATTGGTTTTTTTCTTTCAGACAGAAGTAGCTCTCAAAACCAAACTTTATGCTTACGTAGATTACAAAAAAAAAAAAAAAAAAAAATAACAAAGAAACCAACCAACTTGAGAACCTCCTCCTTTTTGAAGTTGGTTAAGAAAAACGTTTGAAGTATATCTATTTGGTATTTTTTTACAGCTTTGAAGAAAAATACACTTGATATTTTTTAAACATAAATTAAATAAATGTATTCTAAATTTATGCTTAATTATCTATTCTATACATAATTTCTAACGATCTTTTCTGAATTTAAAGTGATTTTTTCTAATTTTCTACCAAATATTTCTAAATTTGAATTGTTCTTTTTTGAATTATGAATGGAGTTTCTGAATGTTAATTTGTCTTAACAGAATCTCAAATGATCTTTTATGAATTTGAAGTACACACTAAAATATTTGAGGGTAAATTTTATCTTTTTAATAACATTTGTGTGGTATAAACTTATTTTATTCCAAGTTATTTATAAATTTTATACCACTCAATATTATAAAAATTATAAAACAAATATAATTTAAAAATTTCATATGGATATCATGTGCTAATCAAAATATATTCTGGTTCGAAAAAAAAAATTCACCGAAATCGGGAAATTTAAAAATATAGTGGTTTCGATTGGTCTGATGAGAAAAAAAGACTGGAAAAATTTATAAGATTTAATGGTATAACTTTTAAAACATTTTTGGTTATATGTATACAAAATAGTATAAAATTTATGCTCATATTTTTTACTGTGTAGACATGCACAACGAAATCAACAAAATTTTGTTTGTTCGTAGAGCATGGAAAATAAATTATCAGAATTATTTCATTTTTAAATAACGACAAAAAATATCAAACCAAATTTCGTTTTGTTGAAAAACGAATTTATCACAAAATAAAAATTTCATTTCAAGTTAAAAAAGTAAAATTTTCTAAGCCAAATGTGTTTTTAACTTTCGATACAATAAAAACTGAAATGCTTTTTGTTGAAATTAACGTTATTTTCAACGATTTGTTTGAGAAAAAAATGGAAAAATTTTATATCGTTGATTCCGTAACGAAATAAATATATTTCGTTTTTTGAGATAACGTTTTTTTTTTATTTTGCTTCAACGAAATAAAAATAAAATTTTAGTTATCGTTTAAATTAACGTTAACGTACATGTCTCATTTCAAGTGATATTGTCCGAATTATAATTAATAATGGTACAAATGTTAGGATCATGTAAAGTGGTTTAACAAATAATTTTCCAAAATGAAAAAAATTCCTTTCTGTCTGTAAAAATTTATTTTTTTTTAACTTTGATATTTTGCTATAAGCTTAAAAAAAAGGATGGAAATATGAACGCATTTATATATAAGCAGGCTGCTACACACATTTTGGGATCTGGCAACGCTAATGTCATTCCAGTTAAACTGGCGTATCCTTTGAAAAGTTTGAAATGTTTTAACATATACCTACCTATTCACAACGTTTTGGTGTACACGCTCTTATTGTGTTGTTTACAGTACTTTAAGAACTGTAATTCAGGAAAAATATGGAATTAACACGTCAACATTTACTTACTATTATTTTTTACAACTTTCAATGTGAATTATCTTAGCAAGAGTGCATCGATGAAGCACTATTAAAAATCTATGTATGTCGGTGCTACACAGAATTCAAGCGGGGTCGTACTTCACTCACTGGTGAATTTCGTGCAGAACGTCCAAAATCTGTTGTTGGGCCTCAAAGCATTGAACTGATAATGCTTGATCGTCATGTGACATAACTTGAGTATGTATTACTGTGTACTATTTCCACCAGTATGCATACCATATAACATTAATACATAGTTGTGAAAAAGATTTGTTCATGTAGGAATCCATACAATTTGAAAATCGCTCAAAAAAAGCCGCGCACAGTGGTCAAAAAGGTAGATTTTCGGAAAAAGGTCTGTAACTTTGGATAAAGTTCTGATATTGAAAAAAGTTTTTTCTTTTCGATTTTGAAAACAACCAGTATTAGTTATCTTTTGTAAAAAAATTAAAAATCACCACATGGTTTTTTTAAAAAAAAACCCAGCAGTGTAAGATTTTTTCACTGTTATACAGAGTATCCCGCAATAGAGTTCAACTACAGTGAAACTTCCCTAACTCGAAGTGTCAAGGGACCAGAATTTATTTATTTATTTATTTATTTATTTATTGGCTAAGCAAGGCAATTTACTTATTCTAACAGGTTTGTTTATTTTTTTTCTTTTTTTTTCGTTCTCCCATTTCCTTGTTTTAGTGTTCGAAGATATGCAAATCAATGTGGGCGTAATCCGCCCACCTGATCGACATGAATTCAATAACACGTCAAAAAGAAAAGGAGAGAAGAAAAGAAAAAGAAAAAGAACTTACATGCTAACATACTTTATACATAGTAATATAGCTATGAATTTTATTTGATAAGATTAGGAGAGATCTGAGAAGGGAATAGGGAATTGGACTGGCTATTTATTATCTAAGCATTTAATTCTTAATGTCTAAAAGGACAATAAATGAAGAGTGCAGGATTATTGGGCTTTTAGTAGGGAAAAAAGAAAAAAGCATGCCCTCCTTAATTATAGATTAAGATTTCAAACCTAGTTGCTTGAAGGAAGGTATTATGACGGAAATAGGGACTTGGAAAGATTTTTCTTAAAAGTTAATTTAGACATAGGGGTGAATAGTACTCGCTGATATTATTGAATTCTCTACAGCACCTATTTATCGGCTCATTTCTTGCGTAGACAGTGTGATGTTGATATTCATTTAATAGTCGTGTATGCCGTGTACGTCTGATCGGGTCATTAAATCGTATCTTGTTTGATATATACTCGCTATCAACAACACCGTTAATGATATCGAAGGTAAAACATGAACTAAGTAAAGTCCTTCTTGATGAAAGGGGCATTAAATTCAGAAGGTTAAGTCTAAAATCATAAGGAGGCAATATATTGTACTCACGGGGGTTATACGTGTCCCTAAGCGCAAAAAGCAGAAATTGCTTTTGAATAGATTCAAGTCTTTCACTGTGTGATTCGAAAGCAGGATTCCAAATAATGCATCCATATTCAAGAATAGGGCGCACTAACGCGCAGTATAAAGCTTTCGTGACCCAAACATTTTTGAACTCTTTTGCACGCCGTTTTATAAAACCGAGTAGTTTGCTGGCCCTAGATACAATTTTATCATAATGTAAGTTGAAACGCAAATTGTTGTCCAAGTCTACACCAAAATCAACAATATGCTTGACTCTTTTAAGTTCAATGCTATTGAGGAAGAAACTGTTATTTTTTACTAAATTTTTACGGGAGAAGGTTATTACGCAGCATTTCTTAACATTAAGATGTAGTTTATTTTGATTGCACCAGTGCTCAAGAGATGACAGTTTCGACTGTAAGTAAATTACATCTGTTTCCGATTTAATAACAAGGTACATTTTTAGGTCGTCTGCATACATAGATGTGGTATATCGCAAAGAATATCAGATAGGTCTGAGATAAAAATATTAAAGGGAAGTGGACCAAGGTGACTACCTTGTGGTACGCCGGATGTAACTAAAATCTGTTTGGATAAGGTACCTTGACGAATTTTACGAACTGAGACCTGTCGTGGAGATAGGACTTCAGCCAACTGAGCAAAGATCCTGAGATACCAATCTTTTCCAATTGGGAAGCCAAGATATCATGATCGACTCGATCAAAAGCTTTGCTAAAGTCGGTGTATATTGCCTCCACTTGATGTCCTTTCTCCATTTTACTTAAAACATCAGAGATCATAGTCATTTGTTGTGGTTGATCTACCTTTACGGAAACCATGTTGCTGTTCATTGAGTAAAGGATTTATAATAGATGTTAGTTTTGCGCATATAATTTTTTCGAATAATTTTGGAATAGCCGATAATATGGCGATTTCTCTATAGTTTTCAACAGACCTTTTATCGCCATTTTTATATATTGGTGTTAGGTGAGATATCTTCCAATACGATGGAAAAGATCCTTGGAGTAGAGATTTGTTAAATATTATATATAAAGGCAAGATAAGTGTGTCTAAACATCGGACTAGTAAGTGCGGGGGTAACAAGTCTGGGCCGGGTCCTTTATTTGTATCAATTTCTTTAATCGCATTAGATATCTCATCACACGTTAGTTGGATATGATTAATTATAGGGCTAATCCCTGAAAAGGGAGGGGAACTATAAGTATTACTTGTGAAAACACAGAAAACTTCTTTAAAATAGTCTGCATATAAGTTGCTGATTTCATGAGGGTTGGAGGAATTGACATCACCTTTAAACATAGAAGATGGATAGCCGCTAGATTTTCGCTTCATGTTAACGAAGTCAAAAAATTTTTGTGGCTCTTCGACAATTTTCTCGCCGATAAGGTTAGTGTACAACTTATACGCTTCTTCTGACTTGATAGAGAACTCTTTAGGTAGCTCGTCATATCTTAGCTTCAGTGCATCGCTTACATTATCGGTGGTTTTGAGAAGTTTGTAGATTTTGTTTCTTTGGTTTCTCAAAAATCTGAGATTTTTGTCTAGCCATGGCGCCGAAAGCTTATTCTTTTTCTTTATTTTTGGCACATAATTTTCGATAGCAGTAAAATGTGCTGATAAAATTTTGAGACAGAGCTGTCTAAATCTATGTTGGATAGAATATTATTCCAGTTTAGAGCATTTAGATAACATTTAATACTTTCGTAATCGGCGTTGAGGTAATCGTAAGCAATACAGTTATTATAAGACTGGGTAAAAGTAATGTCGTTAGCAGAGAAAGCAACTGTTAAAGCTGTATGGTGAACAGTGTTAGTAAATAAATTTTCTGCTTCAGTGCATGGACTAACCTTCACTTCATCGTACGAGTTTGTAAAGATAAGGTCCAACCATCTGCCATTTTTATTTTGTTCAGAAGAAACTTGTTGCAGATCGTTGCCATAAAATGTACTAAATAATGAGAAATCTATGGCATTAGAAAGGTTAACAGGAAGAAGATACTTGTCATTTTCATCAACGACAAAAGAGATATTTGGCCGGTTGAAGTCACCAAGAATAACAACCTTAACATCCTCTTTAAGAGTGAATGTAAAGGAGGACAGTGTTTCACATAGCTCGTTGTATGTTGTTTCACTTGAGCCGGGAGGAATGTAAACGACACCTATGTACATAAAAAGACTATTTCCTGAACAGACTTTAATTATCAGGTGATCAAAAAATTTATGGGTATGCGTATCTATTAGCTGACTTGAAAGAGAATTGTGAGTTGCTATGAAAACGCCACCTCCTCTAGAAAGACCAGTAGAGGAGTAATCCCGATCGTTTCTGAAGACAGTCCAATTACTGTCAAGAATTTCTTCATTATTGAAGGTATCATTTAACCATGTCTCAGTGAATACTAGAACTTTGAGGAGACATGATTTGGCGTCAACATAAAGTTTATTTAATTTGCTTCTCATGCCGCCACAGTTATGGTAAAATATATTTAAGAAATGGGAGTTAGGGACGATAATATTGTTGTTGGTCTTTACGCGATTTTTGAAGAAGGGAGACATGTTTAGTCCTGACGTGAGCACCATAGGTTTTTACCATTTTACTTCGAATTACGGAAAATTCGAGTTATATAGAATAAAATATTATGTACATAATTTAATTTTTGTCTGCGAAGTGATTTCTTTCGAAAACTGTCGGTGGTGGAATATCTTCAACTTCCCAGCAAAATTTTTATTACAAATATGACATGCATTCTTAGGGACACTGCTTCCAGAAGACATTCTATAGATCCAATTGTGCTTCTTCTAAGCCTTATCCAGAAGAGCTTTCAAGAAGAATTCTCCTAAACCACTTCTCAAAGACATTCAAGTAGCATTTAATTTGAATTATTTTTTTGATGTACTTTTAATTTTCCGTGGGATTTTTCAAACCTCCAACAAAACGCAACCACTTCCAACTTTAAACACCAACATGAAGGGAAAATCGGGAAAAGGGATATTTTACGTGGATTTTTCTAAAACCCCAACAAAACCCAAACATTTATCATTTCCAACACAAAAATCGCGTAAAAATCGGGAAAAAGGATATTTTCCGTGGAATTTTTTAAGCCCCCCTTTTTTTCATTCTATGGAATGCCTTCTTAAAGCTCTACTCAAAAACACCTACTAGAACCCTTTCATTTAAGGGCTCAAAGAAATCTTCCATTAAAAAAATTCCCAGGCATGTATAAATTTAATATATGTTACTAAAATTTATAGTGTAAACATTTTTCGTCGCTTGCAATAATTTATCTACATGTATAGTAAAAAAACTCATTTTCTGTTTGTTTGTTTGTTTGTTTGACCTTTATACAAATCTAAACGGCTCAACGGATTTTGCTCAAACTAAGTATACATATTAAGTGCATCCCAACTTAAAATGTTACATACTTAGTTTTTGCCACGCCCCTCTGAAATTTTTCAACTAACGGTAATTTTGTTATTATAAAACTTTTTAGTATCGGAGAGTTTTGTGTATTTAATTCTAAAAATTTTTTGTTATTTTGACATCAAAAACATTCACATATCTTCAAAATTGGAGAAATTTTCAGTACAACGACTTTTTCATAAAACATCGTTGCCTAAGAATGAGAAAAAAACGACATGAAATTCAAAGTTTGGTCTTTCGATGCAAGTATCTCCGCTGTCCATTAATATATTTCATTCAAATTTTTTTTGTTCAAAAGTTCAATAAAATCACTTCACAAAAATAGGTTGAACTGCACCGTTAAGTCAGTGTATATATGTTTTATGAGTATGCCAAAAACGGTCCAAAATATTGAATTTTTACTCAAAAAATGACTCAAAAATTGTTGTTGTTGTAAAAATGAAATCAATTAAAAACATCAAATCTGACTGTCTTTCATATGACATAGCATTTATTTGCAAAAATTCTTCCAGCTAAGCACAAAAATTATTTTACTGTTTTTGTCATCAAAACAACAAGGGTACCCCATTTGATTTTTTTCGCGAAATTTATTTTTTCCAAAATGTTGTTTTTATATTTTTTACAAAAAAGTCAAGTCTCAAAAATAATTTATGTGAAAAAATTACCCCAATATCTCTTTCCAATCAAAAGTAATGGCTAAAAATCTATTTTTTCATACAATTGACTATCTATAGTAATAAAACTCATTTTCTGTTTGTTTGTTTGTTTGTTTGACCTTTATACAAATCTAAACGGCTCAAGGGATTTTGCTCAAACTAGGTATACATATTAAGTACATCCCAACTTAAAATGCTACATACTTAGTTTTTGCCACGCCCCCTCTGAAATTTTTCAACTAACGGTAATTTTTTTATTATAAAACTTTTTTCCATCGGAGATTTTTTTGTATTTAATTTTAAAAAATTTCTGTTATTTTGACATCAAAAACATTCACATATCTTCAAAATTGCAGAAATTTTCAGTATAACGACTTTTTCATAAAACATCGTTGCCTAAGAATGAGAAAAAAACGACATGAAAATCAAAGTTTGGTCTTTCGATGCAAATATCTCCGCTGTCCATTAATATATTTCATTCAAATTTTTTTTGTTCAAAAGTTCAATAAAATCACTTCACAAAAATAGGTTGAACTGTACCGTTAAGTCAGTGTATATATGTATGTTTTATGAGTATGCCAAAAGAGGTCCAAAATATTGACTTTTTACTCAAAAAATGACTCAAAAATTGTTGTTGTTGTAAAAATGAAATTAATTAAAAATAGCAAATCTGACTACCTTTCATATGACACAGCATTTATTTGCAAAAATTCTTCCAGCTAAGCACAAAAATTATTTTACTGTTTTTGTCATCAAAACAACAAGGGTACCCCCCTTTAATTTTTTTCGCGAAATTTATTTTTTCCAAAATGTTGTTTTTATATTTTTTACAAAAAAGTCAAGTCTCAAAAATAATTCATGTGAAAAAATTACCCCAATATCTCTTTCCAATCAAAAATTATGGCTAAAAATCTATTTTTTTTCATACCAGACTATTAATAAAACTTAGTTTTGTGTTAAAATTCTCTATATAGAGTTTGAACGTCCTCATTTTATCTCTAAGAATGCAGTTGTGTGTCTTAAGTAATTATGAACATTTTGGATTATATAAAATCTTCTTTTAATTATCTACTTATTCTTTTGTCTCCCCACCCCCCTCCTGTAAAATTTGTTTTGTTGTGATGGCTCTATTTTTTCTCACTATTGTGCCACCGCTGTCACTTAGTTCTTTATCAATGGTACTTTAAATGTTGTTTATATATCACAATTTTATCGAAAAGATGACTGTGAATAAGAATGCTGTAAAAATTAATATTTTCATGTAATCAGTTTCAGCTATAGGGCGATATAATAAAACATATGCGCATCTGTTCAGCACAATTATTTCATTAGTTTTGATATGTGCGTTAAATTCACAGATAGGTGGCGCCACATTTGTAAGATGTGTGGGTACAAACTATACATACACCTTGCGGTGAAAGGCTGAATAATTTTTTTTCAAAAGTTTCTTCAAATTTAACCCCACACGTTTGGGATTACAGACAGGTGGCGCTATTTTCTGCTTACAGAAGAATATCTGATGTTGTTATGCAGCTAGCAGATAAGTTTTGCGAAATATTTTGCAAAAATGCTATTGCTACCAAACTTTTAAAAAGTAAAATAATGCAGTTCTGCCAGTTTTTTCAGTCGCAGCGTCATCTTGCGTCATCAGCTTTTAAAAACATAGAATTGGATCAATTTAAATGTCGAGCTCACTTGCTGGACTCTTTGTTGTTTTTGGCTTGCTTGCAAATGCGATTATATGATCCTGATCTCCAATGAAAAAACGCAGCTAATAGACATTTTAGTAGGTACAACAATTTTTAGCACAACGAATTTTCATAAAACATTGATAGCTTATAATGAGAAAAAGATTATATGAAAATCAAAGTTTTTACTTTTAATGCCAATAACTCCGCTGTTTTTAATATATTTCATTAAATTTTTTTTTTTTGTTAAAAAGTTCAATATGTTTTTTAATATAAATCTTTGTTTAGACGTTAAAATGTCCATATCTCAAGAACGCATTGAGTCCCACCATAATTTTTATTTTGTTGAAAAGGTAATTCTGCTTGCTTTAAGATTAACTAAATATAAAAATTCTTTTTAATTTTTAAAATATGTTTTTCGAACCCCTTCTTTGAATTCAATTAGATCACCGCAAGAGATGGAACCACCAACAACAAAAATTTTCCTAAACTTTTTTGGATCAATTTTCGTTCAATTACCTTTCTAACGGTAGATAAATAAAATAAAATTCAAATAAAATTCAACATATTTTTCATGATTCCCGATTTTAAAAAACATTTAATCGAGAAATGTATGTTAAAATGTTTATACAAATGACTCTCGAGTAACACCGGGTATATCAGCTAGTTAATAAATAAATACAATAACGAAGAAAGACCAAATGTTAATCTTTGTTTTTTTCCTTTTTATTTTTTAATGTAGGTAAGGATGAAAAATCATTCGCCATGTATATCGATCGACAGCGATCGTGGTTCCAGCACAATTCTGTGCACGAAAGACGTGTTGAGGGTGGTATTACGACTGGCAGCACCATCGGAGTATTGCTTGACCTTGAGAGACATACACTCAGTTTTCTGGTTAATGAAATGCCTCAAGGTTCCGTGGCATTCCGTGATCTCTACGGAGTTTTCTACCCGGCCGTTAGCATTAACCGTGGTGTAACCCTAACATTACACACCGCTTTAGATGCGCCGAAAATGGACTACTACTAGGGGTTAATCGGAACGGCAAGAAGATGTAGAGGAAAAAGCAGAGCAAAGCTACAAAATAATGTAAATAAATGACTGTAAAAATTTGAAATAACTTCTTCATTATAAAAAAAAAAATAATTTAATTAAATAATAACTAAATGAAATTGAAAGCAAAATAGCGTAGAACTAAAAATAAGTATAGCGTAAAGCAGTATTTATAACATATCCGTAAGTCTAGCAAACTTTAAAGGGACTCGTTGAAAGCCAACCAAAGGGAAATAAGGCCAGGCAGAAAACATCCACGAAAACTAAGTTCTAAGAGCGTTGAAAACGTTAAAAAAAAGAAAAAATATTGCATAAGAATTTAATGTCAAAACTTAGTCAAAGAAATCAAATTCACAAAAGAAAAACACAAATTTAGCTTCTAGCTTAAGTGAGCAGAATTATTGCAAATAATGGAAAAAATTAAATTCAAAACCAATAATTATACAAAGTGTAAAAAAACATTTAAGCCAAAAATATGCAAAAACCAAATGAATTGAATTGAAAATTAAAATAATAACAATTGTAGATAAGCAGCGGCATAAATTAGGTATCACATAAATGTATCTCGTATCTGATTGCATTTAAATAAACAAACATTAAACTCAAAATTAAATTCGTACGCTTTAAACGTTTGTGAGAACAAAATTATCGCAGTTGAAATAAATACATAGCGATGAAAAAAACACCAACGTACATGCGTTCGAATAAAATAACAATAAATTTAACCAAATCTTAGAATTAAGCTCACTCGCAGCAATGCGATAGCAAAATAGAAAAAAAGGAAACTGTCTAAAAATTGCATTAATTGTGTGTCAGATTTTAAAGTTTAATGTTTGATCTATCTTAATATTTAACTTCGAAACAATCTACAAATCAAAAGTTTATAAATCAAAAGAATTAAAATTTCACAAGTATTTCAAAACTTTTTTCTAAATCCGCATTATAATGATAAAGCATAGAGTATCTGAAAGTCTAATGAAACAATCAAGCAAAGTGAAATATAAAAAGCAATTTTTTGATAAAAACAAAACTTTTGTTGTATTTAAGTGGGAGCTTTTTAGAGCAAGTAAGTTTGAAGAAAGCAACAACCACAAATCTTTTTTTTTTTTGCTTTCTTCAAACTTACTTGATCTAAAAAGCTCACAATGAAATTCATGTTAAAATTCATAGAATAGATTACAGTTAATTGTCAAAAATGTTTTATTTATAATTTAATTAAATTTATTGCATAATTAAACTTTTTGATAATATTAATTTTTGTTTAAAATTTAACTCATATTCGATAATTTTTTTAGTTTTGAGAAATGAAATTGTTTTTAAAAAAGTTTTTAAGAATTTTATAGTCAATTTTTTACTTAATTTGTTTTATTTCCACTTAGCTTGATTGTGTCATTGCTCAAATTCGAATAACGAAAAAAACCGAGAACATTTTTTTATTGCATGAATTCCTCTTTTGCCGTATTTAAATTATAGCAAATTTAAATGATGTTTCAAGCAAAAAAGCTAATTGTATATAAATAAATGGATAAGAAAAAAAAATAAGCAAACATTTTGTAACAAATTTAATACATACATTATTCCCAACCTGTCTTTCGAAATTATTTAATTTATCATAATGTAATTTTAACTAATTCAATGTGGACAAATTTAATAATAAGCATTAACAGATCAAAAAAAAATATATATATATATCTAAAAATAAACTGATGTAATTCAAAAGGAATAATAAACTTATTCGTTCATATGATTAAAAATATATAATAAAGATTGAAATAAAAGTCGATTACAGAACAGAAAATTATAGTTTTATTTGTATCCGACTACGGCGAAGCAAAAGGAGCGGTATCTGTGCTTGACTGGTATGTATGTATGTTGACTGGTATGTATGTACTCATTATAATTTGACAAATGAGGTATGGTTGGAAGCTTTTTAGTCGTCTGCTGGTTATAGGTCTCAAGGACATAAGGTCATGAACAAAAAATAAATTTTTAGTGACATAAGCAAATGAGGTACCATTAGAAGCATTTTGAAGACACCATTTTGAAGATACCGTTCCGCATTCGTCCGCGGAAGAAAAGTTATGTGACGTTACTCACTTATTTTTTGTAACGTAAAGCCAGCACATATTTTAGCTTATATCTTTAAATCCTTAGGGTCTACTACTAGAAGTACTACTTAATTACTTCGCAAATATAAAAACATTTTTGAATAAAAATTAAAATATATTAAAAAAAACTTAAACAAGGCGCAACTAAAGGAGCCCGTATCTTATTATCAAAATGAAATTGAAAAAACTTAAAGCTTTTCGAAATGACCTTGTTATTTACTATGTTGATTTTATATGATTTAAATACAAATTCTAAATGTTTGATAGTTTTATTAAAAACGATCACGAAACTATCAAACATTTAGGATTTATATTTAAATCATATCAAATCAACATAATTGAATTATAGGTGAAAAGCACGGCTAAAGTTATTTTATTCTAAAAAATTAAGTTTGAGTTAATTCCATTCATAAGTAAAGATTCTAGAATAATAATTACACAGTAGTGTAAGCAACACTGTAGAAAAAATTAAGAAAGGGGTCTTAGAAGCTCGACTTTGCATGACCGCAGAGATCAATACTTTGGATCTTATTTGGATGTTATTACTTACAAAGAGTGTTTTTCACATCTAAGATATACAGTGATGTGCAATGAAATAGGAACACCTCTATTTTTTTATTTAATGCTGCATGAATTATATCAGGGTAGCCCTTATTCGAAACGCCCATCTGGCAACACTGTAACTTTCCGCAGTGATGCCAAATCGACTAATGACATACCGCGTTTGAAGCGTCATTCCAAGCAAATGTTTACAATGGAACAGTACACGCCACGCGAACGCTCTAAAATTGTTGAAATTTACATTCAACAAAACAAGTCAATAGTGAAAACTCAACGTGCTTTCAAAAAAATAAATAAAGTGAAAAGTGCGCCTTCCAAGAAAACAATTTATCGTTTGTATGAAAGATTTACAACTGGTAATACTCTTGGTAACCCAAAGAGGCCAAATAAAAAGCGACCAAGGCGATCGGATGAGAATATTGCAGCCGTACGAGCCAGTATTGAGCAGTCACCAACAACATCCCAAAATCGCCGTTCTCAGCAGCTCGGCATTCCCCGATCCACTTTACAACGCATTTTACGTGTTGATTTGAATTTGTTTCCGTACAAAATTCAATTGGTAAACAAATTGTTGCTTACCGATAAGCCACGTCGATTGGAATGGGCCCAAAGAGTCATCGAAATGGCTGAAGAAGACGAGCAATTTTGGCATAAAATTATCATGAGCGATGAAGCTCATTTTCAGTTGAACGGAACGGTAAACAAACAAAATTGCCGTATTTATGCCACTGAAAATCCACAAGAGATTCAAGAGGTACCTCTTCATGATGCAAAAGTCACTGTTTGGTGCGGCGTTTGTGCTAAAATGCTCATTGGGCCGTTCTTTTTCGAAGATGATAATGGCCACAGAGTTACTGTCAATCAGGAGCGTTATCGCGATATGATAAACAATTTTTTCATGCCAATCGTTCGTCGAAAGCGTATCAGGCACTACTGGTTTCAACAAGACGGCGCGCCACCACACACAAGCCGCACTACAATCGATTTTTTGAAGCAATTGTTCCCTGGCCGTTTGATGTCAAAAAATGGTGATTTCGATTGGCCGCCAAGATCACCAGATTTAACGCCTCCAGACTTCTTTTTGTGGGGTTATTTGAAATCAAAGGTTTACGTCAACAAGCCAAAGACCCTAGAAGAGCTGAAAACCAACATCCGTCAAGAAATAACCGCCATTCCCATCGAAATGTTAAAGAAAACCATGGAAAATGCTGCAAAACGGGCACAATATGTCGTAGAGGCCAATGGCGACCATTTACGAGATATCATATTCAAGAAATAATGTAAGCAAATCTACTTGAACCCAATTAAATGATATTCATGACGAACAGACAAAAAATTGTGGTTTCTTTGATTTATTTAAAAATAAAATGGACGCTTCGAATATGGGCAACAGATATAGCACAAAGTGGGGCAAATAGTACAAAGTGCCCCAGATATAGCATTAATTCCCTAGGCTGGTAATTCTTCTTGATTAGGCGAGCATAAAACTTTATGGATGTTGATCACCCCTCCCCCTGATCGGAGCTGGAAAGTGAAAACTTTAAAATATATGCCATTACGTCTTATGCTTGGTTTTCACTATGTTATTTTTATGACAACACAAAAGCTTATCAGTGAAATAACACCTTAATAAAAATCAAGAACATTTTCTGCATGGCTCCATTTAATAATTTATATGTTTTTAATTTTCCAAGATTGCCAAAGTTAGAAAAAATGTTAACATGATGTTATTTAAATTTTGATTGACAAGAACTGACCACTGAAAATGACGTTGTGGAAACCAAGCATTACTCTTTATATTATTTATCTCTTTACCGATATCCAAAATCAATAGCATCTTAAAAAGTAGACTACAAGACTTTCCAGCTAATGATACTAAAACCGTTTTGTAATCATACCAAACTAAAAGCTAACATTTTTCCGTGTGATCATTTAAAATTAAAAAGTAGTCGTGTTTGCATTGAATACTCAAGTACTGCGGTAAGACCAAAAAGCAAGCCAATAGAAAACTTTAGCATTAAAAAAAATTACTTCATAAAAATATTCAAAAAATTTATTTAATATTCGAGATATTTATTATCAAAGTTGAATTCAAAATTTTTTTAGAATTTAGTTGCTCATAACTTTCTTAAAAGTGACTTTATGCAAAATATTTTATAAGAGTAGAAGACTTAATGTTAATCTGATTAAGTAATCAATAAGTTATAAATTCTTGAAATCAGATCAAAGATACAATAAATATGGAGTAAAATGTAATGACACTTATTTTCCACTTTTTTCTCTCTAGCTCCCAACGGGGGGAGGGGGTGACCATCATCCTTGCATTTTTTTAATCAAATAATCGTGTGGAATAACCAATCGAGGATATTAATGCTATATCTGGAGCACCTTGTATATATTTCATGCAGCTATTAATAAAAAATACAGGTGTCCCTATTTAATTGCACATCACTGTATCCAGATTGCAAAAAGAAGGACAAATAAGCAGAGCTGTAAAGTCTGCATTCATATTTAGAATTCTAGATACAACTGAATAACGACATAAGAATGCATTCAATGAATGCAAAATTGATTTATACATAAAATTTTTAATTCACATTCAATTTTAAAGAAATGATTAATTAATCATTTCAATTATTCATTTTCGTTATTCATAATAGTGAATCAAATTTTTTATTCATTTGAATGCTATTCACAAAGAATTCCATTCACAAAGAATTACAGAATTTTCAATTATTCCATTTTTATTCATTATTCATTTTTTATTCGTTATTAATTTTTTATTCTTTATTCATTTGTTATTCATTATTCATTTTTTATTCATTATTCATTTGTTATTCATTATTCATTTTGTATTCATTATTCCTTTTTTATTCATTATTCATTTTTTATTCATTATTAATTTGTTATTCATTATTAATTTTTTATTCTTTATTCATTTGTTATTCATTTTTTTGTCATTGCTTAGGGCTCGGGCTGTGTTTTTTTTTTAACAGCCCTATTCTGGCAAATTAACAAATTGTTAACCAGTATTTTGAATATTTCTATGTGTTTGTTGTAATTTTTTATTTCAAAACAAAGTTTGAAGCTCGAAAATAAAAAATGTTGATAAAAATTGTCAACTGCTTTTCATTTATTGACACATTCATTAACAAATTTGGTTTTTTGAGCTTTAAATTTTGTATTGAAAACAACAAACATATAGAAAAATTCAAAATACTGGTTAAAAATTTGTTAATTTGCCAGAATAAGGCTGTTAATTTGACGATATAGATAACAACAGCAAAAAATTTTTCATAAATATCTTAAGAAATCAAAAAAAAAAAAACATAACAGACAAACCTAAATCGTCGTGTCTACAATCTGTTAAAAAAACGCAACAAAAAAATTTTAGGAAATTGGTGAAAGAATTCGGTGGCATTTAAAGCATGTTTCATTTGGGCATTACTAGTTTCTAAACCTACGCTTGATCTCTGTTGTCTTAACTTATGAAAAACCAATTCCTCACACCCCGCTGGAATAAGTATATCGGTTATGACATAAAATTTAAGTGTATGTAGTTGGTTGCTTCGGTTATCCATTTACCACTGGGACGAAGAAGCAAGCTCGGCATTAATTCGCTGGAAATAGTCATGACTGCGTGCTTAGCTTACTCTGAATTTTATTAACACTCAACCTACCGATATTTCTTCTATACCTTTTACTGAACCTCATTATCAAATTACTGGTTATTAATATATCCATCATTTTTATTATTAAACGCAGATAACGGTTTATTTATTATTAAATGTATTTAATGTATTTATAATGGTATAGAATGAAAAACCATGCATAGATTCGAAAAACAATAATAGCAGGTCAGATTTACCGATTGCGGTCAGTTGAGTGTTAACCTAGTTTGTGTTTGCAAGCGTACGATTCTAAGTACTTGAAGTTATTTCATATTTAAGGGGTAGTTCGGTTACTTGGATTCCTTTTTTCAAAATGTTTATTTCATGTTTCATTCAGATGAGAAACTCATTTTTTTTACATATCGATGGCTTAATATAGAAAAAGCGTTTTTTTATAGGAAAATTTTTAAATGCAGATTTTATATTGTATAAAATAGACAACAAATTTACAATCGTAGCTTTCACAAAAAAAAAACGAGCTACGCATTTTCTATATTAAGCCATCAATATAAAAGTAAAAAAATTATTTTGAAGTTCTCACAAGTTTTTGGTAACTTAAATTGTACATACTTTTATTAACAGATATCTTTCTGTTCCTAAAGTTAGAGAACGACGCGTTTTATATAAAGTTTTATATTGGATTTCTTAAACCAATTTTTAAATGAAAATACTTTAACCCGAATCACCTTGAATAAATTTTTTTTTTTTAATTTTTAGAATGACCTGTTAACGCATATATAAAATGGTTTAAACTAAAATAAGCACATTTTAAGTGTTTGTGTTTGCGTGTCCATATGGCAACGACAGGGTGTTTCGGGTTAATTGTGAGCCATGTAGATAAAATAAGTTTGAAGAAGGCAACAACAACTCTGTATATGTGTATATTAACTTTTTAAATTTTTTTTCTGTTCTTATCAATATCATCAAATTGATAAGCAATGACAAAAAAATTAATAACAAATGAATAAAGAATAAAAAATGAATAATGAATAACAAAGGAATAATGAATAAAAACTGAATAATGAATAACAAATGAATAATGAGTTACAAAAGAATAATGAATAACAAATGAATAATGAATAAAAAATTAATAATGAATAAAAAATGAATAATGAATAAAAAAAGAATAATGAATAAAGAATGAATAACACGGTGCGACAGTCCAAAATACCTGGGAAGTGCTACCATTTTTCTTGTAGGTATTGTTGAGTATAACAAGACTGCATACCAGAAATTCGCCAAACACCCCCAAAATCTTGACTTACCATTAAAAAACCAGTTTTTGTACCTTTGCGCACTTATAAGGCTGTAACTTAGCCAACGATGCACTGATTTTCAGTTTCTTACCAGATTCCAGAAGAAAAAATTTAGGCCTTTTTAATGATTGACATACTGTTAATAAAAACTTGATAAATCTATGTGCATTTGTCCAGCAAACTCAATTTTTTAAAAATTTTTTAAAATTTTCCAAATTTCACGATTTTTGTACACACTATTTTATATAGACACCAACTTTCTGTTAATGTACTAAACAAACACGTTTATTAAAAATCACGACGCAACTTAGTTTTTAAAAATCGGCTAGTAATTGAATGAGTTATTGATAAAAACAAAATTTTTGCAAAAATGCCTACACAACGTTTTTCGTGTTCTTTTGCACATTTTTTATAGGAGCACAGATAACTTAATATGATATCTGTAAAACTATGCCGATGACTGATATCTTTTGAAAAGTAACAAATGTAGCAAATTTATTAGGTTTTTCGTACATTTAATATTAGTTGCACACTATTTTTTATTAAGAAGTAAATTTTTTTATATGAAATGGTTTTCAAAGTAATAAAGCTGTGAGAAACAAAACGTCAAATAAAGAAACGAAATTACATATTCCTGGCATAAGTTAAGTTCTTATATTGTGGTTATATTCGCATATTGTGGTTGCAATTCTAACTTGTGCTCAATTTTTTTAAATGCAGAAATTTTAAAGGCATTACTTAAGAGATATATTTTGTTTTTGTGGACTTTTTTTCTAGCGAATCATCAAACAGCAGGTTGCGCTGTCGAACATTTTACCTACAATCGCGTTTCTTTCTATGCTCTTTGCGCTCTATTAAGTTATGCTTTAAAAAATCGGAGCATTTCAAAAAATTAGAAGAATTGGAAGAAGTAAAAATTACAACAATATACAACAATATACATTGTTTTTGTTGACGTTTTGTTAATCACTTCTTTATCACTTTGAATCTGTTTACATAAAAAAAAGTTTGCAATTGGACAACAATCGCGTGCAATTAAAATTAAAATGTGTGACAAACGTAATAAATTTTGTTATATTTGTGGGTTATTTACGGATTTCAGTCATCGGCGTGATTTTAAAAACAATGTTGGAGTGGTGGAAGTGTACAACAAACTCTTCAATCGCTCTTATAATACCAGTCGGTGGTACGAGCCCGAAATTATTTGTGAATATTGCACTGCAACATTAAAAAAAATTAAAGTTCAACCTTCAATTGTTTTGCCCTTTTCGGCGCCTATGACTTGGCATCATCAGTCATATCATAAACGAGATGATTGCTATTTTTGCCAAACCAATGTGTCGGGCCACAGTTTTAAAACGCGCAAAAACATTAAGTACGCAAATGTTGTAACAGTTACGAAGGCAATATCTGGGAATAATGATGTTCCGACAACAAGCAAATCTACTGATGTAACTGATACAGATTTGGAACAAGAAGAGTTCCTTCCATCCAATTCGAAGTCAACGGAACGGCATTATGTTTCAAATCTAGATTTCGCCGACCTAGTGCGCGATTTACATATGTCAAAACGAGATTCTGAAATTCTTGAGTCGCGATTAAAGCAGTGGAATTTGGTGGAAGAAGATTTTCGTATAACATCTGGTAGAAAAATGGACCGTACTTTGATATTTGAAGAATGTTTTAAGACTGATGAGAATGATAAGAATTTAGTGTATTGCGTAGATGTACCCAAACTATTCTCGGCCTTGAATCACAATTATTCATCGATGGAATGGCGACTTTTTATTGATGGTTCATGTAAAAGTAAGTATTGTTGGAGAAATTTGTGATTTCTTACTCCTTTATATGAAATATGTAATGTTATACCTAGGCTTGAAAGCTGTTTTACTGCATAACGAAAATCTGTTACCATCAGTTCCAATCGCATATGCGACTAACACAAAGGAAACTTACGAAGTGATGGAAAAAAATACTCCGGCTCATCAGCTATGCCACGCATAAATGGAAAATAGTCTCTGACTTAAAAGTTTTGACAATTTTATTTGGTATGCAAGGTGGTAATACAAAACATCCGTGCTATCTTTGTGAATGGGATAGTCGCGCACCGAATCGCTATGATCGCAAAGAATGGTCAACTCGTCAGTCGCATCAAATAGGCAGGAATAACATTTTAAACATCCCATTAGTTAAAGCTGAGGATGTTATTCTGCCACCACTGCATCTAAAGCTGGGATACATGAAACAATTTGTTAAAAAACTGGATGTAAACAGCGACGCTTTTTGTCATCTTAAAGCGGTGTTCCCAAAACTAAGTGAAGGCAAAATAAAAGGAGGTATTAATTTATTTGTTTCCATATGTAGTACTTTTTTCATAGTTTTTATCTGTTTTGATGAATTTTAGGTATTTTCATTGGACCTCAAATTCGTCAAATTATGAGAGATGTAAACTTTATGAGCAAGTTAAGTTCTGTTGAAAAACGTGCCTGGAAGAGTTTTGTTGCACTATGTGATAATTTTCTTGGTAATCACAGAAGCGACGACTATGTCGCGATTGTTAATGAATTTTTCGGTGCGTATGGTGGAATGGGCTGCAACATGTCCATAAAAATTCATTTTCTGCATTCGCACTTGGACTTCTTCCCAGACAACCTGGGTCAGTTCAGCGATGAACAAGGCGAACATTTTCACCAAGAAATGGCTACAATTGAAAAACGCTTTGAAGGAAAAAATAAAGTAAAAATGATTTCAGAATATTGCTGGTCACTTGGAAGAGAAACACATGATGCTGAATTAAAAAAAAAAACGGACCTGCAAACATTTTTGAGTTCAATGACCAATACTTGTATTTTTGCAAAATTTTGGTTTTAATAAAAACTTCAATAGCTCAGTCAATAATTACTGGATTTTTAAAAACAAAATTGCATTTTACTCATTAGAAAACGTCCCTTTTGAATCAATCAAAGAATAGTACGGTTCCATTATAAAATAATGTGTGGAATCATCGCCGAAGTTGGAAAATGGCGAAAAAAATTAAAAAAATATCTGTTTGCTGAACAAGTACACACAGACTTCTCAAATTTTCTTAAATATAAAGATAGCGTTTGAAAGGTCTAGGTTTCTTCTTTTTAAATCCGGTGAGAAAATGAAAATCGGTTGATTATCAACTGACTTACAGGCTTACAAGCGCGCAAAGGTACGCAAAACTGGTTTTTTAACCGGATTTCAAGATTTGGGGGGTGTTTTGGAAATTTCAAAAGCAGATTCTTGTTGTACTCAACAACGCCTACCAGGAAAATAGTATCATTTCCCAGGTATTTCTACTTTAGTTTTTTTTGTATCACTGTGTAATGAATAAAAAATGAATAATGAATAAAATATGAATAATGAATTGTTATTTAATGTTAATAATGAATAATGAATACAAAATTAATAATGAATAAAAAATGAATAGTGAATAACAAATGAATAAAGAATAAAAAATGAATAACGAATAAAAAATTAATAATGAATAAAAAAAGAATAATTGAAAATTTTGTAATTCTTTGTGAAGGCATTCTTTGTGAATAGCATTCAAATGAATAAAAAATTTGATTCATTATTCTGAATAACGAAAATGAATAATTGAAATGAGTAATTAATCATTTTTTTTAAATTGAGTGTGAATTAAAAATTTTATTTATAAATCAATTTTGCATTCATTGAATGCATTTTTTTTTTTGTTATTCATTGATTCATTTTTTTGTGATTTAAATCAAATTGAATGCATTCTTTTACAGCTCTGCAAATAAGTAAGCTCCGTAATTTTGAAATAACCCGGAATGCAAGGGTTTTATCTGTACTACAATAAGCGTTGGATGCAGAAAGAAAACCTCTATTGGAACTTAATATATTATATGTGTCTTTAAAAGAAATACTTTCATCATTTTTGTTGATGGTTTTGTAAAAGCTTTAATAATTTTTTTGCTGAATCCTGTGCAGGTGTTTGACGGTAATGGAGGAATAAAAACTGTCAAACAAATGAATTAAAACTTCTGCCTATCAGCATTAAAACCCTTCAGCATTACGCTTAAGCATACTAAATTGTTTCTCAAAACAAAAACTCTAGATCAGAGAAACCCCCTCGTACTTAACCGAGGGGGTTACAATCGATGATGACAATGATGATGCATTTGCTGGAGGCACGTGCCTCTTAAGTGATTAACTTGGTTGAGTTGCCACAACCACTCAGCTGAGCTCGTAGTTTTTCATCACTAAGATAAGTTGATACTGTGGGCGTGTGTTGCACAGAACAGAGGAAGCGTTCAACATTGTTTCGAAATATGTACAAGACGAACCCTTAAAAAAAAACAAACGAGCTTAAAAGTTGCCATAAAGAAAAAAGCCTCTGCTTCAGTATTAGCAACTTGAAGATAATTTCAGTGCTTTCTTGTAAAATCAAAATTTTTTATGGATAAAGGATACACATCAAAAACAAGAACAGCAACAAACATGGAAATAAATCGAAATGAATGTTCGCTGCATACGCTCCTATAACGCTGAATTTATGTAAAACGTGAAATGTCCTGTAAAAACGCTGCTCACTGAGATGTAGCAGAACGCACGAATCAGTCTTTGGTGTGCTATTTTTTTTTGCTTTTAATTTTAAATGATTTGAAAGGGTAAATTTTTCTCTGCTTAACATAATAAGGCTTTATTTATTGTTATCCTGTGACAAGACCTGCAAACACGGTTGTTTTGATTATAACTATTTAAACTGTTTTGTTGTAATTTAAACAAACAAAAACATACACACACACTCCTTACTCTTAGAAAAAAAAAAAGGATTAAAAGTAGTTTCATTTAGGGCGGCATTTATTGCTAATTCTCCTGGTAGAGTGTTATTTTATACAAGCGGTAATGGCTCTAAATGGTGTGATGCCATATTTTGTCAGATGAATACATTAACCCTTAACGGCCACACTTCGCTCCCGTAACATAGCGGCCACACTGGGGTGATTTTTCACCCGAATTGATCTAAATGCGTGCGAACTGCCTTATCGACACTATTTAGTTTAGGTCGCATTTAGATCAATTCGCACACAGCCTTAGTTCTTTTCGCACACAGCGTAAACTTGCAGCAAATAACATAATGGCACTTCTTGCACTGTTCTTGCAGCTGGATTTAGGTCGATCAACTGTTAACGTCGAAAACATTGTTACAGGTTGCTGTATATACTATAATAAAAATTAAAAAGCGACTGCTTTCTTAACTTACACCTTTTTGCTAATTTACATTAAAAAGCGACTGTACAATTTTTCGTATAAAATAGGAATTCAGAAGATTTAAGAAATTGCATCAACTATCAGACTCAATTTATAATAAAATTTTAGCTTAGAGACAACTCAATTTTTATTTTCCAACTAGAAAAACTACTAAAAATTTTAGGAAGATTTTTATAAATTTGATTTTCATTAGCGAAGTGCAAGTAACATGCTTACCAGTAGCCAGTAAATTCAGTTTAGAACTAAAAAACCGTTTTTGATTGTGAAAAAACAGTGTTAAAATTATTTCTTCGTTTAAAAAGCTTGGTAAATTGCTTAACTAATATTTTTATAGTGGTCTCAAACTTAAATTCAACAAGGTTTTTCAAAATTCCAAAATTTACAAAAACATTTAATCGAAAAGGGTATACTAAAATATTTATATAAATGACTCTCGAATAACACCGGGTATATCAGCTAGTATATTAATAAAAGTGATTTTTGTATTAAAATTTCCTATCCTCTGAGCTCCTCTCTCTATTTTTAACTAATTTTTCTCCAAGGATGCATTTGTGTGTCTGGAGAAATTTTACAAACATTTTGGTTTATATAAATATCTAACGTCTACTTATTTTTGCATATACATATTCTGATATGCTAACATTTTTGCTCAATAAATCAAACCAAGCCATAATAAGCCATTATAAATAAGTCCATATCACAAATAACTAGTACGAAGTTCTAAAATTTGGTATAGAATATTAAAATATTCAAAGTGGCAAGGTGAAAGTTTATTTAAATAAAATTTTTTACAAAACTAAATGAAAACAATATTTGTGCTGTGGACAGTCTCATTCCAGTTTTCTCATCTGTTCTATCAACTGCTTGTGCACCAGTTGCCTAGCATCGATACCCCAAATAACTGACACATGGTTCCATTGTTTGTACGGATATAATTTATCGACTACAACATTAGGCAAGTGTTTAGCCAAACGTTGCACATCGACTAATCCGACCAAATAATCGTTACGCGTGTAATGAAGACCAACTGGTGCGGTAACTTTTTCCAATGGATATTTGGGCGGTTTGACCTGACCATATAGTTGCTTATTCTTCTCAGGTCCATAGTCAAATTGTGCAAATCGATCTGTTTGTATGAGCTGAATAAAATGTTCGACTTGCTTGAGATTGATGCCGGCGGGTAAGTGACCGGAAACAACAGGACGCATGGTCTGAAACGGGGAAAAAATATACTCAAAACCTTTTGTATCCTATGGATCAATACACTTTCAACATACTTTATTGTGTTGCTGCTCATCATTTCCCGTAAAAAGCCAGAATAATTGTATACAGAACTCATCGGTGAACTCATTGCGAAAGCAGTTGTTTAGCATGAAATCTGAATGTGGAAAAAATTCGTAATAAAAATCCTTGATTTGTTGCACCAAGTTGATGATTATGTTTTTTATTGGACTTGTTACATGTTTCGCATAGGCAATAGGTGACAAGGCATGCATCATGATGATTTTGTCATTGTAGGCTGGCAGCATTGAGGCCATGACCCAGAACGCAGCGGTGCCCTTAAAAAAAAACCACACTTGACTATCAGCTCAAATTATAGAAAAAAAGCAGAACTGAGACCTGCGAGTGTCCAATGTAGCACAGTTTTTTATGTCCCGTCAATTCTAATACGTAGTCAATCATGGCGGGCAAATCGTAGAGACCAATTTCATGCCAACTAAAACTCCAATAAGAGGATATATCCGTGTTGGGATTCAGCGTGGTGTGATTACGTGAATACCGATTACCGCGCGCATTAGCCATCCAGACATCGTAGCCGTTGTCGTGAAGAAAATAACCTGGGGGCAGTGAAACTTCAGTACCGTAAATTTAAAATGCGATCTAGATATCTCACCTAAGCCACTCCAAGGGCCCATAAGGATCCAGGCAGCCGAACTGTCACCCAACCCATGCATTAGCAGCACTGGACGTCCGCCAGGATTGGCTATGCGATGCATGCAAACCACATAATTGTCCGCTGTTGTGACGTAATGTGACTCAGCGGGATAATTATACTTTTGCAGTAGCTGTACCTAGAAGATTAGCAAAGATGTAGTGTCCTCAAACACTTTGTGCCAACTGTCTCAAGTTCAAACTTAAATATACCGTATCCAGTTTAGCATCCTCGATAACACTGGCTGGATAGTGCTCCTCCAGATACGTTTTTGACTGGCTATAAGACAAGCACTGCAAAAATATAACAACTAGCACACAGAACAACATATCAACTATAATCAATTGCCTCGCGCTAAATTGTGAAACCCGTATTCTACACTTTCGATTGGCATCAAGTGATCGTCAAGTAATTATATAGTTTTCATATCGGTTAGCTACTACAACAAATATCAAGTTTCTCTCATTAAGTCGAAGGTAGTAATTCTTATAATATTACTACTAAATATTAAGTAACTACAGCACACGCTTAGAACTAAAGTGAGCAAACTCGACTGTAAAAATTGAAACTAGAAGCTAGTAAACCCTTATTTAAAAAAAGTATAGCAGTGAGGGGACTGCCGACCGAAGCGAAAACCAATATATAAAATATTTGTATTTCCTGGAAGACTTTGTCCTGCCACGGACCACTTTACTGCTTTATAAAAATTTTCATGCTAAAGCATAATACTCCGTTAAGTTTTATGTGAAATTCCACTCAAATCTCCATATAAAAAGTGACAGCTGCGAAACAAGCTTGGAAATTTTCACAACATGTTCGCCAGAGAAATTATTGCAACATGTTTCTGAGCAACATTTTTTCACGAGAATTTAATTGTACTGCCTATTTATTTTGAAGTGAAAAGAGAGAGATCATATGAAATCTCCTAACTTATTCTCTGAGTCTCTCTGAGAAACGTTGCCATAGGAATTCTTCGCAACAAACTTTAAGTCAGAAATTTCACGCAACAAATAAATAGATGTTGCCAGCGAAATTTCACGGAAACGAACAGGGTACTAAGCTTAATCGGAAAAACTTTTTTATTTTCACTGCCTCAGACTTTGATTATGTCTTTCAAAATATTTTTTGACGTAGAATGACGTCTTAGAGCGCGGTTTGTATGGGGGTCTTTTCACGAATTTTTTCGAAGTGATATTTGACACTTTGGGGTATACCTACAGCCTTTAATATTCATAGTACAAAGAAAAAAAAAAGCCAAAATATCAGTTTTATTGGGAATAAAACGAATATATAATAAAATAGCAAAATCTAAGAAGATGAATAATTCATATATTCGTATGAGAAATGCACAAGCTGCTTAGCTGCAGTAGCTGCTTATGCTGTTTTTAAGGTTGTTGTTGTGTGTGTTCGTTTGGTTCGTAATCATGTCGTTCCTTGTTGTGCTGCTTTTGTTGTTGTTGTTGTTTTTATTAATATGTATGTAAAACATACATATATAAATACACATCCGTTGCGTTCCTTTTTTTTTTGTTTCCCAGATAGCCAATTGGCTCGGTTGAACGGTGTGCACTTTTAAAATCACTAAAGCGGACCGTTTCGTTGTCAGCAAACTATGCATTGTGTGTTTCATATAAGCGTACCATTTATTAAGTTGTATATTAATGTTGATTTTCTATGATTTAAATACAAATTCTTAATGTTTGATAGCTTAAATCATTCTTGATTTTAAATACAAATTCTAGTTGTTCGATAGTTTAAAATCGTTTATTGAGTTTTAGGTCAGGTTAGAACAAATAATTGCTCTAACGAATTTTTTTCAGAGAAACAACAGCACCAACATTTTCAATATGAAAAGAAAAAAAAACATCACTAGCTGATTAATTAGTTAGCTGTTTGATTAACTAGTTACAGTAATTAATAGTTCTAACCTGACCTAAAGCTCAATAAACGATTTTAAGCTATCAAACAACTAGAATTTGTATTTAAAATCAAGAATGCTTTAAACTATCTAACAACTAGAATTTGTATTTAAATCATAGAAAATCAACATATTAAATAACAAGGTCATACAGAAAACTTTTAGTAGTGCATTAATTTTATTTGTTGTTAAACAATTGTAACCTTTTCTTAAAATAGTTTTTATTAAGTCGCAACAATAAACTAAACAATAAGCAACTCAACTGCACTACCTTGATTTTAATACAAGATTCAATGCATATTTTAAAGTTTTTTGGTGAATTGGTGAAAAAGAGAGGGAAAAAGACAAGAACAAACGACACATCAAGCGAATATGACATCGGTTTCAATTCGATTCTTGATAAGTATAAGAAAAGGACTTTACAGTTATATAGAGAATTGTTTAAAGGTACAAAAACATGTCGTTTTCATACCAGCAAATCAGACGCTGCCGTTTTAAGTATCGTTTAGCTGAAACTGTGCCATTCATGGCTTGTTGGGTTGTAATACAATAGAGAATACAGATGCATGTAGCTAGAGAGCCAGTATGTGGCTACAAAAAAATGTACTACTACTGGCCAAGATTGCCAGTTAAAATTTAAAACAATTCCGACAAAAAGTTACTTTTTTCACAGTAACATAAATTAAATACAACAAAAATTACAATGGTAAAGATAAAACAAAAAAGTTTCTACCGCAATAAATCAATATTAAAAAACATTCCACGATCATTAAAAATTACCACAAAAATACCACGCATTTTAAAAATACCACCACAAATTCCATATGCATTTAAAATTGCCACAAAAATCTCATTCGCATTAAAAAATGCCAGAGTAAGTCCCATATGCACAAAAAATTTAAAAAATATTTAGAAATACCACAAAGAAATTTTGCTTATTAAAAAAAAAAAAATTAAGAAGAATATTACCAAACTCCCACGGAAATTAAAAAATACCCCACTGAATTCCCACGCCAATCAAAAAATACCACGCTGAATTAAAAAATTTAATAGGAATTCCCAAAAACAAAAATTCCTAACGGCAAATAAAAATTAGCACTAATGGGATTTTTCTAACATTACTGGCAACTTTGCTTCTAGCTGCTGATATTGCTGTTTTGGTTCTGCATGTGCTGCAAAGGGCCGTTTTTCACTCGGCAATTCTATGAGCAATAATTGCTTTCGCCGCAAGTAGTTTGTTAACTACTTGGGTTTAAAGGGGACTTTCGTAAACCCCCTCATGCGGGCGAATAATCGACAAACTGCTTGCGGCAAAGACAATTATTGCCGAGTGAAAAGCGGGACAAAGAGATCTTGCTACCAGAGCAAGGGAATTATTGCTCTTCGGTATAACATTCCTTCATGAATTGTGTTTTTCGATTTTAATTCCTTGACGAATTTTCTTTATATTCCTGTCATTTTTTCGTTAACGAAACTTCCTAAATATTTCGATATTGGGTTCGTGTATGATAAATCCCGACGTTTCTGCATTGTGTCTTGCACGAAATGGGTACATTTATATGAAATTTTCGTCAATGATATGTATGGCCAAATCAGCATGTTTCGTCAAGGATCAAGAGAAATCGTACATGATTCATTTGAGATTTCTTGAAGACTGGTACTACTGGGTTTATTTTCAGCAAGACAAATGCAATAGCGAATACAGCTGCATGTAGCTACAGAGGCAGTATGTGTGTATACTACTACGCAAATCTGCGCATGCGTTACTAAGCATGCGTTGTGCTTTAAAAACTCAATTTTTTTTTAAATACCATAATAAAAATTATTTATATTATGCATTGTATATTTTCCATATTAAAAATTTATTTTGTTAGCTAAAATTTTAATTTTAAATTACTTTTAAAATATACTCAAGTGTATATGCACTTTACTACAAGAAAAATAAATTATTCAAATTTACCCATATTTATTTCCATTAATTAAACATAAATTTGAATTACATTTAGTTTTAACCAATAAAACAAATGAACAAGAACAACAAATTCATCACCAAAAATATCAAACGAAAACTTTTTATAAAAAAAAAACCAATTTTTACATGAGTTTAATTGTGAGCTTTTTAGATCAGGTAAGTTTGGAGAAGGACAACAACAACAAGTTTGTTTTTGAATAATTTTTATTTAAAATATGAAACGCTTTAAAATAGTTTTGAAAAATATAAATAAAAAAAACAGAATTTTTCTCTATTACTGTATAAAAAGGAATTCTACGTCTATACTTACGATGCTATCGAAACTGTGTCTTTTATTCAGATAGCATTTTTATTTTATAATTACACCAAACTATATTATTACATTTAAATTTAATATTGTTGATATAAAAATAAAACACAGGGAGCACTATTGAAAGAAAAATAATCTAAATAAAATTAAATAAATTTTCTATTTTTTATATATGATATTTTGCTTGATTCGTCTTGAAGTCTCTTTTAATGCCTGCATTTGAGATCTTGCTACAAGGAAAACAGAAAACATAGCAAGCAAAATGCAGTTTATTTTCTGCCTCCGATTCGGTTCATGCGTACATCCGGTTCATCATTAATGCACATTATTTTCGTCTTTTATCATCTCATCATATTTTAAATAATGGGTTTTCGTATAAAAAAACAAAGTAAAACATAAACAAAAAATCTGAATTAAACCTTTTAAAATAATTAATATACACTTAAAATACATATATATTAGGCCGGGTCGATTTGTGGGGAGGCAAAAAAATCGCCCATTGCTCAGTGAAAATTGTATTCTAGGGATCAAAATAAGAAACTTTGCTCGAGGAACTATACCTCTAAAACGAATTTTAGTGCCCCAACTTTTGACTTTTGTCCCGCAGGGTAAAATTTTGAAAAAACCCTCTTTGACTCATTTAGAGTGCTCTAATCGAGTCCAAATGTATGACCGACCCCCACTAACTTTGCAGGGCCGATCCACCCTACAGATAATAGTTCGCAGATTTAAAGTGTTAAAAGTTTTGGAGACACCTGTTAACTCAGCAGAGGCTGAGTTCTTCACTCAAGTTCTTCAGTTGCTTGAGGAATCTCCAGTAAGTCCCCTATTTCCTTATTTAACCCTAACACATTTTATTTTCTTATATGTATTAGATTTATTGACCGAATCACTGCTATCCATGGCTCTATAGAACATATCTTCTATGGTCGCTTCGAGGCTGAATGTTCTACTGTGAAACTTCAGGCAATTCTTGTAATCCTTATTGCATCATTCTGAGGATTCTTCAGCTTACATACCTGGTAGAAAATATATCCTAATAATATCACTACCGTGAAAAAGAATTTTATGCAATGTCGATTTTATGCAATATGTTTTAATTCTTCTTCTTAATGCATCTATATCCAGAATTTTAATTGGTATAGATTTTTGAGGTTTTAATGTTTTAGGTATGCGTTTAGAAGAAAAATTAGAAAATATTGGGGGTTGGAATTAGTTTTAAAGGTTTTCTAAGAGATGGCGTAACTATCAATAGATCGCATCGGGCACACCTGTGACTATATTCATTTCAAAGCATATTGTCTAAGCTTCATTTTTCAGTATGTGTCATTCCACTGAAGTGTAAACAACATATATTTTTTTCTCTGTGAACATGTCGACTTTCGTTCCAACAAAACGCAATTTGCGGAAAGGTTTACTTTTGTGCTTTCATTTGAAGAAAAAAGCGGTTGAAGCACAACGCACGCTTACTGAGGCTTACGGGG
The DNA here is from genome assembly GCA_963920525.1 of Dichetophora obliterata. Classification (NCBI taxonomy): domain Eukaryota; kingdom Metazoa; phylum Arthropoda; class Insecta; order Diptera; family Sciomyzidae; genus Dichetophora; species Dichetophora obliterata. The sequence goes on along the minus strand of OY986436.1, from coordinate 226,856,132 downwards.
ACTATGCTCCATCGATTTCTACTTGTGAGTACTGGTTCCGTCGGTTTAAAAGTGGTTATTTTGATACGGAAGACAAAGAGCGTCCGGGCCAGCCGAAAAAGTTTGAAGATGAGGAATTGGAGGCTTTGCTCGATGAAGACCCGTGTCAAACCCTTCAAGAATTGTCAGAATCATTGGGAGTCGACTTATCAACGGTCGGCAAACGCTTGAAGGCCATGGGAATGATTCAAAAGCAAGGAAATTGGGTGCCGTACCAGTTGAAGCCGAGAGACGTTGAACGGCGATTTTGCATGTGCGAACAACTGCTTCAACGGTATAAAAGGAAGAGTTTTTTGCATCGTATTGTCACTGGCGATGAAAAGTGGATCCATTACGATAATCCTAAGCGAAAAAAATCGTGGGGACCACTCGGCCATGCATCAACATCGAGGGCCAAGCCGAATATTCATGGCGCCAAGCTTATGCTGTGTATTTGGTGGGATCAGAAGGGTGTCGTGTACTATGAGCTGCTAAAACCTAACGAAACCATCACTAGGGAACGCTACCAACAACAATTGATGCAATTGAGCCGAGCATTAAAGGTTAAACGGCCGGAATATGCCAAAAGACACGACAAAGTGGTTTTTCAACATGACAACGCACGGCCACATGTTGCAAGAACCGTCAAGGAAACGTTGGAGGCGCTGAATTGGGATGTGCTACCCCACCCGCCTTATAGCCCAGACATAGCCCCTTCCGACTACCACCTATTCAGATCGATGACGCATGGCTTGGCTGAGCAGCGCTTCACTTCTTACGAGGATACCAAAAAATGGGTCGATTCGTGGATTGCCTCAAAAGACGAATCGTTCTTTCGGCGCGGAATCCATATGCTGCCAGAAAGATGGGAAAATGTTGTAGCTAACGATGGACAATACTTTGAATAATATACATTGTACCGTTGTTTTTTAAATAAATGCTCAAAAACCGAAAAAAACCTTTAAAATTAATTCCAACCCCCAATATTAACCAAACACACAAAAAAAAAATATTTTATCAAATGTCGAAATAGGGTTTATATTAAAAACGGAAATAAATATGATTTCCAATACGAACTGCGTTAAAATTTTTTTATTTAATTTTTTTGTTTGTTTTATTCAGTGTAATAAATATTTTTTAAGTTTTTGTATACATGAAATCAAATTAAAATCCATTTTATCATATTTATATATGAAAAAAAATTTTACAATTTTTAATGGGGGGGGGGGGTTTGCATTTATTAAAGAACACATCTTATATACTTTTTTGACATTATTCACTTTTATTATTAAAAAAATAAGGATTATTAAAATTTCGGGAAACTTTTCAATCAAAGAAGAAATTTTTTAAAAATCTACAAAACATTTGAAAACCTTGGATCTCTAAAAAAAATTTCTTATATCTTATATGTTTTTTTTGCTCGTATAAAACATTTAAAACTTGTATATATATTGCACAAATTTTTCTTAACATTTAAAAAAAATAAAATTCACTTCAAGTTCAAACTAATTCATTTTCAAACTTTGCGTACACTGAGAAAAAATACATACTTTAAAATTAAACAAAAAATTTTTGAATAGAAATTTAACTGATTTGCGTTTCTACAAAACAAAATTAAAAACAAGCGTGTTTAATTGTCAAATATAAACTTATTTCCATTTTATGTACAATTTCCTCTTATTATTGCCTTCCAATAACAAAAAATACGTCGCTATCAGTGATTGAATTAAAAACTTATGTGTAGTAGAAAATTATTGCCAGACAACTGAGACCCCGATTTTACATTTGATTGTTTGAAATTATTTTTGAATTAGTCTTACAAATATTGAACATAAAATAAAATAAAAAATTAATTAATTTTTATGATACATAAAATATTTCAAGCCGCAATAAAACACAAACTTCATCAAATGAAGTCACAAAATTTGTTATTCGAGGGTCCCAGGGGTCGATCTGATCACGAATCTGACTTTGAAAACTCGAAAAAGTTAAAAACGACATTGAAAAATGGCGGTTTAATTTATTTGTTTTTAATTTAATAACAATATTTTAAAATTATGTTCTAAGAAATTTGTTTTAAATATTAAAGTTCTAGCATTAAATTTTTCGTTTAAATAAATGTGTTTTAACTTAAAATTTTTACAATAGTTGCGTTCCTTTCGCCTTAATATAATCGCGATAACAAATTTTCTCAAAGGAACGGCAAGAAAAACAACTCGTAGAGGGCACTACCAAGTGCCAAGCAGTCAAAATTAAATTCAAACAAGCAATCATGATACAATAACTATTAGGTGTCGTGAGAACGTGTATCGTTCAAAACTGTTGTGAACTGTTATAGTAGCGATACCTTAGTGAACGATGTTTTTCTCTAAATGTGTTTTACTCTAAACTTCAGAAAAATTGTAAATTATTTAATTTAATTATTGATTTTATGCAATTATATAAATAATTTAAGTGCAATTGTTGGCTCCGCTGAATGCGTCGAATGTGTGTGACACACGCGGTTTGTTTTGTTTTCTTTTGCTTAACATTCGATGGTTGCAGCTCGTGAGAAAATAGGTAGCTGTCATGGCTACCTAATAGTCATTGTATCAAACAAACAAATATTTAAAAAAATTAAATGACAGCATAAAAATATACAGGTGCGGCACATGTGTTTCAAATTTTTTAAAGGCTATATCACAATTTTATATGGATAGCAAAAATAATCGTATTTGTTATAGGACTATATTTTTGTTTTTGCTTTGCATGTTTTTGCTTTGCAAATAATCTGGATTATTTTTAAGCGAATGGAACGCAGCTAATGGAAGTATATTTAAAAACATTGTTTTGAAAACAAAAACTTTTAGCTGCGTTCCTTTCGCATTAATATAATCAAGATAACAAATTTCCTCAAGGGAACGGCAAGAAAAACGACTCGTAGAGGGCACTGCCGTTGCAGTCAAAATTAAATTCAAACAAGCAATCATGATACAATAACTATTAGGTGTCATGAGAACGTGTGTCGTTCAAAACTGTTGTGAACTGTTATGGTAGCGATACCTTAGTGGACGATGTTTTCCTCTGAATGTGTTTTACTCTAAACATTAAAAAAATTGTAAATTATTTAATTTAATTATTAATATTATGCAATTATCTAAATAATTTAAGTGCAATTGTTGGCTCCGCTGAATGCGTCGAATGTGTGTGACCCACGCGTTTTGTTTTGTTTTCTTTTGTTTAACATTTGATGGTCGCAGCTCGTGAGAAAATAGATAGCTGTTATATCTACCTAATAGTCATTGTATCAAACAAACAAATAATTAAAAAAATTAAATGACAGCTCATAAAAATATACAGGTGCGGCACCTGTGTTTCAAATTTTGTAAAGGCTATATCACAATTTTATATGGATAGCAAAAATAATCCTATTTTTTATAGGATTATTATTTTTGTTTTTGCTTTGCATGTAAAAAAAATAATCTGGATTATTTTGAAGAGAATGGAACGCAGCTTTTGTTTTAAATTAAACTTTAAAAACATTTGTGTTCAACTTAAATGAAATTGTTTCAAGGTCTATTTTAAAAACAAATTCGTTTAATATAAACACAATTTCATTAAATTTTAGCACATATTTCCCTCAGTGTAGTTATTTATCATTCGACCTGAAATTTATTAATTAACTTAACCCTTTTTAGGGCAAGTGCTTGTTTTTCGAAAAGTATCATTTAAATTTATAAATGTAGCTATTTTAATATGAAAAAACAAACTGGAAACCTATTTGTTCAATTTATTCGGATTTTATTTAAAAAAAAACGAATGTCAACAAAATTTCTGAATTTCATTCTTTGGGCTAAAAGTTCTCAGTTCTTTTGCAAATTGTGAACATTTTTTGCTAATTCAATCAATTTTCAATTTTAAACACACTTTACTCAGAATTGATCTTATCACAATATTTTTTATTTATTCTTATATTTTTTATTTTTTCTTCACATAATTTTTTGATCATATATTTTTTTGACCCTCATCCAACCCTCAAAAAAAGTCACAATAAAACCCTTATGGGTGAAATTTCACCCATGAGTATTTTGTAAGCCTAATTAACTAAAAATTATTAATTTTTTTTTTAAATACGTTTATTTTGCTGCGTTCCATTCGCTTTAAAATAATCCAGATTATTTTTCTTACATGCAAAGCGAAAACAAAAATAATAATCTTATAACAAATAGGAATATTTTTGCTATCCATATAAAATTGTGATATAGCCTTTAAAAAATTTGAAACACAGGTGCCGCACCTGTATATTTTTATGAGTTGTCATTTCATTTTTTGAATTATTTGTTCGTTTGATACAATGACTATTAGGTAGCCATGACAGCTACCTATTTTCTCACGAGCTGTGACCATCGAATGTTACGCATTCAGCGGAGCCAACAATTGTACTTAAATTATTTATATAATTGCATTATATTAATATTAAAATGAAATAATTTACAATTTTTCTGACGTTTAGAGTAAAACACATTCAGAGAAAAACATCGTTCACAAAGGTATCGCTACCGTAACAGTTCACAACAGTTTTGAACCAAACATGTTCTCATGACACCTAATAGTTATTGTATCATGATTGCTTGTTTGAATTTTATTTTGACTGCCACGGAAGTGCCCTCTACGAGTCGTTTTTCTTGCCGTTCCTTTGAGAAAATTTGTTACCGAGATTATATTAAGGCAAAAGCAACGCAGCTATTATTTACAGTTAGTGCAAAAGTAGAAAGCAGTTTTATGCTATTTATTTGTTGAAGGAAGGAATATGCTTTTCGGTCCTTTTTTTGCATATGGATAAAATTTCACCCGAGGGTCGCTTAAGTTACTTTTTATATATTTAACGTTATGTTTTATCAACCATAATATTCATATCATATTCTAAAAAAAGGGACATTTTATACAAATACCCTACATTTCATTAATTTTTCATTAAAAATGAGCCAGATATAGCGCTTTAAACTTCAAAATGGGTGAAATTTCACCCCAGGGTCGGATTAGGGTTAACTAATACGAACTTTATATGATTAGTAAAAGAATTTCAGTTATTTCTCCCTTTTTGTCTTAGAATCATATTCTTCAATTTATGACTGTTATGCAAAAAATATTTATTTATTTGGTGTAAATGGACTATGAAAAGTTTAACGAGAAATTTATTCGGTTTGTTATTGTTCTGTTACACGGCCATACAAAGGGTTAATATTTTTAGAAAAGATAACTTAAATATATTCAATTCATATGCCATTATTGAAAGGGGAAATTTCGAAATTTTTTTTCTCAGTTCATGGCCACCGAACATGGACCGTACCGGGACCACAATGCAATGAATACACTTATTTAGAGACAAAAACTAATTTTTGCAGAAAAGAAGTTTATATAAAAAATATTATGCAGTTTCATTGAACAAATGTAAGCTATATATGTTATTAAATGAGGAAAAAAATAGTTTTATTATTATTTATGCTTATAAAAATTTCGAATTTGGGTGCAAGTTCACATTGCATTTCTTGCAAATGAACGGAGTTTTCGATAAACAAAATTTTCGTCATCTTGATAGTGTGCCATACTGTGCGTTTACTCGGAAAATGCTTTTATTCGTTCTGATCGGATAATGCTCCAATGCCGCTTGCACTGGCACTGCTTGTACCTGGAGCATCGGTCACATTCTTAGCAGTGCTGGTCCAACATCAAGAGAGCTTCAGTAACTTGGGACTAGAGCTCCAACTGTGATAACGGTTTGCTGTTCTTACTCTTTGCCAGCAGACAATGGAATTAACAGGCATTGTCCAGCATATTGGCATATTGAAAAGTATATTCGTAAAAAGAGGCCACCACCAGGCATTGTCATGAAGGTCCACTGCTTTTAGACCTGAATGAAAAAACACTGTTGTTTGGCTTAAATGGCACAATAATAAAATTGTATGAATTTATGCCCACGCAATAATTTATAGCAATGCTCTCGGTTTGAGAAGCTTTAACGTTTAAACACTCATTGGAATATGGAAAGAGACGCTTACGCAAAACCGCAGAACCATAATCGGTTTAAATTTTTTGATGGCGTTTTAACATCCGGTTGCGATTTCAGTGCATCGTGCGCCTCATCTTTATCAATAGCATATTTTACTTCGACAGTGCTAGCAATATCGAACTGATACCTACAGATAAGTTAGTTACAATAACTTATATGGAAAGTGGTGCATTATTTTCGATAATTCATCATATATTGCCTCATGTTCACTTGCCTCTTCTAATTCTGATGGTACGTATATCACGTAAACTTCGTCGGATCGGTGAACAGCAGTGACTACCCACGCCAATTTAACATCGGAAAATACAGAAATGGTGGTGCGCACATAGTTTTTTTTGTAGCCTATATCAGTGCTATTATCCTTTCGAAACATGAAACGATTGTCAATGTTATCATTTTCAATATTTAAATAGTTTCATTTTTTAATTATAAAATGGCCTTCTTGGAGGGTTTCAGTTATTAGAAAGAAGTGGTGGTGGGCGTGGTTGATCCAAGATCATCGCAGTATATAAATGATAGCCGAAATTACAAATCGTAGGCGGATAGGTGGTATTGCACGCGCAACGACGATACATTACGTATGTTTAACAAAAAAAACAATATTTTAGTACAGGGGTAGAAAACTACTCATCTGAGCCAAAATGGGTTAAATTAAAAAAAATTGAATTAACGACATTCCAAATAACGCATTTCAACAAACATTTAGAGAAACTAAAAATAAGTTTTGTTCATGAACAACTCTAAATAAAATATTAAAAATTTTTTGACTTCAAGGTAAATTCTCTTAAATCGAATTGGCTCAAATATTGGAAACGAACAATCACTAAAAAGAAAAATAGACAAGAAATTGCTTAAAACCGAAATATAAAATATAGTGTCCAAAAAGTTTGGTGAATTTTCATAAAGGGTGTTTTTTTAGAGGTATAGAACTTCGAATTGAAATAAAACACAAGAAAATCGTTTTAATGTCCATCAATTTGGCTTTATTGGAAGAATAATTTTATGCCATTAATGTTTAAATATGATTTCGGGCATGTGGCTGCCACGGCTGGCTCGAATAAAGCCAAATCTACAGGTCCAATTTTCAACCACTTTTCGAGCATATGGGGCCGTATGTCGGCAATAACGCCACGAATGTTGGCTTCCAAGTCCCCTAACGTTTCTGGTTTGTTGGCGTAGACGAGCGACTTCACATATCCCCAAAGAAAATAATCCAATGGTGTCAAATCACACGATCTTGGTGGCCAATTGACAGTTCCATTCCGCGAAATTATGCGCTCATCGAATGTTTCCTTCAATAAATCGATTGTGACGTGCGCTGTGTGGCATGTAGCGCCGTCTTGTTGGAACCACAACTCATCCACATTCATGCCATCCAATTCGGGAACAAAATAGTCGGTTATCATGGTTCTATACCGGTCTCCATTAACGGTAACTGACTCTCCAGCATTATTTCGGAAGAAGTATGGCCCAATGACTCCACCAGCCCATAGAGCACACCAAACAGTCAGTTTTTGTGGATGAATGGCGTCTCAAGGGTCTCATGTGGATTCTCTTCACTCCAAATGCGGCAATTTTGCTTGTTGACGTAGCCATTCAACCAAAAATGAGCCTCATCACTGAATAAAATTTTGCGATGAAAATCAGCATCGAGATCAATCTCATTTTCGGCCCATACACCAAAATCACAATTAATTAATTCTTGCACAAGCTGGATCTTGTAAGGTCGCAAGCCAAGATCTTTGCGCAAAATCTTCCATAAAGTTGATGGACAAAGCTCCAATTGCTGTGCACGGTGGCGAATCGATTCATTCGGGTCCTCTTCAACATTTTGGTCTACAACGGCAATTGTTTCTTCGGTGCGCACTGTTCGACGTCTCTGCGGATGCGTATTATCACATAGAGTAAACGTAGTGCGAAAACGACCCATGGTTAACCGAATTAATTGCTCTGATGGACGATTATGTCGACCATAAAATGGACGGAGCTTGCGGTAAACTTCGCGAACTGAACCATTATTTTCGAAATAAATTTGCACGATTTGCAAGCGTTGTTCTTTTGTCAACCTGTTCATGATGAAATGGCAAACTAAACTGAATATAAATAACATTAGAGTTGCCAGATTTGACCACAAAATGCCAGTTTTATCTCTATTCGAAAAACAAACCTCTAAAAAAACACCCTTTATGAAAAATGAAACGAAATTTTGAAAATGAAGAAACAAAATTTCGCCCCAAAAAATATCTAACACAGTGATCGACAGCTTTGCCCCGAAAGCTTTCCCAACAAAGCTTTTTTGCTTTTATATGGAATATGGATGCCTTTTGCATGGATAATAAAAAGAGCTTTGGTGAGAAAAGCTTTTGGGGGCAAACCTGTCGCTCACTGATCTAACAATATCAAAGCCTGAAAAATTCAAAATATTAACTTGACTCACTTTAATGCTTTGTGTTCATTGCTATAGAATTTATCTCATGGGAAATATCTGTGCAGTCCGTTATAACAAGGTTTTCTATAAACGGTTATTTGTTCTTGATTGACTAAGCCTGATTATTTATTTAAAGTAGTTTGTTTTTTTTAGAGGGAAGCATTAATTATGTGTGTAATTTACTTAAAATTAGTTGAAATAAAAAAAAAAACGTATTAAACTCTTTCAAACACATATGTTTTATCAACTATCTTAAAGTAACTACCTTCTGTACACATTAATTGAGCACACTCAATCAGTGTCTCAAAGCCAAGTTCTGACTGCATCTACATTTTCAAAATAATTGCATAGTAGTCGCAAGGTATTTAGTTTAAGTTCAAGTTTATGGTGAGAACGTGTTGTAATTTGATATTTTTTTTTCTGAAAATGCGGCTTGCAACGTCACAATGCACTATTGAAAATAATTCTCAGTATTGAAAATAAATAATCTCAGTATTACAGTGTTGCCAGCAATTTCAGTTGGTAATGAACCAACTCAAAAATCTAAACGCATCGAAAAAGCACTACAAACAAAATCGTTAATCCATTTAGTTTATATTTTGCTATACATTGACTTCTTGCTAAATAGGTATTCTTATACAGTTGATCAGATACTATTGCAAGCAGAAGAAAAAGTCAGCCATCGTTGTTTCAAAAGTTGAAGACACTCTAAAAAACTATTTCTATTTATTTTTTAGATCGGAGGAAATTTAATGGAGCGTTTTCCTTAACCTTTAAAAGTCCGATTTTTTCTAACAAAAAAAAATTAATTTTAAAAAACTCACATTTCTGAATAAGTTTTTTATGGAACCACTAGAATTCAAAATTTAATAAATGCATTTTGTACGAAAGAAATTATTTTAGCAAAAGCCAATAATTTTTATTGAGACAAACTTAAAAAAGTAACAGGACAATGAAGAAAAATTAGCACAAAAGAATCAGCAGTAGGGCATCCAATCCCGGGATCCCAGACTTTTCTTAGTCTCAACAGTCCCGGGATTTCAAGGCCTAAAATCCCGGGATTTTCGGGATTGCCTCTACACACTAAAAAATTTCAAAAATAAATTCACACCGGTGAGCGGATATTTACATTTTCTACACCGAACGGTGTTAATTTACACCGCTTACTCGGGAATTTATCCGATCGGTGTGAAATTTGAAAGGCAAAAAAGAAGAAGAGTATTATTGAAATCACATTCTCATTGATAAACAAATTAAAAATTGAAATTTCCCAATGTAATTTTTTCATTTTAATTTTGTAAATCTTGATTAATGATTCAAACTTTGTTTTGACACCTCGAAATAGACCCCAAAAAATTAAATAAGCCCCAAAAAAGGTCCATACATTTTTGGGTGTTTTTTTCTTCATATGAAATAACTCCCAATTTTTGGGGATAATTTCATTATTTTTGGGAAATATTTCATTTTTTTGTTTGGTTCTTGTTTCATTATGAAATAAAGCCCAAAGAAATAAGCCCCAATCAAAGTTTTTTGCGGTTTATTTCATTTGACAATTAATAAATTTAATGACAATTTAAAAAAAATTGTAAAAAACATCCTTTCGAATAGTTAGAAATTACACCGTTCGATGTTAAATAAAATTATCATTTTGCGTATTATAAATAAACACCTAACAGTGTACAAAACAAACATCCTATCTGATGTTTACTATTTTACACCGATCGGTGTGAAAAAATATACTATTTCGGATATAAAATTCTAGCACTTTGACACGGTGTTTTATAACACCGAACGATGTAGGACTCCCTGGAACACCGATTGGTGTAAAAATTCTATACAAATTTTTAAGTGTGTACAAAAAAAAAAAAAAAATCTAAAATATTCTTACATAAAATTCATTGATACTACCATGTCATTGGCGTCGGAAGCGGGGGGTCAGGGGGGCAGTTACCCCCCACTTTTTTAGCTAGATAAACAATTTAAAAGGAAAACTTCAAGAGTTATTCAAAATATCTCTCTTATTCATAAGCATGCTTGCGGATAACCATTTTCTTTCTCTGTGTTTGCAAAAAGATAGAACAAAATGTAGAGTTTCTACTGCAAACCCACCACTTCAGATTAAAAGCACCCTTAAGTATGTAGCTTAATGCTTGTTAATTTTGCAACTCTGGTAAGAAAAAATTTGGCATGTTCTTAGGGGCTTTCCATATTGGACGATATGTTGTACGATAAGTTAGATGGAATACTAATGGGACTATTTGATTGGGCGTTCGAACGATCCAACTTGTAAAGCAACATCATTAATTGCAAGTTCTCAAGCAGAACACATCCGGCTTATAGCTAAGCAACTTTTAGATGCCCTAACAATTGAGCAGTAATTTTACATAATTGTACAATATTGTACAATCAGCAGAAAAAAACCAAAAATTTCGACTATCGTTTTAGCTTACGCATGGTACTACATGTTGTACAATCTGCCATGTTGGTCCAATGTTTTGGACCATGCGAAAGCCCCTACTGTGAATTAGCTGATGAAAATCCACCTCGACGCTTTGAAGAAACATCAAATCCGGTTCCTTCAGTACAGTTGCCATTATATGATCGGCTACGAAAAGATTATTTCGAAATTTTAGATCTTCCCTTAAATGAGATAACGGCTAGATTCGATCAAACAGGTTGATATTTTACTTTTTTTTTATTTTTGCAAGTTTACACCAGCTTCACTCAACCGACTCACTTTGATTTAACATTCGGTGAGTCGGTTGAGTGAAGCTAGTGTAAACTGGCACTTTGTAAATCTTATTGTACATTTAAACAGATCTTGACACTCTGGAATCGTTGGGAAATATTATAATCGAAGCCTTCAACGGAAAAGTGCATTCTGAACAAAATCTAAAAACAATACTTGATCTTTATGCAGATGACTTTTTTGCAGATGAAATTGCTGAAGCAATTGCCTGGCCAAACACCTTGAAATTGTAGTGGCATTGTATCCCAATTTGCGAAAAATTCGGTTACTGTAAAAAAACTATTAAATGAAGTTGAAAAACTTATTGCTTTGCTTTTGACTGTGCCTGCATCAGCAGCTTCATCTGAGCGTTCTTTTAGTGCACTAAGACGACTTAAAACGTATCTTCGAGCAACTATGACACAGAAACGACTCACTCATGCGGCACTTATACACATTCACAAAGATAAAACCGAAGAATTGAATTCGATGGAGGTGGTGAAAGAGTTTGTTTCTCGCAAGGACAGAAAGAAACATTTTGGAATAATTTAAATTGATATAACTTTTTGTATCTTATTGCATTTAAACCATGTAAAGATATACCTTGTCTTGCTTTATAAAAGCAACCATTATTTCTTATATTTTCATATTACCATATGAAAGATCCTTTAAAGAATGATCTCTAATATTAAAATTGGAAGAACTTTAAAAAATATTGAAATTTTAATATTTTTTATATATTTTTATATTTTTTTTATTTTAAACTAGAATAAAAAAGTTGTTTATTTACATTCATGTTTCTTTGAAGAAATTTTGGTGAACTTTTTTTTGTACCACCATTCGTACTGCCCCCCCATTTGTACTGCCCCCCCAGATGAAATTAGCTTCCGACGCGCTTGTACCATGTATTTTATATGTTAATTAAAAAATTTATATGTTTTTAAAAAATTGTAACATAGAAACCTTTCTAAAATTTTCTGAACAAAATAGCACAATATTCCTTACCATTAGTCATTTTAATGTCTACTCTAACAGCCTTTTTGTTTTCCAATATTTTTAATATTCTTATGTGTTTGTGGCAATTTTTTGATTCAGCAGCGTCATTTAGTTTTGATAAAACTCAGCGAAACGGTTCTTTTTCAGGGAAAAAACGCAAATGTATTTCACCTTTTTTGCTACGAACCTTAGTACAGGAAGTACATTTCGGCATTTTGCACTGCGACTTTTATTGCTTGACATATTCTGGTAAATGACCATTGCTATTCAGGCGAATGTCTTCCGACGGAAGCGAAGAAAACATTGGGCTATGACATTTTGCAGCAATTTCAACTTCAAGATTACTTGGTCAACCTTTTTTCAACCGGATTTCAGTACTGCATTTCGTTAAGCAATCGACAGCTTTAGACTCAAATTCAGGCAAAATTTTCTTCGGCGTTGTTTCATTAGACACTACTTGATGTCGCTTGTACAAAATCCATTAACTGATCATGGCCATATAACACATGTAACAGAATAAGCGATTTGTCCATTTCCGTAACCATATACAGATATAAACACGGCCGAGTGGATTGCTCATACTGCTGCATCATTTCCCAAATCGGCAATACCCATTTCGACATCATTCACATCTTCTAAATTTTCAATGCACAAGGCACCATCAAAGTCGAAATCTTGGTCTTTATCACTATCATCAGCAGAAAAATCGTCATGTTGATTTTTCACATAATTTTTCAACAACATCATCGAGTTGCTACACTGTGTCACTGGGGGAAGACTCCAAATTTAATGGTTGTTTTCCACTGTAATCATCTCAAAACACGTACTGTGCCATATCCCTCGCCTTTTTTTAAAACTGAATTCAAATTATTGCTCACTCACCTGAAACAAATGGTTCTACTTTCATGATTTGTATGACATTTTCAAGACATTGCATTCATGCCGTTGCCCTCACTCACTGTGAATGTATTATATCCAGAATGGCAATACTTTGTCAAGCAAATTGCTAATAGAATTTTGCAATTATCTTCATAACCCAAGTTTTAAAGACAAAGACGCCCATTGTCACATTTTTTTCACTAAAAGTGAGCTTGTACCCACTACAAATGAGATATATCAGTTATCCTTTTTTCTTTTTTGTGAAGAAGAGTGAGCGCAATGTATTTTTTTAAAAAAAATGGCAAGTAGTCTTCATTTAGCTTTCAGGGAATTTTTTACACTCTGAAAATGCACCATTTATATAGAAAAGTTATTTATCAACCGCTACAACTAACTTTCTTCCCCTTTGCTGGAAAAACTTATTCTGAACGTATCATCAAAAGAACCCTTGGTCTTCAAGGATCATATCAGAGGTTAGAAAGGAGATAATAATACACAGGTAATCTGGGATATAAGATGTGACAACTAAAGCGTGTGCGTATTAATAACAAAAGGTTTAAATTATATTTGTCTTTCAGATTTTCTTCCAAGAGATCTGGTTGCAATACAAATCTCGGTACACTTAAACGCAACCGTTCGCGAGATTTTTATAGCAGCAGCAGAAAACTTTCCAAGAGACGATGCCATCGCACCACCGGACAAGGTCGATAAAGTGGTGAGCTACTGCACAAAAAAGAGGCTGTCACTTATACCCGGATATGATGCAAATGCCTACAGAAAGGCGTAGGGAAGTACTAAGCCAATAAAACGGGTAGGTTAGGTCAGATTAAGGTGGCGGCAGGTCTTTAGACCAGCCCACTTACACCATTTTTGATACGTTGTGATACCACAGAATAGAACAAGGGAGTAGGCAAGTGAAGTGTGGCAGAAGCTGTAGAAACATGTGTTGCTAAATCTGAAGCAAGTGTTATGCCTGTACCTCAGTCAAATCAAGTTACTAAGCGTTCCTCTCCACAAATTTTCCCAACCACTACCCAACCAACTAAAACTTTTCATCGTAAATTGATGTGTTTAAAGTTCCTTCGATTAGAAATTAGGAAAGAAAGGTTATAGCGTAGGACCATGGCCCAGCCAGGATTCGAACCCGGCACCCCTGAGTGACAGTCCAGCGCGCTACCACTAGACTATCGAAGCCGTAATAGGGGTAAGTACCTTTTAAAATTTTTACTAAGCAATAAATTAGAAATTTGTAATTTTGGAACCACACCAACATATGTTACCGTGGCGCTTAAAGAGGTCCTGGACGTAGCTCTAAGAAATACTCTTGCTAGGGATCTAATTAGGAACTGGAGAGTATCAAATGAACCCGGCCAGGATTCGAACCCGGCACCCCTGAGCGGCAGTCCAGCGCGCTACCACTAGACTATCGAGGTCGTAATAGGAGTAAGTACCTTTTAAAATTTTTACTAAGCAATAAATTAGAAATTTGTAATTTGGGAACCACACCAACATATGTTACCGTGGCGCTTAAAGAGGTCCTGGACGTAGCTCTAACAAATACTCTTGCTAGGGATCTAATTAAGAACTGGAGAGTATCAAACGAAGAAATGTCTGGTATTAAAATTATCAGATATGATATTGCGGGAAATCCTTCGATAGAAAAAAAACTTTAAAAACCCGAAAAAAACAAATAAGTATGAATATGTAGAAAATCTGAGATTATTGCAACTAATGCTCGTATAAGAAATAAAACAGAAATAAACCAGAACTAAAAATAATGGTATAACGCTTTAGTAAAACTATTATAGATGCATATAAAGACAGTTGTCCAATAAGTAAATTTTGTTTCGCCAAAGATGTTCCTTGGTGGAACAAAAACTTATCTTAACTGAGAATAAATGTAAATTTTTCAACTGGACAAAGAGTACTGGGGAAATGTGAAGAGACTCAGCGTGATAGAATTGAAATGGGCCTAAGAGTGACAAACAAATGGTACGAAAAGGTGGAGCTGAACATAAATCTGGCAAAAACCACCATCATACTATGAAGCAGGAAACCTTGAACACCTTAAACCTATAAGGTTAGACGGAATAAAAATAGAATTCCAAAGAGAAGTTATTTTCTTGGGAGTATTTCTAGACCAAAAACTTCTTTAAAAAACACAGTTGAGTGAAATATGAAAGAATGTTCCTAGAACTTTTATGATTTCCAGATGCATCGCGGGGTAAAAACTGGGATGCACTCCAAAAATATAGCGACGGTTATATACAATGATCGTACGTCCCATGATTGCATATGGCTCAGTCATGTGAGCAGAAAAAGCATAGCAATATACAGTCATCGCTGCGCTAAACAAGCTACAAAGATTGGGATGCATTTTATATTCTATGGAAACAATATCCTGAAATAACAAAACCGGGGGACAACATGCAACCAAAGTTCAGCTTCACTAAAACATTTCAAACTGAACTAAGTAGTAAAAGAAATGAGAGGATTTATCCGAAATTTATGAGATAAACCAGTTCACGATTGCATGGTACACTGACGGGTCTCTTATCGAAGAGTAGCAGGAGTCTACGGACAAGAACTGCAGCATATTTCAAACGAAAATATCCCTGATTGACAGGTGCGTATATTTTAGCCTGGAACGTAAATACCGGAACTAAAACTTAACTGTCCTGTCTGCTAGTCAAACGGCTATCAAGGCACTGAAATCTCATCAGGTTACCCCATAACTGGTGATGGAGTGACTTAACTTAATACGCTTGGGGAACAAAAACTGGTCTGGATCATGTGGTTTTCGGGACACGAAGGTATAGAAAGAAAGAAAATTGCCGACGAACTGGCAAAACAAGGAGTATCAACTCTTTTGATGGGTCCGGAAACATTCTGTGGAATAGGTAAAGCGATCCTCTCCCTTTTGATAAGGAAAGATGAAGAAAACCATCAGGCAACCCCAAAACTGGTGAAAGAGTGTCTTCATAAACTTAATACGCTTGGGGAGCAAAACCTGGTCTGGATCATGTGGTTTTCGGGACACAAAGATATAGTGGGAAAGAAAATTCCCGACGAACTGGCTAAGCAAGGTGTATCAACTCTTTTGATTGGTCCGGAAACATTCTGTGGAATAGGTAAAGCTAATCACTCAATTTCGATAAGGAAAGATTAAGAAAACCAAAGAGAAACATACTGCGAAAATCTGCCAGGGTTAGTGCACTCTAAACTTCTCTTAAGAACATACGATTTAAAGGGATTTAAGGAATGCATGAATCTAACAAAGAATGATCTAAGAATCTTCACATGATTGCTAACAGCTCACTGTAGGTTACACTATCACTTCACAAAACTGGAAATTCTAAGTGATAGCACATGTAGGTTTTGCATAGAAGACGAAGCATCTGCGATGCACATTCTGGGGCAGTGTCCCGCACTTGTTCAAGCTCAACATAAATATCTGGGTTATCAAATATTACCAACTAACTGATTTAAATCAAGATATAAGGGACGTATACTAGCTTTTATTTCAGAAACTGAACTAAAGGCGGTTCTTTAGACCAATGAATAAGCACAATTAATCTGAAAGTCGCAGTGCGAATCCCAACAATAATAATCCTCAAAAGAATTTAAAGTGTTTTTATTCATTCTCGCAATTTTTCGCACAGAGGTGGTTTTAGCACCGAATTTTATGATTTTTTTCTAAACCGAATTGGATTTTTTTGTTTTGATGGAATATTCTTTGCAGTAAAGTGCATCAGATGCAATTTTAAACTCAAAACCAATTTAATTTCACATTGTCGTTTTTGGCATGAAGAGTGATGATCATATAATGATGAATTTATTTATTCTGCTTCTGTAAGTTTACTAAAATTTTAGTCTTGATGTTTATGGAATCTTAAATGACATCCTAATATTTGGTATGATACGAAATCTGAGAGAACTGCTGGATCTTATACATCTGCTGGTTTGTCTGATGGTGCATCTGCTGGTGGGTCTGCTGCTGGGTCTGCTGCTGGGTCTGCTGCATGGTCTGTTGCTGGATCTTCTGCTGAACGTCCAGCTGATTGTGCTGGTGGTTCTGCTACTGTTTCTTCTGCTGGGTCTGTTGCTGTTGGGTCTGCGGTAGGTTCTTCTTCTGTTTCTTTTGCTGGATCTGTAGAGGGATCTGTAGGTGGATCTGTAGGTTGATCTGTAGATGGATCTGTAGGTGGAACTATAGATGGATCTGTTACTGGTTCCGCTGGTTTTGTCTGTTGGAGCTTTGGTTTCATACGTAAGCAGTTTACTTTACAATCTTCTTCTGTTGCATACATTTTTCTACGATTTATAAGACAATAATAAAACTGCTTACAGTCTTTGGTAAATGTACTCAAACGCCAATGTTTAGTATAAATTCCGCATATTTCAAAGGGTGGATAGCAATTGTCTGGAGCTGTGATTTAAAAATAAATTTGAACGAATTAAAATAATAAAATAATAATTATTTTGCAGACAACTTGGCTAAGTTTATAAATACCGATGAAAGTTGCCGCCGGCTTGTCGTTGCGTTGATGTCTTCCATTGATTACAGATGACGAGAGTATTAGAGTAACCCAAATAATGTTCCAATCCAATAAAAACATGTGTTCAATAAAATAATATATGTTGTTATATATAATAAAAACAAAAAATGTTGTCAAATTATATGTATTTGATAGAAAAAAGGAAATACTATTCGGTTGTCAGTCAGTTTGGCTACTAGGCGGAATAAAGATAAAAGGTCTGTTTCCGCACTCGATTCAAGTAACTTGAAGTTACTTGAAAGCGTTATAGCCGATACACATTGACTGCAACAGGCGTCCACCGACAAAACGAAAACCCTTCATCAGAGAGAAATGTCGCAGTATTCTCGACGACTTGATTATAATGAACGCAACAGCGAGAGTCTGTATTTCAAACATAAACAAACTTCTTCTATGTGCGCTTTTGTCGTCTATCAAATAAGAAACAGATGGAAGTCTGCGGCAGCAACAACTGTGGTCGTGTTCTCTCTTTGTCGTGCCGTCTTCGAAAAATGCATCTTCATATGATAACATGCGTTCTATTTTTTGACAATTGGCGTACGTTGCTTGTCGCGGTCAATGTGTATCGGCTATTATTTAACAAACTTTTGAAGCTCTAGAGAGAAGAATAACATGCAAAATGTCCCTCTCTAATCTATTACAATCATTGGTGTAGCAAACGGGGGGAAAGGCCCCCGCCCTCCACTTTTTTAGCTAGATAAACAATTTAAAAAGAAAAGTTTTTCAAAATATCAGTTTTTTTACAACGATAATATTTTTGTATTATATATTTTCCTCTTCTTTCTCTCTTCTTCATGTTTCATGTGAAGAAATTTTGGTGAACTTTTTCTGCATCACCATTTTTACTGCCCCCCCCCCATTTGTACTTCCCCCCAAGATGAAATTCGCTTCCGACGCGCTTGATTACAATTACTTGAAGTTAGTTCGGAAGAAGACCTAATGCTGAAAGTACTTTTTTATGTCTTTTTACCACAAAATTTTTCAATAGACCGATTGAGATGCATTTTCGTGGAATTTTGATCAATCAACAACTTGAACTTAATGTGCGCGCAAATTTCATGGAACCGTACGCTTTGATGAAAGATTGATGTACATCAAAGCAAACGCAAACGAAATTCTTCTGAAATAAATTGCCCAAAATATGTACATACATATGTGCAAACATACATATGTTTGTTTACATGATAAAACAAATGTATGTGAAATAGCTCATTAACAAAGTGAATGTTCTTTGGAAGCGCTTTCTAGCGACCATATCGTTTGGCCACAGTTTAATTAAAGACATAATAAATTGTTGCCAATAAAGCTATATTTGCCAATTTACGCATTCCAATTGCAGCAAAAGTTTTAAACAATCATGCCTTAAAATAAATAACAGCAGTTCACAATTAATAGAACAGTAGCCAAAACTACTTTTTTATATGTATCTATGTAATGAGAAAATGATTTATTAATTTTGATGGTGCATCCGAGGTGGTCTGTAATCAAGCCATTTTTGATTGAAAATGGCAAGAAAAACAACAACAAAATAACAATAACCATAATAACTCAAAGAACTCACAACCATTTAGTTAATCAGCAAAAACGTCAAAATTGCTAAATGTGCAGCATAGCAAAAACTACTGACAGCAACGTAGTTCATTTATTAAAGGCTTCTTCCCATACCTATTTGCTAATATTTCCAAAGAAACTCCTTCCTTGTTTTTCCCTGAGAACAGCTAGAGCTGCTTCTTTTCAAAAATGTTGCAAGACTTTGCCTCTAACTAAGCCACTTTGCCTCATATTGAGAATGCCTGCTGGGCGCAACTGTTGCCTCGACACCTCAACATTTAAGACAGCCCACCACAACTATCGGCATAGCGAGAAATAGCAAAACAACAACAAAACTAAAAATAATATTATATGTGCTATATAAGTACAGAAGCTGCGTCTGTTATTCTTATGCAATTTTAGCCAGAGGAACGATAGTTTGAGAATTCATTAAAAAGTGGTTTCAGCATGTTGTTTATTAGTGTTGTGTGTAAATATTGGCAAACCTATTTTTAGGTTGTCTCAACTTTAAGTGTTGAGGGCAGTAGCTATTTACCTATATTGAGACTTCAGCAAGCACAATTAAGATTAAGGAAATATAAATAGAAATTACACTAGCTTACACCAAACAAGAATTAGTTTTATAGAATTTTTCAGAAAAATTTGGTGTCTATCGTCTAATTACGTTCGCGTAACGCGACGCACAGTCGTAAAATTGGAAAAAAGGCGTAAATTTGGAAATAAAAGTATGCAAATAGCAAAAAGTCTTAATTATATGAATCCAAAAGAATTTTGCGATATCTTTTCAATTATAGAAGTTATGCTCTATAAATATTGCCTTAAAAATTTTACAAAATTTAAGTTTTTACAGATTAGTACAGAATATTTTCTAAAATCGTTACAACTTTAGTAAAACTTTTATGTCAAACTATAAAGGAGATATATTAAACAAGTTGCAGTGAAAAAAAGACATAATAAAAGTGATATAAAAATTTTCCTATTCCAGGTCTAAGAAATCAGAAAAATCAAACTAATAAAAATAAATCCGTTTTTATGTTTTTATTTTTATTCATATTTTTATGCTTAAGTTTAATTTTCTTTTATTTATTTTTTATATTTTTTTATCTTTTATTTAATTAAAAATTTTTTTAATAATTTATCTTTATTTTTATTTTTATTTTTATTTTTATTTTTATTTTTATTTTTATTTTTATTTTTATTTTTATTTTTATTTTTATTTTTATTTTTATTTTTATTTTTATTTTTATTTTTATTTTTATTTTTATTTTTATTTTTATTTTTATTTTTATTTTTATTTTTATTTTTATTTTTATTTTTATTTTTATTTTTATTTTTATTTTTATTTTTATTTTTATTTTTATTTTTATTTTTATTTTTATTTTTATTTTTATTTTTATTTTTATTTTTATTTTTATTTTTATTTTTATTTTTATTTTTATTTTTATTTTTATTTTTATTTTTATTTTTATTTTTATTTTTATTTTTATTTTTATTTTTATTTTTATTTTTATTTTTATTTTTATTTTTATTTTTATTTTTATTTTTATTTTTATTTTTATTTTTATTTTTATTTTTATTTTTATTTTTATTTTTATTTTTATTTTTATTTTTATTTTTATTTTTATTTTTATTTTTATTTTTATTTTTATTTTTATTTTTATTTTTATTTTTATTTTTATTTTTATTTTTATTTTTATTTTTATTTTTATTTTTATTTTTATTTTTATTTTTATTTTTATTTTTATTTTTATTTTTATTTTTATTTTTATTTTTATTTTTATTTTTATTTTTATTTTTATTTTTATTTTTATTTTTATTTTTATTTTTATTTTTATTTTTATTTTTATTTTTATTTTGATTTTATTTTTATTTTTATTTTTATTTTTATTTTTATTTTTATTTTTATTTTTATTTTTATTTTTATTTTTATTTTTATTTT